>JAHLJT010008446.1:34269048-34455202 GCA_031308135.1 Acheta domesticus
CCCAATTTGAGGACATTTCTTACATATAATAATGAGTGGATAACTTATTCGTCCTACTATTACAACTACTAATCATCCGTCAGGGAACTAAGAATACCGACTAAACAGAAGTGTCATTTTGAGCTGTTATTGTTGAAGTATTTGACATTTAGTTCAATAACAAATTAATCATAAGCATAAAACAAAATTCTTGTGAAAAATAATCATAAATTCATCGCGAAAATGGTAAAATTTAGCATTCTTTGAAAACTACAGTTTGTGAGTATGGACACGCTCACCGAGGTACATGTGGTGCCATCTATGTTTCATCGCCGGAAGCGCATGAAGCCGCGAAGGAATGAAACTACTTGATGCACACAACACCGCTTCATTCCTTGGACTCAATATTAAATAATTGTACGTTTCGCTAATAGAATTAATATGGTTATTAAAAAACATTGTATTTAATTTAAACGGCTTAACGACGAATTAACAAAACACTTTGCAGATTCTTGGATTTTCGTGTGTTAAAAACAGTTCAAGTTGAGTACAAAAATAATTCTCTGTGTTAGCTTCCCCACACGTCATATACAGTTTTTACTGTTTTTTTGACAAATAAATAAATAAATAAATAAATAAGGTCTCTTGCTTGATGTGTCTATTTTAAACGTAGTTGTCTACCTGAGAATGATAAAAAATCGTAAAATTTTACGTTTTTCAATTTTTATTAGGTTGTGTGTGCTGCTTTATTCTCTTTTAAATGCTTCAAACCGTTTCTTGCTACGTTTCTTAGTTTTTGAGAAAATATTTTTTTCGAAGCGAATGTAAATTGCCAAGCCCTTAGTGAATGAACTTCAGATGCATTTTTCCGAATTGGGAATTTTCAGCACATCCATGCATGTTAAACATCATAAATCAGTATATATTAGGTATAAAAAATAATTCTTTTTGCAGCATGTAACCCCAATGATTTACTCTAGTGAATGAACTAGAATTACCAATCAGTCACTAAATTTTAGTTTTATAAACCGAAATGTCCAAAATACAATTATGAACAATCATTTTTCTCAAAAAATCAAATCCTGACTCTTTTTAGTTTTCACAAAACCTTTACCAACATCGTTTATTCACTAGAATATTAAATTGTGATTAATAAAAAAAATATCAAAGTATTTCAATTTGTTATACAGTTATGATGTTTGAAGTAAAAACCTCCATTTTTGCCAATTAATTAGGAACAAATACACATTTTTTAAAAAATGATTTGACCTCAAAAAGCATTAAGAAATCAAATGTACAAGGAAAACAAAATAGATCCAAAATTCTATATTTGTTTTCTCAGGAAGACAGCTACCTTAAACGTGAATACGTTTTAAATTATCTACCAAAGGGGGCAACCCTGAAAAAGCCCGATGACAACAGAATCGGGGAATACCGTTTGTCATTTCATTTCCGAATCCACAATCTACATCCAAAATTCAATTATTCCCTTAGGTTGTCAAAGAATCAAATACTGTATTAGACGGAAAGGAGATTACGACGCCCCGCGCGAGGGGGAGGGGAGGCGCATCGCGACTTTCAGTTCCTTTCGTCACATCTTGTTATTTCTTCGTAGCATGAATTTTGACTCGATACTACGATGCTCGTTTAAGTATTTATATCGACTCGTGTATAAAAACATGAGTACGGGGATTACGGTGAATTTATATAGGATTAAAGTAAAGAATTAAGACGACTTGTAATGTCAGCCAATACACGCTGGTTGCTAGGAACCAAATCCATTATTTCAGTTTTAAAAGCGCAATCAGCTCAAACCGACAAAGAAAAGGCCGAAATGCAAACTGACTTCTTTGCTTCATCATTTCAAACGCACAACATTCCGGAAGAATGCAAACTGACTTCTTTGCTTCATCATTTCAAACGCACAACATTCCGGAAGAATTTCCTGAAGAAATCAATGAATTTAATAGCTCTCATTTTCGACATCCCTTTAATAATCCCTTAATTTCACCATATTAGCAAAAAGTCACCGGCAAGAAAATCACCAGGTCACGATAGCATGAACTCCATTATTTTGAAAAACGTCCCCGAAGGGGTCTAACATTCTACAATCAATATACACTTGGCGCTAAGGCTCGTATATTTTCCCAGTTCTTGGAATTATTCCGAAAAAATATATATTCCTAAACCCCTTAAACATCCCATGAAACTTACTAGCTACAGACTAATCATGCTATTCCCATATTCTCCAAATTACTAAAAAGATACTATTAAAAAGAGTCTGTAAAATTCTTATCCAAAATAAACTTATTACTACCAATTGAGGTTCTCCAAAATCACTCTAGTAGCTATTACATGTAACTGAAAAGATTCGAGAAGCATTTCGTGTAGGTAAAACCAATCTTCCTCGATGTCTCGCAAGCTTCTGACACGGTTTGTTATGTTGCCTAAATACACTGGCCTTTTGCTGATGATTTTATCATATTTACGTCTGATCAATATTTTATCACTGCAAGAAACTCAATTCAGGGACACTTCACAATCATTGAATCATGGTATAGAGTAAAAAAATCCGAATAAATTTTCATTTCTCTCTCCGCTTTCCAGCCATCCCGTTCCCGCTACCATTCGACTCATCAACACCATGGTATTCTTCAACCGCTCGCGTCCGTTATCTAGGTGTCCTAATGAATAACAGACAGACGTTGAAAGACCACATTACCGCCAAGGTGATTGAAGCCAATAGCTGCCCAGGTATTCTTCCACCAATAATTAATCGACATTCTACCATTAAGCTATATTCTACTCTCCTGATCTACCATCTATTTTCTGATATTTATTCTATTATATACTTACGCTTGCCCTGTCTGGTGTAACTCCGCCCGATATCTATCAACAAAAGTCGTCTTCCCAACAAGGCCCTCAGAATAGGCGTAAACGCCCGTTGGTAAGCAAGCAATAAATATCTTCACAAATACTTATCCCTAACTGTCCTCATATATATCAACAAAATTTCACAAAGAATTTTTCAAACCTACCCAGAAAAATCTAGCTAATCCCCTTTCACCCAAGTATAGACAAAACCAGCAGAACCTATACTCAATCCACATCTTTCTCCGCAATATGGCAGATAAGGTAATAAAATTATTAATCCTCTCATCAATAAACAACGACATACTCATCTGTACCAACCGCATTCCTTCAATTCTAATGTTTAATAGACGTGTCATAGCCACCCCCTAAATATCATCTATGATTGAAATTACTCGCTCTCCAAGACTGGCAGAGCGTTGTCACATTTTGCAAAATAAAAAAACAAAAACAAAAAAACCCACTTTGGACCGCATCTAGTGCACGTTTGAAAACTATATTTGTCAACAAGCAAATTACTATCTCCCAGAAAAGTATTAGCCGTTAAGAAACATCACTTCAAGCAAAACATAAGAAAGGGCCCTCATTCACAGCACAGCCCACCCGAATTTTCTTCTTCGTTCTCAGAAAATAGTCTGCACGGATAAATCTTGGAAATGGAGGGAAACCAGTTCATTTGAGATGCACTGACACCTAGAATCTGTCGCTATGGATACGGGACTACGTTGAGTTCATTGGAATATAACGCTATCGCATTTCTTATTCGAGAAGAAAATGTGTTCACGACTAAATGATGTACATCATCACTCTGATGAAATTTAGAGGATAAACATTTCACAAGTTTACTGGATTATGCACGTTATCAGGATCCCAATAGGCATTGATTCAGGAGTACGTAAAACAATAATAGAGGATACAAATCTTTTTAGCGTCACTGGGATGACACATTGTAAAGGTATTCATCCCTTTTCCGGGTATTTTGCAATTTTGAAGTATTTTATTGTTTATTTATTCCATTTATCATTTAATTTTTGTATATTTTTGTATTCCTATTTAAGTAGATTGTCGATGATTTGTCGATGTTTTTACCTTTACATTTGTCAGCCTCTTCAATATCCGACAATACGTGAAATATCAGACAATACAAAAAATATTCTCTTGGATAATCAGCAAAGAGAAAGAAGTGAACATAGTAATTTTTTTTGAAGAGAAACTCCACAACAACATAAGAGAATAAATCCAATAATTGAAAATTAAATTCGGAAGCACTCGTGTTTAATTTTGTTTAAACGTGCCGCAAGGTTGTGTCCAAACAAACAGTCGAACATTTGAGGAAAAAAATATTTCCTAGCACCTGACTTTTGTGCACAATGCAAAAGCACTAACAGCTACTTTTGAAAAGTAAAGCATAAAATTTACGGAAATTACTTTAAAAGGGGCACACAATTTTGAAAATTTAGAATAGAAAAGACTCTTCTACCTCATTGAATCGTATTGCAACAGTTTTCACGTGGTAAACGTGACTCGAAGCGGGCGTACGATATAGTACATGTCTCAGAACAAATGTTTTAAATTCCTAGGTCATGCAGAGCGATTGAAAATGGTCTCTTCTCGTCAATGACTACATTGTAGCAAATTTCATACAACGGAGTTACACATAAATGTCCTGGTTATCAGGCAACTCCGTTACAGATGTAACGCATGCACAGAAATGCATGTAACGGAGTTATATGAAATTTCCCACAATATGTTCAATTGGCAAAAAAGTTATTATTTTCGCCCGCCCCTTTGCATGCTCTAGAAGTTTGTAATATTTATTGAGAACCTTGCCTGTAATACAAGACAACTAAATCCGTGACATCTTTACTTTCTCGCTACAGAGTAGAGAGAAAGTTATGTAATACTGCGCGAAAAAACGACGAATTTTCGGCAGAAATACTTATTACGGAGCCCTGGAAACGAAAAAGTGGATAAACCCAGCTGCTACATTTAGAAAGAAAACTCTAACACGTGGTGTAGTCAGAATCCAAGTTTTGCGGGTCTTTGATACTGAAAAGTCGAATGACGGCGAACGTCCGTCCGTCCGTCCGTCCGTCCGTCCGTCCGTCCGTCCGTCCGTCCGTCCGTCCGTCCGTCCGTCCGTCCGTCGGTCGTTCGGTCGGTCTGTCGGTGTCAGAGAATAACGCTAGCGTCTAAACCGTTCAGCCAATTTTCTCAAAAATTGATATTCGTCAATCGATCCGGCCCCTTGAACTTGAAATCGATATTTTAATTTTGGGTGGTACTTACATGAAGCCCCTGCGACATTTTGTAAATTTTCAAAAGAATGGCTCCATCGTTTTTGATTAAATTTTGTTGCTGGATAGTGTGAACAACGTTTAAGAGAATAGTGCAGGTCTCATGTCCGTCGAAAACTCTAATTTTTCGAAAATTGCAAAAGTTCAAACTTTTTGCGCAGTCATATTACAACTAAAATATTGAAGATACAGATTTTTCCTTTAGGGAAATCTGTCCCTTAAAGACTGATTTTGAAACAAGTTCATGTACAATTTTTCGAAAATTTCAGTACTTTTCGCATAATTTTGCGTGAAAATACGAGGGATAAAGTACACGCTGTTTTAGCACCACTAGTTTTATTGTTGTGTATACGTTTGTACATGAGTATTGGGTTGGCACCTTTTTTACCCTACCCCGAATGCTCCCACAAATGCCCTGTTTCGCCCATCCAATTTTAGCGCATCGACAATAGAAGCTTTTGTCTGGGGAAAGACGCATCGCTATTTACTCTGCAACGGACAATATTCGGAACAGGGTTACATGCACAGAACTTTTAGGATACGAGCAACCCCTAACGCCTGATAGCATGGCGAAAATCAGGGGCGTTAGACATTCGTTCGAGATGGTTTTACACGTTCTGGCCAAAAACAGTTCTGTTCGGTAGTGCCGTGGCGATCGCGGTCGGAAGGATCGCGGGTTCGAGTCCCGCTTCGGTCATGGGTGTGTTTGGGTATGTCTGTATGAGTGTGTCGTCCTTTTCACCTCTCACTATCATCGTCATTTCATCTTCCAAACCCGCAGGGCCAGCAGCCCTGGGGGATAAAATCGGATCCAGCTAAATGCTGATCCCTTGATAAAATTATATGCACCTGCTACCGAGTTAATAATATTGAGCCCCGGTAAATGCACGGTGCATGCACGCGTGGACCAAGTCGGCCTATTCGCAGGCAAAAAAAAAGACACAAAGAAATCGATTAGCAAGAGTCTGGTTAATACTTATCATAATAAAGAAAATATTGATCAATTTACTTATTCTTGAAATTGGTAATTTAAATGCTGTACAGTGACTTCTTTGTTGAGCTATATTCATTACAATAATTTTTTATTTGGTATTAATATAAGTAATGTTGCATTTTAGTTTCTTCCATTTTTTTCAGTGTCTTCAGCCCTCAGTGGACATCTGATATTTCTTCTTTTTGGTTAACTCAGTAATTAACGCTAACCCTAGAATGATCCTCAGTTTGCATTTCAGGAAGTAAATGCTAACTTCTATTTTCTCCCAGACTTGTTACACTATAAATAAAACAATGTAACTATTTTAAGTAATGAATAGAAAAACAATCATAACAATAAGATTCTGTAAAATTAGAGATTTTTTATTTTGTTGCCATAAGAAGTTTGATCACCTCCTTCGCAATGTAGCGTGAGAAAGAGAAAACTGTGAGGGTTCGAGTAACGCGCATGAAGGAGGACAAGGAGGTCAAGTGATGAAGTCGAGATGAATTTCATTTACACGTACAGTAAAAACTCTAATGTTATCTGAAGCCCGTTCATACGAATCTTCAATTGTCGAAATTGTTGGAGAGACAAGAAACTACTGGTGCACAACGGCACGTACTCTCTCTAATTATTGGAAAGGTAATAATATTATATTGCACCTCGTATCTTCACTTCAGTTTAACTCTTCCGCCATCACTAGAAAAATGTAATCGATGTATCGAAGTTAAGAGAAAACGACTAATAATTTGGAACAAGTGTACATGTACCAATTTATAAACCTAATATTGAAAATTAATTTGGTTTAAAAAAGGAATCTCTTACTTAAATGTCAAGGTTGTATGCGAGGTTCGAAAAATATTTAAATTTTGTCACTGTATAAATAAAAACATACTCTGTACGTTTGTTACGTAAACAAATTACAGATTTTAATTTGTTTGGACAATAATAAATAAATAAATAAAAATCGATAATGATATTCATTCAACAAGAGGTCCTGCAAATTCGAAACCGATCTTTTAATTTCTGGAAGTACCTTACTTGTAGCCTCCAACAATGGCGTTAGTTATGGTGGGACAGGTCTGTTCCGGGTGTCACTATTTAGAGGTGACACCATTAGAATCTTTTATAGATTTTGTATAGATTTATAGCATAGATTTTGATGAATTTATGCATAAGTTTGCCACTCTTAAATCTGGAAAAGTGTTTTTATAAAAAACATACATTGGTTAATTCGCTATTCTTCGTTTTAGATTATTTATTTAAACAATATATTTCAATTATTTTGAATTACACACTTTTTAACACTTATTAATAAATGTCATGTTCAAATTTACTTGTATTTTTATTAAATAATGTAAACTGTTCTGTAAGAGATATTTTTATATTTCATTTGGAGTGGCGACACCATTACTTTTGCCCCGGGTGGACACCAACTAAAGCTACGCCACTGGCCCCTAAGACATGTTCAAAATTTTCTCAAAAATGGCTTAGAAATTTTCTTTTTTTCTTTTTGGTTGAATACGGCAATATGTCAATATGTTTTGAATAGAAAATAATTAAAGGTACACATTTTTTGGCACGTCTGAGAATGTACTTAACCGACCATTGTAGCAGTAAGACAAGCCCCAAATGAAGTAACTAGCTGGCCACGAAACATGCAATCGAGTACAGTTTTGTGAAATCTTCGCAGGGATTCCTCTAATATGATAATACAATGTAACCTGTTCAAATAATAAAAGAAAGTATTTGCAAATATTAGTTTTCTTTTATTTAGAGTTTTCATTAAGCTTGTCTCCTCAATTGTGTTAACGAATATCAGTCATAAAAAATAACGAGTGCAACTTCGTTTCCAGAATTTCAGCGTGAAAGAATTGATTCTTTATTGACCTAGCCTCACGAATTTTCCGTGTTATCATTTCTGACAATTATAATTATATCCAAATGTTTTTCAATGTTTTTCAATGTTTCTCTTTCTTACGGATTGCTGCAAATCTATTGCTGAGAAATAAGTTTAATAGTAGCCTGTCAACAACAAGAAACTATGACTCAAAATCTACACTCCATAGCACTATTATGTTCACCAATGAGGAAAACGGAAGTGTGTCTACTCTCCAAGGCAAGGTAATTTAATTTTCGTGAGCCTACATTGAATGTTGATTTAGTGAACTCGTGTATAATTGAACTCGGATTTGAAAACCGATGAAAACCTGTCAAATAAAACAGACGAAAGTTTCAGCAATCGTCCAATTCGATCCAACCTAGCTGCAATTGCCGACATGTAGAGTATATTGCACTCCGTAAACACTTTTATTATTCAATACATAGTGGGCAGTGTATATTTTCGTGATGAATGTGGTCCATTACAGCCTGCTAAAAGATTTAGTTTTTTCAGTAAGGATGACTCCTTGTCAATCAGAAAGCAATAGCCGGAAAATGCACCATAAAAGTGAAGCTCGAATTACGGCGCAAACATTTTTCAAGCAGAAATTCATGGAAAGATTGCAAACCACTATATTATCTGGTAAATCTGATCATAAAATATCCTATAAATGAACAGATACATACTGTAATTTCAAAAGACTTGACGATTTTCAGGCCATTACACCCTTTAGATTAAAATTAAATTACACAGTTTCCAACGGAAATCAACATTTTAAATGCAAGACGTGGTATAAAGAGATGATGCAGCAACATATGAAACTTACGCGTCAGTACAGAACAATTATTAAAGCCCAAGGAAGAAGTCTGTTGTAGTTCCGTGGTAAATGACTATAAATAAAAGATATTATAAGTCATTTATTTCACCCTGACCTCATTTGAATAAGGGAAAATTTTGGCCTGCGGTATTAATATAGATTAAAACTTAAGGAAATGTCTATTCCGTTTAAAGAAGACTCCAGAACCAGAGAATATTCTTTTGACCTATGTGGACAAGTTTATGAGAAATTTGTATTAAAATAAGGTAATATACTATTGGATTTAGAATATAAAACATATTTACAGAAAACGTGAAATTTGTAAAAGAATAAACTCAAACAAGAGAAGCAATTTATCTGATTATTGACGGTACAGTAATGATTTAAGATTAATTAACATCAAGTAAATTGCGTTGTGGGTTTATTCATACGATTAGTTCAAATGGTGACAAGAAGGCAAGATAAGTTGTTCTCGTGAAAAATTTAAATTTCACAAGGTCTCAGATTTCTCACAGAGATTTTAGTTTTAAGAGGGGGCTATTTTACAAAATTAAGAAAACACATTTTTAATACTAAAAATTGATATCAATTACACAGGTCTGCAAGTAAAATACTGTATAGGAATTTATATATTTTCTTGCAGATTTCAACTTGTTGAAACGAAAAAAATGCCAAAAATTTTCCATCACATACATTTTTTTTGCTACTCTCAATTTTTCTTTGTATTTAGGGTAAAATTCCAAAGTGAAATATAGTATTCTGTATTTTTTGTATAAAAATGCCCTTAAAACTATGATTTCTCACATTAATTGTATAAATTGTAGCTGAACTTGGCAACAAATGAAAAGAAATATTTATGGTTGAAGAGAGTTATTCGTAGGAGGCGGTGGAATAAAGTAGTTTTAGCGTTAGCGTTAACAGAAGTTCACATGATCGCGTCGAAACGGATTGAAAGTTGATAGTAATATGAGACTATTTACACTTATCTGGGGTACTACGAATAAATATAAACAATCTGTAGTTGGATTAGATCACGTTGCATCAAGCAAAATTAATTTAATGTAATACTACACTTAGTTTATATTCAGCATTCAAACGATACTGTGATTGTTATTGAAATTTCTGAAATATGGCTTGGAGAGGTTGTGTAATTTTTCCTGATAGCTTCAGTTATATAATTTATGTGATAAATGCATAGTAATAAGTGAACAAAGAAACTTAAGTGAGTTTGTTGAAACTTGGAGATCAACACGAAACATGGGCTTCACATAGGGTGCGCAGAAAATCGAGGAAGAGTTTCGTTTGTGGTTTATGGGTAAGAAAAACTCACTTCGTTTTGACATTCCTAGGTTATTGGCATTAACACAAACTTCATACAACCGACTGCTACTTCTGTTCGGTAGATGTGAAATGATTTAATACAAAAAATTTAAAAAATTACTCTAACCTTGACTCAGTTATTCGTCCAGTATCCCAAGGTTCTGAAATACCGATTCCACAGCCACCTTCTAATTTAGATGACATACTGAGTGAGTCAGAGGATTCAGACGCATTACCTTCCCAGAACGAATCTAGTTAAGATTTTCATGTTAACGAGGGACCTCAACGTTTGTCTCCAAAGCTCGACCACCTAGTAAGAGATTTAGGTCTTTCAAAAGATCAAACCGAATTACTAGATCGAGGCTACAAAACAAAAACCTGCTATTATCTTGGATCTCATTTTCGCGGTACAAGCATCGAGAGAGAGAACTCACTGACTTTTTCTTCAAAGAGGGAAATCTGGATTATTGTAATGATGTCCAAGGGTTCATGAAGTGCTTTGAAATAGAATATGATTCATCAAAATGGCTCATATTCATTGATTCGTCTCTAAACTAGCCTCAAAGCAGTCTTGCTACATAATGAAAATGGACTTGCATCTCTTCCTATGGGATACTCGGTTCATACGAGAAAAAAACTATAATGACTAGGCTACGATTTTTGAGAAAATCAAATATCAAGAGCATCAATGGATGGTTTGTGGAGATTTCAAATATTAACCATATTGTTGGGTCAGAAGGGAGGTAACCCAAAATATTCTTGCTATCTTTGTTTATGGGATAGTAGAGCCACAAAGCTGCACTGGACAAAAAACTGATTGGCCTCCTCGAGACAGTTTAACCCCCGACAAGAAAATGTCATCAGTACTTCAAGAACTTACCACCGAACTGATCTTAAATTGAGGGTTATAAAGAAGCTTGTCAAATCACTGCCAAGAGATGGGGATTGTTTCAGATATCTGGGTTCCAAGTTCGAAACTGAAGCTAAGTTGAAAGAGGGAGTTTTCACTGGCCCCGACATAAGAAACTTCTAACTGATCCATCTTTATAGAAACAATGGGAGACAGGGAAAAAGAAGCGTGGGACTCTTAAGAATGTTGTGCACAAGTTATTGGGGAATACTATGGACTCTGACTACAAAACCATTGTACAACGCATGCTGGCAGCGTGTGAAGCTCAAGGATACAAGATGAGCTTAAAAGTTTATTTGTTACACGCTTATATTGACTATATTCCTGAAAAATTAGGAGCTTATAGTGAAGAACAGGATGGAAGATTTCACGAGGATGAACGTGATTTTGAGAAACGTTTCCAAGGAAAATGGGATGTCAGTATGTTAACTGACTATTAGATGCTCAATCGAGAAACAAAGAAGGAAACCAGAAACTAGTTCGTAGAAGCATTAAACAAAAAAGAAAGGTATTATAAGAAAAAAGAGTAGACTTAAAATTGTGTATAATTTTCCTAAACAAATGTTTGATTACTTGTAAGAAAAGAAATATATTTAGTTCACTGTAAAAAAGTACTTTTATTAAACATTTGTTTTTATTTTGCAAAAACAACTGTACGTGATGGAATGTTTTGGAAGTCATTTTTAGAACCTGGGGCCTTTAAAATTTATAATTCAGCAAAAATATATCACGCAGCTGAAAAAAATGTTTTTTTGCAGACCTGTGTTATTAAGTACAGTCGGACTTCCATACAACAAACTTCTATAAATCGAAATTCTCTATTAATCGAATATTTTTCTGTGTTTTGAGAATTCCGTTTGAAAACGTTTCTATATATCGAAATCATTTTCTGACTGGACTATTTTTTTCTGTGAAATAATAATGAATAGTACATTCTATAAATTATATTTCTAAAAAGTTAGTATTTTTTAATTTGCAAGAAGAGTATTACTACTGCAGAAAAAAAAACTTCCTTCTGGATGTTAGCATATTTTACAAAATGTTTACACTTTCTTCGTCCCGTTCCCAGGTTTCGTCATGAAGGTAACCAATGCGATCTGAATGACAATCGCGTGTCCCTTCGTCTAGTGGCCCTGACCTACGATGTTTTTCGACAGTTCAACGCAGGTTCAGTTTGCTGTTACGCGCTTATACTCCGATTTAAACAACAGTGGCACATCAAGGTCAAGAGCTGGACGGAGAGGACACTGTCATCCAATTGGGAGCATCGTTACGTGTTAAAAAAGTAAAAACGAAAATCACATAATGTTAAAGAAAAAGCAATACCAATTTCATGTTCTTATTCATAAATATGTGGTATGAATGTTTAATACATTGTTAATTAATGTTTAAATTTTCCATTTTACCCAATTTTTCCCAAATAGTTTGAATAGCTATTTACCAAAATTTCATAATTATTTCTGTATATCGAAGTTTCTATATATAGAATATTATTGAAGGAACCGTCAGATTCAATATTTCGAGGTTTTACATTATTGTCCATAAATCTATTTATTTTACAAATAACCAGTATTATGTGTATATAAACTACGAACGAAAATAAACAAATCTACAGCTTGCTTAATGTGGCTTGTTCAATATTCTTGAAGAAACAGTTCAAATTTAACGTCGTTGCTAACACTGAAAATACAACATTTTAACATTTCATTTAACGTTTTTACTGTTAACAGTATTAATATAAATTCAGTATTTTGAAGCATATTTATAAAAAAAATATAAAATATATCTTTTAAAATACATGCCCACTCCTTCAATCCCACTTGGGCAGAAACTCCGCTGTTGCAGCTGCGGCCGCCGCGACCGCCTCCGCCCTGCCCCACCACCGCGACGTGGGCGAAAGCTGCACGAGAGCCAGTGATCAATGTGATCTTTTCTGGGGCACAACGTGCCGTTTATGGGGCACGTGCGGCGGTGGCTCTCGGTGCTTCGGTGCGAAGCGTGCGCCGCGGTGGCGGTGGTGGCAGCAGCGACAGCGGCGGCGGAGGCGGTGGCGATAGCGGAAGCAGAAGCGCATGCCTTGGCGGCGGCGGCGGGGGGGGGGCTAGGTGACGGTGGCAGAAGCGGCGGCGGCGGCGAAGGCGGCGGCGGCGGCGGCGACGACGACGACGACGACGACGACGACGACGACGACGACGACGACGACGACGACGACGACGACGACGGCGATGGCGATGGCGATGGCGATGGCGATGGCGACGGCGGCGGCGGCGGCGGCGGCGGCGGCGGCGGCGGCGGCGGCGGCGGGGCGGCGGCGGCTGCTTCCGTGCTCACCGGCAACAGCGACGGGGGCAGTGGAGGCGGCTGCCTTGTGGGGTTCCGTCGGGGCACGTGTGCGCGCCGGACGGGATCCACCACACGCGGGCGGGGTAGAATCCAGTGGGGCAGGCTGGCGACACGCGCCCTTCGATCATCGAGTTGCTTCACACACGTGAGATTATTTTGACTCTCGTTGTTGCTCATCCACATTGGGGGGAGGGCAAATGATGAGCATTCATTAAAAACCGTTGTCTAACGCTGTAATGAGGCATAACGCTGTAATGGTATTCCCTGTTATTTTTCTCATTTTGATAAACGTAGAATGTATGCATGAAAGAACATGTGGTGCTAGAACCGTACATAATTTCTTATATTATTTATAACTTTTGAAATTTTCAAAATGCAGAGAGTTCAACAAAAATGAGACCCGTGCCATTTTTAAGCGTCATTTGCTCTGTCCGTGGAAAAATTGAGAAAAAATTCGCCGTTTTCATGCGCACGATTACATGACTTTCTCTTCTTACGAAGTATACGTAAGGCGAGAAAGTAAAAATTGGAGCCGTTTTTTTAGAAAAAATGTTTTTGCTTTAATATCAAGCAGAAATTACGTCAAACTGCTAGTTAAAAAAGGAAATGATCTTTTTCAAATATCTGATTTTTAGGACAGATTTTACTTAAGACATATTTTTTACGATTTTTCCTTCAATTTTACTTCGACTTAAACACTTTTCTGGCTCCCTATTCTAATGAGTAGGAGCAGGACGAACAAAATTTGCACAATAGAAATGAAAGTTCAAAAAGGTCTTATATTGTAGAATACTGTCTAAGAATCTAATCCGGGTCCCACCTCTCCACCTTCATTACCCCTCCTGTCGCCCACCTTGATCTGTCCTCAAACTGTGCCTCGTTATTACCCCGTCTGTCGGTGCGTGCCCCCACACATCCCACAAAATTCGTAACCTGCCACAACTCACGTGTCTTCAAAAATGTCGGTTCCCAAGGAGATAGACAATTTGCTTTAAAAGGCCTACGATGCATTATTTCCGAGGTTGAGCCGTGAGTCTTAAACAACAAAGGTGGAAATATAGTTGACAGAGCATACTACGAGTATAGTCCAGATACTGCAACTCCAACTTGTGCTTTATTGTTTATATTACACAAATTCCCCTCCTCTATTATTTTAGTATTATAGATGAGTTTTGTTGCTCTCACACGCAATTAAATTAAGAAAGATAATTTCTGGGAGACGTTACGAATTGCACTTCGACTTTAAAATATGAGGGATTTGTTGAAAAAAACGGACCTAAACGAAGCGTTCTAGAGACTTTAAAATCTATGGACTTAAAATCTGGAATTTTGAGGCCTGTAGTCACAAAGACACGTTCCTCGCACCGTAATTTATAGGACGCGAGCTTCTTGGATATTCTATTATGGTCCGGCGCTTCTCAATACCATCCCACGTGTTCAGAGACGTGCAGAATCTGCAACAGTGTATGAAATGAATCTAATTACTTATATTCAAGGCGATGGAATTGCACGGGTGTACCTCTCAGTTCGGTAATAAAGTTAAATAGTATTCCATAAAGTAAGGTTATACTTGCCTGATCATGTATTTTCGCGTGGACAACTTTACGAAGCTTTCTTAAGAATAAAAAGCTTTTCTCATATTTTTGGACTATCAACGAAATCGAAAAGCCAACTTTCAAGCAAGTTTGTCGATTTATTTCAAATGTTGTTTTTAAGGAATTGTTGTGAATTGTTACAATCAATCAATCAATAATCAATCTGTCAAACTCACTGAATAATCCTTTATTCAAAATTTGTTTGAAACATCAATTTTGAAATTTGTTATTTTTATTTGATAACTTCGAATGTAACTGATTTAACTTCTAATGTACTTATAGAAATAAGTACATTGGGAGTTACGATGATAATTTTTAAACAAATAAATACGTTTTGTAAACAACAACTTTCCCCCTTAATGTGGAAATGGAAGGATAGAGAAGAGGGTGGAGTTAACATGCGAGAGTTCCCGCACGGGTACGCTAGTTTAATATAATTGAATGAAATCTTGAAATTAAGAACAAAATGCTTTAAATAAGAAAACACTGAATGGAGTGTAAGCAAGATAAAATTATTTGTGAGAATAAATATGAAGCAATAAATTACGCAATATAATACATAATAATATTAAAATCAGTAAATAATGCAAAATAAAAATAAACAATAATACAAAATAATGCAATAACTGATGGTACCATATTCAAGACGCAGAAACGTGCTTACGCTGTCTCAAAATAACCTTTCAAGCGTATTTCAATGAAATTTCATAGTTTGAAAAACACAATATTTAAGAAATATTTTTGTTTATATTTGCCATATTCATCGAAAGTATTTAGATTATTCCCCCGTTTTCATTCAATATTCATAGATGATGAGCAGACAGTGGCGCTGACAGATAAAGACCACTTTGCCATCGTTGAACCACTAGGCTATGTAGAATTTTCAGAAGCAAAAGATTTAATGAAATCTAACATTCCTAGAAAATATCAGACCACTTTCCCCACAGCCACGGGAAATGGTAATACCAAAGAACAACGGTTCCTCGATGTTTGAGTTTGGTCTGGCTCCAGGAGGTGTAATGAAATATTTGAAATTTACTATCAGTTTGTAAAGAAATGTTTGAATGAAATTAAAAAAAGTTGGTATTTTATGGAGGAGGAGCAGAAAAAAAATTAATTCAGTCTTATCAATGGATGTCACATTTTAAAATCAACACCATGTTGCTTCAAGAGTTTATTTTAACCTGACAGTGGTACAATTTGCCCATTAGAAATACTTTTGTTTTAAATGAAGCAGACGTATTGACACCGATTCTTTTCAGTGTTTGACGTCATCCGCAAAAGAGTAGAATGAGACATGAAGCATGTGTGTTCATTTCATTTCACATTGGGATAAAATGTGCTATTTCTTGGCCAAAAGTCAAAAATAAGTTGATCACACCAATGGTGTGCATTGCATTGGTGTGAATCTGTGCCTTCGGAAGGTATTGTTTCTACACATCTAAAACCTGCATTTTGTAATGCAGAGTCATAGGATTTCTGTAGTACAAGAGTTGATCAAAGAGCCAGCCCTGAATCACGAACTTTGGTTGGCTGTAACGAAGGAGACGTAGTAGTTGGTATGAGGCCCCGGCTCAAAATTTGGTTTCTATGGACATCCATGAACTTTGTCAAGTAGATCTGTTTGATGCATCCTCTGCTAGTGTGCTAGGATGTTATCGTTCAAGAAATGAGGACCCAAGGTGCTCCTCAGTTGATTTTCGACTGTTTGACGGGTGTGCCTAAAAGAAAGTTCGGCTACCACTGTTCTACTCTGGTTAATCGACTACCATCTAGTATATTTGAGAGAGAGGAAGAGAAAGCCAGCAAGATGCAATCCCAGATGCACATTTTCTTCGCGGACAATGTCAGTGAACCTCTGCCAACACTGGTTTCGCTTTTTGAAGAGGCATAGTATTACACTAGACCCTAATCTGCAAAAAAGAGGCAATATTGCAGCATGGCCTGAAGAGGTCTGTTCCTTTATGCTACATCACAAAAGCATTTGGGATTGTTGGAATAAGTCAAACTGCGTTTTCCGGCATGTCACATCAAATGCAAATAAACCTCGAAATATTGCTGTGTGTGTGAATGTGAAAGTAAAATACTTCATATTAATGATGTATGAACTATTCTGCTCGTGTGTATGAACACAAGACAAATGCATCCCTACTTTAAGGATGATTTACATAGAATCCTCCAAGGAGAAGACAAAAGCTTACGATATTTGAGGGGCTGAAAAAGTAAGAGAATTTTATCATCGAGTAGACGTTCTTGCGTAGTAAAAACAGACATGATGACCAGCATAATTAGTGCGTTTCACAGATGATGGTTGCCGTGTATTTATTAAGGCTGATAGGTCGTATGAATTGCCTCCAGAGTAAATAGAGGTTTCCCCTCAGCGTGTGGAATGATTTTTCTGTAGATTTGTTCCGTGTGATCTTGGAGTTGCGAACTAGTCACCAGTGAAAAAGTTGCCAAAATATTCAGAGAAGCACAACAGAAAGATTTGATTCAAATTGGAAAGATTAAACAGAGTCTTGGCCATTCTCTACAGTTGGATCCTCTCGCGTGTTACGAGCGCTTGTTCACCCTAAAGAAAAGCACAATCACATTCCCATTGCGTGGGAAACTGTTGGAAGCTCACCTATGGAAAGATCTCAACATATAGAGCTGTTTATCCAAGCCTGTGGAAGAGATGGGAGAGAATTTCTTCAGCATCCACCTAATTCACATCGAAAAATCAGAAAAGGGTCTACATTTGTTGGGCTCATTCCCCTACTGATCAAGTTCATTTGTTTGATTCATTTGTTTATTTCATTGTTGATCATCCACGCAGATTCCATGTTCGCAAGAAAAAATGAAGATCTGGTTCATAAGATGGACAAAATCTCACCAAACTTGCCAAAGAGAGGGATTCAAACAGCAGAACGCTATTGCATGAGATTATATTAGATGATTGCTTGCATATAAAAGATGGTGTAGAGCCCATGTTGAAAATTCACAAAAGGATACTTTGTATCTTTTCTTTGTGGACTGTGGTGATAGAGGCACTGTATGCAGAAGTGAAAGTGTGACTTACCTCAAGATTTCATTACTCAGTTACTATTTAAGGAAATTGAATATTCCTTTTCTGGGATTAGTCTTAATCAAGGAGGAAGGTGGAGTGAGAAATCCAGTGATGCACTCTGTGTTATTATGGCCAAGGCAGCAACAACGAAAAGATAGGCCTATGTACATTTTTAACAATACTACTAAGTGTCCATCTTTGTTTGTTGAGTTCATCATACAAATAATTATTCGAAGAGGGAAGTTTCGATACGTAAAACCTTTTTCGTTTTCCCCCTCTGGAAACTTAATAATTCTTTGTTCTGGTCGCTGCAGGTTTTTGCAAAATAAGGATTCTGAACGATAGTAACCACATTCTACAAGAAATGTAAGGAAAATCAGTGCAGAAAACAATATCTTTCTTTTAATTATTTAAAAGATAGAGGATGCATGTGATCTTTGGAGGACACACCTAACCATTGTTTAGAGCAAAGGAAGATTTATTTCAAGACATTCACTCTAAATTACTGTTTCCGTATTTTTTAGTGGGTGCGCATATGAATTGACTTAAGTTTACATAGCAAGACTATTGGAATTATTACAATTGAAGGGCTCAGTAGAACAGGGGGCTACACCACATTGATATAGTTCTAAAACAATGAGGGTTTCACCTAAACGTCCCCCATTTAACTCAGTACATTTTAAAACTTTTAAATACAGTACACTGGCATATAAATCCATACATGTTTTAAGTATTACCCTAAAAGGAATAATATTTGAATTTTGTATAGTTCTAATAACTCAATTTCATTATAAATGTGGATATCCTCTTGTTTTACTGAGCCCTTCAATTATTGATTTTTGATTTAACGTTTGGACGAATTCTTCAATCAATTTCGCTAAAATAATTGACCATTCAACATACACCTTATCTTATTCGTATAAGTAGATCTTAATGTAAAAAATCTTCAGTACATGAACTTAATTAAAATACACCTTGGTCGCAAAGGTGTTTCAACCGGCAATACCACAGGAAATAAGAGATTAACTTGTTATATAATTAGACGCGCGTGCAAATAATTAGTCTTCTGACTTCTACTGGAATTCTCCAATTTTGAATGCAGACTCAATTTCAATCTTCGAGCCATTTTCCCCGCACGAGGAGGCTCTTAGCAGTGAATCACGTAATGACCACCTCGCACGTGGCATCATGCATACAGCAACATGTGAAGAATGAAGCCTTATTATGACACAAGCAGCAAGGGAAGGCTTGAGTTTCGTTGTGCAATGGTTATGAAATCTCATGCATGCAATATCTTTTTAACGTCTAAAACCAGAAACTTAATGTAGTATTTTCCAAATATACATACAAACGTTTGTTGTTTGTTGTGGCCCATATCTGTCAAAATTAATTTTTAACTTAAAGCACTATTTTTGATGTAGTTATAAACAACATATATGTCTAGAATTTTTAGCTATCGGTGAGTTACGAAATCTCTCTATAGATTCAAGAAACAATCATGTATTCGAATGATGTTGCAGAGGAAAAATGGACTCACAATTTCAGCCCTAACGTGTACTTTCATTTCTCAAGTAAATTGCTTGTAAAGGAAAACCATTTCAAATATGCCACTCATAAATGTTTTACGATTAAACGGAATACAAAAATAGGCAATTGCAACAATCCATAAGGTGCGTATCTACATACAATATGCGAATTAGGGTTTTTTATCAAATTAATTATAATGTTTAGAAGAATTGTATACAAATTTTGTATGCTTCTACGAATTACAATACTTAACTGCATTTACTTATGAATATTACAAAATTTCTTTATGAGAAATTCATGTTGAAAAAGATGGTAAAGATGTTATCCAAAAGGATTAATTATTAATCGTTAATGTTATTAATTTTTACTTTCCCGTATACGTACGTATATACGGAGTATAAGGAAAGTTGCGGTAATGCTGCGGAAAATCGATTTCGAGATTTCAACGGATATACTCGTTTTGAGGGCCCCTGATTCCGAAAAGTAGGTCTTCTAAAAACGTCCGTCCGTCCGTCCGTCCGTCCGTCCGTCCGTCCGTCCGTCCGTCCGTCCGTCCGTCTGTCTGACCGTCTGTGAACAACACTAGCGCGTAACCATACGTGCGATTGCTTCCAAAATGGATATTCTCCGGTCAATCTGCGTCCAATCGTGGCGCCTCGATTTTGAGAAACTTACTTCACAAATTTGAAGGTACTTTACTAAAGCCCCCGGACATTTTCAAAATTTTTTTTAAAACGGCTCCAATTTTTTTAAAAAATTTCTTGTAGAATAGAATACAATACACTTATTAAGGTGGCATAGGTCCCATTTTCACGGTTAACTCTGAATTTTCGAAAATTGCATAAATTTTGAATTCTTCTTAGAACTACAAAATTGAAGATAGAGATTTTTCTTCAAATAAAATTTGTTGTAAAAAGTGAGTTCTTTCATTAGATCATGTACATTTTTTTGAACATTTAGTAGTTTTTGCGCAATATTGCACGCAATATTGAAATTTTGAAAAATTCCAAAAAACAATTTTCTTTCTCAAAAATGGCTCCAAATGTTTGCTTTAAAACTTTTGGTAGAGATAGTGCTAAATTTGGCTCTATGAGATGACATTACGCCATATCCCTCTTTTCTTTTGTTTGTTTTTTTTTCAAAAATTGCAAAAATGTATTTTTTTTACTTGTCTCTCACTTTGTTAATATTTACATTAGCAGCGCTTTGTTCACATTATTATATTAATGAGTACGTGTGCTTTAAATAATATCAATAAAGTTTCTCGAAATGAATAGTTTTCTGTGAAAAGTAGCTCAAATATGCGCATTTTCAGAAACGCTCAAACACCATTTTCTCAAATGGTTTCAATTTTTTGTTCAAACTTTGCAAACGGATAGTGCTAATTGCACTCTTTAATATGGCGGAAAGTTAATTTGTTTTTTTTGTTTTCAAAAATTTAAATAATTACAAAATTACAAAATTACAATATTGTAATTTTTTAAGTTCTCTCCTACGGTTAAAATGCACATTTCCAGCAATTTGTAAACACTATTGAATTTCGAGTGTAGATGCTTTCAATGATTTCAAATGAAGTTTTTCGAAACCTCAAAACTTTTCTGTAAAAGAGTTTCAAATTTTGGGCATTACGTAGCGCTTAAACGCAAATTTCTTGAAACGGCATCCAACTTTTTTAACGAAAATTGCCATTTAGGGCAGGTTTAATTGTTTTTTTATATTCTTAAATAATAGTTTTGTCTACTACTGGAAACCGAAAACTTAAGAAAATGTCGAAAAATGTAGGCGATAGATGTAGCCGAAAAAATGTTGGACAGCTAGACGCAGCGTCAAGAGTATTGGCAAGTCCGAAAAGCAACGACGAGACCAAACGAAACAGAAAATTAATACGGGAAAGTCTGTGCCAATTCTGTAGCACCACTAGTTCCAATTCGAAAGAAGTAAGGATCTGTGGTTATTTTTCGTTCTTTTCCTTATGAAAAATTCTACATTGAAAATTAAATTGCCGTCAATTGCGCCATTCTACGTGAAAAAATTAAGAGATTCCTACCAAGTTGAATTCAAGTCAGAAATAGAAGACACTAACCATTTAATATAATTCATTATAAAAATTTGGCATATTTCTTCTCTCTTTATTTATTTAACATAAACAGTTAATGCTGTGACATACTATGGGGAAAAGTGCTTAAATATTATTTCATATTAATTATACATATAATATAATAATCTATAATACAAGTATAATATGATATGATATATGTTAAAAATATAATATAATATAATATAATATAATATAATATATAGCATGTATTTGTAGGTTTATTGTTACCTTTATTATACGGTGCCGGTTTATTATAATTATTTTTTCACTATGATTTAAATTTGCTACATTCATTTCAGACAGGTGTTGCTACTACGTACCCACATTCAATCCAGCCCTCCCTCTTAAGCCTGGATGTTGTAGGACCCTCCTCGCCTAAGTTCTGGTTTCGCCTTTGGCTCAGAGCTGAAGAAATGGGGAAGCAAAACGGATATTAGACATTCGTTCGAACTTGTATAATCTTGCCAGACTGTCCAAAATCATCAAAAACGACGCGGAAAAAAGGCCGCGAATGGCGAAACTAAGGAAATGTAATAAATACTAGTGAGTGTTGATCAAGGGTATCTGAATACAAAATGAAACAAAAGTGTCCCAGGAATATGAAACAAAAGCAATCAAAAGTTTCTTTCAACTTACTTCAACCCACGTAAAAGATATATATCATAGGTTATCAAGATTAGATTACACAAGACAATAATAAGATAAATTGTAATCTATGGACATAAGAAATGGGCAATATTGAGATCGACATAAAAAGAATATCCACGGGAAGAGGGAACAATTAATGCACATTTATATCTGACGTTGGTACGGCTGTTTCATTAGCACTTAAGACCGCCGAACACCCAAATCCAACGTTTTGTAGAAATGTTTCTTACAAGTACTTCCTGGAGACAAATGTGAGAGATAATAATGTAATAGAAAAGGAAGTAAATTAAGTACAACAAATTTGCAAAGTAAGAAGGCTTTCACTGTGAATTTGAGTTTCATCCCACTAACTTTGAATCAATCAAAGAATTGGACTAATAGAAGATCCAAACAATATGTTTGTACGTGTACAAAGTTAGTTTAAATCTGAATGAGCAGTGAATAAAGGGTTAAGACAATTTTTCCTGCTTTTCAGAGCACGACTTCCAATGTATACACAGACGTAAAATAACGGGATTTTTTATTTGGTAAATGAAGGAATTTCAAAAAACACTCTAAAGGTAATAATTTCTCACCATTACAAATCCGATGTAATTACTGCCATCAGTAAAGAGATGAGCTACAAGTAATGCCAGGAAAAGAAGGGTAATTTTGACTTCATCACATTTTTTACTTCGCTCACTCGTGTATATATATATATATATATATATATATATATATATATATATATAATCAGTATTACGGACATTGAAAAGATAAAGTATGTAAGAGCTCAAAGCCAATTCTGTACCTCCGGCCTCAATTTTGGCGGGGAAATTCAAAATATAGTGGTCAAATATGTCATTACAGATTTTATAAAACGTCACAGGCCACGATGCTATTTTAATCGTTTTTATTACACTGGTCGACGAGGTTATCTTCACAAGAAATCTGATTAGTGAATAGAGTGCGTTTTACTTTGGCGTATACTTTTTAAAAACTGATTTAACATCCTCTTGAATTGCCTGTCATAGGAACATTTACCTTATATGTAGCGATTTTATTCAAGCTGTATTTAAGGAAATTATATGTAATATCATGCTGATACACCAACAGGCAATATTGTGCAGGTTCATTCATGTTTTGACATGCTTAGACCAGTTAGTTTGACATTGTGATGTGTCAATATTGAGATGTCTAAGAGCTTGTTAGCACGAATAAGTTTAAGTCCCAAGTAAAATCTTTTCTGCTGCATAACTGTTTCTATACAATTCGAGACTATACCGAGCATCAAAAAGGAAAGTAGAATTAATTTTAACAATGATAGTTAATGTAATTATTTATCATTTGGACTTTGTAATTCTAAAGAACCTGTAACAAGTATTGTACCACAGTTTCTGGGTTGATGGCCCCCATCTCGATCAGGTTTTTCGTCCAGTTTCCCTGATCCTTGAGCAAATGCTGAGATGGTCCCTTGTTTTGCTTCTGGACATAAATGTAACTTCATTATTTGTGCACGTCTTCTGAATTTCAGTGGGAAATATAGTTATTCAAATTATCGTTTTTCATATTATCGCGGCAAAAAGTATTATTCTTGAACATGAGGGTTCAGGGCAGAAATTTATAGCTAATTTACCTTTGAAAATATATTTTATTATATAGGAGCGAATATTTTGTCAACAAAAACTCGAAAAAAACTCTCTTTTCTGTATTCAAAATTCGACTAGAATATGGTTTAGGATAGAGACCACAGAATTATGAAAACGTGCACAAAATTCACTTCTCCCCATAGCTCGTCATACGCAGTTTTTAACTGTTTTTGACGTAAATAAATAAAAAAAATAAATAAAAAAAATATCACTATATATTTCCTTCCTTTGTGTTTAGAAGTTTAGTGTGAAAGCTGTGTTTTAGTATTTTGTATTTTCATCATGCCAAGATAGTATGTAAATCATACAGATAATTTCTGCTGTATTTGTGGAGAGCTGACTTGAAAGCCAAATTTAACGCCATTTGCCAAAAAGTGGTATCAACATTAGGCTCTCAATACGGCTGACATTTTGCCTGTCAAGTTGGTAATTTGGAAAAGAGCTGGGCCCCCAAATACATTTTTCCAAAGACTTGTCTTCATAGAAAAATGGTACACTCATATGCCATTTGGAATTTCTAAGATTTGGAGGGAACCGAAGGATCATCCAAGTGATTGTTATTTGTGTTTGACAAATGTTAAATGAATCTCGGCATCCCTGACCATAAAAATGTGTCACATGTTCATTTAGTGAATTCTGAAAATATATTTACCTCCATGGCGTATTAAATGAGGAGAAAACGAAAAATTTCGTAAAAGCTATGGAAAACATTCTGATGGATTCTTGTACTTGAAATCGAAATTTTCCAAAGTAACTGATGCAAAATTGAAAGAAGGGATTTTTTAGGTCCACAAATGTTGTCATTTTGGCTTATGAACATTTCGAAGAACTGTTAAATCCACTGGAACAAGCAGTCTGGCAGTCTTTCAAAAATTTGTATTGCAATTTCCTTGGAAACCATAACGTAGAAATCTATCGGACATAGAGACTGATGTTCTGTATTTCTTATAAAGCTATGGGATGTAATACGTCTTCGAAAATTCACTTCTTAGCCTCTGTCTTAGAATTCCACCTGGAAAATCTTGGGGTTGTCAGCGATGAGCACGGAATGAGTTTTCATCAGTACATTTCTACAATGGAAAACATGTACTAAGGTAAGTGTAGTTTCTAATATGTTGGCTGACTAAGTACTCTTGCACCAAGAAGAAAGATGTTCCAGATGCAGAATATGCCAGAAAATCATTATCACTTTTTAGTCACAAAATGAGTAGTCAGAATGTAAGTCAGGACTAGTAGTATACCATTTATTCAATAGCTAGTTACTGATTTATTAAAAATTATAAAAAAATTAAATGAATATCACACAAAACTTCTGCCTGATGGGGAAAAACTGAAATGATATTTAAATTCAGTATGAAAAATACTTCTAGAATCTGTTACTTTCATTCTTGTGAAAGAAAAAAGTTCATTTTGGTAGACCAGTGTTATTATCCGAAAATGTTTTTACTTGAAAGTTTCGTGACAAGTTAAAATTAATGGCTACTGAAAACATTTTGGGGGGGGGGGAATTTCCCTCATTTACCTCCCCATGGATCTGCGTCTGTGTTATCCCAGTGGTGATGGCGATGGCGTTGGCGATGGTGTTGGAATTGGTGATAGCGACGGTGTGGGTGATTGTGACGGTGTTGGTGATGGTGTTAGCGATGGTGACGGTGTTGGTGATGGTGTTAGCGATGGTGACGGTGTTGGTGATGGTGTTAGCGATGGTGACGGTGTTGGTGATGGTGTTAGCGATGGTGACGGTGTTGGTGATGGTGTTAGCGATGGTGACGGTGTTGGTGATGGTGTTAGCGATGGTGACGGTGTTGGTGATGGTGTTAGCGATGGTGACGGTGTTGGTGATGGTGTTAGCGATGGTGACGGTGTTGGTGATGGTGCTGGCGATGGCGGAGGGGGTGGAGAAGGCGAGAGCGACGGTGACGGCGGCGGCGGCCGCGATAGTGTCGGCGGGGATGGCGGTAGTGTCGGCGGGGGTGTCGGCGACGTTAGCGGCAGTGGCGGTGACGGCAATGGCGGTGATGGTAGCGACGCTAGTAGTGGAGGCTGTGGTGGAGATGGCGGTGATACGGACGGCGGCGGCGGCGGCGGCTGCACCAGAACCAACCGGCCTTCACGTGCTGGCGTCACGTGCCCGCGTTGCACATTCCAGCGCTGCACCGATCTTCGATCTCGGCCCCTCGCCCGCCACACGTTGCCTCCTTTACTGTATGCCCGCCGTCACCACATCCCTGCGATCGGATTCAATTTGTACCCGACGAGGAATCCAACACAAACGATTGCGTCACCTGCAAATATGCAGTCTTTTACACGTTATTTATTTATTTTCTTGTTTATTTTCTAGTTTATTTTCTAGTTTATTTTCTAGTTTATTTTCTAGTTTATTTTCTAGTTTATTTTCTGGTTTATTATCTGGTTTATTATCTGGTTTATTATCTGGTTTATTATCTGGTTTATTTTCTGCTTTATTTTCTGCTTTATTTTCTGCTTTATTTTCTGCTTTATTTTCTGCTTTATTTTCTGCTTTATTTTCTGCTTTATTTTCTGCTTTATTTTCTGCTTTATTTTCTGCTTTATTTTCTGCTTTATTTCTGCTTTATTTTCTGCTTTATTTTCTGCTTTATTTTCTGCTTTGTTTTCTGCTTTGTTTTCTGCTTTGTTTTCTGCTTTATTTTCTACTTTATTTTCCACTTTATTTTCCATTTTATTTTCCACTTTACTTTCCACTTTATTTTCTACTTTATTTACGAGTTTATTTACTAGTTATTTACTAGTTTATTTACTAGTTTATTTACTAGTTTATTTACTTGTTTACTTAGTTATATACTTTTTTATTTACTTCTTTATTTACTTATTTATGTATTTATTTACTATTCTGTCCAAAGCGGCAAAGTGGGAGAAGTAGCATTTATGTACGCAGAGCCTAATGTTGTGGGCTCGATTTCCGCATATGGAAGGTGTGATTATGCGGTCGTCGCATAATGACTTCTCATATCACAGCGTCGTATCACAACACATCTGAAGATAATTCCTCCATAATTTTCCATCTATTAGTAATCATTCACTCCCGGTGATCACTTTATTATTCTTTACACCAAGCATGCGAAGGTCAGGGGGAAGGTCACTACCTTACTGGAGTTCGAGGACACTGCATCATATGCTATACAGTCTTGATAGTATTTGCTGGATCCAGGGCAACTGGCGCGAGATCTAAAAGGAAGGGTTTTACAAATTGCTCCGGAGAGGTCATCGGAAGTCTGACTCATGGCAGTCTTTTGGAGAAGTCAGCTCATAGCTATTGCTCCAAATTTAGCTATTTTAATTCCCATTTCGTCTATTGAAGGAAAGAGATTAAAATGTCCATTAAATGTAATAAAACGACACCGAAATGTCAAGTTATCAATTGAGAGTAAGATTAAAGATTTTGAAATGAAAGTACCTTGATTTTGTAATCGTGTTTACTTATTATAGCAATAATTGCATTTCTACGATCAGATTAGAAGGTTGAACAAAGATTCTTGTCTGGGAAAAGAGCTATCCGTCCGTCCCATGTTCTAGAGTTGATGCATTTCACACGCCTGCTATTATGCCATTTATTAGTGCATTTATATCACATGCCTGCTTTATACAGTAAGGCAAAGGCAAACCGTCACTGTGGTCACAGCAGGAAAGAGGCGTAAGTTCTTAAATGGCGTAAGTTCTTAAATGAGTACATTACTAGTCTTTACATCGCGGTGGCACACAGCAATGACATTCTCTCTGGAAACGTGTTACGGAATTCATATTGCATGAATTAATATTCAGACTTGAGAATACATTTTCAATGAAGAAAAGATACTTTACTGAGCACCTCGACAAAAGACAATATCAGACCAGTAGGTAGTGCAATTAATGACCAAAACATCGTCAGATTTAAAAAGTATGGTTCTAATCATTAAATAGTCTCCTTCTTATTGTGAAAAAACATTTCCTGAAAAACATTGATGCACGATTTAACTGTCTGCGCTGAAATTACGAAATTAATTACAGGTACTGTGTGCAAATGGGAAAAGTCATTAATTGGTTTCACAAAATCTTACAGGATTTTTCAAATTTGTCACTCCTCCTAGAGGAGTTTATCAGCAAAGTTAGTAACACAACTCTTTACTAAAGATATATAAATATCTTTCTTTAATCGTCCTAGATAGACATTGAACTAAATTTGAATTCTAGCTTATGGAAATAGGAATAGAGTTTAGTAGAATGGGAATAGGATGTGCGTCTACTACCAGAGTCGAAATGATGCTGGCAAAAAATTATCGCCCCTAACACTCCTTACTTTGGAAGAAGTCCGTGAGCCCACAATCAACAAATTCTTGATAGAATTATGGCCTCATGGCAGCGAGTGGTCCCAACTCTGTTGAGTGTCTACAATTCAATTCTATCTCATTTCTTATGGCGAGACTCAGGCCTTTAGGCCTCCTCGTAAGCCTGGCCACGCAAACTTCGCGATGCTCCTTTCACCATCTAGCAGCGAAAGAAAGTATCACTCGGGAGACAAAAAAGACGATTAGAATTTTGCTCACAGGCTTCTTTTAAGCTTGAGGCTTTGAGCTTTGGCTTTAGTATGCAGTAATCTGTGTTTATTTTTTATTAGCTGAAATAACTCGTCCCTGCATATGTGTCAAACGTCGGGACAGCGGGCTATTCCCTCGCCCCCCTCCCAAGGAAGGCATAAGAAGGATGTTTTCGCTCTTAAAAATCAACGACTTTGATCGGGTTTGAAGCCTCGATCTTGGGTACGTAAGTCCGATACGCTACTTCACACACGTTACACCACCTTAGCCGCTAAATATCATTAAAAATCATTCTTGTCCTTCAAAATGACCCTGTGCCCAGCGACGCACGCAGAACGCATGCAGGATACGAAAAAGCCACAGTAAATCGAAATTAATGATGCGTAGAAACTAATTTTCTGGACACATTTCTTCGCTTAAAAGAGATTTTTCTACAAAATTTGATTTTTTTCTTAGCCCTATAATTTTAAAATTGTTGCGTTGGGCTGTTGCTTCTGAGTTTTTAAAGAAACTGTAGTTTTAATAATCCACCGGAAGACATTTTGATATAAAAACGTTTTATTTTCCCGTATACAAGTATAAACGGAGTAGTCAGATTTAGTAATTTCAGGGGTCGTAAAAATATACCAGCATACTCATAATGATAACAATAAATAATTCCTTCACCGTTTTGACCTCAGAAGCAACGGTGAACTTAGAAAATGGTTTTAATAATTTGTAATTTCGTCGCAGCCTGTATTTAATCGGACTATGTGCGCATTTCCAAAACTCGAAACACTGTTGTAGATAGTTGTTTATTTGCCATAGGATATCTACATCTGTTCATTTAACAAGGGAGAATACTGTGGTGTATTTTTTTATTACCTGAAATAACTCGTCCTTGCATAAGTGTAAAACGTCATAAAAATTATAATTCATCAGTCCGTCCGTTAGTTTGTTCATTTGTAGTTTTCAATCTGAGTTTTGGAGAGGATCTTTGTGTCCCTTGAATCTGCCACCAATCTAATGAGGCAACTGTAAATCTTCGTAGTTCTTTGTAGTGCTTCGAAATGCATGTCCATGTAGCTATTTTCTGTAATCGAGGGAGACATGACGCAACCACACAGCTATTGCTTACAATGATGCGAGCAGCCGAGCATGTACGCTGACGTAAAACGAAGTCCTAGGTAACCTCTGGGTGGCCGCACTTGGACCTGATGTGCAAGTTATTAACTAGGAATGGCGTTGCATTCATTAAGTTATTAATGAGCAGTTAAGAAGAACGCACCTACATCATTTAGAACAGAGATCCTTGTTCCAACAAATCATAAGATTTACATATATTTATTTAACGTCAAAGAACAAATACAAACTGTGTAACGTACAATGGGAACCGTTTAATCCACTATGTACTGTTTCTTGAGCTCTGGGATCTCTGCCCTAACTCATACACATATTATGTTGAATTATGAATACAGACGGGAAAGAGGGCAGAGGGGCATACGGACAGACTTTTTCAAGAAACCAAATTTTAGGGTATTAAGGAATCACAAAACGTAAATTCGGAATACACCATATATTAGAGGAAGTAATTTTCTACATTGAGAAGCAAGAATTACCCACTTTTGCCAGAACCAGCGATCTACCGTACGAGATACTCTGTCGAAAAAAAAAATTAAAGTTAAAAGTAAAATCGGTCGGTACACAAATTTAAGTTAAAAGTAAATCTTTTCTGCTGCAAAACTGTTTCTATACAATTAGATACTATACTGATCGTCAAAAAGAAAAATAATGTTTATTTTATATAAACAAAGATATATAATGAATTAGTTTACGTTTGTATTGTATACATTTTTAAAGATATTTAATACGCCTGTAACAAGTAATGTACTTCAACTTCTGGGTCAATGACACCCATCTCGATCAGGTTTTTGTCCAGTTTCCCTGATCCATTGAGCAAATGCTGAGATGGCCCCTTGTTTTGCTTCTGGACGTAAATGTATCTTCACTGTGATCACGTTTTGTTTAGCAATCCTTTTGCTTGTAGTGGTAGGAGTAGACATGATGTTCATTACTATTTTGTTAGCAATGCAGAAAAATCAAATCAGCAGTTCATTTACCGTTGAAATTGATTTTCTATAACTCGGGAACAAACATTTTTCAAATTTTTATTTTTCTAAAATAATAATTGTTTCTAAATTCTTGTTTCTAGTTTTTCTTTTTTTAAATTCTGGGCCTCAATAAAATATGCGCAGATAATCTCTTTCCCCACACGTTACATACAGTTTTTGACTGTTTTTTGACCAAATAAATAAATAAAAATAGTATGCGGGAAAAAAATTGCCAATTTTTTCTGTAGCACTATAAAGTAATACACATCTTTTACTCTGGAAGTATGCAAAACTCGAGAACGTAAACAACCAAAATAGTTAAATTACTGTTGTGGTGAATGTAAAACGAGAGCAGAGAGATCGTTTAAATTCGGAGGATTTATTTATCACACGGCCCAGATGCAGCCCAAAAAAAACTACGTATCACAATCAAAAACTATAAAACACAAGGTGACATTCCAACAACAAAACAGTCTTCAAAGGGGTACAGTAAAAGATAGATTTACATTTGGAGGTACTTTTCATAAAGTATGAAATTTTCTCAAAAATCAACCTACGATTTTCTTTAATTTTTTTCTTGGATAGAACAGTACGCTTATAAAAATAGCACAGATCCAAGTTTGGTTGAATTCTATACATTTTCGAAAACTGCCGAAGTTAAAAAATTTGTTCGGCGTCTTCCTACAATTACAATATTGAAGACAGTTTTGTATTTGTTAACGAAATCTTTTCCATTAAATGCGTTCTCTAAATCATGACAAGTGATTATTTTAAATAGGGGTTGCATCTGTTCCATTTTCTTTTTGAAGCGCTGCATTGGGGGAGGTTGTTACGCGGCCCTATAAATTTGGTACTGTGTATATGCCCTTGGCTTGCTAAACGTAAATTCAGGAGGTCGTATCCCAGCGGAGGTAGCTTGTGGATAAATGATTTTATCTTCATCAGGGTTTTTCTACGATTTCCCTTGATCCATTAAGCAAATGCTGAGATTGCCGCTTGCGTTTTCTAAACAATAAATGTAGCTTCATTAACTGCGCACGTTTTCTTGATTTCTGTGTGGTTTTATTGGGAAGAATGGTTAATTTGTCAGCAGAACGGTCAAATAAAATTTGTAGATAGTTTGTATTTTCTATTACATATTAATGAATATTTCTTGTTATCAAATGTTACCATCAACTATCGTTGCTATGTTTATTCATATTCGTAGTATAGTTAAAGAAAGAGTTTAGGAATTATGGAGCTCTAGAAAACGTGCATAGAATACAATCCTGTCACGTAGATTACATACTATTTTTAACTTTTTTAACATAAAATAAATAAATACATAAATAAAACAATCAGCTACACAACGTCGTCAGATACTGGAAAAGCACATGCGAGATAAATAAATTCTACATATTTTATGCTATAACTGAAATAATTTCTTAGAGCACACAAAAAAAATGTGCACAGACACGCATTATTGTGAAGCGTAAGAACTCCGGAAAACAAATTACTGGCATTAGCAAAGCAACTCAAGGCAAGTCAAAACAGAAATTTGTCCACAACAAGGTCATTTTCCTGTTAAAGGAAGTTGTTATTTTTTCTAGTTGTGATTCAACCATTTTTCAGTGCGCAAAGGGGTTCCCAGAATTTTATTTATAATAAATGAATTATAATTTAACACATTTTATTTCACCTTAAACGTCCTGGTGGTTTATAAGCGAATTTGTTCATATCATTATATTTTTTTTCTCGGGGAAATCTGTGTTTAACTTTCCTGAGGAAATGGAAGGGACCTTTAACCTGAGTTTTAAAGAGGATCTAACAGCACGCGTACATTCTCTGTGAATGCGTAACCGGTGTTCTTCAAATAAAATGACCAACATTTTTTCAACTCGGTTAAACGTGCACCCCGGAAAGGATTTGATGTGATATTTTGTATCTTAATTATAAATGACAATTCCATTGCCATTTGATATTCCTATTCCGCCATTTGAGTTTGTCATTTAGATATTCTAGATTTTCTATATTACACAGGGAATCGTTCCAAGAACGCCATTTTATTGCATTCTGAAGATAGTTTGGAAATTAAATCAGTACTACGTTTTCGAAAATGATAAAATATTAACGTTACATAAAACTCAACAGCTTTAATTGTACAATCCCCGAGTCTCAATAATTGATACATTTTTACCAGTTATAGATGCACTTCTATGAAATGTGAAGAAATATAGCAACAATCGATGTTAAAAAACATTAAACTAGTCTATTTTACTTAAAATTAGAGTACATAATCGGGAGAAAATTGAACGACGTGCCTACAATGAACTTTCTACTTTGAAATCGAGAAACTACGAAAAAGAAAAATCCACAAGAAGCAGCACGACACTCCCAACATTCCTCTCTTTCCAGTAGCAAGCTGAGTTTGCTATGCGGTGGCGAAAAATCCATTTCGCAAGAGCGCTGTCGTCCTGACGCCTAAACCTGTCCTGTGGGACGCCCACCCATCCGCACACTGGGTTCAAGCGCTGTTCTAACTGTGATAATAGAAGTGTTCATGTGCGAATGGGGAAAATAGACATTGTAGCTTTTTTTATTTTCAATTTTCCAATTCTTCTCTTTTATTTTCCAATTTTGCGTATTTTCTTCTTATCCGCCTTTTTTTCTTATTTAGTAATTTTTCCTTATTTTCCATCTTTTTTATTATTTTTATTCTTTTTCGTATTTTCCAATTTGTTCTCCTTTTCCATTTTATCTCCTTTCCGTTTTTCCATTTTCTTTTACCCCTCTTTCATTTTGTTTCCTTTTTCCTTTCCCCCTTTTCTATCTTTTTTAATTCTTTTCGTTCATTTGTTTCTTCCCATTTTTTTCTTATTTTCTTTAGTCATCTTGATCTCTTCTTTATAATCTTTATCATCTTCCTCCCTGAGACATTAATAAATCAATTCGTCCTATAAGGCATTGATCGATTGATCTTTGTAAATATGGTTTTGCGTATTTGGCTTTTGATTCGCGTCCTTTTTAAAATCTGGAGTCTTCCGCGTGGGACTAGTATTTGTTTACTTTATTTAAGTCTACACTCTACAGGTGTATAGCCCCTTTTCACGTTTGTCCACCCACTCCCAGCATAAAAACCTATAGATCTTTCCAATATTGGTAAATTTTACACAATATCGTTTACCTGTTTTGGGCATTGTAAAATTAGTTCTTTGTAAAAAATTGCCATCCGTAGGTATCGTTGCTACGCGCGAGTTTTCTCTGGACGCCGGTCATTTGGCTGAATTGGCCGATTGTTTTGTTCCGTTTCTTTTACAACAATTTATTGAAGAAACCATAACATTCTGTGTTTCTAAGCGAGTTTGTGGTTCTTCATCATTAATAATACACTCCAACTTAAACTACCACAGAAGCAATGATAAAAATACTGTATATTGTTCGCGCCAACACCACTCTGAGAACGCATCCATGCCCCCTTTAATCTTGAGATCATAAACTTTAAGACAAAAGAAAATACAAACTTTAAGAACCCTTAAATTTGAAAACTTGTTTAACATGAATCCACCTGTACAAACTTACTTTCACTGTCAAATGGCATACCACCCTGTTCTTTTATCACAACAGTGCCAAACATTTAGCCATTTACGGAATGTAAAATGAATTAGATGAATGATTTGTTGGGTGGGTGAAACGGATGTTGATGTATAAATGATGAAGTAACAGAATGAGAGGCAGAGAAGATAAGAGAACCTCAAGAAAACCTGGATAAACGATTTGATGTTGATACAAGACTGATGAAGCAATTGAAGGAATGAAAAATGCAGGGGAAACGCGAGAACTTCGACCAGTCCTCCTTTCGTTTCGTCCACCTCACATCGCCCCGAACTTGACGCGCGAAATCCACAGGGGGAAAGTAAAGTTGCTGGCATTACCTTACGGGATGCCCCAATGCCACCAAATGGGTGACAAGGTTTACCCAACGCTATTGCAGCATTCGTTTCGACATTTGTCCCGCTAGAATCGATATCGACGCATGGCGAGCGCCACGGAGCATCCGCCCTCCGCTTCCCCGCCCCGCCCTTCCACTCCCCTCCTCGTCGCCCCCGTCCCCGCCCCCGCCGTCCCAGCCCTCGCCGGCGCGGCGGTCGCGTGCACCGCATCGCCGCCGCACGTGATGCTCGGCGCTTGGGGCTTCTCATTACAGCAGCGAGTTTCCTCGATAACAAACTGCGTTACTCGTCCGGGGCCGCACACTGGGCTCGCGCTCCCCACTGGGGCAAAAGACTGCAGAACGAAGTACGTTAACAAATTCAAAATCAACGCTCTAGGGCAGCGATTCTCAAACTCTTTAAAGAGGGCAGGCTGAGTGAGTGAGTTTTGATTTCGGGTGAGTCTACTGCTGAAGTCATTATTCCCGTATGCGTAGTATATGTTATATCCGGGGAGGTGGCGATGTTCCTTTCCCGCTGGAACGTGAGATCTGGCGCCGACGTTACATGTGTGCAAGGTTTCTCTTCCTCTAGGTGCTGACTCCAGAGTCAGTATCAAGAGGTCAGTCAGTATCAAGAGACCATTTCGATCTAAACATTTCAGCTTAATACTTGTACGTTAAGTTTGCAACACATTACAAGACAGCATGCAATAATTAAAATTGATAAACATAAGAAAATATTACATTTTGTTAAGGATTTTAACATAAAATATAATATTCAATGAAATAATGAAACACATGTTTTGTTTAAAAATTAAAATTACATCATCCCAGAATTTTTGAGACCGTAACTTTGTCCTCCATTGGAGTTTTTTCCTGAATTTCAAGTTAACGATAGATGCTGTGTTCATTCGATGAAATACACAATAAAGCCAAACTATCGTTTTAAAATCGATATAACATATTTTATTAAAATGGCATACTTTTTATCTAAAAATTTGGATTGCAGAATTGCTGATTGCTTAGCCCTCCTTTCCCATGTGGCCCTGGACTGTTCCTGACTTACTTTCCATTATTTAAATGTAGTTGAAACCACCGATGGATTAACACTCCTGTAGGACCCTACACATCACCAATCTACGTGGTTTCCTAATATTGAAATACTGAACTTGTGCAATCGACATTAGTATGAAAAAAGCATGATCTTTGTCATTGAAAAAATACTATGTTGATCAAGTAATCCATCTCTGACTCTGACTCCTAGGCGCAGCAAGGAAAGTGCCAGCATTCAACCTTTGAACACAAGTGCTACAATTGAATAGACGAATAGAGATCTAACCCACAAACGGAAAAGTTTTCAGGAAATAGAAAACACCTCTAATCAGTGTAAATTAATTTATTTCTGTAAAAAACTTTCATACCATCAATATATTATGAACTGAGAATCACTCTGACATCAAAGTTTAGTCAAGTCACTACCGCTCATAACATACCCGCATCGATCCGACATCTTGCTGCAGATAGATTACCATTCTCCAATAGTTCAACTTTACCTCAAGAATAACTTACTTTGGAATGGCTGGAGCGCCCTCAGAATCGAGGGGTCTGTATATTACGTACAATATGTTAATATTCCACTGAAATCTCAACTTTCGACTTTTTGTGGGTTAGATCTGTATTCGGGGTAACTATTCAATTGTAGATATCCTCTCCCCAATGGAAATTCCGATGAAACATTGTCGGTAAAAATTGGGGAATTGACGGTGTCGGTCCCGAACGAAGTCTTAATGACCGTTCAGTTTCGAAATGTGAAGAGCAATTAAAAGTTTTCAGTCCTGACAGAAAAGGGAAATCGATGCCCCATTTGATACGTGCTACGTCACATACAGCAAGCGTTGTGACGCCGCCGACTCTTATTTGATCGTGAGGGAGCATTAAATGAGGTGCAGAAATATCTTCCATAGCTTTCCGCTTTAATGAAATGTTGATCCTTTCCCTGTGTTCAGTCTCCCACATCGTGGTAATGCTCTTCATATATTTCAGTTATGAAATGGTCATGTGACCCTTAGATAAAGCATTTACTGGAACTCAGCTGGTCTATTGCTGAATCACATCCTTCAGCATTCTATGAAATCGATATTTAAGACCATTGACAATAAAGATGATTCGATTGCTATCAATAACATCCATCGTTCTGCAGGTCAGTACTGCATGAGGAACGAGTCTGAAGTCATAAAGGTAAGTCTTATTTTGTTGAATACACAATTAGCGGTGAGAGTAGACTCGTGGTCAGGTTGAATGGCCCTATTATAACCATACATAACACACATTTTTGTATTACTGTCAGCGTAAAGCCCGCTTGAAGGTAAAAATAATTTTTTGCGCATTTGGAATGATTCGGGCCCAGTGTACGCTGCGCGGGGCCGAGACGGGCACGCGTCGGACGAGCTGCGGGCTGCCCTACAGGTGCCCGGATTGCAACGGTTGGTCCGACCTGGCACGTGAGCAGTGGTATTGCTAAGGGGTGGGAGAGGAGGTCTGTTTCCGCGGCATATTTTTAGAGTGAGACACCAATAATTTGTTTTCTTTTTTTCTGCGAGGGGTGGGGGCGTGCGGTGGAGGAGTGAAATGAAGGGTGGGGTGTGGCGGTGTACGGTGGAGCGGGGTGGGATGGGGCGATGTTGGATTGGGTGAGGTGGGGTGGGGTGGGGTGGGGTGGGGTGGGGAGAGGCGGGATAGGATGAGGTGGGGTGGGTGTGGAGTAAAGTGAGTGGGGGACGTGAGTTGGAAGGAGGAGGGATAAGGTGGGATGGGTGAGTGTGGTGAGGTGGGATGGGGTGGAAAGAGGTGGAACAAGGTTAAGTGAAGTGAGGTGAGATAAGGTAAGGTGAGGTGGCAAGCGATAGGAAGAGGTGGGATGAGGAGAGATGAGGTTGGTTACTGTAAGATAGGATGCAGTTGGGTAAGGAGAGGTGTTAACTTAGATTTTTCATCTTGATAATTATAAACACATAAATCTGACTTGTAAATATTGTATAAAATTGTAACAATATAATTCGTAATATAGTTTGTAATTTTCAGATACTGAAGAGGATCTCGTAAATGAGAGTCTGTCGATAAAATATAATTCTTGACTTACGAGTGGAAATCGTTATTTAAAAATATATAAAAACCCTTACTTACCACTGCAGCGGGCATCTATTTTAGGAGTCCTGAAAAACAAATTGACGTTAAATTGACTTTCGGAAAATTTCATTTAATGTCATAGAAATTGATTTAATGCTATAGAAAAAAATAATACAATGCCAAATAATGAATAAATATTGCACTAGAGGATACTAATAATTTTATTTATATTTATTGCAAGGCGATTGGATTGCTCACTAAGAACTCTGAATCAACGCTTTAGAGGAACTATCTCTTCTTTTCGCCTGCAGTGTCAAAGTAAGATCAAGGTGTTTTAGCGTGATAAAAATAAGGGGAAAACTATTCTAAGGATTGAACATCGGACTAGACAACAGATGTATGTTTCAGATTACGGCGACATCGGGCTAGGCAACAGTTGTATGATTTGTTTTAAATATTCGGTGCACTTTGGGCTGTAACGGCATCGGAGTAGCATTTTTTGTGACTTTTGTAATATTTGGAAATTCAGAGAGTTCAATGAAAATGAGACATGCCCTTTATTTCGGAATTCTTTGATCTATTCTACGAAAATAAAATCAAGAAAAAACCAGATGCGTTTTTAAGATTTTTTTTTTATTAGAAACGCTGTTGCACCGAGTATATCTAATATCTACGTGTTATCATGGTATCGTGTAAAATGGGGTTTCTAAGGTTTGTTGATGAAAGAAGAACGGAAGGAAACGAATGCATGTTGACAAATTTGTTTTTAAATATTCGGTGCACTTTATTTTTCATGCGTTTTTTGACCCCTTCTTTAGTCTGCTCCCCTTGTTGTTGTTGAAAAATTGCAAATGTTCACTTTCATCTGCGTCTTAAGACAAGATGGAGGATTTGTTCCTGAATAAAATCTGTCGTCATGGTATGGGTATAGCTCATGTTTACCATAATATAGCAATTTATGTCATTTGTCATGATATCTGCTCGTATATCTTCTGATTTTTCGTGTTGGAGAATAATACTGCCATTTTCTTTTCCATCTTTAACGTAGTAAAACTTACGCTTTATATGTTTGTTTCTAGGATTTACTTAGGTATTGTCACACCAATCTAGTGCAGCAATGCTTATTATATTAATTACATTTAGTTTCGTAATACATTGTGTATGCTCCACATCTTCCAATAATTGTGTAACCCAATTACATTCGCATGTTGAGTTGCATAATTGAACTAATTCCAATTTCATAGTAGATAGTGTAACTAGTATTTGCTTGTTACTTCTCCACGACACTAAATTCTTGCCAATTTTAATTATATGTCCGCCAAAATATTTACAATCTGTAGTAGTGCACCAACTTCCATTCGAACTTAAATTAAGTTGTCCCATTTTATTTTCTATAAGTAATGTATATTTTTTAGTTTCTTTAATATATCTCAATACTCGTTTTAAAGCATTCATGTGAATTTCTCTTGAATCATTGGCATATTGGGATAATTTACTTATGGTAAATGCTAAATCGGGTCTAGTTTCTGTTACTAAATAACCTGTACATCCTAGTATTTCTAAGTATTTTAATTTGTGAACTATTTTTAAGTCTTAACTGGATTACATCATGACATATCGAATCTTTCAAAATATCGTCAATATAATATTTTTGGGATAATAAAAAAATTTAAATCTGTTTTAAATTTCAATACCTAAATTCTTCATGTTTTCTTTAATTTTCTTAATGGTTAATTCATTTTTCAATGCATTTATTAGTTTATTTCTCTCAACGTTTGTTTCTCCAATAATGATGCAATCATCAACATAAACTTCTAAAGTTATGAATATGTTATTATACTTTCCCTTAAATACACAAGGATCAATTGGCTGGCTTTAAACTTTTTTCTTCCTTCAATTTCCTTTAAAACTAAATATACATTTCCCTTTAGTAATATCTTTTTACTTCACGTCTGGTTTATCAACTTTTTCCCCACATATAATTCTTTAAAGAGAGTAGTTGTTTATTAATTGCGTCCACCCATTCTGCTTTGTCATTAGATACGATTACGTATTAAATTTCTTGGATGAATTCATTTTAGTATACACTTGGTATCTATCAGGTTGTTTTCCTTTTTTTTGAAAATCGTAAGTTGATATTATTATATTCATGTTGATTTAATTTTATGTCTTGTGCTTTTCTCTTAATATTTATCTAAATTTTGACTATCTTAATGACTGATATTGAATTATTTAAATCTTCATTACGTAAATCACTTTTCGGATAATCATTATTTTCAAATTGAGACGTGAATGTGTAATTTTTATTTTTTGATAATAAATTATGAATATTCATGAAATCTAGTGTATTGATTTCTTGAAATGTATAATTTAATTCATTACAAGATCCATTTTCTGTTTCAAGAAAGACAATTCCGCTTTCAATAATCTTGTTTTCTTCATTATCGTAAATTCTGAATGTTTCTCTTGAGAATCCAAAAAATAATTTGTTTACCGCTTTTATGAAATTTACGTTTTTTAATGTCTTCATTTCTAAAGAATATTTTACATCTACATATTCTTAAGTTTTTTACCTCTCCATTTTTCCATTGAAGTTTTATTTTTGGCTTTATTGTATAACAAACTTTGTAAATACGTTGCATTTCTTCAGCCCAAAAATGTATTGGAAGGTTGGAAACTAAAAGCATAACACTAAAAGCATAAGTGGTTATTACTGTTCCATTAGCCCGTTCTGCGATCCCATTACTCTGTGAAGAGTAAATAGTTGCACATTATTGTTCTTAACAATAATGTGTAAATTTTCTATTCGTGTAAAATATTAAGTTGATTCTCTACTTGACGTTTCAATTTTTGCCAGCGCTATTTTTAATTGAACTTTTCGATTATTATGTATAATTTCGTATGTCCTTTTTGGTAATCCCGACAATTGTTTTGTTTCATCTATTCCTCTTACAGTCATTAATATTGATGATGATATCGTTAAATTTATTATTCCGACTATACCTTTTCATTGTCCTGTACCCATTTTTCCCAATCTTGTGAAGCTTTCGGATTTGTTACATCGCGTTCTAGAGGAGATTCAGTTAAGACATAATGTAAATGTTTAATTTTTAATAAGAAATAACTGTCACAATTCATATTTGAAAATTTGTTCCGTCGAAAGTTTCCATTTTGTTGATTTCTTTGTTACCCATATTTTCTCATTCTCTGCTACCATAAATGAAGTTATCAAAAATATTTAATACTTATCTTTTTTTGTAGAATTGATTGCTGCTCTCATTCATTAAATATGAAACAACTATTCCCAATCAAAACAACTTATTTATTCATGATCCTATCGATCATTTCACATCAGTTCTTGCATTCGTTTCCTTCCGTTCGTCTTTCATCAACAAACCTTAGAAACCCCATTTTACACGATACCATGATAACACGTAGATATTAGATATACTCGGTGCAACAGCGTTTCTAATAAAAAAAATCTTAAAAACGCATCTAGTTTTTTCTTTATTTTATTTTCGTAGAATAGATCAAAGAATTCCGAAATAAAGGGCATGTCTCATTTTCATTGAACTCTCTGAATTTCCAAATATTACAAAAGTTACAAAAAATGCTACTCCGATGCCGTTACAGCCCATATCAGGCATTGGCATAACATCCGCGAACTCATCTTGAAGCCAGAGCCTTTCGCTCTACACAAATTAATTCTTTCATAGAAAAATTACATCAGACTGAGACAATACATTGAACTGCCTTGTGCAATTAGAATGACAGACAATCGCACATAGCAATACAGTTTTATCTCATGTATTCATGTATAGAAGTTCTGTCAGATTGAGAAACATCACTGAATTACGAATTACAGAGTGCCGTTACTAACAAGTGATAATATTAAACGTGCGCACTCGTTGAAATTTATGACTTAAGCAGGTGAATCGTATTATTGAAATAGTTCAATAAATATCCCGGATAAGTCTACAATTTGTCGTTTTCATAATAATAATTCTTTATTGCATAATTTCCTCTACAAATTCACAAACATTTACAAATATGTTTTAAAAAAGGCAAATATTACAACCCATAATAAAAATCTGATATAAAATGAATTATTATTATTATTATTATTATTATTATTATTATTATTATTATTAAGAGAAATAAATTTATTACGTAAAATAAATGTGAACTGAAGAAAAGACAACGGTGACTCTCAGTGTAATCACTGATTTTCAGACTGACCGATAAAAGTTACAATGATTGCTTCAATACAATAAATAGTACAATTCAAACAAAAAACAATGCAATTATTTTAAACTGTTAACATTAAAAATATAGTAAAATATAGAAAACGTCCAGTAGAAGGTTATGTAAAGCTGCGCGAAAAACCGCGCATTTTCAGCAGAAAAACTCTTATTAGAAGGCTTTGGTACCGAAAAAGTGGATAATGTCAGTTGCTAAAATTTTTAAAAAATCCTCTAATACTTAGTGTAGCCAGAATCCATGTTTTGTGGGTTCTGGATACCGACAAATTGTACGAAGGGAAAACGTCCGTTCGTCCGTCTATAAGTTCGTTCGTTCGTTCGTTCGTTCGTTCGTTCGTCCATAAGTCCGTCCGTGCATAAGTCCGTCCGTGCATAAGTCCGTCCGTGCATAAGTCCGTCCGTGCATAAGTCCGTCCGTGCATAAGTCCGTCCGTGCATAAGTCCGTCCGTGCATAAGTCCGTCCGTGCATAAGTCCGTCCGTGCATAAGTCCGTCCGTGCATAAGTCCGTCCGTGCATAAGTCCGTCCGTGCATAAGTCCGTCCGTGCATAAGTCCGTCCGTGCATAAGTCCGTCCGTGCATAAGTCCGTCCGTGCATAAGTCCGTCCGTGCATAAGTCCGTCCGTGCATAAGTCCGTCCGTGCATAAGTCCGTCCGTGCATAAGTCCGTCCGTGCATAAGTCCGTCCGTGCATAAGTCCGTCCGTGCATAAGTCCGTCCGTGCATAAGTCCGTCCGTGCATAAGTCCGTCCGTGCATAAGTCCGTCCGTGCATAAGTCCGTCCGTGCATAAGTCCGTCCGTGCATAAGTCCGTCCGTGCATAAGTCCGTCCGTGCATAAGTCCGTCCGTGCATAAGTCCGTCGTGCATAAGTCCGTCCGTGCATAAGTCCGTCCGTGCATAAGTCCGTCCGTGCATAAGTCCGTCCGTGCATAAGTCCGTCCGTGCATAAGTCCGTCCGTGCATAAGTCCGTCCGTGCATAAGTCCGTCCGTGCATAAGTCCGTCCGTGCATAAGTCCGTCCGTGCATAAGTCCGTCCGTGCATAAGTCCGTCCGTGCATAAGTCCGTCCGTGCATAAGTCCGTCCGTGCATAAGTCCGTCCGTGCATAAGTCCGTCCGTGCATAAGTCCGTCCGTGCATAAGTCCGTCCGTGCATAAGTCCGTCCGTGCATAAGTCCGTCCGTGCATAAGTCCGTCCGTGCATAAGTCCGTCCGTGCATAAGTCCGTCCGTGCATAAGTCCGTCCGTGCATAAGTCCGTCCGTGCATAAGTCCGTCCGTGCATAAGTCCGTCCGTGCATAAGTCCGTCCGTGCATAAGTCCGTCCGTGCATAAGTCCGTCCGTGCATAAGTCCGTCCGTGCATAAGTCCGTCCGTGCATAAGTCCGTCCGTGCATAAGTCCGTCCGTGCATAAGTCCGTCCGTGCATAAGTCCGTCCGTGCATAAGTCCGTCCGTGCATAAGTCCGTCCGTGCATAAGTCCGTCCGTGCATAAGTCCGTCCGTGCATAAGTCCGTCCGTGCATAAGTCCGTCCGTGCATAAGTCCGTCCGTGCATAAGTCCGTCCGTGCATAAGTCCGTCCGTGCATAAGTCCGTCCGTGCATAAGTCCGTCCGTGCATAAGTCCGTCCGTGCATAAGTCCGTCCGTGCATAAGTCCGTCCGTGCATAAGTCCGTCCGTGCATAAGTCCGTCCGTGCATAAGTCCGTCCGTGCATAAGTCCGTCCGTGCATAAGTCCGTCCGTGCATAAGTCCGTCCGTGCATAAGTCCGTCCGTGCATAAGTCCGTCCGTGCATAAGTCCGTCCGTGCATAAGTCCGTCCGTGCATAAGTCCGTCCGTGCATAAGTCCGTCCGTGCATAAGTCCGTCCGTGCATAAGTCCGTCCGTGCATAAGTCCGTCCGTGCATAAGTCCGTCCGTGCATAAGTCCGTCCGTGCATAAGTCCGTCCGTGCATAAGTCCGTCCGTGCATAAGTCCGTCCGTGCATAAGTCCGTCCGTGCATAAGTCCGTCCGTGCATAAGTCCGTCCGTGCATAAGTCCGTCCGTGCATAAGTCCGTCCGTGCATAAGTCCGTCCGTGCATAAGTCCGTCCGTGCATAAGTCCGTCCGTGCATAAGTCCGTCCGTGCATAAGTCCGTCCGTGCATAAGTCCGTCCGTGCATAAGTCCGTCCGTGCATAAGTCCGTCCGTGCATAAGTCCGTCCGTGCATAAGTCCGTCCGTGCATAAGTCCGTCCGTGCATAAGTCCGTCCGTGCATAAGTCCGTCCGTGCATAAGTCCGTCCGTGCATAAGTCCGTCCGTGCATAAGTCCGTCCGTGCATAAGTCCGTCCGTGCATAAGTCCGTCCGTGCATAAGTCCGTCCGTGCATATGTCCGTCCGTGCATAAGTCCGTCCGTGCATAAGTCCGTCCGTGCATAAGTCCGTCCGTGCATAAGTCCGTCCGTGCATAAGTCCGTCCGTGCATAAGTCCGTCCGTGCATAAGTCCGTCCGTGCATAAGTCCGTCCGTGCATAAGTCCGTCCGTGCATAAGTCCGTCCGTGCATAAGTCCGTCCGTGCATAAGTCCGTCCGTGCATAAGTCCGTCCGTGCATAAGTCCGTCCGTGCATAAGTCCGCCGTGCATAAGTCCGTCCGTGCATAAGTCCGTCCGTGCATAAGTCCGTCCGTGCATAAGTCCGTCCGTGCATAAGTCCGTCCGTGCATAAGTCCGTCCGTGCATAAGTCCGTCCGTGCATAAGTCCGTCCGTGCATAAGTCCGTCCGTGCATAAGTCCGTCCGTGCATAAGTCCGTCCGTGCATTAGTCCGTCCGTGCATTAGTCCGTCCGTCCATTAGTCCGTCCGTCCATTAGTCCGTCCGTCCATTAGTCCGTCCGTCCATTAGTCCGTCCGTCCATTAGTCCGTCCGTCCATTAGTCCGTCCGTCCATTAGTCCGTCCGTCCATTAGTCCGTCCGTCCATTAGTCCGTCCGTCCATTAGTCCGTCCGTCCATTAGTCCGTCCGTCCATTAGTCCGTCCGTCCATTAGTCCGTCCGTCCATTAGTCCGTCCGTCCATTAGTCCGTCCGTCCATTAGTCCGTCCGTCCATTAGTCCGTCCGTCCATTAGTCCGTCCGTCCATTAGTCCGTCCGTCCATTAGTCCGTCCTTTAGTCCGTCCGTCCCTAAGTCCGTCCGTCCAATTTATCTGACAGAATTTTATCCTAAGAACATAGAGAAGGTTTTTTACTTACTACTAAACAATGAGTATCCCCTAAAGTTTATTTCTAAGTACGCAAATACTAGATTGTTGTACTACAAAAATTATTGTAAACCTAAGACTTCCACTGATTCCTTAAAAGACAAGATTAGTATATTATTTTGCTATATGTACCGAAAATAAAGGTATTACAACAGTGTATAAGAATAAGTACAATGTAAACATATGTAATAAGGTTGTGAACAAACCATCCATTATATGTAACCTAAAAGATAAAATAAATAAATAAATTAGAAGAACAGAATGTAATATATAAAGTAAGTTGTGAAGATTGTCAGAAGTCATACATAGGGCAAACCAAGCGTAAATTGAAAGAAGGATCAATGAACATAAAGTAAATATAAAAGCAATTTCTGGAAAACAAAACTCCACATCGCAACATAGAATTCAATGTAACCACAAAAATTAATTTTGACAACCAAAAAATATTGGCTATGGAACCTTACAAAACTTCTAAAAGTATTCTAGAAACTCTTTATATAAATACAAATAAAACTATGATAGTGGAATCAAATAGGTTCACTAATATATAATACTGTTTTATAACATTTGAATGAGAATAAATGATTTAAACAGTTGGCATTACTGACCTACTTCCTAACCGTCCACTACAAGATAATGAACTGGTTAGCAGTTCGTTACTAGCCATCGACCTGAACACAAGTTTAAAATGTGAAAGTGTTTCAATATTTATATATGACTAGTAGGCGAAAATGGTGAATTGTTTTTAGAATGCTGACGTAAGTTTATTTATTCAAATATATATATTTTAATTTTTACGTAATTGATACCATGTAAATGTTACTACGTATTTATAATTAATGATTGTTTGATTTGGTTTTATAACACTGATGTGAGTTATCTTATCTAGCTTAATGTATGTATTGCGTTTTAATTTATATTTAATATTTATATTACATTACCTGATGATGGAACACAGAGTTCCGAAACGTCGTGTAGAGAGAAATGTAAAAGTATTTAAAGTGTTGTCAGTCTATAAATGTCGAGGCAAGAATAAAAAATAAACAAAGTTAATGACAGTCTTGTGAAGATTTAATAAGCCATATGGATTTTATTTACTTCAATTACTTTTATTTTATGTTTATTTTATTCATTAATGTTAGTTTATTCTACTACTGATTTTGCGTTCAAAGAGCATCTGCAAATCTAATAGTTTTAGTATTTCTTTTAAATATATTCCTGCAAAAATTTAAGTACGAAGGAAGAAAACGCACGGTATTCAAAGACACATGCATGCGAGCGGTTGCGGGTAATCGCAGGTGGGCCGATGGGCGCAGAAGTGTGGATTTGCTGACGGAGGGGGGTAGCAATGGAGCAGATGGCGTAACCGATTCGAGGTTTCGTTTGCGTAATGTAAATTATTAACGCTGCCTGTTTCGTTGCGGATTTGTGTGGTGTGTGTTCCAGAGAGCAGTCACCCGTATAACATGGACAATGACGTAATTGTAGCTTTTAAATTTTCGCTAAGTTCTCTCGGGCACGTGATCAAAGTGGTTCAATAGCAAAGTCATACATAAAAAACAAAACATTAGGAATATTGTAATTCTATATTCGTAATATATCCAATGCGCTCAGAAAGTGAGAGAAAACTATGCAGCCTCAGGCCATGTGTCAGGGGTCTATGGTTTCGTTAAGATACCTACAAAATCGGAAAAATCCGAAATAAATGGAAATTTCGATTTTGACTGAAAAATAGAAATATTGATTGTGTTATTCCAGCTATTCGGATAATGTGCGTATAGAATGAACTCCAATACTCAGTTGGTTACTCCATACAACATAGCTGGCGTCACGCAATAGCAAGACTCCAAGGAAGAAGTATTTGCTATTCACGAGTTGCAATATGGAACAGCAACATTTTTTATGCTTTTTGGCGTGAAAATAACTTGCACTATACTGCGATTTTCTTAACTTTGACCCTGACAGCAATCAGGCGTTGACACTTTCATCCAATCGGGAGCTTAAACATCACCATAGTGACATCACTGTAGCGACATGTAAGCTCCCGATTGGATGGCAGCAGAACAGCTGATTCCTGTCAGGGGCAAAGTTAAGAAAAATGCAGTATATGTATCCTTATAATGTACTACAGTATTTTTGTAATATTGGCGAAGACTGTTTTTCTTAAAATATTTAATTTATCGCATTTTCGCAATGTTACACGAGAGTTATTATTCATTCTTCTTGAGCAATGTACGCGGTCATATTTGGAAAACCAATTTTTATGGTTTTGTTCAACAGCATATTTTGCTGATTAAAATTGATTTCAATGGCAAACCGTAGACAGATTCACCCTGAGCTCTCAGAAATTTTAATTTTTTCCTTGAGGAGAATTCATTGTCAGAAAATGTCCATACGTCTAAATGTTTACCCAAAAATTCGTTGCATCCTCATTTTTCTCTAAGATAATTTTTTAAAATTTCGATAAGAGGAGGGTTGAAGCGAATGAATCATGTTTTCGATACCACCAAAGATTTACGCACATTTTAGGTATGAGTAACATGCATATTTGCGTCATTCATAATTACTCTAGCGAGTCATCACATTTTTCTCGCATTAAGTACAGAGACGAGAGAATAATTCGCGCGTAGATTGCGGGCCCTGGTGGTTTACACCGCATTGCTTCCTGAGGAACCACAAAGGCACAGGCGATGACAAATCATTGGCTGCGAGCGGAGGGTATTGTGGGACGAATATCTCAATCACTCTTTGTCAGCCAATGGAAGCGGAAATTGCTTGCCGCCTCCTTTCTTTCTGCCTTGACGCAGAGACAGCTCTGCCTTGATGCGTCAAGACAGAGCGATAATTTAGCCACATATAGCAGTAGCGATAGCAATCGAAATAATTAACATCGTTCTCAGGTTACATTGATTTTACGTGCAATTTGGCTAAATCGGCAGTTCATGACAATGTATAACGCTGAATGTTTTTCCAGTAATCTAAAAGAATTAAAACTTTCCCACGAAGTTTTAATTCTTTGCGAGTATACTGGAAGAAAGATTAACAGCCACTCCAATGTTCACTATCCACAATGATTTCTTTGAAGCAAAATGAAATGAAAGAATAATTATGAAGTTTACTTCAAGGAAGTTCTAAGATTCTATTTCATTTACACATATAGAATACACATGGTTTTTATTAATAATTTCTAGTCATGATAAATATTGTTCTAAAAAACAGGAATGTTTTGAAAACTAGTGCTGCTAACTCAGCACGTACTTTCTCACCCGTTCATGACCTTTTCTCAAAATCTATCTTTAAGAAAAAGATCTATCTCTTAAGGATCTATCATTAAGAGAAGAAATCTATATGTTTAATATTTTAGTTGTAGGAAGGCTCAAAAAAATGTTGAACTTCTGCAATTTTCGAAAAAATCATGGATTTCAACGAACATGAGACCTGTACAATTCTTTTAAATGTCCTTCACAGTATTAAAAAGTGATGGAGCAATTTTTTTTTGAAAATTTGGAAAATGTCCCAGGGGCTTCATGTTAAGTACCTCCCAATATTAAAATATCGGTTTCAAATTCAAGGGGTAGCGACTTCAGCCAAATCGATTGGGGAATATCAATTTGGGAGAAAGTCGGCTGAACGGGTTAGCAGCTTACCTTGTTCACAGACAAACAGAGGTTTTGACATTCGATTTTTGGGTATCAAGGACCCACGAAACTAACTCCGACTACACCACGTGTTAGAGATTTTTTTTTTCTAAATTTAGAAACTGGATTTATCCCCTTTTTGTTATCAGGGCTCTGTAATAAGAATTTTCAGCTAAAAAATTCACCGTTTTTTCGCGCAGCATTACGTAACTTTCTCTCTACGTCGTAGCGAGAAAGTAAAATCAGCAGTATGTCAGTGACAGGGAAACGCGTTCGTGGAGTCGTGACCAAAGTACGCAGAAAATGGTAGACAGAACTGGAGGCAGGGCCTCTAGAGCTTAAGGTAGGCAACAGAGATCGGTAAGACGGGTATCTGAAAGGAGTGGGACGTGGATGGAGCGAACCAGAGAACGGGGCACAGGATTGAAGGGAAAGGGCGTCAAGAAGACGAGCGAAGCAGGCGGTAAAAAGGGGTAGGGTAGAATGGGAAGAATGGAGTGGGGCAAGAGGAGAAGCCAGGCAACGGGGCAGGGAGATGAGCACGGCAGGGGAAGGAGCGGTCCAAACTTAGGAGCAGGGTAGAGGAATGAGCAGGCCAAAGGGAGGAGCGGTATAGGGGGATGAGCGGAACAGTGGGCGGAGCGGGGCAGGGGGTTGAGCGGGGCAAAGGGAGGAGCGCGGCAGGACGATGAGCATGGCAAAGGGTGGAGCGGTGAAAGGGGTAGGGTGCGGGTGTAGCAGGGGGATGAGCGGGGCAAATGGAGGAACAGGGCAGGGGAAAGCGGGACAGAGGAGGAGAAGGGCAAAGGAAGGAGAAGGGTAAATGGAGAATCGGGTAAAGGGATGAATGGGGCAAAGGAGGAGCGGGGCAAAGGAAGGAACGGGGTAGGGTGATAAGCGGGGGTTGAGAGGGGCAAAAGGGATGAGTGCGGTATGATGAGCTGGTCAAAGGGAGGAGCGGGGCAAGGGGTGGAGCGAGGCAGGGGGATGAGCGGAGCAAATGCAGGAGCAGGGCAGAGGGATTATCGGGGCAAATGGGGCGGGGCATGGGGATAAGCGGAACAGAGGGAGGAACGGGGCAAGGGAGGAGCGGGAAAGGGGTGGGACGGGGGGAGGGAGTGGAATGAAGGCGAAGCTGTGGTAGGCGGGGTCAACGGGAAGAGGACACAGGGTGCGGCAGGGTCTCGTTGGAAGATGCTACCATTGGCGGCAACGTCACGGTAGCTGTGGGACGCGGAATGAGGGGCGGTACCGGGGAAGGGGTGGCGGTAGAGGTAGCGTTAGGGATGGTAGTCCGAGGTCCGGGGCAAGGGCAGGGGGTCCGGGGTAAAGCCAGCGAGAGCACGGCTCGGGTGGGGACGGGGAAGGACGGCGGGGGCGGGGGCGGCGGGCGTCGCACTTCACGCGTGCTCCGGGTTGCGTAACGTCCCTCGCGAGCCCGCCCTCCCATGAGTCAGCGTTCCGGCCCCTCTGGATTACATCAGCGCCCGTCCCACTCGCTCGGGGGGCGGGGCGATTTTCGTGGGGCCCCGCGCACTCCGACGCAGCGGCGCGCCGACGCGTCACGGGCGCGGGGCGAGGGGCTAGGGGCTAGAGGCTAGGGACGTGGGGCGTGGGGCGTGGGGCGTGGGGCGGTGGGGCGTGGGGCGAGGGGCGAGGGGCGAGGGGCGAGGGGCGAGGGGAGTGGGGAGAGGGGAGAGGGGCGAGGGGTGCTGTGGGGCGGGAGAAGAGTAGATATAATGAATATTGGCACGATAACTACTAATGTTGAATATCAGTACACGTTTGTTCAGCAACAGAAAATGTATCGTCGACATGTGAATGTTTTTACACCTTATGAAATATGAAGAGGTAACTGAAATTTGGCCAAATATTTCAATATATAATCATTAATTTTTATTTATAATGAGTTGCTGCACACCAATGGTAAATATCGTATAACCTAAATAGACAGGAAGAGGAATATTTCTGATGTGCAATTTAATGTTAGAGGTAAATGTGATGCGTTTATGTGAAATTGCGTAAGCAAAACTACTACTACTAATTAAATATTTTAAATGTATATATTTAACGTCAATAAACGGTTAAACATCTGTATTTAGTCATACAGATGGCTGCATTATGAAATAAAATGAGGAAATCATGCTGAACGTGTGTTTATATTTTAAATGTAGCGCAGTGTGCAAAAGTACCTGATTCGTGTTCAAAGATAAGAAATACTGTTTTTTTTCTTTTTTTTATAGAAATTGTTTATTTAAATAATTCTACCAGCTATAACTTATGCGATGGAACTTGGGAGAGTGAATAGACTATTTCGAATGGAATGTATCAAAACATATCAATATCAATTCTTGGGTTCTCAAGGTAAGCAGGAAATGTCGGGATATTCTAAAATAGGTCGGTAATGTTGGATTGTGTTGGAAATGAAATCATTTAACCTTTGGATTAGATTAGCTAGTAAAAATGGGTAGATGCTTTAAGAGAGCAATTACATGGAAACGAAGAGCGCTACTGGACTCCCAATGCGAAATTCTTACTCGAACATGTAGGACCCAAGCAGGTTTCAGTAGACTTTTTTTGCTTTATTTATTAAGGTCACATAAACTTCCTGGTCATGAGCGACCACATGTTAGTACAAAAGATTAATATTTTGAATTAGTCAAGAATTACAAAATGGTAAAAATAACATGATATAAATACAAGTATTACAAAAAATGGTACAAAAAATATGAACAATTCTTATTAGATTGTTATGTGATCACAGTATGGTGGTATAATATGCTAGTTATAAAGATACCACATATAATAATAGCAGCAATATGGATCACATTCCTGGGGCTATTTATTTACATTTTATTATTCTTAATAATTTTTCTACTGTACGTGTAAAATGGCTAAGTACAATTGTAAATTTAATGAGAAATTTCCTATTTACTCTTATTGGAGTGAATAAATGAAACTGGGTATCTGAGCCAAAGTAACTTATCCTTTATTAATTTTAACTTCCTATACAAATATTCTACCATCATGTATTTAATTACATGATACAATTTTAAAATTACATGAGTTTGGTCTCTTGTCACTTATTTAAGTTACTTAGCATAATTTGAATGCATGTAAAGTTGTTTTTTTTCTTTTTCAATAACAAGTAGGTAGAATAAATTGTATAATCCATGTTTTAGAGTGGAGAACTGTTTCACATGATATCACTTATATTTCAGCATGTAAATACATACATGGTTGTTTTGAATCAGGATGTAAGTTATTTTGGTTTCTCTTATGACAGAAAAGCACTAGAATTAGTCAAAAATAAGTCTACTTTCAGTATTATAAAAAAGTTTATTTACACCCATTCAAGGGGACAAGGTTGCAATACTGCTAGTTATGTTAGTAGGAAATGGTGTGGCATTTACGATGCTATCATTGAAATCAATATTTGATGTAGGCTCCTCATCGTAATTGTTTATTTTGGCATAAAGCTTTTTCGGCCGCATTGCGGCCATCTTCAGTGCTACAAAATAATGATAATAATAATAATAATAATAATAATAATAATAATAATAATAAAATATCTAAATACAAAAAATTTAAAACTTTTAAAGAATAAAAACTTTCAAGAATTGGATTTTAAAGAGATGTAAAATGTGAAATGGACATATAGATTTTTTAAAAATGACAAATGAAAATTAAATAAAATAAATGGAATCTATTACAAATAATATTATGAAGCAAACTGGAGTGAAATGAAAGTATAATATAAAATGTGTAGATGGAAACATAATTTTGAATAACAAATGTACATTTTGACCTATTATCTATTTTCACCTCTTTTCAAAATGTACATTTGTTATTCAAAATTATGTTTCCATCTACACATTTTATATTATACTTTCATTTCACTCCAGTTTGCTTCATAATATTATTTGTAATAGATTCCATTTATTTTATTTAATTTTCATTTGTCATTTTTAAAAAATCTATATGTCCATTTCACATTTTACATCTCTTTAAAATCCAATTCTTGAAAGTTTTTATTCTTTAAAAGTTTTAAATTTTTTGTATTTAGATATTTTATTATTATTATTATTATTATTATTATTATTATTATTATTATTATTATTATTATTATTATTATCATTATTTTGTAGCACTGAAGATGGCCGCAATGCGGCCGAAAAAGCTTTATGCCAAAATAAACAATTACGATGAGGAGCCTACATCAAATATTGATTTCATTGCTAGTTATGTGTTGTGTCAAATGTAGAGACACTGTTTTTTTACTATTTTGTTTGATGAAGAAATAAGGTTTAAATAGCAGAATAAGTAAATTACATAACAATTAGCATAACATAAGCACTAGTTTACATTTAAAATTTATATAAGGTTATACATGTTTATTTCTTTTAAAAACTTCATTACTTTTATAATTTCAATATTGTCATTCGGTAAACTTTTAACGTCATTGGACAGAACATACTTTCTTCTCAATTTGTTATATTTTTCGCACTGTATAAGAATATGTGGTATAGTTAGTATAATTTTTCAATAGTCACATAATTTGGGATCTTCTTTGGTTATCACTTATTTATGTGTTAATTTTGAATGGCCAATTCATAGACAAGTGAGAATGCTTTGTCCTTTTCCATTTTTAAGGTGAGGGGCATGCCCATAGAGGGTTGATTTCCTTATTTCAAATAGCTTGGTTCAGTGGCGTAATGCATGCGAGTGATGTGTTACATCCCCTAGTTTTCCATCACTTAAAAATATTTTCAGTAAAGTATTTTATTTTCTTCTGTTAAGTATCTCCCTTTGTTTCTCTATTCCCTCCCGCCATTTACGTGCGTGGTCCAATAGACGTCAGTCCCCTCGCTGGATGTGACCGGCCGAGAAACATCCCTTCAACGACCTCACTTCGTTGGCGAGGTGTTATTGAACTCACAGCCATGCACTGTGTTTAAGCTGCGTGGTTTCGACTGCCGGTGATGTGACATAGCTTCTCACATCAAAGGCTTCTCATTGGCGTTCGTGTATTCCCTCCCAATAACCTTCCATACCCCCTCCTCTCTCTCATAATTCCGCAGCACGTCTGGGAATCCCAGAAGTCACGTGCCACTATTGCGACCTGGCAGCGGGGAGCGGGGGACTGACGGCACGATTGTTTTTCTTCACAAGTCACGCAAGTCTGCCAACTATGCTTAAGCACATTTCAACCTGATTCAGTACAACTGGGTAACTCGGTGTGTGTTAGCAGGCCTGACAAAACTAGATCACTCCCTTCATGTAAGGAAATGGTGACAGAGACAATCCGTGAACCCGGAACGGTGCGCGCGATGTTATTTCGTTCATGTGTGTCCTGCGTTCTAGCGTAAATGCTGTTTACTACTGAATGTGCGTTAAATAGACTACTTTGCCTAGTTGGTGATATGTTAAAGAGAATCGGGAATTCGAAATTGTAACGCGAAAGAATAAAACTTGCGTGTTGCGTGTGTGTGCGATATGGCGAGCTCATCTAGTTCATTTGTGGTAGTGGGTGAGTTATTTGTGGCAGGGAACAGTAGTGAAACGTTTCTTGTGTCATAGACGGGATTCGTGAAATTCCGTGCAGTTCATTCTCCTATTCCGAAAAACTTAAGGTAGATTGTGATGGACAACCAAGACAACGCGAATAGATCTCGAGTTCAAAAATTAGGTATGTACTTTTTTGTGGTTATTTTTTTAGTTTTATTGTTTTGTTTATGTAAGTTAGTGCATGCAATGAGAAAATGATTGTCAAGGAAGGTTCAGAATGTGTCTAATTTGCAACATACACTTCTAAAATACTTCAGAGTAAAGTAGAATGGCGCAGACTTTAAATATTTGGAATTATACTTTCAATCTGTAATATCATGATCGCATCCCCACATCGTCTAGCCAGGAGACGCCACTGGCTTGGTTGGAGGAGATTTAATTCAGTCTTCATTCCAGAATTTTCTATATCTACGGTGAAGCTCTTTTTTATGTCTGTATGGGATACGGGATGATCCTGGAGTGGTAAATTAATGGCCTCTCTATTGAATCCCAACTATTGAATTCCCTTTGATGACAATATGGGACAATATCCAAAGATTACTAATTTTTCTTTTTGATTTAGATCATAGTATATATTTATTATTTCTTTGATTAGGTCCTATAGGTTCTTGGCTGTTATGTCTCAAGCATTCAATTACACTTTGGGAGTTTGTATATATTATAAATTTATTGTTGGGTAATAATGAAATATTCTTTAAAACTTTCAGTATTGCATAAGCTTCACAATAAAAAATAGAACAAATATTGTTGAGTTTGATACATTCAATGATATTGTTAACCATTAAAGCAAAAACTGAACCATTTTTTGTTCTTGAACCATCTGTGAAGATACATAGTTCTCATGCTCTTTTTAATTTCATTATAGAGCGCTTGATACATTTGTGGATTTGTATCTTTTTTAGAGTACATACATAAATCTTTTATTAACTTTCATTTTTGCTGCTATCCATGGGGGACTTTCAAGAATTATATTTTGTTTTATTAATGGAAAGTGTATGTATTTCTTTGAGAAATTGATTTAGTATATGGTATGCTGGTTTAGGTGTTCTTGAACTCTTGGAATATTTTTCATTGTTCCTTGTTGAAAATACATTCTTGTATGTTGGGTTGAGAGGTGTCCGAGATATTTTGCTTGCATATGTGAAGCAAACCTTTCTTCTTCTGACGTACAGTGGTTCTTCATTAGCTTCTGCAAGAATGCTTGAAATTGGACTGGTTCTATAAGCACTAATTGCCAGTCTTAAACAAGTCGATTGGATTGTATTGAGTCTATTTACAATTGTTGGATTAGCTGATTGATATCTGTCGTCAAACTTGGACCATATAAGAGCTTTGTTAGAGACAATAAGAGACAATATTACCATATATATACAATATACCATATACAATATACCATATAAGAGACAATATTAGATTTTTGTTAGCTCCCCAATTGTAGGCTGCAATGTACTTTATTGTCTGTGAAAACATTCCATTTTTAATTTTTTTATCTGTGGTTTCCATGCTAATTTATTATCAAAGATCATTCCCAAAATTTTGAATTGATTTGAGGTTTTAATTATTTGTGATCCTAATGGTAATTAGTTACGTTAATAATTGGGTGTGTCACTTTTTAAAGAGTATGCATTTAGTCTTTGTTTCAGAAACTTAAACCTTGACTTACCAGCCCATTCTTGTATATTATTTAGACTATTTTGCAGCACTTTTTTGGGAAGTGTTCACATTTTTTCTTTCTTATTAATATTGCCACCAGCAAAGAAATATATCTTTATTGGTCGAGGAATTTGGTTTTTAATTTCATATATACCAACAAGGAAGAGAAAAGCACCAAGATCCTTGAGGGAGGCCATTGCATGTTATATATGTCAGATACAGTGGCGGTTCTACCATAAGGTCACATGGTCACGTGCCCTCCCACTTGTAAAGGAAAATATTAATAGTGGACTGAAATGCGTGTCATATTATCGAGTAATAATTCTAGAGAATTTACGTTAAGGTTTTCACGGGCGAATCGATACTATTTCACAGCGCTGATAACGAGGTAGTTGTGGCAACAGGGCGACGTCCGCAAGCTTCGTGTGACCAGCTCCCTCCCGTTCAGCAAAGCTTTTCCCCATAGTGCGAGGAAAAAAGGGAGGGGGTAATGCTCCCTTAAGGCCCTTCACGGTCACTAGTTTTTTGTGACTGCCACTGCAAGCGCCACTTTACAGATGTACAAACAACGCTCGTAGTGTCTGAGAAATGAAATGCTTATTAGCTCAGGGACCGCGTAATCTTGATAATATCAGCAGCTGTGAATTCTGTGCGAGTTATTTTTTCTTGAGCTTGTGCGTTTGTTGTTTCAATTGAATTGTTTTCTCTTCTCATTCAGCCGAGTTAATACGTGAGAAACCAGTGAGGAATTTCAAGTGTTTTTCAGTTTACAGCCCTTAAACTTCAAAATAAAATTTTTATTAGTTATTTTCTAGCTATTTTTCGTGCCCTACCTGGCCTAAAGTTTAGGAGCCGCCACTGGTCAGATAAGTCACCATTAAATTTAATTATAATATATCTTTCTTCCATAAAGTTGGAAATAAAGATTTGTGGGTGTTCATCTATTCCTAATCTGAGTAGAATGTTGATAGTTCTGTATTTCCATAACATGTCATACGCCTTCTCGATGTCCAGACTTACAACTGCTACATGTTGTTTTGAGGTGAATGCATCACATATATCACTGTGAATTTTAACTAAGCGGTCAGTAGTTAAGCGATTTTGCCTGAATCCACATTGATAGGTGATAGTAATTCTTTCTTTTAAAGAAACCAACTTAATCTTTTACTTATTGCTTTCCCCATCAATTAGCTAAGGGTGGATGTTAAGATATGAGTCTGAAGTTTCTGGGTTGGCATAGTCTTTCTCTGGCTTGGGGACAGGAATAACAAACGATTCTTTTCACTTGTCGGGGAACAGGCCTTGAGGCAAAAGCTTGTTGAATAAATGTGATACATATTCAATTTGCTATGGGAGGGAGTTCTTTTAAAATTTTGTTGTGGATGCCATCTCAGCAGACATTGTTGATGATAGGCGAAAGACCGAGGTAGAGCGATTAACATCGGATAATCTTTCAGATATTAAACTGTAATATATTCTAGCGGCGTCCGATGAACGTTCGCTCATGGCACAAATTAGCGCCAGATCTGTATGGGATGTAGAAGTTGACGTGCTTTGAAAGGAAGCAAGATGGGGGACTGCGTGGCTTAGGGACAGTAGAGATGCAGCGTTGATTGAAAGACTTTTACGGTAATGATATCTGTGCGCAAAGAGGCGGTGAAGACTGGATCCGCATCCTCGTAAGTTGCTATGTCACCGAAACCGAAACCGAGGAAAATGCATGGGAATTGGTAACTCTTACTAGAAACTTTAATGTTTTCTAGAATACGAGATAATGGGTTTTCACATCATGAAAGAATTTGACAATTTTCTGGGAAATGTTCGGGCTATTAGGAAAAGGATATTTAGTGACTGGGGAAATGGTACTGGTTAGTATTAAGCAGGGCGAAATCAAAGTTGGTTAGCAATTGCAAATGGGTGGAGTGTATGGTAAGTATGAGTAAAGTTGAAGTGCGGACAATTTTTTGCAGTGCTGTTTTGTTTCAGGTGCTGAGGTTTGGAAGGAGAAAACACGTGAAGTCAGTGGTCATAATTGGTTTAGAAAGAGTTTAGTAAATTAGTGCGTATTCGTTTTCTTACGGCAAGTTTTTTCCTCTTCAGCATTTTTTTCTCAGACATTCCATTTGGTTTTATTTGCCTTTCATGTGATGGTGTGAATATTGAATCTAGTAAATATTGTAGTAGATGGCGTATGCTTTGCGAAGGCTTGAATGGTCTTCGGTCTTGCCACATAGTATTAATACATGTAGTTCATACTTGTATTAACCCGGGAGTGGTAACGCAGGGGTCTGTGCGATTTATGGTTAAATGAAATTATTGTAAAATTTCGTCAGCTCGAAAGACTAAGTGGATTTTTTATGATGCCACGGTGCGTGTTCAAACTCGCCTTGTCCCAGCTCCCGCACTTCTCAGAGCGCCAAGTCATAAATCGACGGTTAGGATCCCCAACCCAGACGGCGCGGCAAAGATATACAAATCGCAGTGTATACAACAGCCTGCCGCACCTTCCGGGACCGACCCACCCCACTCCACTCTAGCAGCGTGCAGCTTTTAAACAAAAAGAATGCTTGCATCAGAATCTTCTTTTGCAAACATTAAATAAAAATTTATCAGCTCAGACTCACACGTGCTTGCAGCTGCACTTCTCAGTTTGCGTAAATAGGGTAAGATAGACAGAGAGAAAGAGAGAGAATATGATGGAAATTTCCACTTTTAGAACCTTCCGGAAGAGAAGTGTGATTGGCGAAGAAAATTGTAAGACTTAGACGACTCGAGGCAATCGGAGCCCACGATTAAAAGTTAGAGAGAGATAATCGAGGCTTAGAGATTAGAAGTTAAGAGATTAGATTAAAAGTTAGGGATGAGCAGAGAGTGATTAATAAACGTGCATACTGGACCGCAGAGGCTTAGGTCGCCCAGTGCCGAGTAGCGCCAGAGAGAAAGGGAGAGAGAGAAAGGGAGAGAGAGAAAGGGAGAGAGAGAAAGGGAGAGAGAGAAAGGGAGAGAGAGAAAGGGAGAGAGAGAAAGGGAGAGAGAGAAAGGGAGAGAGAGAAAGGGAGAGAGAGAAAGGGAGAGAGAGAAAGGGAGAGAGAGAAAGGGAGAGAGAGAAAGGGAGAGAGAGAAAGGGAGAGAGAGAGAAAGGGAGAGGGAGAAAGGGAGAGACAGAAAGGGAGAGAGAAAGGGAGAGAGAGAAAGGGAGAGAAAGGGAGAGAGAGAGAAAGGGAGAGAGAAAAGGAGAGAGAGGGAGAGAGAGAGGGAGAGAGAGAGGGAGAGAGAAAGGGAGAGAGGGAGAGAGAGAAAGGGAGAGAGAGAAAGGGAGAGACAGAAAGGGAGAGAGAGAGAAAGGGAGAGACAGAAAGGGAGAGAGAGAGAAAGGGAGAGACAGAAAGGGAGAGAGAGAAAGGGAGAGAGACAGAAAGGGAGAGACAGAAAGGGAGAGAGAGAGGGAGAGAGAGAAAGGGAGAGAGAGGGAGAGAGTGAGAGAAAGGGAGAGAGAGAAAGGGAGAGAGAGAAAGGGAGAGAGAGAAAGGGAGAGAGAGAAAGGGAGAGAGAGAAAGGGAGAGAGAGAAAGGGAGAGAGAGAAAGGGAGAGAGAGAAAGGGAGAGAGAGAAAGGGAGAGAGAGAAAGGAGAGAGAGAAAGGAGAGAGAGAAAGGGAGAGAGAGAAAGGGAGAGAGAAAGGGAGAGAGAGAAAGGGAGAGAGAGAGAAAGGGAGAGAGAGAAAGGGAGAGAGAGAAAGGGAGAGAGAGAGAAAGAGAGAGAGATAAAGGGAGAGAGAGAAAGGGGAGATAGAGAGAAAGGGAGAGAGAGAAAGGGAGAGAGAAAGCGAGAAAGGGAGAGAGAGAAAGAGAAGGAAAGAGACACGCACGCACGCGCACACACACACAGACACACACTCACTTTTAAATCGCGAGACTGTTGCGGAGCGTCCGGCGGATCAAGGCAATTGAACTTTCTTTCGCTTGAGTCTTGGATTATATTGTCGCACGGTGAGATCAAGTGCTAGGCAGCTGTATGTTTGTGCAAATGTAGGCGAATCTAGCAAAATTTCTGATACATTTTCAAAAGTTCTGTCTATTCCGGGAACTACAATAACATGCGACACTCATAAAAGACTGACTCGTGACGAGTCCGTTACATTATTGAAAGAAGTGTGGCGAATCGAACCACCTGCTACCGATGACCTCTGAATGCCGTCTTTGAAGGAAGCTCTATGCCAGTGTTGTCAAGGCTGATCCCACGAGCGGGAGTCCATGGCACGAGTGCCACGACGAAATCGCCCCTCCGCGCAGTTCATTACCCCGCCATAAGAAACAACGCCCTCCCTATTGTCAAACGGCGGGGATAATACTAATAGTTCCCTTTCCCGACGCTAGTTGCGCTGAGAAGCTCGTGACATGTTACGGTGCCACGACGCGTGCCACTGCCACCAGTAGAAGACCTTGACACCACTGCTGTATGCGTCTCTCATTCACAAAGGGCGCGCTTTTCGGCAGTCTGAACCCTGCCCCTCTCCAGCCGGATGCCACAAGTTCATCTGCAAAGGACGTTGCTTCCCAAACAGGTGGGTGACGTTGTTGCTTTCAACCAAGCAATAGTTATTTTGTAGGGCAATTCAGATATCAAAGAAAGACTTTTGAGGAATTACGCAAAGATGATTCTATGATTGCCAATTGTATCATTTACGTGGCCACGCTTGTACCATCTTGTATTTTAGTATAAAGGAATTGTTAATTGTAATCTCGGTAAAATGAAAATTTTCTCGAGAAATACTCCTAAATTCTTTAACATCATTAAATTCACGTTTTTTGTTCATCAATGTGTTTGTGTGCGTTCTTTGCTGATTATTAGGGGGTGGATTTTAATCTTCTGCTACCGTCGTGGAATTGAATTGAATTAATGCCGTATTTTACGTGGCGAGACTCAGGCCATGGAGCCTGCTCTTCCGTCTGACCACGCAAATTTCGCTACGCTCCTTTCACCAACTAGCGGAGAAAGAAGGTATTCCTTGGGCGACGAAACAGGCGATTTTGAATTTAGCTCAGAGGCGACATTTAGGCTTGAGGATCTTTTACATGCAGTAAATCTACTAATATGGGACAGCCGGCTTACTTCCCCTCCGAAGGAAGGCGTACGAAGCATTTTTCGCCCTTAAAAATCCAAACGTGGAGTCCCTGGGACTCCTCCGACTTGACGAAATTTCGAATAAGTGCATGTACGTTTTTTTTATATCATTGATACTTCTTGTACCGTTTCCTTCTACAGTTGTAAGTAATGGTTTGAGAGCTTACTGTAGTAGAATGCTATTCAGGGAAATTGTAAGCGTTTATTGGCGCGCAGCAGACCTAGGGGTTCCACGTCAGCAGCAGTGTAACTTTCACTGAGTGCCCGTGGCACTTTGCCAGTTAGTCCAATTTGTTCTGTTGCATCTGTGAACAAAGCGCAATATACAGAAAAACATGTCTAGTCTGTTAAGTGAGGGTGTAAATACTAATGATTTGAAAGCGCAATGGGCGGAGCAATTGTACATTAGTTTTGAGAGGATCTTCGGATCATCAAAGTGAACATGACAATTATTCTTCAGATAGACAGTTTTGTTTAGAATCTGGGGAAGAAGACAATAATGAATAGGAATTTCTTGATAATAAAGAACCCAAATGAGAAATAACTCAGAATGCAAAATACTATTACGGAAAGAACCAAGTATGCAAGAGGTGTGCAAAAAAACATGACTAAAGAAACTTGTCTCAGAATTTTTGTGTTTGCGGTAGTAATGTTTTTGTACTTGATTTTCAGTTCTGAAGGTATAGTAGGTTTTATTAATACGTTTTTCAATATTCAATAATTTTTTTATTATGAAGATATATTCGTTAAATTAAATATCTGCATAACTTTATTCAACCATACCTAATCACATAATATTCTCTCAATAGATAACTTATTAACAAATATATCCTAATTAATTTTTTCTTTAGTCAGAATTAATCGTAAGTTTTAATGTTCTTCATTCGAAATCAAATCAATACTGTAATATTTGAAACAACATGTTATGAGTCCATGGGACTCCATGTCGGACCCGTTGTGACTTACTTCCCATGCCGGCAGCTAAGGGTTAATGAACTGTAATTTTTTTCTGTAGAACTACGCCGTTTAGTATAGAAACTCATTTCATGTTTAGATAAAAGGAAATGATACATTTTTATATCTTTTTTGTGCATTTTTCGTCGATTTCGACTAATTTTGTATCTTTTTAAGCCATTTTTAAAGCATTTTTTGTTGATTTCATCGATTTTAATATAATTTAATGGTATTTGCTTCAAACAATATTTACGACAAGCAACAAATGTTCACCACGGAATTCCAGAGTAGTCTATTCGATTTTTCGCTCATACCTGTTTATTGTAATGTCAGCCGTTGGGAGTACTTTGTAAGGTTCCTGTGACACCTATCGGCGCCATTGGCAGTTCGGCCGATTTCGCGACAAAAAAAGACAAAGATTTTCTTTTAAAGAACAGTCCGAACCAAACGTTTGCAAGCTGAGTTCACTTGAATGAAATGAAGAAGCTGCGATTACATCAGTAACATATCTAAAAGCTTCAGTTGTTCATCTGAAGTGTTTTGATCAAATTTTTTAACGAAATTTTTCTTTGTTTATAGGGCATTTTAAAAACATTTTAACAGCATTTTATTTATCATTTTTGGACATGTTTTAGGTCCTCACAATCCGCTCCCTACTGATTACGCCCTTCCATCACAGAACCGTCACAGGTACATATTCCACCCTCCCTGAGCTGCCCGGCAACCACAAAATTATATATAAGATAAACGCGCGCGCGCGACAGTATCTTAAAAAAGTAACTTCTTATTGGAGAAATCGTCCCAAAGTAAAATTAAATTCATCTTTTTTCGTGTTTTTTTGATGTTTTTTGCAGTTAATAACATTATCTGTTGTATGTTTTCGTTGTTTTTTTCAAATACATTACATGATAAATGTAGTATAGCAGATTAAATCCTAAACAAAGACAACAAACTCTTAAATATTGCAAAGTGTGAAAGCACCTTCAACATACCGTTTGACACACTTTCCACTTCATGTTAAGAATACGACCAGTAACTGAAATATGGATGATGTGCATCCTGGAATTGTATTGTCCTTTGTGCAGCAGGCCTCGTGTATTGTCTCATGCATTAGCCCAGATATTTCAGAATAACAAAGAGAGGCGGAAAATAAACTGAAAATAATTATCTAAGTACACGCATGTTGATATGGTTAATAAGGGTTTTCGCGTAAAACAGCCAATTAAGAAAACACTATCGAAGAAAATTCAAGGTCTTCGAATTTATGTGTAAACCGATGTTTTTCATTTGGGGAACGCCAGGAGAAGATGCATACAAATTTCTAAAACAATGAAAGAATGTACACAAATACGAGCGTGAGAATGTGAAAGTAAGTAAAAAGTGGTAACTAAATTAGACTGTAACAAGTGACTACTGAATTCAATGAGATTAATGTAGCCTACAATTTACATTGATAATGATGTTTGGGGAAGAACTAACCTACATGTATTGTCCAGAAAAAGGAAACAGGGCGCCGAACGTTCTGAATAAAACTTTTCAGTTTTTTTGATTGGTTGGCGATTCCGCTGCTGAGATCATTAGTCCCTTCAGTGTAGTGCATGTGTGTCGCGGGTGTAAGTAAGTGTAAACAATAGGACAAGGAAGCGGAAGGAAAGATTGTGCGCTGTCCGTAGCCTGTTTGTTAGGGTTTCTCCGACATTAGCCTGGTGTTAATCGAAAAAAAGCATGGAAAACTAATGATCCGAGCAGCCCGTTGCCTGCAGACAGAGGGTGAATTCGACCTATCTAGCAAGAGTCGGAAATCCTGCCAACGTCGGGACTCGAATCTAGGACCTCCCAGTGAGAGGCATTGCAGTAATGTCAGTTCATGCTCTGAGCTACCTTCGCCAGTTCACTTTTCGGTGTCAGTGATCCTAAATATGTGCAACCAAATCTAGAAGTCGTTTTTTTGCCTCAGTTGCGATGGCTCATAATCAAAGGTAACACTGTTGCCTTTGCAGAATTGAGGACCGCGGCAAACTAAGTTCCGATAGTGGCGGGAATTTTACTACCTAGCAGTAGCTTCTCCCCGTCTGAGTATAGCTTGGAGCCAGCATTGCTGCTGTCTTTGCAGCGACTATGGCCGGTAGGTCATACTGTTCGACACCCGACGACGGCGCATTTTCGCCGCTAGGTATGTAGGTAGGTCGAATTTTTGTCTGGAGTAGAATTCTTTTGACCGACTTTTGGAATCGGTAGTTTTCTGTGGTTTCCCCGATCAACACCAGGCGAATGCAGGAGCAGTAACATTAACAAACGGGACACGGACCGCGCGCCATCTCACATTCCTCTTCCTTTTCCTAGCTCCCTTTTTATTTACACTCACATGCACTACCTCACACGTCTGGAGATCAGTCAGGTGCTTAAAGCTTGTCTCGGGAGGGGGAGTATCCCGCTGGGGGAGATACCTGTAGAGGGACATCCAGTGGGGAATTCTCCCAATAGCCGACGTGTAGGTCGGCACCGTATCTCCATCCAACGAAGATTGATTGATTGAATAGGGTTTAAAGGGCGCTTCGACTGCTGTGGTCATTGGCGCCCATGCCAGAGTATTTGGAGGAAAAGAATATTCAGTGTTGCATATGTAACTTACTCACTGTTTAAAAGCATGTACATGGGCCTAAAAAGGAGGCTCGAATTCTGCATCAAGTATACATGTAGAAATGGCAGAAGGAAAATAGAAAAAGGGGCGCGTAAAATTTATCTTAAAACGTAAAATTGGCTGTAAAGGGGCCAAAAAACAACATAAAACATTGTTCTTTCAAATAAAAATATATATTCTGCTTTCTCTCAAAAACAAAAAGTTTTGAGAGCGCAGAATCGTCATCCCCGAGCACCACTTGTAGCGAGTTGCCCAGGTCATATCTTCGTCGACTGCCAACAAATTTCCTACAGTACAGCAGGACGTGTTCCACGGAAAGAACAGTCTGGCACGAGTCACAGATGGGGGGAGTTTCATTTCGAAGAATGAAACCGTGAGAGAAATGGCAGTGTCCGATACGAAGACGGGTTAAAATAACTTCCTCGCGTCTACAGGACCGTGATGAGGAGCGCCAGGGATACACAGAATTCTTTATCGCACTTAGTTTGAAAGTGCTATTGTGCCACTCTGTTTGCCACGCTCTAAGCACGGATCGTTTCAAGAAAGCCTGAACATCGGATAATGGCACAGAAGGGATGTCGATACGAGTTTTACGAGTCGCTGATTTCGCCGCCTGGTCGGCCAGTTCGTTCCCTCTGATACTCACGTGGCCTGGGACCCAACTAAGTACCAGGTCATAGCGGCGGGACAGAAGACGATGAATCAGGCTTTGAACGGATAAAGTCAGGTAGTCTGACGAAGGACGGGAGACAGCTTGAAGAGAGCTGAGAGAATCGGAACAGATAACTACTCGCCGCAACGTCGCTGATTCAATGTATTTTAGGGCCTCAAAGATTGCACACATTTCGGCAGTGAAAATACTGCATTTGGAGTGAAGCCGAAATGATTTGGTGGCCCTGATACAGTAAAAACCACATGCCACCGCGTCGCTGCACGATGAACCATCCGTGTATAAGAATAAATGATCCGGATAGGATTCTCTCATTTCCAGAAACTGTTTCTGGTAAACCAGAGGACTAGTAGTTTGTTTGGGTAAATGGGAGAGTCTGAGGTCAATACTGGGAAGGAGGAGTTTCCAAGGGGGGATCCGGTCACTTGTGGGTCTCACAGGGGTGGGAAGTTCTACATTTAATTCCCGGAGAAGATTTCGTAATCTAATACCTGGGGGATGGGGTAACGAAGTTCGAAGATTGTACGAGGACTCATACTTTGGGTGGATGATTATACGACGACAAGGGTGGTCAACCAGTCCCGACACTTTAGCCCCATAAGAGGCTAATAAAATATCTCGCCTTCGGCTCAGAGATGGTTCTCCAGCTTCGGCCAAGAGGCATTCGATGCGACTCGTGCGGTAGGCGCCTGTACTAATTCTTATACCGGCGTTGTGAATGGTATTTAATGGCCGGAGGGTTGATGGTGACGCTGACCCATATACAATACATCCATAATCCAAAATAGAGCGGATGAGGGTTCTATACAAACGCAAGAGACACACACGGTCAGCTCCCCAAGAGCTGCCTGTAAGGGTGCGGAGGAGGTTCAGAGGTGAGACACATCGGCTCTTCAGTTTACGTATATGATTTCGCCAAGTTAGGCTCTTATCGAAGTAAGCCCAAGGAAAGTTGCAGAGTCCACAAAAGGTAGAAGATGACTTCCAAGAAAAAGATCGGGGTGGTTATGAAGATGATAAATCCTGCAGAAGTGCATACAGCTAGTTTTTGATGCGGAGAATTTAAAACCTGTCGCATCAGTCCATTCCTGCAATTTGTTGAGGACAAGTTGTAATTGTCTCTCTATAACTTGAATACTCTTGGAAGAGCAGAAAATGGCAAAGTCGTCAACGAAGAGCGATGCTTTCACCGGCTCTCGGATTATCGACGCTATACTATTGATAGCGATGGCAAACAGAGTGACACTCAGAATTGAGCCCTGAGGGACCCCGTTTTCTAAATGGTGGCTGGCGGATAACCTGTCACCAAGGCGAACGCGGAAGTATCTTGAGGAAAGAAAGGCTACTAAAAAAAGGGGAGCCGGCCCCTAAGACCCCAAGAATGGATGGTGCGAAGAATGCCGTACCTCCAGGTAGTATCATAAGCTTTCTCTATATCAAAGAAAATTGCTACCAGGTGTTGACGTAGCACGAAAGCAGTGGAGATCTGTGTGGTAAGGGTGACAAGGTGGTCCATGGTTGACCTGTTCTTCCTGAAACCACATTGGATGGGGGTAAGTAGGTTTCTCTGCTCCAGGTGCCAGACCAAACGCGTATTCACCATTCGCTCCAGAAGTTTGCATATACAGCTTGTGAGCGAGATTGGACGGTAGGTTGACGGCTTTGTCCTGTCCTTTCCTTCTTTAGGAATAGGAATAATAATCGCTTCGCGCCAGGTTCTAGGGAAGGTATGTTCCATCCAAATCTTGTTGAAGATACGGAGGAGAAAGATACGTGCCTCTTCCGGCAGGTGTTTTAACATTTGGTTGTGTATCTGGTCTGGTCCTGGAGCAGAATCTTTCCCACGGGTGAGCGCACAGGAAAATTCATCCATGGAGAAAGGGGCGTTATAATCTTCCTCCAGGCAGGTAGAGAAGTCCAATCTGCATTTCTCCATTCTACTCTTAGTTTTCAAGAAGCTAGGGGAGTAGTGTAAGGAACTGGAGGAATTTTCATAATGACAGGCCAATTCCTCAACTACTTTTTCTGGAGAAGTAATAAGATTTCCATTAATAAGAAGTCCTGGGACAGATGATGGGGAAAATCTTCCTCCGATCTGTCGGATCTTTCGCCATACTACTTTAGGCGGGGTATGGCAAGAAAGAGAAGAAATAAAGGCTCTCCAGGAAGCGGTCTTACTTTCCCGTATAACTAATCTGGCTCTGGCCCGCTTTCTTTTGAAATCGATCAGGTTTGATGCGGTGGGGAACCTATTGAGCCTCGCGAGTGCTTGCTTTCGGTCACGCACCGCGGTGGCACAGTCAGCATTCCACCAAGGCACAGGGACGCGTCGTGGCCGACACGTAGACTTCGGGATTGCAATGGTGGCTGCGCGAAGAACGGCGTCGGTGAATTGGGCCACCAAGGTATCGATATTATTTGAGAAGTGGTCTGGCATTATAATTTTCTCGCTGAATGTATCCCAGTCGGCTCGATGGAATAGCCAGCGAGGAGGGTAGATGACGTCTAAATCAGGGACATTAAAGTGGACCAAAGTGGGAAAATGGTCACTCCCATGTAGATCATCGAGTACGGTCCACTCTACCATGGTAGATAGGGATGGACTGCAGAGTGCCAGATCGATTGACGAGAAGGTGTTTGACGCCATGGAGAAATGAGTGTGATTCCCGGAGTTCAGAAGAATTAAGTTTTGCTGGTCAATAATATTTCGAGGATAGAACCTCTCGGGCAGGTCCTCGTGCCACCCCAGAGGGGATTGTGGGCATTAAAATCCCCCGCAATAAAAAAAGGGGCGGGCAACTGAGAAAAAACATCTTCGAGTACCTCTTGTGACACGACTTGGCCAGGGGGAATGTATATACTACACACCGTAAAAGAGAACGATGGTAGGTGTACCCGTACGCAAACTGTTTGGAGGTCGGTTCGAACGTTGTGTTCCTCCGAGAACAGGGAGTCGCGGATGAGTACCGCAACGCCGCCGTGAGCACGAAGTCCGTCGTCTTGATCAAACCGATAGATGTTAAATCCGCGAAGAGACAGGGATGATGAGGGAGAAGATGAGTTTCCTGAAGACAGACTATAAATGGTTTGTGGCGAGAAATTATTAATCTTAATTCTTCTGAGTGAGCACGAAGACCATATAAGTTCCATGAGAGAGCCATTATGAGAAATTATTTCTTTGGTTGCTTTTTTTTTCTTTCTCACCTTCTGAATGGTTGTAGAGGAACTCTCGTGGGGTTCCTCATCAACAGCAGAGTCATCCTGACTGCTGCTGGATATGGTCGGGGGGGTTTCCCGACTTTTGGCCACGGGTGACCGAGATCTATAGGGGCTGGAGGATCGTCCGATGTGATTCTCAGAAACAGAAGGAGGTGGACGGGATTTGGATGACGTATTTTTCCTGGGAGGCGGTGTCTGTTTATGATCGATTTCAGTAGAAGTCTCAGTGGTCGATTTCTGGTGGTGTTTTTGCACAGGTTTTTTGTACTTTGTGGGAATTATAATTTTCCCACCTTGGATACATGCCGAATCTTCGGGGAAGTCTGTCGGCGACACCTGACAACTAAAGTGCGAAACTACCGCTGGGGTACAGTGAGTTTGACAACTCGCTGTTACCCCCGGGGACTTAGGTTTTGCAGCACTGGAAAAGGATCGAGATAGGTCCACTGGATTCCTGATTGGAACCTACGCTTCGCCTCAGGGAAGGAAACCTTTTCGGTTACCCTTATTTTTTGGATTTCCCTTTCCCGGAGAAACGTGGGGCACTGGTTGTCGTTGGCTGGGTGATCGCCTTCGCAATTCACACAGTGCGGTGGTTTGTCGCAGGGTTGTGGGTCGTGAACTGACGATCCACACTTCCCGCAAACCGCGTTAACGGACATACATCGCTGTTGGGTATGCCCAAACCTTTGACACTTGAAGCAGCGCAAAGGGTTCGGCACATACTGCCGCACACGGAGGTTGTAGAAAGCGGTAACGATCCTTTCCGGGAGGGATGGTCGGTCAAAAGTAAGGATCAGGGTAGAAGTAGGGATCACTTTCCCCTGCTCCTTCCTTCCGATCCTGTACACCTCAGTCACGCCATGGGTCTTAAAAAAGTTTAGAAGATCTTCCTCCGTTTCAGTAGCAAAGTCCTCGTGGTTGACTACGCCTTTGCTCAGGTTCAAGGTGGGATGAACCGTGACTACTACCTGGAGGCCGGCAATCTGCTTCGTATTTTGAATTTTTACAATCTGCTCGTCGGTACGCGCTTCAAAAAGAATGGTTCCATTCCTTTGTCGCACGACCGCTTGGAGCTTCCCGTAGGCTTCTTCGATAGCTCGCGCCAGACGGACAGCACTCACAGTTTTGAAAGTCTTACCTTCCTCGGCACATGCCATGAGGAGGAAACGAGGCTTCTTGGGTCGATCTTCTTCTCTAGAAAAGAAACTATTCAAATCAATAGTTCTTTCTGCAAATCTCCTCTTCCTTGCGGAAGAGGGCGGGGGGAAAGGTGAAGTATCCATGTAGATGGAATAGGTTCATCCTCGTGGTCCCCACCCACCACGGAGCCCAACAAGGGGACACTCCATCGGAGTGCCAGGGTTGCCACGAGGATATAGTGGGGGAATAACACAGCGCTGCACCGCCGTGGATTCCCCCGCTCACCCTGGAGTTCAGTACAAGACCTAGTCCGAGCCGATTGATCGGGAGTGGGTTAGCTCCCGACCGCCCGTCTAGAAGAGTCCGGGGCCAAAGCGAGTGTGTTGGAACCTACAGGGAATGTTCCCCAAAATACGTAATCACGTACTCCTTAGTGCAAGGCGAACAGTAGCACTAGGACTAGATAGGGAAACAAACAGGTCCCTCAACTGCCAGGACACACATTCCCTCCGACACGGGTCGCCATGCACGGCAAACACATGGGTGGGCGTTCAGCATACAGAGAAGGCCAGTGAGGAAGAAAAAGGAGTGAAAAGAACGTACATGACATGAAATGAGAAGCAAGAAGATGAAAAAAAATGGAGAAAGGAACACTTGAGAGCCTTCTCTGCATCCCCCCGTCAGGACGTGGACCAACCCACCTCGACGGGTCCAACGAAGAGGATCACAGCCATCACAAGCTATAAAAAAAAATATCACTACACTAACGGGACTAATGATCATAGCAGTTGACGTGCCCGGAAACAAACACTAGAACATAATAGGGTCGAATTTAACCAATATCAGGAGGATAATTACAATCGGAGGCTGCTCTGTTCAGGAATGTCGGACAGCGCTAAGCGAATGTCCGGATAATACTCTAACAAACGCGATTGTGCCTTATCCTCATCGCCTCCTCTCCCCTTACACACAGGCAATCACACTACTACACATATGATGCGATCTGTCGGGAGCTTAGACTGTGTCTCAGCGGAGGCTGTGCACAGATGGGACAGATATCTCATGCAGGAAAAACCTAACGGTGTAGTTCGGCGCCAGATCTCGCGGTGCAGTGGTGCGAGGGATGCGTCTGTCTTCCGAGATGTAACATGAACTTCACTTACGGGGCTAATGGTATAAGTAGTCAACGAGATGTGTAACAAATATTCTTTAGCCCTCTCTAACCACTTTGTACGAGAAAGTGCAATGAATGGAGTCTCCCGTAATTAATACAAAAATATAATTAATTTACATAATTAATACCTACTAATACATTCGATTTCTGGTAGTCAGAAGATGCATGCCAAAAATCTTGATTTTGTAACACGTGTTTCAATTAACCATATTATTATTCAGCATAAGGAAATAAATAGAAATGCAACAGTGAATCATATACATTTCGGGTACTTATCATCCTATAGTTGAACTAAAATGTATGCGAATTAATTACCATAATAATACGTCAACAAACTAAATGTCAAAGCAAATTATTTACATTGTACAACATTATTTACATGATAATGTTGAAACATTTTAGTTGGTTTATTTTGCCAAGTCATTAGGTACCTTGAATCATCGAACAAATGACAAAGACTATGGAGCAGTTGCGAAGAATTTTCCTTTGAAAGATCTCTTCTGTACAAATACATCACTAGCACTCAACCAGTGTCCAATATTTCCAATAATTCGCAAGTTACTCAATCCATTCAAGACAAAAGAAAATACTTCTTAAAATTAGAAGAATTACCACGCAAAGGTCGTATGTATATCTTTTTGGTATGATCAAGATGTCAGTCTTGGGATGTGCACACCATTGGTGGCACAAGTGAACCATTGGTGGTACTATTAACACAGGAATCTTTAGCAAAGTTACGCATTAAGGCTGTTGGGCCTTAGCTGCCTCAGCTCGAAGGGTCGCGGTGTCGAATCTCGCTTCAGGCGTAGATGTTTGTGTGTGCTTGTGCTATCCTTCGTGCCGTGTTCCTCCTATAGTTACCCCAGTGTAAAACAATCTAAGTGGTCACTACATGACCTAGTAGTTAAAAAGCAACCCTCAAAAAAAGTTACGCATGTCGTGTTAAAGGTCGAGTATTAAGAACAGCTTCTATTTGATCAGCAATAGTGAGAAATTATGACAGTAGTTTCTAGATTGTCTGTTCAAATGGTCATTGATTCAAAGTATAGGCAATCATAAATAAAAAAAGAGAAATTAATAAAAATTTTATACAACACAGGTTGTAATAAAAAGGCACTTATATATTTTCTTCCATTCTTAAAATGTGGAACGTTTCTCGACTTTTGTGTCTCTTCTTCAGATACTCTTGTTCCATTGCGACAATTCACTTTCGTTATAAAAAGTGAATGATGATTGATACAATATTATGCACATCTTATGTGTAAACTGACATACATCATGCATCATACTATATCTTGTTTATGTACCATTCTGTAGCACCACTAGTTTAATTGAAGAGACATCAGGGATTATATATGACAGCACGCACGCTATTTTGAAATTTTTAATTTCGAATTACTCTGAAGGTATACGACTGTCATAAAAAAATTAAAAAAACATGTGTGAGTTGTATTTGTTATTAGAATGGATACACAAAGTTTAAAAAAATCAAAAACATCTAGGTTCATTTTTTCGTCGAATGTGTTCGATTTGACGTGGAATGACTCAGTAGAGAGAAAGGTATGTAATGCTGTACGAAAAAACGGCGAATTTTCGGCGGAAAAACTCTTATTACAGAGCCATGCTAACGACAAAGTGGATAAATTCAGTAGCTAAATTTAGAAATAAATCCTCTAATACGTTGAGTAACCAGAATTCATGTTTTGTGGGTCCGTGATGCCGTAAAATTGAATGACGGCGAAACGTCCGTCCGTCCGTCTCTCCGTCCGTCCGTCCGTCCGTCCGTCCGTCCGTCCGTCTCCGTCCGTCCGTCCGTCCGTCCGTCCGTCTCCGTCCGTCCGTCCGTCCGTCCGTCTCTCCGTCCGTCCGTCCGTCTCTCCGTCCGTCCGTCCGTCTCTCCGTCCGTCCGTCCGTCTCTCCGTCCGTCCGTCCGTCCGTCTCTCCGTCCGTCCGTCCGTCCGTCTCTCCGTCCGTCCGTCCGTCCGTCTCTCCGTCCGTCCGTCCGTCCGTCTCTCCGTCCGTCCGTCCGTCCGTCTCTCCGTCCGTCCGTCCGTCCGTCTCTCCGTCCGTCCGTCCGTCTCTCCGTCCGTCCGTCCGTCTCTCCGTCCGTCCGTCCGTCTCTCCGTCCGTCCGTCCGTCTCTCCGTCCGTCCGTCTCTCCGTCCGTCCGTCTCTCCGTCCGTCCGTCTCTCCGTCCGTCCGTCTCTCCGTCCGTCCGTCTCTCCGTCCGTCCGTCTCTCCGTCCGTCCGTCTCTCCGTCCGTCCGTCTCTCCGTCCGTCCGTCTCTCCGTCCGTCCGTCTCTCCGTCCGTCCGTCTCTCCGTCCGTCCGTCTCTCCGTCCGTCCGTCTCTCCGTCCGTCCGTCTCTCCGTCCGTCCGTCTCTCCGTCCGTCCGTCTCTCCGTCCGTCCGTCTCTCCGTCCGTCCGTCTCTCCGTCCGTCCGTCTCTCCGTCCGTCCGTCTCTCCGTCCGTCCGTCTCTCCGTCCGTCCGTCTCTCCGTCCGTCCGTCTCTCCGTCCGTCCGTCTCTCCGTCCGTCCGTCTCTCCGTCCGTCCGTCCGTCTTTCCGTCCGTCCGTCTCTCCGTCCGTCCGTCTTTCCGTCCGTCCGTCTTTCCGTCCGTCCGTCTCTCCGTCCGTCTCTCAGTCCGTCCGTCGTCTCTCAGTCCGTCCGTCCGTCTCTCAATCCGTCCGTCTCTCAGTCCGTCCGTCCGTCCGTCCGTCCGTCCGTCCGTCCGTCCCTTAGTCGTAGTCGAGGAAAATAAAAATGTGTTCTACTTTTGTCGTTTGGTAGCAGAAAAGGAAACTGCATTTGGTCGCAAAGAATGTATTCTTTCTGGCATCTTTCCACCATTTCACGATGATATCAGTTTATTGACTGATATCACCACTGTAGACATTTTAGATGCAAAACCATATTCAAAATATTTTCTCGTTTACTATATTTGTATAATATTGAGTTGAATAATAAACCAGGAACTATTTTGTGTATGGTTTTGCATCTAAAATGTCTACAATCGGTATATATCTCATTCCACTCTATATACTTACATTCGACCTTCGAAAGGCACTATGTAGATCCAGCCTGCTGAAAGCTGTTTATCAGTATCACGGGTGAATGAGAATATACGATCTACTCGTAGGTACTATACATCAAACTAATATTTACTAATCTTTCCTCGCGTCCTTCAACTCTCAAAAGGAACCCTCCTTTAAAAAAATAAGCAATAACTTCTTGAGATTTAGCAGTGCTCAAGTAGCCGGACGAAAATGCTGGGAAATGAATGAACTCTGTGGATTAAACGTTGTCACTTTTAGTAAAGATGAATGTCCGTGCACTGTCATCTGCTTTCCAAATGTTTTCCTCGATGCTAGAGACCCTACGTCCTGCTTCAAAGCAGCGCAACCTAGTTCGCCAGTGAATAAATCTTTTCATTCTTCAGAACTCAAATATACACTCGCACGATTCACACTGACACGGAACAGTGTACGCGCGCCTAGTACGCTCTGTGAGCACAGCCTCCTTTGTACGTACACACACGCACCTACATTAAAAATCAATCAACAGATGCCGGAGCAGTACTTGCCTCAAACAAGAAGCAACGGACAACTTGCGATCGTCCCGCGATCTACGTGTGCCCTCTCCCACTCTTTCACTGGCGATGAGCTAGTTATTCTCCGAATTATATGTCAGTTCTCTAGGATCTTGAAAGACTCGACGTATTCCGAGAACATTAATGTTAGGTCAGAGCTCGACATTATTAATTAATTAATTAATCAATATACATTTATATAAGTCAAGAACACTTAAAATTATGTACCGCATCGGGGAAGAGGATAAAGTCGCATTCATTGTCGGGAACTAAATCAAGGTATCATCTTCCCATTTGCTCATTTGTCCAAAGGATCGTGGCAAAGGAACCTGCCGAGTTAGGAGTCATTGACCCAGAAACTATTTACAATACTAGTTACAGTTGTTATTATTAATTCTTTTATAATTATACAATACAAAAGTAACTAGTGCACTAGTATATAAGGTATACAATAAAAAGGTAAGTACTTTTTTAGTTTTTTTATGATTAACTGTAGTCTAACTGTATAGAAAGAGTTATTGCAGCCGGAAAGATTTTATATGTCGAGATAGAATATTCTATAACTTCTTAAGGGCTATTCTCAATGAAAATGTTAATGTAAACTTAAGGATAAAAAATGTACTTTAAACATAAATTCGGACTACAACCCACAAAACCGCCAACGAAAACAGAGCCTCTCATCGTTATCGATACAAAAAATAGTCCTCACAGAAATTCTTCATACAGACGAACAAGTAAAACGGACATGCTCGAATGATCTCATTTAATACACCACTTTTATTTCTCGCTACGGGATAGAGAGAAAATTATGTAATGCTGAGTGAAAAAACGGCGAATTTAAAACTCTTATTACAGGGTCTTGGTAACAAAAAAACTGATTAATCCAGTTCCAAAATTTAGAAAAGGCTCTAACACGTAGTGTAGTCAAAATCCATGTTTTGTATGTCCTTAATACCAAAAAAAATCGAATGACAGCTGTCTGATGTCGCGGCTTCTCGAATTTCAAACCAATATTTTAATTTTGAATGTACTTTACATAAGCACCTGGGACACTTTCCAAATTTTCAAAAAATGACTATCGATTTTCATTACATTTTTTTGTTGGATAGTGTGAATGATGTTTAAGAGAATGGTGGAGGTCTCAAGTTCGCTAAAAAGCCTGATTTTTCGAACATTGCAAAAGTTCAAATTTTTTTCGGAGTCTTCCTACAATTAAAAAATTAAAGATAGAGATTTTTCCGCTAATGAAGTCTGTTCCTTAAAGATAGATCAAAGGTCATGTACATAAGGAATTTTTCGAAATTTGAATGTTTATCGCTAATTTTGCGTGAAAATACGGGCGAGAAAGTAGGTGCTGTTTTAGCACCACTAGTTTTAGTACAAACAACTTTATTGAGAGCTTAGTTTTATATGGCTCAGCCGTTCGACTCTCTCAGATGTTAGTTCAAAAAACCCAAAATACATAACTGAACACTGATAGACACGGAGGAGACAACTGGCACAGTTTAATACCGATGTCAATCAAGGACCTCAAAATGATTTAGTGGCAGAGGCGGGATTCGGGGGGGGGGCAAGGGGGGGGGGCAACTGCCCCCCCAATGTTGGGATATATAAAAATATATTTAGACATTGCATTTAAGTTTATGTTAAAAAAGATTTACTTTTTTCTGTATTTTCAGAAGAATTTTAATAATAATTAAGGGAATAATAATTTTATTAAGCTAGGATAATACCATACTGCATAAATAAATTGGCAAACTTTAGTTCACTATTATAAAACGGGCGGGATAATGTTCAGCGTTACTATGAATATTCCGTATTAAAAAAAACATCCTTCAACTATATTTTACTTTTAAATGATATTTACTTAGAAATTAAACAGTTTCATGCGTAAAATTATGGTAGGTTTGCAGTGGCGTAGCGTCAGGGGACGCTAAGATGCTGAGCATCCCCACGTGAAATATTAATCAAAGAAGCCTAAATATTGTATTGACAATCTTCCAAGTGAGTGATACACATTCAGCGAAACACGTTTTGTATTAATTTTAAAGTGATTTCCTATGATTGAATTCCGCGCGTTTATACAAGCTGGCCCCTGATTGCTTGGACGCTAAAATGCTTCTAGCGTCTGCCGCGAGATTTCGACGAGCAATAACGCATGCGCAGACGGTGAGGTTCTCCCCTCCCTTCTTCACCCCTGCCCATGGATTCTCGAGTCCCGAAAAGCTAGCATACGGGCAGCATACTGCTGGTGACAAAGGCTTATGAGAGCAAGTTGCTCATTTGTGCACGAGAGCGCAGCACACGAGGTTGTCAGAGAAATATTTTTCTTTCTCACTCGTGATTCCGTGCTTGGTAATAAGCACAAATAGTAGATATAGTGCTTGCCTACGTATTCTCAATTAATATCTAAGAAGTTGAATTCTGACTTAAATATATTATATTTTATTTTGGATCGAAATATATCAATTCACAAGTGATCTCTTTGTCAATCGCGCGTGAGAACTAAAGCGGAGCTATTTCATAATTTACTTTCAAGAAGTCTCCTGATATAAATCTGTTGGAGTAGTGTAACATTTGTTTCAATAACCTCGATTCTAGAGAACATTAAGAATCACGATGTCTTCAGTTCGCATTATTATTGAGCATCTTTCATCGGGCTTTCTCTCGCCATGACACTCACTCACTCACACACACACACGTACATACACACACACACACACACACACACACACACACCACATTAATCAGCCCAGCTTATCGGAATGACCAACCTCACAGGCGCTGAAAGAGGTGTCAGGAAACAGTGGGCGGCTTGCAGTACGATTCATTATAATCGGTACTATTCACACGTAATTCGTTTAATTCACACTTGTGGAGAGAAATGTCTTGTAAATGGTGTGGAAAGTTGATTCTTAGTATTTTGCTTATAGACCAAAATGAATACTCTATTATTAATAATAAATTAAAAATGTCTTAACGACAGCTGTGAGTGACAGGGACAAATGAGAGCAAAATAAATCAGTCGTTAGTTATAATAAGCCTGTTGTCCACCCATTGGTTCTCCCATTTTTAAATTGTTTTTGTGGGCTGTGAAATGAATGTTTGTCCAACATGAATGCGGACCACTGTCCTGGTCGTCAGGCAGAGGGCTTTCGGTATAGGTAACGATGACATCTCCGCGACGTCATAAGAATAAGAGCTCAGTTGAGTTCTTGCAATATTGGCGAACGCACGAGCTTTTATTATAGTGAAACGAGCCAGGTCAAGAAAGTAAGAAGATTTCAGCTCTTGTATCTGACAGGTGAGAAATTAATGTTAGTTCATCGCGTTTAGTTCAAATTAGAATTTAATTAATAGCAGATGAATAATACAAGTGTTATTGTTTACTGAAGGAAATGTGACTTTACCAGACGACAATCTCCTAGATACTTTGTTCTTCTAGAAGTTATAGCAAAATATAAACCTTCGGTGGCCATTGACTCACGTTATTCTAGTATCCTCTGGATAATCTAGAGAATAACATCTCTTCGTTAATGACGACAGAGGAGTGTCAAATAATACATTAATCTGCTTTGCAGCCTACCCAGGAAAAATGATGATCACGCTAGGCCACTGATAATAACTTCCCTTCTCTGTTATATATTATTATGGGAATCTGTTGTTTTAATCTAATGTCGGTTGTATTATTATAACAAAAAGGTTTTTATAACAAAATCGTTTTTTGGTTCTTTTTTGAACAACAGAGCAATTTTTACTACGATAATTTAAAAAAAGGTTTGTAATTGCTATGAATCGTTACAGTTCGTGCATGGTAAAGTTCGGCAAACTGACAGTTTTGTCCACTTTCCAGAATGTCGAATGTTTTTTATCTCGTCGATTTAGCATTGCGTAGCTAATATTTATGTACTTCAATGCACGCAATTTGTATGTCATTAAAACTGTAAATTTTAATTACGATTCAAATACTTCAATCATTTAATTCTAATACTTAACACTAATCATTATTTGTAAAGAAAATTGTTTGTCACTTTCCTCAAATAATTTAATTTCAATATTCAATTTTATACTTAACATGTGAAAAATTGCTACATTCATGTAATTATTTATTCAGAAACAAGAACAAAATAGTGAAAGCAAAATTTTTACATATGTTTTGTCAAAAAATGTATTAATGAGTAAAGTTTAAGTGTACCGTCACACAAAATTTGACATTAATAATTATGTATCTTTTTCGAGTCTAATAACTAGACCGCGGGATTTCATGGAATTGTATGTCTGTTTTTTGTTATTTGTTAACTGTGATGTTATGGTAACTGTGAAGATGAAGTGATATGGTGATGATAGGAGGTAAAAAACGAATAGAAATGCAACCATGCCCAAGGCGGGAGTCGAACCCGCGATCCTTCGGTGCGAGATCGCTAAGAGCTACCGGCGTATATTAGTTTTTGTCTAAAAGTGTGTCGAAGTCAGTAATTTTTGTGTATTTCTCTTTCGAAAGAAAAATGAATTGGGCCAAGACAATACCAACATAATATTTCCGATAATATTCTGATATCATTGTTTTCCCTTGAATCGATTTACATTCTGTAACTTTATTCGTGCACATGAACTTAGTGAATGGACTGAATGGTACGGCGTCTTGTAAGATAGCCATTAGTTTCTCTCGCTTAATATCTTTTCGTTTATTAAAATGGAATATATTTACGTTTATTAAACGCCTTTTGTACTACAGTGTAAATCAGGGTTCATCAAAAAGACGAGTCGAGAGCAAAGGGCCGTCGGCAACAGCCGGAGCGGATTGGGGCAGCAGCAGCCTGAGCGAGCGATTCCTGCTGAAGAGGGGGGGGGCGCGTTGAGAGGTAGAAGCGGTAAGTAGGAAAGTTCCGTTTCATGCAAGACCTAATACAAAATGTGTCATGGCAAAAGGAAGCAAGAGGCTCTCGTAATAATAGTCCGATAATTTTTAAAAATAAATAGGAATAACATTTTTTTCTTAAAAAAATACAGGAGATAATTCAAAATGATTTGTTTCTCAGAAATGTTTTTAACCATGTTAAAGAGTATAATCTACAAGGTGAATCATGCAGCTGAGTACAAGTAAACTGATAACTTATATTTTGAAAATAGATTTCATGAAATTTCTGATATGGAGTCAGATAACAAAGTTTTTGCTTTACCATTTTCAATGTTGACAGCGTAAATCACAATTTACATTTGAAATATTGGATCTTCAAAATGAAACAGAATGAAAGACCAATTCCAACACCAGGAAGATCTACTTCATTTTTAATAAAACATTCTTCTGTTTTACTGCTTTTTACTGTTTTCCTAAGCTCCACAAGCATTCTGCCATTATTTTACGTATGTTTAGGTCTAGACATGCTTGTAAGCAATATTTGTTGAGAAATGATTCATTGAGAAAAATGTATCGTTGAATTAACAGTTCGGACCGTTCAAATAACAATGCGGATCTCTCCGCTGTGTGCAACTAATATAATTAATAACATTCAATTATAATTAACAAAATTGAAAGCAATATGTATAATTGCAGCACAATTAATTAACTTAAAGCATGTAAACGAATATTTTGATATTTATAATAGCGCCCAAATTTGCCCCCCCAATAAAAGATCCGAAATCCCGCCCCTGTTTAGTGGCTTAGGATACATCAATTTGATGTGTGAGAAAGGAGTAGAGAGGTTATCGTTTCTATATCTCGGGGTTCGGGGGCCTGTAAGACTTACTTGAAAATGTAAGATACCAGGAAATTTTTGCATCTTAAAAAAAGTCATGCGAATGTAGTGTGCAGTTTTGGAAGGAGGGAATTTTTAAGTCGGAATGGAGAGAGTTGCTTCTTGGTGCTTTCGTGTCTATTCTTAGGATTTTATTTCGGAATATTTGGAGTTGGCTATGTGGGAAGGGGCGTCATTGTTGTAGACCGGGCAAACATATAAAACAGAAGTTGTGTGATGGTTTGTTTAGTAGAAGGCTGCATGTGATAGGAAGAGAAGAACGACAGTTAAATATGGCGTGTAGTTGGTTGTTTTGGGGATTCTTATTTGATCTAGAATACCGTGACCAATGATTTTATGAAGCGATTCATAAGTAGTAAAGATGGATGGAGTTAATGCTGCTACAAACTGCATTACTTTCTAACGAAAACACTAGAGTTTTTTTTCGATCTTTCTCCGACATACGATATTGTGTTATTTTCACATGACGTGAACGTGAAAGCTTGGAGCTTGCCAACTTTCACGGTTACGTCTCAATGTTTATGTTCACGTTTACGTTCTGAATAGCTCCATCGAATATCATAGCACCAAGCTTTTGCGTTTACGATATGTTTTCGTTTAAGTTTCATTGTGAATGAGCCTTTAATCTTCTTCCTGGCAACGCGAGTTCAAGGTGCTAACCTCGGCCTGCTCTACAGCTCCGCGACTGAGACTTCCACGATGGTCACGCCACAGCGGTCAAAAAAGAATGTCAACAGCGCCTTCCCAGCGGATATGAGTCTTGACCTTCTTTACGGGCTGCGATTGAGGGTACTTTCACTGTGAGTTTCGCTGCCGTGTTTCGAGCTGGAAATGGTGGCGTCAAGATTACATTTATTTCTCCGGCATCCTGTGACCCTAGAAATAGCATTCTAAAAAGTATTACAAATCTATGATACGTTACAACACATGATTTCGTGGAGAACAGGCACATGAAGCTAAAAACCTGTAATCTAAAGAGCGATTCACCTGATTATATCTGATATTCGGTAACAATTATGAGACCAGCCATCGTAATTATAATGCAAATATGTAACGACCAGCCTTCCATAACTATACATCGCAAAAGAACCAATAAAAACAAGAAATCTATGACCATTAACAAATGCTTTCTACAATTTTGCTTTAGGAATACTCGGTATAAATGCACGCTGACCATTCTCAAAATTGTGAATTTTATACTGTAGGTAAGTATTTCAGGCATCCCCAAATAGAATGTAGAGACTTCCTCTGTTAAAGATGTGTTGATTATGCTTAATACATTCCGAAGTTGTTATACATCACGCCTCGTTGTCAGTTAAATGTTGTTGAAAACAAATTATGACGAATTCAAAGACGGTGAAAGTTGAAATTAAATAAAGTTTTGAAAGAATAACAATGTAGGTATTCTTCAGAGATTAATTTATTAAAAATGAGAGAACTGAATCTGTTAAGACATTTCCTGTCATAATGTGGAGAAATTTTCGAGAACTTTCGAGGTGAACACGCTAACTCATTGACGAGATGAAAACAGTTGAAGTAAGTTTTTCAAGTTTTCCTACACTAAAATATGTCTTACAATGTATTACGATATCTTCGTTATTCTATTACGATATCTTCGTCATTCTATTACGATTTCTTCGTTATACGATAAGAAGCTATGTGCACGATTTTAAAGGAATTTCTCGTTTCATCATATCCGTTATGACTGTAGCATACGTCATATTATTAATAATTGCTCTAAAATATTAGCAAATATAATCTAAGCTCATCCGAGTCACTTAGGAATACATAATTTTCGATTTTTTTTAAATCGTTTTTTTCCTTCAAACTTCTTGATACGGTATTCTAATTGCACATGCGATTACTGAAGGTCACACGTCGATCTGCTCCTACCTTCGAAATATCGTACTCACATACATACTCACGTAAGTATATCAACAAACTTAATCATTCTCACATGAAGCTTTATCAGGACAAAAATAGAAATTATATAATATTCAATGAGTAATAAGTTCATGATTAATCTTTCAAATAATGATTAAGGATATAACTCGACAGGAATTTTACATAGGATATACAGTAACTGCAATTCCTTACTTCTAATTATGTTTCTAATAATAATTTAACTAATAAACTGAGAGAATAATCGCAAAAGCATGTAAGACAGAATGACATAAAAAGGAAATAACGAGGATAACAGAGAAAGTGGAAACTAACAGTAAAGAGAAAACAAGGCTCTGTAAAAGACAGAGGAAGTAAAAAGCCAAGAAATGAGAAAGGAAAAGGAAATCTGACATGAAAGGAAATAAAGAACTAAAGAAAGGCTAAGAAGTAAATCCAAGTAGCGACATGTTCGCGTGCATATGCTGTTGATGGGTAGCCTGCGCAGAAACACTCTCCAGTGAATGTAGGTCGGCCTGTTCCACTTACTACTTACAACGTCTTACATTATCACGTCTCAGTTATTGTTTAGCTCCCACAAAAGAAACACTAAGAAGGAAAAATTCAATTACCCCCATTAACATCCGGTCACAACGATTGTGTTATAACTAGTCTTAATGCACGAGTTATATACTAGGTCTGATGGAGGAGGAGGAGGAGGAATGTGCGAGTTCAATGTTAGTACGACACTTCAATTTAAAGAATATCTGCTTGCCTGGAATAGAAATGACTATATTAATCAATAAGAAGTATTATGTTAATTCTGGAATGCACATCAGTAACAATTATTTTCAAACCCTCATTAGTAAACATACACAGATATAAAGTAGTCCGAATAATCTATGACAGACAACAATGTCAGAAGATTGTATGAATATCGAAATGCACATATATTACATGCAGGCCTACATTATTTTACAACAAAATACCAGGTAAAAATAAACGTTAAAAATCGATACATAAATTTAAGTGCCAAATAAAATAGTTTCTGCTGCAAAACTGTTTTCTATACATTTAGAGACTACACTGAGTATCAATATGGAGTCAATGACCCCCCCCCCCCCCATCGCGATCAGGTTTCCCTGATCCTTTGCGCAAATGCTGAGACGGCCTTTTTTGCATCTGTATATAAAAGTAGATTCACTATCTACGCACGTTTTCTAGAGATCAGTGAAGAATATAGTTATTTAGCGGAAGGATGTTGCTTCCTTCACGAAGGGCACAGATAACCAAAATCTCTAGCAAATTTGCCTTTGCAAACTTTTTATTTCATGGGAGCGGGTATTTTCTTAACAATTCTTGACAAATAGCCTTGTTTCTACCTGTATTCACAATCCGCCTTGTATACGAGTTAAAATGGGGACCTCAGAGCTCATGAAAGTGCTCACAGGTAGCACATCTCATAGTATGTCACATACAGTTTTTAACTGTTTCTTGACATTAAATAAACTAGTGGTGCTACAGAATGGCACAGACTTTCTTGTAGTAAAGATTTCTAATTTCGTAGGTCTGGCCTAGCTTTCCTCTCATGCCACATACATTTGCAGCTGCTCTTTCCGCAATCCAAAGTACATTCTTTTAAAATTTTCTTAAAATTCTTTTAAAATTTTTGAAAAAACACAAAATTATACAGTGAAATGAATCTTATGTCATCACAAAGAGTACAATTAGCACTATATACATGAAAAGTTTGAAGGAAAAAGTTGGAGCCGTTTTTGAGAAAATGGCGATTGAGAGTTTCTGAAAATGCAGAACTTTCGTTTCAACGGAAAACTTTTGATTTTTCGAGAAACCTTACAAGACATTATTTAAAGCACATGTACTCATAATGTATTAATGTGAACAAATCGCCGCTAATGTGAATATTAAAGACGTGGGAGCCAATTCAAAAAATACTTTGTAATATTTGAAAAAAAGGATAAGCAATATGGCGCATATATCATCTCAGAGTACGTTACGGGCTATTGCTACCAAAAGTTGAAAGAAAAACATGGATCCGTTTTGAGAAAATCCTGTTTTTGTTATTTTTAAAATTGCAGATATTGCACGCAATATTGGGCGAAAACTACTATTTTTTTAAAAAAATGTACATAACCATAATGAAAAGAACCAATTATGTACAACAAATTACACTTGAAGGAAAAATCTCTATCTTTAATTTTGTGTTTGTAGGAAGACGCCAAAAATTGCAAATTTTTGCAATTTCCTAAACTTCAGAATTAACCGTGAAAATCGGACCTATGCCACCTTTATAAGTGTTTTTTACTCTATTTTTACAAGAAATTTAAAGAAAAATATTGGAGCCGTTTTTGAGAAAATTCTGAAGATGTCCGGGGGACTTCATGTAAAGTATCCCCAAAATTTTGAAGAAAGTTATTCAAAATCGCAGCGCCTCGGGTCGAGCCATCACCAAATCAAAATAATCACCATAATCACCATATAATATAATCACCATATAATCACCACCACCATAATCAAAATAAATATTCCTTGGTCGATCGACCAAGGAATATTTATTTTGGAAAAAATCCTAAGTATGATTTAGAGGTTAGTGGTGTTCACAGACGGACAGAGACCGATAGACGGACAGAGACCGATAGACGGACAGAGACGGATAGACGGTCAGAGACGGATAGACGGATAGACGGTCAGAGACGGACGGACGGACGGACGGACGGACGGATAGACGGTCAGAGACGGACGGACGGATAGACGGTCAGAGACGGACGGACGGATAGACGGTCAGAGACGGACGGACGGATAGACGGTCAGAGACGGACGGACGGATAGACGGTCAGAGACGGACGGACGGATAGACGGACAGAGACGGACGGACGGATAGACGGACAGAGACGGACGGACGGATAGACGGACAGAGACGGACGGACGGATAGACGGACAGAGACGGACGGACGGATAGACGGATAGACGGATAGACGGATAGACGGATAGACGGATAGACGGACAGAGACGGACAGACAGAGAAGGACACACAAGCGGACCGACAGACAAGCGGACCGACACACAAGCGGACCGACAGACAAGCGGACCGACAGACAAGCGGACCGACAGACAAGCGGACCGACAGACAAGCGGACCGACAGACAAGCGGACCGACAGACAAGCGGACCGACAGACAAGCGGACCGACAGACAAGCGGACCGACAGACAAGCGGACCGACAGACAAGCGGACCGACAGACAAGCGGACCGACAGACAAGCGGACCGACAGACAAGCGGACCGACAGACAAGCGGACCGACAGACAAGCGGACCGACAGACAAGCGGACCGACAGACAAGCGGACCGACAGACAAGCGGACCGACAGACAAGCGGACCGACAGACAAGCGGACCGACAGACAAGCGGACCGACAGACAAGCGGACCGACAGACAAGCGGACCGACAGACAAGCGGACCGACAGACAAGCGGACCGACAGACAAGCGGACCGACAGACAAGCGGACCGACAGACAAGCGGACCGACAGACAAGCGGACCGACAGACAAGCGGACCGACAGACAAGCGGACCGACAGACAAGCGGACCGACAGACAAGCGGACCGACAGACAAGCGGACCGACAGACAAGCGGACCGACAGACAAGCGGACCGACAGACAAGCGGACCCACAGACAAGCGGACCCACAGACAAGCGGACCCACAGACAGCGGACCCACAGACAAGCGGACCCACAGACAAGCGGACCCACAGACAAGCGGACCCACAGACAAGCGGACCCACAGACAAGCGGACCCACAGACAAGCGGACCCACAGACAAGCGGACCCACAGACAAGCGGACCCACAGACAAGCGGACCCACAGACAAGCGGACCGACAGACAAGCGGACCGACAGACAAGCGGACCCACAGACAAGCGGACCCACAGACAAGCGGACCCACAGACAAGCGGACCCACAGACAAGCGGACCCACAGACAAGCGGACCCACAGACAAGCGGACCCACAGACAAGCGGACCCACAGACAAGCGGACCCACAGACAAGCGGACCACAGACAAGCGGACCCACAGACAAGCGGACCCACAGACAAGCGGACCCACAGACAAGCGGACCCACAGACAAGCGGACCCACAGACAAGCGGACCCACAGACAAGCGGACCACAGACAAGCGGACCAACAGACAAGCGGACGGACTACCCTGGCTCAAATGCATATTAAGTTGAATAATCAACATGTAGTCCCAAGCGTTTTAGGCAAAGACAGATAAGAAAATATGTATTTTACGGTGACGACGAAAAGCAGATGCATGTGATACACAAGAATTAGGCTGCTGTTGGAAAATTTAAGGTTAACGAGAGACAAGGAGTGCGGTTTCGAATTTCTGTCATAATTTTCTATTTTCGCGATACCATCTTACCTAATCTCACTTTGAATCTCTGTTAACACTTTCCTACGTATTTTCGAGTTTGGACGAAGACGCTTTGGGCTTCGCAAATTATATAAAACAACCTTCTGTTTGTGCAATACATATTTACAACACGTGCCAAAATACGTTTCGGGAATTCACATAAAAACGACTCCCACAAGGACAATCACCTTATCAAGATGAGTTACATGGCTAATGAAATCATTAGCCTGATGATGTGCGATATCTGTGCATTCATATTGTTTTATCTAAGCGATCTGGCTAATGTGCAAATTACTTGGTTAATTCGCCAAGTTGACGCATTTAGGAAATATATACTCGTTCGAAAAATGCAGACGAGCTACTAAATCGTGCAGCATTAGTTACATGTGAACTTGGAGAAAGTGGATAAAGGTCAGGGTTGGGCATTATTTAAATACTTGTATTTGATACACGTATTTTAAATACATTTTGTATGTGAAAAACTGTATTTTTGAGTTTTTTGACATGTATTTTGGAGATTATTTAAATACATAAAATGTGTATTAAAAAAATAAATACTTTAAATAGAAAAGAAGAGAACGAGAATAGTTTCTTTTTGTTTGATTCTGCTGGTGAATGAACCTCATGGAAAGAAAAATAAAAGCCCCTTTCAACTGTTGAATTTGAGGTCTCTTCGTTTTTAAATGATAAATCTAAATCATTTTAAATTGCAGGAGAACTATCCAACAAAAAAAGCGCGTTTATCCCTTATAACTAGAATCCCTTATAACAATGTCCTTTTTGCCTATTTTATTTCCTTGAATGTATTTTTAGACAACTTACCTCTTTATCAATGTTGACCTTAGAAACGTTTTTTTCCGAGGGTTTATGTAGGGTAAATGTCTATTTTAGAGATAATAGCCTAATGGAGCGTTAAGAGCCTGTAAGTGCCTGTATCAAATTTTTCCGCATTTAAAAAAAATTTTTTTGTTCTTTATATTTTGTTTTCTACATTCAGTTTTTGAGAAATTACTGATGGGTAATTTTTTTACTCAACAAATAACAACGTAAAATCTGCCAGGGCGTTTTCTCATCGAGCTCCATGGCCAGCGCGTTCTTGCCTGTGACGCGGCGAGCAGTAACAAACGCTTAGAGACGTATGAGAATCTGACACCGTGCAGGATACCTTATCAACTTGGCCGAAGTCCTTCAGGACGCTCCAGAGAACAGGAAATGTTTCTCTTCTTTCCGATCTTCCCAGTGAGCTATCTGTTCGTTACCAAGAACACAACTGTCTTCAAAAGTAGCGCTCCCGGCGTCTTTTGTTTTTAGAAGGTAGAATTACACAAGATAGGCGGAGTTTTTCTCTAATAATAACCTTTCGAAGTGTGGTGTATGCCGTGAACCCAGAGAAAGATCAAGAAGTTCGGTGCTAAAAGAGTGGATCTGTGGCACGGTGTAAGATTTGAGGAGAAGATTTACTGCGAATGGAATGTATTTTTTTTTTGCCAGTGTTGTGAAAAGGTGGTAAACTATACCAAAAATCCAGGGTGAGAAAAATGACTTTACAACTTTCAAGACATAAATGTTTATTGAGATAACTTATAGAATTGCTACAGGTGTCATTTTGCGGCTAGAGGCCTCAGGTATTTCACAAAAGACTGTATGGAGAGTGTTACGTAAACTTTACATTTGAAACAATGCAAATTGACAATGGAACAAAAAGTTACAGATTTAGATAAAGTTGTGCGTGGAGAATTCGGTGTGGAAATATTGAATCGGGTGGAGTAGGACGAGCCTTTCCTGAACAAAATAATATTCAGTGATGCGTCTACATTTCGTCTGAATGGCGAGGTGATCACCCACAACAGTGGAATATGGATTACCGAAAATCCACGTGAAATCCCTTGAATACGTTCATGACAGCCCAAAAGTGAACGTGCTTCCCAGGCCAGTGGATTGATCGTGCAGGGCCGATTGCATGGCCACCTCGCTCACCTAGATTTGACACCGATGGATTTCTTTCTCTGAGGTTTCATTAAAGTTCGGGTGTATGTTCCGCCGTTTACCAAACAAATTACAAGACCTAAAAACTCGTATCCACGCTGCCATTGCAGAGGTTACGCCCGATTTGCTGGCACAAGTGTGGGAAGAAATTGATTTTCGGTGGGATGTTTGTCGTTATTACCAATTGCAGTCACCTCTAACCGAAGTGATTCTTTGATGTAAATCTTGATGCCTTTCGCCACAAATGAAACCTGTAACAATTCTGTCATCTCAATAAACATTTATATACCTTGAAAGTTGTACTTTTGACGCATCCTGTATATCTTAAAACATAAAAAGAGGATTTATCTACTTTTTTCTGTATGAGGGACCCACAATACGAGTTGGCCTGTAGGAAAATCGCTGTTTTTTGGTGCACCATTATAAGACTTTCTCTATACTACATATATTACTCTGTATATTCTTACGTATACAAGTAAAAAACTCATGCAACTCGTGCAAATTATGCAAAAAAGTGAGAAAAACTATTCAACTCTTCTTCAGCAAGTGCAGTCAAAAAGATGAAGACAAGAAAGAATTCAACACTGACTTGTGCCATGCACCAAACATTCCATTTTCCAGTTGGATTTTATACACAAAATATAAAATTCCACATGAGTCAACCCTTAGGAAATTGTATCTAACTCCGCAATATGTTTTTGACAAACGAAGAAATTCGATTTGCTTTCTGAGAATTCTGTTCATCCGTTATGTAGTGCATATTAGGTGTAAATTTTAATATTATTCTCAAGCTTATTGAGTGATTTTTGTGCTTGATTTCAACTCTAATGCCCATTTTCAAGTTTTTAAGTGCCTATTTGCCTGCCTACTTTCGACTGTTTAGTGCCTACAAGCCCGAGCTCTACTTACTAGTTTATGTTCATCCGCTCTAGTGAATCGATTGTTTTCCTTTGCGAGTTTTATACATTCGCCAACTAGGGTTTATTGTCTGATGATTTGTTTGCAAAACCAGTCGTTTTAAAAGGAAATTCCGTTTATTTGAGTTATACATTTTTGACCTTGTTTTATATTTGACCGTTATTGTTCTATATATTTGAAAATTTTGTTCTGTTGTGTATATATATATATATATATATATATATATATATATATATATATATATTAAGTTATTGTTCAAAAGTTGATGAATGCTAATTTGTAATATATTGTAATTGACAATTACAATATATTGTTGAAATAAAAAGTTATAACATAAAATTGTTGTATTTATTGTATTTTGATTATTGGAGGTATTTTAAATAGGTATGTATCTAGCAATTTAAAACCTAAAGTATTTTGAGTATACATTTAAATATTTATTTACAAAGTATTTTGGAGAAGTATTTAAATACTAAATTTAAAGTATTTTTCCAATCCTGATAAAGGTGAATTTAAAAAATGGCAACGAAATGTTCTATGAATTTGATTTAATCAGGAGGGCCAAAGGGGTCACAGCTTTGGCATAGTTGTTGATAAATGGCAAAAACAATTCTATTTTATAAAAAAAATATTGGACAGAATTAGTGAAGACGTGACTTTCCCTTACAAGTGAAGGGTATCTTAATCGTTTTAAGAAAACTAAAATCCCGCCCACATATTGTGCCGAAAAGAAGCCATATCAATTAACTACAATTTTCACAATTTTTCTACTAACGTAAAATGAAAGCCCACGGAAGCTTCTTCTATAAGCTCTCAAAGTAATTATTTCCATAAATTATTATTCACTATGTAGTTCGTAGCATGTTTTTGATCACAGAATTCTTGTTATTTATTTCAGAGGACCATGTAACTAAGTTCATTTAAATTATCTCTGTCAACTTCAAATACATCAATTTTTATTTTTCCAGTATAGAGATTTCTTTGCAAGATTGCCTTCAGCTTTTTTCTTCGAATTAAAGACATTAGTAATGATTTCGTGTTTGTATCCAGACACTTGAATCCAGAGACAGCAGTAAACTAAATAGAAATGGGCTGTATTAGATCTGGCAGATGGAAGCCTTAATAGTCCAATTCAACTCATTTCTGAGTGTATGCCATTCTTCGAGTTAGATATTAAGAAAAACAAAAGAAGTCGGTCGACTGGCAACGTACTAGGATGCCCGCCTGATCACTAGGGCAAAGAAGCAGGGCATGATTAGTTTGATGAAGTTTATTCACAATTAATATAGGTTGCCCGGGAAGGAAACGTTGCAACTTCGAAGATAAGCTCTTAAGACAATTTTAAGAATATTTTGTCTAATAAAGTACTTGGATATTCCGAATGGTTGAGCTGCAATAAGCACTCAAAAGTTGGTTTGAAAATACTATTTCTAGGCAAAAAACGTGCATTCCAGAAGCATAGTGTTCGGGCCCACAGCAAAGCAGGTATTAAATACGTTCACAAGCAAGCTCAATGCTGTATAAATACGTTCACAAGCAAGGCAGAACAGTTGAATTGCGTAATCGGCAGAGCGCGGCCGTTGAGCAGGTGTCACATATCACCCTCACATCCGCTGTTCGGCGAATTCTCCCAACGGACGGCAACGGACGGGCGTGGCCGCTCGTACGTGTCCGCCTGCCCATCTCGCCCCCACAGCTTGGTCCGTTGGAGGAGCAACGGACAAAAACTGCCAGATCATTGCAAATCCAGATCAAATGGCAAATGGTAATTGGCCATCGCCATCCCCACCTCTGCCGCGCGTGAGAGCCCTTTCCTAACGTCTCTGCCCAACCGAATTCGGCTTAACCGACTTCGTTAGTCCGCATAAAGACACCGTGCAAGATAGACGCGTGTGTTCAGGGCTCCGCAATTTTGGTTGAACTATGTAACTCGCGGCTGCTTCTGGTCGGCGCAAGGTAGCCACGGCGGCCCAAGGTGTCAATACAATAACTACGCTTGGACAGGTGTATTAATGCACCAAGAGAAATTTTCATCTTAATTCTGTGCTTCTTGTGCATTTACTGTGTGAACACTGTGCATTTACTTATTAAATATTGTTTGTGCTGGAAACTTGCTCGTATATGCATCCTGCACTCCTGCGCCCATCTCAAGAGCTATCAAAGGGTTTCGGGACTACTGTACTTCATCACTACAGTCCATTCATACAGTCCACTCATGACCATTAAGTGTATAGTAGCCCCGAACACATAGAACCACTCCAGAAACATGTAAATTGTTTATATACAAGAGAATTAGTATATTTGCGTACCATTTTCCCAGTTCGACTGCTTTTTTATTTCTGGGTTAATTTTTTATTTCTGAACAAATATATTCATTTCTTTTGTAAATAATAAACAATTTACATGCATCTATGCTTCTGCAATGAAATTTTTGAGCGTAATTTTTGCGCGCAATTTTGTGTGAACATTTTTTCCCACAAAAAGGTTCAAAAATTTTTATTTAATCTATTTACTGGAATGAATAGACGGTAAAGAAAGTAGTGCTGGGTCCATTTTTTGAGAAAACGCTGTATTTTCGAAAATAGCAATATTAAGATTGCAAAGTATCACGTTGATGATGAGTCTTTTTGTTGAGGGGAATCTGTTCTAAACAAATATATCTTTAAAGCAGGTCATGCACAATTCTTTAAAAAATTATTTTCACTTAAGTTTTTCTTGTCATTGATTGCTCCAATTTTTTTCTCGGATAGACCGATGACATTTAAAAATTGTGCAGGTTCCATTTGCGCAAGCTGTTCACTTTAGAAAATTGGAAACAAGCTTAACTTCACAAATCCACAATACTAATCATAGAGATTTTTCCTTGGTGGTATATGTTCTTTAAAGCTAGGTCTTGAAATAATATAAATGAAAAATTCTGAATTTTTGAAAATTGGAAACCAATTGTTCAAGTTCTATCATAGTCAAAGAAGTTGAGTATAGCTATGCAGCTGGTGATGCAAGGGTAGCGTGACTAACGTGTTAATCACAAGGACCTGAGTTACAATCCCAGCGCGGAGAGAACATTTTTGCAGGTTTTAAACACTTTTGCAGGTTCATGTAGTATTATAATATTGCGTAGCAGTTTCAAATAATGCGGGAAAGTATAAGCCTAGCTCAATCTAGGCTGGATTAGCGAAGTACGTATTTATGTTATCATAAGCAGGGCTTGATTTCTGGCGTAACGCGACGGAACGGCGTTCCGGTACCTCAGGAATAATTATTAAATTTTATAAATATACAACCATTTCTATTGAATTGATAATGACTTTGGGGCGCGTTCAAGGGCATACATTTTTAAAAATCAAGCACTGATGATATATATACTGCGGTTCCACTGTCAGCCCGTTTTGAACGTAACGGGGGCGCCAACTTGAGCCAACTCTCCGCGTGACCAGTGAGCGTGGCTCGTGCAGAGGGCCGGGAGGCGGCCGCGGAGGAGGAGAGTGGGCAGCGGGGGCGGCGGCGAAAAGAGCACGGGCACCGACACAGTGGGGCCGCGGGCCGCACAGAGCACCGCAAATCCACAAACTCGATTAGAGAATGCAGTTTCCATACATCTCTATCGCTATTTGAAACAAAATTATTTGTTTATATAAATAACTTATAAGATTGCACATCGCACGTATATTATACACTTGTATAGGCTAGCCTATATTATCAAAGTGGCATCGTCTGTATTATCTTAGTAACACAGACAACATCGTTTGTTTAAATGTCAGTAGCATGGAAATTTGTAGTTTGATGCATCACAAATGATTCTCGGCGTTATTGTGCGAATTTGTGGTTTTTCAAATTGTTTAGGATGGAAGATTAAGAAGTGAAGACAGTCGACAAATACTACCATTTCATATTATACGAAGTATTTCGTGTAAATATTTCTAAGCCATACTACTTAGAAACAGTACATAGATTTCAAAACATGCTAAATAGATTGTAACATACTATTTATATGAAATGTTTGGTATTATTGATGTTTAATTTGTAAGTGTAAATTATAAAATCAATTTTAACTATTACAGAACACCCCAAAAAATTAAATCTCTACGAACGTTTCTTTCTCGTAATTTTGTGAATTTATTGTTTCATAACATGAATGATGTTTACAACAAAGAAATGCCTTTTTTGTGAATGAATTCAGAATTCAATTTTTACTACGGTATGTAATCTTGCGTCCCTACAACGAATGAAATAACCCATTAAATGTTTGGAAAATTCCACTAATCTCTCGGCCCTAGCAATGAATGCTTCAGATCGCTGGAACAGCTTCGAAGTTCATTTTGCGAGTAAATATCTTCAGCCCATACTTCTCAGAGAATATTTGCCTTGCTTCTCCTTTAGGAAGGGTTCTTAAAAATTTAGTATTGCATTTTTTATGAACAGGCACAAGCTCGTTAATAGGAAAAAAATGAATAATTTCCAATGTTATATTTTTGGGATAAACCAATTTTCCTAAGACAGTGACGATGTGAATTAAACATGCTCTGAATAGAAGAATGAACAAGAACAAAAAAATTATTTTAGTTATGTTTTTAGAAGTTTTGCCAATTTGTTTACAAAATTTATCAGGAAACGTTAGACAATCTGGAATTAAAAACAAAAATAGTACTTTTGGCATTCGAAAATATATTTTCGGTGCAAATAGGACGCACACTGAGCACGCCGAAGTACAGTATATATTTCTGCTGTTAATATCATGGCTTTAAATTACACAAAAATGTTCAATATAGAAGACACTACCTACATTTTACACACATCTTTTGTATGTTTTTGTGTAGCTATCTCTAATTCACTGATTTGATAATTTTATTGATGATGCGTATTTCATTTCTTTACTCCACATTTATAAATAAAATGTAGATGCCTGCTACAAATATAGCCGAGCTAAATTATTTTAGTGCTAGAAGAAGTGGTATATTAGATGCTTTAGTGTGGTATATTAGATGCTACAAGAACACGTGCATACGTTTTTTGTGTCCCTCTTTGTTTATTAGAAAAATTACATTACCGTCTCCATGTTGTTAGAGCTGTACAGAAATGTTCTTCTAGGCAGTACATCATGAAGTAATTAACTTGAAAGCCATAAGCATTACATGATTTTGAATAACACAAAAAATTAAGTCGTGGTCTCAATTAGATAGGTAGTGGACTACATTACTTAGCAAGGACCATACTGTGGCCTGATTTTCAGAAGCAAAATTCAATTTAAAAAACCTGAATGCGTTCAGTAAACATGTAATTTTCTATACCAGGTCTTTCACACCCTACCAGATCACCTATGTTTGTACTTTCCAGGAGCGCAATTAAAGATTATCAAAATGTTTTATCATTTTAACGACAACTTGCTTTCAGCGATCCTCGAATTACATGCCCCGTGACTAGCTGGCATATTGAATAAGCGCCTTCATTAATGCCACGTTCTGGGTTCCTCTGCCCCACTGTATGTAGCGACGGTGGGATCTCGGACAACAAGGCCGGCGGCGGCGCACCAGCCGGAGAGAGGAGACAGCGGTCGCGGCGAGAACGGGCACAGAGAAAGCGGAAACAGTGGCACACGGAACGGGGCCGCTCTACCGCCTCCGTCTCCGTCTCCGCCCCCGCCGCCGACACCATTACCGACGCCGCTGCTGCTGCTGCTGCTGCTGTCACTCTTCCATATAGCATCCACTTACACAATGTAGACTTACGATTTTCCTCCTCTTTCGTGTCCACGCCTGTCAACGTCATCACCCACAATTCCACTTATTTGTCGTAATCCATTACTGCTGTGGGAGCTAATGCTGGCGCCACTTTCTTCAAAGAAACACTCGATAGAAATTCGTTAAAAAAATACGCAAGGAGGTACATAGAACGCCTCTCACTTATTTTCAAAATTCTGTATCGTTTTGCTTCGTCGTTTCTGACTGAAGTGTCTTGCATGTTTTCAGTCCTCACCTACATTAGTGTATTGTATTGCAGCGCAAGACTCACTTCTGAATCTAGCCTCTTCGGTTCAAATTCATCTATCGCTTTTACAGCACACATTGCTGGTGATCCTTCACAAAATTACAAGAGGATTAAAAATGAATACACACAAACTCTCAAACAAAACCCAACTCAATTTTATTTTTTGTAACGATTAATTTCATTATCTCATTAAATGGTCCAACGTTAAGTGAACAATTATAGACATTGCTATTGAATTCTTTTAGGTCATTAACATTTTCCGTCACCACTAATTTTATAAGAAATAATTTTAACGAACGCAATGATCATATTTCCGTTTTTACTAAAATTATCTAGAGACAAATTCATAATGTAAATTTTATTGTTGACGTGGAGTAGTGATGACTCTAATCTCGGAAAGGATGACACAAACTGTAGCTACGTCATTGGCAGGTTCCAATGGCGTAAGATTTTTTTCTGAGTACAATTTGTGATTTCCTGATATTGCTTCCTATATTTTGAACCAATTGGAGATGAATCATGTATGTGTACACATTCTTCGTGTATCGAAATTTCCGTGTGTCACAGTTGTTCATTCTTCCACATGTCGAGCACTTGCAATGCAATTTGACGAGTAAAATTCGAGAGCAGAATTTTAGCACACTTGTTTTCCTGCATGGAATGATAGGCATCAGAGGGAAGGGAAAATGCTGTTGTTGGGTTTCACACTCGGGTGAGAAACGAAGTTCGAAATCTGCGGTAATCAACATAAATTTTCTTTTTACAATACTGGCTTCACATGTATAATATAAAATATTACTGAATACATTTTTTAACATCACAAAGTAATTTCAAAAGAATTCTTAACATGGGTTTAAAATGTTTTAGTTAAAAGTGCGGCCACAAATTATGACGAACAAAGACTCGGTTTATGAACATCATCTAGCGCATAACATTTAATTATTAACCTTTACAAACATAATTTCTCGAAGGGTTCCAGCACGGTCCACTAAAGATGACAAAATATTAATGAGCTACTGGCCTCGTGCGACGAATACGCACTGAAATACGCTTAAAATGACCTCACCACGAAGAAATTACGAATAGTTTCTACTTGGTGAATAGTTGGATTTGAAAACATTTTATCCAACTCAACAGTCTACCCAACTCAATTTGAATCCATAAAAAAAAGAACTTTATGCAGTAAAGATATTCATAAAAAATGACCGAAATCTATCTCGCTAAAACGTTTCTCGAAGTGAGTTAAACGTTAACTATTTCTCGTTTGAGTTAAACGTTAACTATTTCTAAATAACCGTTTATTTCTGTGTAAGGGAACGAGAAATGTATTTATCCGTTTATCAAGTATTCGGGGGAAAGCTCGGGATAACTGGAAGGATGTACAAATAACACAATTTGTCAGTCATACCAGATGCGAAATTAAAATTAAGTTTTTTTTTTCTTTTATTAACACCATTGTGTTTACATGTCAAAACTGGTCTGAAAAGACCAACCATCAAATTTTCTTTGATATATCTTAATCCTAAACTACATATCAGCTAAATTCAGTCCAATGACATCCTTTAGTTAGTTCGGTTGTTTAAACTAGACATCACTCGCACAATGTTCTGCTATGAGAACACTATAAAAGTTCAAATGGTTTGGTCCTCTTCAACCTTCGGAACAGATGTTGGTTTTCCAGCAATTGACGAATTTCTGCATTTTCACGTAGGCGAAGCCTTTCTTCATGCTTCTTGGCGAACCTTTTAATTCCTTCTTTAATTGTTGGTATTCCAAGATCCCTGTGGATATCAGCATTTCTTAAAATTAAGTAAATTAAGATATATATATATATATATATATATATATATATATATATAAGAGATTGTGCCTGTTTTTTGAATGCCATGTTTCTGCTGAAAGCGATTGGTTCCTGTTGGGATTGCATTGTACTGACAAAAGGTGAAAATAATTCAAAATAAAATTGATAGCCCTGAACCGATTTGCAAGAAGTTTAAACGATGCTCGTGTCATAGCGTATTCACTTTCTGCAAGTTGAAAATGCAAGTAACTGGTAGAAAAATGTATTTTCATAACCGTCAATCAACATATAGTTAAAACACTGCGGAGCTACTCGCATTATGATGCTACTACTAGTACATATTTATACACTCACATTTAGTGACGGATTTCCCTAACCCAGTTTAAACGTGTCATGCAGTAGAAAGCAATAGCAAACCACAACGTAATCTATCAAACTACCCCATCATCATCACCCCCACCACCATCGTCATGATAATCAGCAACAGTCAGCATTATCGTCGTTGACTAAACCATTGCATAAACATGTATTGTTTCTACGTTTAATGATTCACAGGGTTATTCAAAATGTTATAACCAGCTGAAGGTATACTTTTAAATCGGGGATACCAACTGACGTAAATCAAAATTTCGTTTATTCTATTCCTAGCTTTTTTCGTTGTCTGATTTTCCAGTTCTCCTTCTTGATAACTCTTGGTTAACACCCCAATTATTGTTCTTAAAAACGTCGTTTTTCCTATTATTATTATTATTATTATTATTATTATTATTATTATATCTAATTGGGTCCTATCTCCAATGGCGTCGGAATTGTTAAATTAAATAGGAGTGATTAAAACAAAAGGGTACTAACTTTCACTTTTAAAATCGATGACATTTTAGTTTATTTTCCTCGAAATATTGGTGCATTGTTTTCGACATACCATTGCATGGAGATCACTTAACAATTTGTCTTTGGACAAGAGCAGTTTTTCGCCTGTCGTGTGATTCAGTTTGTGGCCAATTAAGTAAATTGTTTCTCCTTGTTCTTGATTCTTTGGAGTGAGAACCCTAGTTGTCAGTGTAGCTCCCATTGTGATGCCTCCATGCAAATCAGGCAAAACGAATAATAAAAAGGAGGAGCGTGGCTGCCTTCCGCATCGAAGTTGAACTTCAAAGTTACAGGAATATAACATTTGTATGCCAAATTAATCTTTTTTAGGATAAACAAATGTTTGCACAATTCCTTTCACAACACACTCTGCAACGCTCTGTTAATGTGTTCGACATTACTAATTTTCAGTAGTGGAAAAAAATAAGAAAGAAATTACGGGACGGCGACGCTCCAGGGAGCCGAGCCGACCGTCGATGCCGAATTGACACTCAAAATGAATGAAAGAAATAACACTCAAATGTTTGCTATTCAATATTTTGGTTTTGTATGGGATTTTTCGAGGTTCAAATGTTCACATTGACTGCGTGTCACCAGGACCATTACGAGACGTGCAATATCCATGACATCAATTCCTGACTATTTTAGACCTAATGCAAAATGAATTGCCGTAATAAATTCACTGCGAAAAGACAGTCACGAACACGAAGCACCCGATGGTACCCTGTCACACCGCTCGCATTCCACCGGTGGGATTGGGATTCAATTTCCAGTCTATCAATCTGCAATTTGTGTTGGAAAAAGCGGGTTTCCGACAGTTTTTTAGGGGTTCTTCCTTTTTCCTGGCATTCATTTCTCCATCTTTCATCATTTCATTATCAACACCGGTCTTTCGTACGATAACTAATGTTAATTATCAATCTCATTAATCCCAATGTGGGAGCAAAAGGCCTTCAACCAGAAAGCAATAGTTAATGTGGCATTGTGATTTTGGTTGATTTCAATTGATTCCTATATATCCTCCAACTAAGATTAAAACGGCTATGAAGATAAACCACAGTAAATAGGACTTATACTGAGATTCCTCTAACTTTGCCTCTTAAGGCCCATCTTCACGATGGAATATGTCACGGTATTTCGCGTCTCTCAGTTATGCCACTAGACATCGCATGATCGCGACCGTATCAAGCAGTGCTTGCGATCATGCGACTTCTAGCGGCAAAAAGGAGAAAGACGCGAAATGTGTGATATTACATCGTGGCCATAGGGGCTTGAGAAGCAGAGTTAGAAAAAATCGCACTATAGATGCAGGTACTTCCTCCAGCGGCGGCAAGCCGGGAGAAGCTCTGCCCACCGGGTGGGTGCGTGTTTTCGTGCGTCTCGATCCGGAAATTTTCACTCCGCGCGGCAGCAGCGTCCCGAACGCAAGGAAGTCCGCGCGCAGGCGGCGGCGGCGGCGCACGTGGCCACGCGGTGCCCCACTTCCAAAGGGAACGCGAGCGCCGCGCCGCCCCGCGCCCAAGTCGCGAAACGCAGACGTAAGGCCAACGCTAATCCTATGCCCTTTATGGCTAATAATTATTTATGCACAAAATCTACATATAACACGATGCTGGTATGTATATAAGAGCAAATTTCAACACCGTTGGACCGATCTCCATGAAAGTTGGTACTTCTACGTGGTGTGTGTGTGTTTTTTTTTGTTTTTTTGTTTGTTTTTTTTACCGAGAAGGTTCATGTGTTGTTAATTCTGTTGTAACTCCACTACATGGCGCTACATATTCACTATATATCCACTACATATTCACGTCAAATGCAACCTGCAACACGCTCTCGGTAGCATTTTGAATCTATATCGTTAAATAACTCCTAAACGAGGCGTTCTAGGGCCTTAAAAACTAAAATTTTGAGGCCAAAGGCTTCAAAAAAACGTTTCTCACACCGTAATCTACAGAATGAACTCTTCCTGAACATTCTATTACATTTTTGCTGGTCCGGCGCTTCCCGATATTACCTCACCTGCTCAGAGACGTGCAGAATTTGCAAGTAAATGTGAATGAGAGGGACAGAGAGCGACAGAGACAGACAGGGACAGGGTGAGGGAGGGAGTGAGAAACGGTGATGGGAAGGGAAAGAGGGAGTTGAAGTGCAGGGACACAGTCGCGATCATGCGACTCACAGCGGCACGACTGAGAACGACGGGAAATACAGTGAGATATTCCATCGTGAAGACACGCCCCCACGCGCCAAGAAATAAAAACCCAAGTATAATAATATTGATTCAGATTTACTTATTTACTAACTACATGTTACTTTGGATACCGAAAATTGGACCAAAATCTGATCGAGATGAGGATCATTGACCCAGAAGCTAAGGTACAATACTTCACAGAGGCTTATTTAGTCTTTTCAAAAAATACAGTCCAAATGGGAACTAATAGACTAAATATCATTGCTAAAATCAATATTAATTTCCTCTTTGATGCTTTACATAGTTTCTACTTGTGTAGAAACAATTATTTCTGTTTGATTTTCAAAACTGTCTTGCTGTTAGTTTCGATATGCTGTTAAAAAGACAATAAGAGTTGTTTCAAGTTCACTCAATTCATGAAAGAGGAAAATAATTAGTGGGAAATATATATATTGCAATAAACAAGGAAACGTGTGAACGATTTAAACAAAAAAGAAGAAATGTGAATTTAAACATGGACAACATACGATTTATTTAATTATTATTTTGAATGCAATTTTGAAAGGCATGGTACAACACATAATGGAATCCGACATGATGCACGAACAACTTTTGGGCACTTTTTTTTTCCTGCAATGTCTATACCTTTGGCCACGTAGTTCTATTAGATAGCAGATTTATTTATTTATTTGTCAAAAACAGTAAAAACTGTATATGACGTGTGGGGAAAGAGATTTATGATGATTTCCGAGTTTTCACTACTTGGTACATCATTTGGTCACCTAACACAAACGTCATCTGTTACACTAATTACTCCTCGTTTAGCTTGTACACGTTTTAAGAGAATTTTGAACATTTTTGAGGATTCATGTGAAGTACCCTCAAATCAAAATATCTGTTTGATAGTCCTAAACCACGAGTTCATTCAGATTGATAGGTGAATATCTATTTTGAAGAAAATCAGCTGAAGGTTTAGGCGCTAGCGTTGACCAGACAGACGCGGACAGAAGCGGACAGAAGCGGACAGAAGCGACAGACGCGGACAGACGCGGACAGACGCGGACAGACGCGGACAGACGCGGACAGACGCGGACAGACGCGGACAGACGCGGACAGACGCGGACAGACGCGGACAGACGCGGACAGACGCGGACAGCCGCGGACAGACGCGGACAGACGCGGACAGACGCGGACAGACGCGGACAGACGCGGACAGACGCGGACAGACGCGGACAGACGCGGACAGACGCGGACAGACGCGGACAGACGCGGACAGACGCGGACAGACGCGGACAGACGCGGACAGACGCGGAACAGACGCGGACAGACGCGGACAGACGCGGACAGACGCGGACAGACGCGGACAGACGCGGACAGACGCGGACAGACGCGGACAGACGCGGACAGACGCGGACAGACGCGGACAGACGCGGACAGACGCGGACAGACGCGGACAGACGCGGACAGACGCGGACAGACGCGGACAGACGCGGACAGACGCGGACAGACGCGGACAGACGCGGACAGACGCGGACAGACGCGGACAGACGCGGACAGACGCGGACAGACGCGGACAGACGCGGACAGACGCGGACAGACGCGGACAGACGCGGACAGACGCGGACAGACGCGGACAGACGCGGACAGACGCGGACAGACGCGGACAGACGCGGACAGACGCGGACAGACGCGGACAGACGCGGACAGACGCGGACAGACGCGGACAGACGCGGACAGACGCGGACAGACGCGGACAGACGCGGACAGACGCGGACAGACGCGGACAGACGCGGACAGACTGACGGATGTACCTAGAGACATTTTGCCTTCTTTCGATTTTTCGGTATCAAGGACCCACAAAACATAGATTCTGGCTACACGACGGAGTTTTTTTTAAGCAACTGCTTCTAAGCAATTATTCCACTATTTCGTTACCAGGGCCCTGTAATAAGAGTTTACTGCATAAAATTGCCGTTTTTTCGCGCAGCAGTACATAACTTTCTCTCTTCTCTTTAGCGAGAAAGTAAAAAAGGAGCTTCTTTAAGGGACGTTAAATGTCCTAACCCCGTACAATTGACGAAAAACTCATATTACCGCAGCATTGATATGGTCAGTGATTTAATAGGCGTGGAAGAAGAAAAATTTAAAGAAAATCCGCTTTTTTTAACAACACAAATCAAGGCGAACCAAAAACATGGGTGTCGATGTCACCATCGATGGACGCCTCAGTATGCGAGTACTAATGATATTTTTAATATTCAACTTGTTGAATCATTTGATAAGACAAACATTTCTTATTTCTAATGTTTTGTGAGATATGAATGCAATACATAACTATAGAAAAATATGTTGTTTTTCCAAAACAATACCACGTCATAGAACAGAACTATCTTTATTTATCATGTTACTAGAAACTATAAAAAACTGGTCTAAATATTTCTCAGTATGTAGTGATTGTTCAAAGGTGATATCAGGAAAAGAGAAGTGGATTACAGAAAATATTAAAGGATTGTCTTATACTAAGGGCGAAATAGACGGACTGCTTTCCTTCACAGACGTGCTAGAGCCACAAAAAATGTGTCATATCTCAAAAAAATTCTTTGTGAAGCTGTAAAAATGAATAATTTTATTAAAAGTCGACCGTTTCAGAACAGGCTGTTTGATAATCTATGCGATGAAATGAGCTATAATAAAAATTATCTTCTTTCAATTGCAGATGGTAAGATCGTTATCGCGAGGGAAAATGTTACTCGGTAATTACAATTGCGGGAAAGGAATAATAATATTTTTCCAGGATAAACAACCGCCATTCCAATGCTTTACAGAGTAATGAGTATATATTGTTGTCAAAACGGCCGCGGGCGGGTTCCCGTAAGTTCTAGCAACGCCACTGGGGACAGCGTGTGTGCATAGAGCGGTCTGGTATGAATATTGACGGACTCGCCGCGGGTCTCACAGGCATTTCCCACGGTCGATGCGAGGCGGCGCGCGGCCAGAAAAAACAAAATTAGTCTCTTTCATGCACCGCCCCCTTCCAAGGCAGATCGGAAGGCCTGATGGGCCTTCGTACAACGATTGTTTTATTACAGAAGGATGGCTTATCTGTTTTACTTCTTCTTCTTCCTCCTCCTCCTATACTTTTTCCCTAATGCCCAATTCGAGCCTTGGCCTCACATCCGGGTTCTCGCAAGTACTGCCAGTCCTTTTGAAATCATGGAGTATAAGATACATGGGGAAGGGTGATTGTGATCACTCTGACGTCCATACCTAAGAAATGTTTGTGTCTGCAATGCCCGAGCACTTTGAGATTGATCCTCTGGTTCATCTCATAGTCGACATGGGCTAATATTTTTTCATTATCACCCTCAAGGATTCCAGCGTGGCCAGTAAATTTTGACTCCAATGTTTAGCACGGGAGAACTCCAGTAATATTGTTCCTTACTCGAGACGTTTCCAGCTACACGAGTATGAGATCTGATTAATGCGGGCATTGTGGAGGATTTAATTTGCAGAGCATTCAGTCAGGGTTATTTTACAGGCCACATCGTACGACATGGCCATTATGGATATGCCATGCGCCTTTGGAAAGTGGCCCCCAGTCGCGATCTGAACCGTGCTCTGGGGATTACGACGCCAGTATGATAACCACGTACTTACCAGTTGCCAGAGTTCTAAGAACTGACAAGATGGAAACAAGACGGGAAAAGGGCAAGACAAGTTGGGAAAGGAAGGAATACACGCGTTTATTTTTAAGATGCTGCTTCAGTGTCCACCTAGAAATGAAGGATTTGATTTTATTTACTTAACATAAAAAAAGATAAAAATGTGGGTGTTATACGATGAGTCTGCTTTGATGATACAGTGGTGTCATGCCGGGCTAATGATCCCAAGTTCGCGGGTTTAACCTTCCAGCGGGCGCGCGTAAAATTTTCACACCAGCGCGCGCGTGTCGTAAATTTTACGTTGGTCAATAATCCCTCAATAAAACAAATGAATTGTAAAACAATGCAATTTTATGTCGCATTATAATACCTAAGAATCTATTTACTACATAAAAACATACCCGTTGATAAACATTCGTATTTAGTATCAGAAAGCTCTTTTTCCGATACAGTATCGTGCTGATTCTCGGCTATGTTTTTAATACTCAGTACACTGACCCTATCAAAATACATGATCTTCCTCCCGATCAGACAGCTCGTGTAGAATATTCTGAATTTAATTCACATGAATTCTTTCTCTGGACATTTTACACAAAATTTCGATTAGGCTAAGTTATACAATATTTTAGAACAACACCAGGGCGCGCAGCGTAAAGTCTACGTCCCTATGCACTTAGCCCGAATAGAGTGTTACAAAAACTTAATATCGCGTGCAAAACTAAGCAGTGGCTGCAGGAATGCGTCACTAAAGATACCTGCAAAGAATACCAAGAACACAGAAATCTTTGCCGACAATGAGTTTACAGCAAATGCAAAAAAAATCTGCAATTGTCGTAAAATTTACGACAGCGCGCCCGCTGGAAGGTTAAACCCGGTCCGACGTAGGAGGATTTTTGAGAAGCCAAAAATCGACGGCATGCATGCGAACGCTTGTCGGCATATAAAACAGATTCTAGGAAAGGCACTTGACCGATCCTGGCAAAGTTAAACCCTCTATCAATTTAGCACCAAACAGAGTTTCGATTTGAATTACTGGATAAGATTGCAGTTACTGTATCTAGGCCGGCGTTATCTGGTATTAAAATCAAACGTCAAAATTGGTGCACTAACGCCAAAGTTGGCGCCCCTACGGAAAGCAATGGCAAATTACCCTAGGTATACTTGCCCAGGACAACTCTCACAAGAAGGCGGAAGGGGCTTCTGGAGATTAGCTTATGCACCAAGTGAATGGCAATAAAAGAAAGTTGTACAATGGAGAGAAGTAAAATGTGAGCTCGTATTTTGAGCTCTGAGATCACTACCCTAACTCATATTCATATGAATTATGAATACAAGCTACAAAGAGCGTTTTTGTTGAGAATTGATAAAAAAATATTCGCATCAGTCTTCTAAAAAAAATCAATTTGCAAAGGCAAATCCAGTACAGATTTGGCCATCTCACGCGTCTATAGAAGTGTAGAATGTGTATAGAAAGCAGCGGAAGTGTGCATACAAACTGAGAAATGTATTTTCGTAAACATTGTTTTTCCATAACTCACAAAAATTACTGAAATGAGAGTTACCACTCTTACCCCGAATACTTCAAATAATCGGTGAAAAACACGCAAAACGAGAGAGCAGTGCGGTCAGTTTATAGAATTCCAGTATTGTGGTATCCCCCCGATCCAGCTGCTTCCCTAGTGATAAAATTGTGCCTTTGACGGGATTCGATTTAAAGACCGCTAAATACAACGCATCAGTTCCGGAATTGCAACTACATACTCTAACGTACCGAGTTTGTTCTTTAAACGACGGAGGTAATTGCAAAGACGGCTCCAGCGGTCAGCGGTCAGCGCTCTGCGCTTGCGTTGCAGCCCGCGTAAGGCCCGGCATACACGTTCCGGTGAGGTTTACCTGTTCAGGTCAAGTATTTGGTGGGCACATTAGTATACGCTATTTCTCGGTAGTACTTATAACAAACATTGGTTCATCAACCTTTGAGGTGGGCAAATGGTAATATCTTCTTAAGTAATATTCTATGTTGAAATTTAGAAGTATTCTTTTCCTTAATTTTCGCTACACTACTTACTTACGTAGTTAAGAGAAAGTATGGTAAAGCTGCGGCAAAAAGCGGAGATTTTTCGATCGAAAATTCCTATTATGGGGCACAGATATCGAACAGGTGGATAAATCTTCGTCCTCTTTATGTAGTAAATTTCTTCCTCCAACACGTTGCGGGCTCAGAATCCACGTTTTGAGGGCCCTTGATACCGAAAATTTGGTTTACGCCAAAAAATTCCATTTGTGGTCAGCACTAAACCATTCAGCCGTTCAGACTATATTCTCCAAAATTGATATTCCCTAATCAATCAGAACCAACTCGAGAATTATCGAAAATTTATAAAGTTACAAATAACGCTAGAACATACATGCTGCTGAAGCACCATTCGTTTTTACTTATCGTAAAAAAACATTTTGAGGTGTAGGATGGCAGAATAATAATCTTGGCGAGAGCGTGCTTGTGTGTGGAGTGTCTAGCGCATACATTTTCAACCGCTGAAGCTAGGTTAAACCCCAAGCCAATCCATGTAGAATTAGTGGTGGAAACGGGAGCTTGAAGCAAAATGATCTTAGAAGTTGAAAGACCCCTTACCCCCAATAAATAAAACAATTTGCGTACGTAATCCTGAAGTTCAGAATCCCTGCCCCTCTTGTACTATTCATAGTCGAATGAAGAATAAATATGTCACAGAGTTCATTCGAGACCAAAAGTGAATGGTGTCGAACTAGGCCTTCTTAGAACTTCCATCCAGCCGTTCGCTTGACCGCAGAGGGGTCTCAAATATTTTTGGTTCTCTTTTCTTTTCGCTGTGGGAAACCACTAAGGATCACCCGTAGAATAGAAGCAAGTCTGTCTGCATCGACACATCAAGTGTTTGCCAGCTACTATCTTTATTGCTTTAGTTTCCAAGAACATACATGTGAGAACCAGATTTTCAGCATTGACTCGCGTAAAATAACAGAATAAAATAAAAGACGGCGACTCACTACAGTACACGTCAAATTACATGTGTTTTTTTGCAATTCCTCCGGATTCAGTTTTCTCGAAAATTAAAAAAAAATATACGAATAATACTCCTAAGGCATATTGTTTGCCATTTTCATTATTGTTGGCGAAAACTCTTTCGATATCGTAAACCGTTTGGAAATTACTGAGGACATTCAACTCTGACACCGCGTACAAATACAAAAACCAAACGAATATTACACTATACATTAAAATAGTATAAACAATTACTAACCACTTACAATTATCATTATGGAAACCTTTCATACATATTGACGTAGTTGTAACACAATAACAGAGACATCAAGTTACTGAATTACACGCACAAACAATCTGAAACAAATACAGGCTTTACTTAAATTCGTATGCCATTGCTTGCATAAAACGTTGCTCTTACTCACGAAATTCTCCAGAAAGAAAACTGAGTTGCGAAACAATACTTCAAAATAGAACACCGAATTACGTGTGGTATCAAGATGTTAGAAAAGAATGATATTTGCGTATACGTTCGTATTTGCGTCAATGCTAAAGTTCGCTCTACACCTTTTTATGGCGACAAAAATGTGTCCTATATATGAATGTATGTGTGCATTTGTGTTTGTATGTGTATCGAAATCAGTAGTATTTTCAAAATACTAAAATACTTTTTATTGATCCACCGTTGAAAATTTGAATTTCAATATAAAAAATCTGGATAACACAAAGATCTAAAAACATGCATTTTTGATATTTCGAAGCAAGCAAGTTGAAGAAAATTTATTTCTGGTGACTTTCAAATATCGATTAACAGATTTTGGAGACCACCTCACAGACTTTACATTATATTGTCACATTTTGCATTACTAACTGCCTGGAAGGGAATTGGGCACACTGGTTAAAAGCGTGTGCTTGCGCCGTTTGGACAGCCAGTCTTCGACACACTAAGTGTGGAAATTGATAAACCATCAAAATATCCTATTCTGGATTGAACATATTACAATATTACTGAAAAGTTAGGTGCAAAAGGGAGTGTGTCATGTGAAATTTTTAAGACTGTTACACAGGCAATAATAAGTCCGACCACAAATCTATAGACACACTTGAAACTAATAATAATCAGTAATATTATAAATTCTAAATGCACAGAATGATGTACCATAGACAGACTTGTACTGGTCATTCTTTTTACTATGGCATTGATAATTTCTTTATAGATTTTAGAGAATTATGCTGGTGTCATAAGTGAATTTGAGAACTATAAATATGATTGGTCTAGAACAGGGGTGTCCAACTGGCGACCCGTGGGCCGCGTGTGGCCCGCGGTGTCATTTATCCTGGCCCGCGAATGGTCAGAAGTCAAAAGTGGAAGTCCCTAGCATGCAAGTCGAGAGACATCATTGTGCGTCCAGCGCACGCGGCCTGCGGGGGTCCATACCTAAATGTAACAAGTGATGCTAAGCTGCACATACTTTCTGGCCCGTAATTTCACGCAAAACTACGCGAAAAGTACTCACATTTTCGAAAAATTGCACATGGCCTAATTTCAAAATCGATCTTTAAACAACAGATTTCATTTAAGGAAAAATCTCTATCTTCATAATTGTAGTTGTAGGGTTACACCGAAAATATTTGATTTTTTTCAATTTTCGAAAAACCAGGGTTTTCTACAAACATGAGGCCTACGCCATTCTTTTAACGTCCTTTATATTATCCAATAACAAAGTTTAATTAAACGTCGGGGCCATTTTTTTATTTTAAAAATGTCCCAGCGACGTCATGTAAAATACCCTCCAAAATTAAAATATCGGTTTCAAATTCAAGGGGCCGCGACATCAACCAGATCAATTGGGGAATATCAATTTTGGAGAAAATCGGCTGAACGGTTTACCCGCTAGCGTTGTTCACAACAGACAGACAGACAGACAGACAGACAGACAAACGTTTTGCCGTCATTCGATTTTCCAGTATCAAGTATCCACAGAACATGGATTCTGGCTACACCACGTGTTAGGGGATTTTTTTCTAAATTTAGAATCTGGATTTATCCATTTCTTCGTTGTCAGGGCCCTGTAATATTTTTTCCCCCAAAAATTCGCCGTTTTTTCGCGCAGCATTTTCTCTCTACTGCATAAGCGGTAGCGAGAAAATAAAAATAGACAGTTTAGATTTAAGATTTTTTCTAATAAATTCAAAAATTCACAATCATCCCACGTGTTTTCCTGTGTAAATCATAATCAAATTTTGAGAAATAAATTGTGAAACTGGAGCACTATTGGTTGTATTGTGTATTTTCAAAAGTAATTTAAAATACTATTTTGTATCTAAAATACTTTTATTAAAGTATTTGGTACTTAAAATACTTTCGGGGAAGTATTTTGTATTTTGTATCTGAAATAATTTTTTTCAAGTATTTCGTACAACTCTGTATATACGTAGGTATTCCTGTATATGTGTATGAATATATGCCTATATGCACATTCTTTGCAAGGATTGATATAATAATAATTGCAGCAACTTTCTTCTTTATATAGGATGTCAAAAGTGACGGTACATTTCAACTAGTAGTACACAAAACGGATGGATCTTACCGAGGCACACCTTTAGAGTTACGTACGCTATGTTTTTGCCGCTCTTGCGAATAACAAGCCGTTTTAAGAACGACTGTAAGTATCATTAGAACACCATTACGAAACTGTTACGTCGTTAATATTCCTTATCTAAAACTGTTTTTCTCCAACTTGAGCGTTGCCATGTTTACAAACGTGTGGAAAGTTAATGGTAAGAATACAAAAAATTAGTTTAATAAACAGGATGCACCGTAAGTAGCAATAATTTGGCTTCAAGTCGAGAAGGTATTACACAAAATTAAAGAACTGCACGCAAGACGAGCGATCAACTTAGAAATTTTTATACAAGGACATTTCACACAAACCCAGTTGCAAAACAAAATCGCGATTATCGAACATCTATGAAGTTTCAATTACAGCAACATTTTGTTGCACTGACATTTTCTGTACTTTAATATTTTTATGTATCTATTACGCAAAGTTAAAAATGAAACGAAGGTATTTGCTATTCATCAACTCTGATTATCTTGAAGTTTTTATGAACTTACAAAACATCAGTCAAATTAGTTTCATTTTGATTTTTAAGTTACTGTTTATTTTTTGTCCTGCATTGTAATGTTTGAGTATTATTACACTCAAATGTTTGAATTATTCTTATGACAATTTGCTTAAAATTCAAACGTCCTTGCTACTAACAATTACAGTGTATTTATGACAGTTCCTTAAATAAGTTTGAACATTGGCATAATCAATAAGACTAGGAAAAAATAATATTAACTATCAAAAACTATACGTTATGAAATGTATTACACACAATAAACAAATCAATTTCATGGCGAAAAGTAGATTCACTCGTAGAAATAATAATGACTTGCAGTTGCTCATTCGTAATCATAAAGGCACACACACGTACGCTCTCGCAATTTCATTTTCTGTTCTTTGCGAATACCCGAATCATGCCCAAGATAAAATGAACACACTTTTACCATTGTACACTATATTATGGGCAACCAAACGTTTTATAACCAGAACTTTGGTCTTTTGAACTGTTCGCATTATTACATTTTTCGAGAAGATGGATGTATACAACAGAACAAGTAGAGATTGCAGAGTAAAAATTGGCAAACGTAAAACTTTAGCAGAGAACTTCAAAATTCCACAAATACCTATAATGGCCAGGGGCCTCAAAACTAAAACCATACAATTGGGACTCGCTGCTCCTCGCGTCATTTCTTTTTCTTTTCGCGTTTTCTCTTTTCTCCTTTCTCTTCTCTTCTTTTTCGTTTTTGCGCCGCTTGGGTACGTTGGAACTTTCTATCAGTGAAGGGCAAAGCAAACTTGCCTCTAAAAGGGTTACACCGCATTCATGCGGCAAATCATCTTTTATGAAAGTACTGTAGTAGCGGGAAAAGGTTTATGCAATTTTGAATTAAGCTCTAGCAGAATCACCAATGGCAGAGTGCATTTCTCACAGCAATACGCCCAATCTTTTTCAATTTTGCGAGATCACCAATCGTAGCTTAGCATCTGGCAGTGCGCAGATGTAACAGCTTCTATGTAACCGAGGTACATGATTGTTTCTTTAGAGGTCGCCGGGATTCTCATTTTCTTTTGTTGAAGCCATGTTCATTGCGGCGCGTGCAGAGAAACTCAATCCATATGAGCCATTCCACGTCAAATCGCACAAAAAAGACCAAAATTTGACCTTCATGTTTTTAATTATTTTCTAATTTTTTCTATTTGTTATATGGATCAAGTAAGTGAACACGTGTATTTTTATTTTTTTCTAACTTTATTATTTTCGGAAATATTGTATAATGAAATTTGCTAAAAATGACGCGCATCACTAACTTAAAAAGATTATTTGAATACACCAATTATAGAAATTCCGTTCAAATTCCATTAGAATATTAAAAACATGTTTAATTTTTAAGATTTTTCAAAATATTTAATTTTTTGAATTTTCAATTTTTTTTTAAAAACTTAAATTTTGAAAATTGAATAGTTTTGTAAACTCGATGAGCTAAAATTTTAAAAAAATATTTATAAACGCACTAGAGTATTGATAATAAGTCCACAAAAAATCAAAGTGGGATCTCAGTAACTTTAAAAGATATTAATATTTTACGAACCAGTGTGTAATGGATTGCTGCAATAGACACGCTTTTTGCGTTACTGGTCGTCGGTTTCTTTGGATGAAGCAGTAATTTAAATACTTCGTGAGGTGGTGAAACTTCATGATTGAATTTATAAATAATAATATTTATGTGTATTAATATACATATAAATAATATTAATATATTTATAAATCATTTATAAATAATTTATAAATTTATAAATAATTAAATGACGGATTTTTTACTCAGATTTTGACTGACATTTTGAAATTTTCTGGTCCTTCACAACTCACTTTAAATACAAGTACTCGCGTACCATAGAATTTCTGAACTTTCGTCACAATGCACAGTTTTAATGCCTTACCGAATTTACTTCAGTTCTCGACAAAATTCCATTTTCTTCAGCCAACATTTAGACACTTATCATGCGTTCGGTTGCTGCAAAAAGTCGTTTAATTTTATTGTATGTCCAACTTTCAAAAATTGTCAAAATTTAAATTTTCAACGTCATGTCATCTGTTGAGTGAAAGTAATCGATAAGTTACTAAATAGTATCTTTGTCTGATTTTTCGATGGACGTCGAAGGATCTTCAATGTGAAAAAATGTATCTGTGTTGGCACTTTGTACTATATTTCTAATGGGGATGCCATTTTGTTCCAATTTTCTTTTTTGACGGGGGTTTCTCCTATTGCAATTAAACTCATGTTTATCTTCTCTTTATTCATTTCGCAGACACTTGAACTATCTGAAGAGCTTAAATTCTCACTTCCTTAATTTCCACTTTTTTCACTGGACGTTCCGCTACTTTCGTTAATGCCACGGGATCCACTGATCTCGACGCTATCTTCATTAAGAAAAGGCCGTTTTGGAAGCCGATTCCCTTTCTTGTGAAATGAATCACAAATTCGCCAATCTAATGACTCCTGTAAATTTACCAGCAAATCGTGGTTTACGCGTCTTGGAGATTTTCTTTTTTAAAAATCGTGATCAGAAAGGTTAAATGGATTGATTCATTTATCTCATACGCTGATCGCCACTCATGTTGCACAGTGTACACACGATTCACAGAACAAATACTAGCACTCTTCCCTTCATAAGTATTGCGTATTGCGACTAATGTTGAGAAAATTTTACCATGTCCCTTGACAAGTGGTCGATTGTATTTCACGAGCAAGGTTAGGAGGGCACCCCGTCCCTAGGACGCAAAGGGACTGCAGTAAAATTCGTTTTGCTGACACGAGGAAAAGCATTCGTTTTGCTGTCACCCATCCCTTCTGGGGAAAGAGTGAACATATGATTTACCTATGTTTCTTGAAACCCAAATCAGGCAGAGGGCCATTCGTTTTATTTTTCGTCGGCATTAGTATCCAGGACTGATCGAACACAATTCGTTAGTGCAGGAGCAGAAACCACGCGCCCGAATACCATACTTAAAATAGATTTCTTTTATCTGAACGTGTTGAGTGCCCACTTTTTCTTGTTATGTTTTGTAGAAAATTGAACAAGAAATATGCCTATTTTTTTCAAATTTTGATCTGAGAGTTCATAAAGAAATTTTCGTTTTTTAAAAATAATTACATTTTTTTAATGAAATATTTATTTTTTGAGGAAGTAATTTATAGATGAATAAAATACACATATCAAAAATTTAAACGAAACAAACCAGTAATTTTTATGTTAAGTACATTCAGAGCGTCACTTTATCATATTTTGCAAAGTACGCGAAAAATTCAAAATATAATATAGGCGAAACAACAATTTTCAGGTAAATAAGGAAACACGTGCCTCTTTTTTGATGTCCAGAATGAATGCCATATATTCGAGTCATTTATTGTTTTTAAATAGTCTTGTCAATTCGAGTGTGATTTGACGTGGAATGGCTCGTATTTCAATTAGTTTCGCTCTCACCCATAAGAACATAGATGACCCGCATGTCACCCACGATGTTGCCCACAAAAATAAGTATGACACAATGTCATACATTCTGGGGGCAGAGTGAACATTTGAAATACTAATAACTCCTGAAACCAGTGGCGTAGGCTCAATGCATGCGAGTGATGTGTTACTCCCTGTGTGTATCTCCCTTTGTTTATCTATTCCCTCCCGCCATATACGTGCGCGGTCCAAAAGACGTTAGTTCCCTCGCTGGATGTGACCGGCCGAGAAACATCCCTTGAACGACCTCACTTCGTTGGCGAGGTTATTGAACTCACAGCCATGCACTGTGTTTAAGCTGCGTGGTTTCGACAGCCGGTGATGTGACATAGCTTCTCACATCAAAGGCTTCTCATTGGCGTCCGTGTTATCCCCTCCCAATAACCTTCCATACCCCCTCCTCTCTCTCATAACTCGACAGCACGCCTCGGAATCCCAGAAGTCACGTGCCACTATTGTGACCCGGAAGCGGGGAGCGGGGGACAGACGGCACGATTGTTTTTCTTCACAAGTCAAGCAAGTCTGCCAACTATGCTTAAGCACATTTCAACCTGATTCAGTACAACTGGGTAACTCGGTGTGTGTTAGCAGGCCTGATAAAACTAGATCACTCCCATCATGTAAGGAAATGGTGACAGAGACAATCCGTGAACCCGGAACGGTGCGCGCGATGTTATTTCGTTCATGTGTGTCCTGCGTTCTAGCGTAAATGCTGTTTACTACTGAATGTGCGTTAAATAAACTACTTTGCCTAGTTGGTGATATGTTAATGAGAATCGGGAATTCGAAATTGTAACGCGAAAGAATAAAACTTGCCATGTTGTGTGCGTGTGCGATATGGCGAGCTCATCTAGTTCATTTGTGGTAGTGGGTGAGTTATTTGTGGCAGGGAAGAGTAGTGAAACGTTTCTTGTGTCATAGACAGGATTCGTGAAATTCCGTGCAGTTCATTCTCCTATTCCGAAAAACTTAAGGTAGATTGTGATGGACAACCAAGACAACGCGAATAGATCTCGAGTTCAAAAATTAGGTATGTACTTTTTTGTGGTTATTTTTTTAGTTTTATTGTTTTGTTTATGTAAGTTAGTGCATGCAATGAGAAAATGATTGTCAAGTAAGATTCAGAATGTGTCTAATTTGCAACATACACTTCTAAAATACTTCAGAGTAAGGTAGAATGACGCAGACTTTAAATATTTGGAATTATGCGTTCAATCTGTAATATCATGATCGCATCCCCACATCTACTAGCCAGGAGACGCCACTGCTTGAAACCCTTATCACGCAAACGGTAATTCTTTTTTAGTTCTTCAGCACTTGCATCAAAGACTGGCAGAACACAATTCGTTAGTGCATGAGTAGGCAGAGCGCGCCCTCATACTTACAATTGATATTCTTAGAACTGTATGTGTCGAGTGCCCACTTTTTTTCTTGTTGTATTTTATAGAAAATTAAACAAGGAACACGACTATATTTTTTTCAAATTTTAATCTCATCGAGTTTATATAGAAATTTTATTTTTTTTGAAAAAAAGACATTTTTTAAAATGAAAAAAATATTTTTGAAAAATTTATTTACAGAGGAATAAAATACACATTTCAAATTATTAAATGACACAAACCAGAAATTTTTATATTTAGTACATTCGGAGAGATAATTGATCTTATTTTGTTAAGTACCTGTAAATTCCAAAATTTAATATAGCCATAACTACACAAATAATCAATTTTCAGGCAAATAAAAAATACGTCTCTTTTTTTTGATGTTCAGATTTAAGAAAAAAAATATCGTACATTTTAAAAAATGTCGTGTCAACTCTTGTGCGATTTGACGTGGAATGGCTCATATAAAACGCCGCTGCAGATTTAAGGCTCCTTATGTTAATCGCGGAGGGCAAAGATCGCAGCTTGGTCGCCAACATGGGCACGGGTAGCCAAGAGTCAACTAGATAGTGAAAGTTCGTTATAAGGCCTGGTAATGAATCGATTCAATATCGTGCATACAGCTGGTAACAGTCTTGTTTGTACAGTCCACAATTTGCTCGAAAAACATTTTAAGTGGAAAATTAATACTAATAAAAAATATATTACAAGATAATTGAATAATTCTTGTTAAATAAAATGTAACTTCGTACACCTAGAAGAAATGGCCTTGAATTTGAAATTTACCAGCAAATTTAGTCGCTCGGGAACTAGCCGCTAGGAAAGGTTTCCAAGAAACAAAATGTGCTGGTGAACTTCAAATTCAAGGCCGTTTCGTGTTACAAAGTTACATTTTATTTAACTGGAATTATTCAATTATCTTGTAATATATTTTTCATTAGTATTACTATTCCACTTAAAATTAACCATTTTCAAGCAAATAATGGAGTGTACAAACAAGACTGTTACTAAATATATATAAGTATGAAAAAGAATAAGTCGTTTGCCGGCCTGAATAGCCGAGGTCACTAAGGCCCTAGGGCCGTATTTACCTTGCTTCGAAGGCTCCTGGTTTCGAATCCCGCCTCGGCCAAGGATGTTTGCTGGTGTTGTCTGTAAGTGTCGTGTTCCCCCTACAGTTACCCCAATGTAAAACAATAAAAGTGGTCGCTACATGACCTAGTAGTTAAAAAGCGATCTAAAATAAAAATAAATAAAAATAAAAAACAATACATCGAATTTCATAATTTCATTTACCAAACTGTGTAAGATAAACTCAACTGTTTTTTCCTCGATTTTGTGAAACCAATTTGAGACTAGTTCTCTCTGCATCTCCGTGCGGTGCGCTGAACTAGACTTGGAAATTTATCATGCCGTTACGCGCTTACAATATTTAGTTTTGAGATTTTTGCATGTAAATGCTGTAGGCTCTCTAAAAAGTAGTATTAAAATATTTATTTACATATTTTAAAAGAATTTTCTGACGTCATATTTACAGAACAAGCAAGAATATACTTTTAATATATTCTTTGGTTATACAATTTTACTGTTGGACAATTTTTAGTTTTTACTTTCTCGCGTTCTGCTTTAACCCTGTAGGGGAAGTAGTGTAATTCTGCCGCAGAAATCGGCGATTCTTCGATAAAAAACATTATAGCGAGGCTCTGGTAATGAAAAAGTGAATAATAAATCTTGTTTCTATATGAAGTAAATTACTTCCTCTAACATGTCGTGAAGTCAGAATCCATGTTTTGTGGGTTCTTGACAACGAAAAATCGGTTGACGGCAAAACGTGTCTCCGTCTCTGAAGAAATTCGAGGACCTCGTGTAAGTTTCAAACGAATATATTGATTCCTGAAAGTACTTTACATTAAATTTAAACTACATTTTCAAAATTTTCTCAAAAATTGCTCCAAAATGTTCGACTAAATTTTGTCCTCGGATAACGTAAAGGTCATTTAACGGATAACGTAAAGGTCATTAACGTAAAGATCATTAACATAAAGATCATCATTGAGGCCATTGATGGCAGTGCGGCGTGCTACTACACGCACACTGGCAATGTACACCTGGCCCCGCATGAGTACAAACAGATAGCGCGGGACAGAGTCCGCAGAGGCGCCCCCTCCCCTCCACCCCACAAGAAGCTAGCTGCAGAACAACAGAAAAGAGGTGCAGCTACACCAGACAAGAACCTAAAGCCCCCGCCAAGAAAGTGTGCGCCCCCAGTGTCAGTGAAGTGAAAATGAGAAAATATTGGCAATATAAGTGATAATGAGAGGAAAAATAATACGAAAATATGCAAGAGGCTCAATGTCAGACACAAGACACTCAAAACTAGATTCTGATCGGAAGAGCCAATTGACTAGGCTTACATATTGTAAATAACATCCAACAGTATACATATTGCAAATAATAACCAACAATTGTAAATAGCAGTAGTATAGAAAATAGTCATATAGCAATAATATAGTCGGATAGAATTTAAACTAAGCCAAACGGCAACTGAAATGTATATATTAGATTAAGAATTTTTTTAACGAGAATGTCGCAGGTCTCCGTTTCGTTGAATTGACAGTTCTTGAAATTATGTCGTGTACAATTTTCGAAAAAACTGAGTAGTTTTTGCTTAATTTGTGTCAAATGTACTAGGCAATATTTATTTTTGAAAGAAATATTGTCGCAAAAACGGCTCAATTTTTTTCTTTAAATTGTCTCCTCGTATGTATCAAAGGCGGGTAAAATTGCAAAAAAGGAACATTTCTAAACTACACAGTTGAAGATTGAGATTTTTGCCTTAAACAAAATCTATTCTTAAAAATCAGTTCTTTAAAATGGTCACGTAAAATTGTTTGAAAAAACGATAAGTTTTCGCGTGATTTGTGTTTGAAATTAATGCAATTTATTAAAAACATTTTCTCAAAAACCGGTCCAAATATTTTCTTAATTTTTTTTCCACAGATAAAACAACGGACACTTAAAGGAATGGCGTAGGTCTAATTTTCGTTGAACTCTCTGAATTTTCGAAAATTGCAAATTTAGAAACAATTCGCTGAAATTTCTTCTACCAGCCACTAAAGAGTTGTTCAATCATTATTCTGTTATACAAATTTGGATTATTGTTTCACAATATACGTACGCATTAGCAGAAAAAGGGCAAAAAAACTACAAACAAATGAAAATGCGTCCTTTGGAAAATAACTGATAGAAGAAATTTTGATCGTACCCCCTAGTACAAGAAATAAAAATTCCACTTTAAAATCAAAACAAAGATTTTTTTCTTCAAGATATTCAAATCTAGAAACTCATTTTACCTCACAGAAGAATTTGAATGTTTCACTTCGGTTAAAGTAGAAAACGCCTCACAACCTTAAAGAAGCGAGCGGAGGAATTAGTGTAGATGGAGAATAGGGTTGGAAGAGAGGATGAAGAGGGAGCGGAGAATGGAAGTAGGATTGTCTCCCTCCATGAAACGTGACGAAAAGCCGTCTGAAATAAATGAGTAAAACTTACCAAAGTGCAATTTCTTCATATTTCGTACAAGTTGGAGACGCCCTCAAGGCAAAGCAAAAATCTTTTTAACAGTGGTAAGCACATTTCTGAGGCCACGAGCACCGTTGAGAGGGACGTTCGCGAATTAATAAAAAATATTCATTTTATACGGCTGGAGGTGTAACAATGACCTAATGTCATCGGCCACTTAAAAAATCCAAGTATATTTATTTTGCTTTTGCGCTCACAACACTCGCGCATAAGAATGACGTCTTAGTTACTACACTTCCTTTCGAAGCTATCACACAACTCCTTCCACTTGCCCAGTCTTATACAATACTTGTACACAATACACATAAACCATATCATAATCAATCTATGGTTTTGAATCCACTTAATCACAGCCAAGCACTAGGAATCACATCTCGGTCACGCACTAAGAATCACATTTAGTCTCAGTGCCTTACGGGCCCAAACGGGCCGGGCCTAGGGCCCCCAATGTTTAAGGGCCACCGATTGTTTAAAAAAAATTTAATACCAAATTTTAAAAAAATAAATAAAAACATTATAAAAAGCTATATGATTAAATTATACGCAAAAAATTGGCATAACGGAGTGATGTGTCACGCTTCATTGGATAATATTTATAATACGGAATGTTGCTGATTGATGTGAGATTTTCACTCAGTGATGAGAAGTTTAGATTTTTTAACAAAACTTTTCATTATTTAATTTGTAGTTTTTCAGTGTAATTATAAATAAGTTATTCTTATTCTTATTATACGCTTAAATTTTTTGTTTGAATAATGTAAAATTGAAACACTAAGAAATACTTCCAAATTTTAAACAAAATTACAAAATACAATGTAAATTGATAGAATTTTTCTTCATATTTCTGCATCAAAATTGGAGGGAGGAAATCGGCGAAAGTAATAGGGGATCCTCGTATTAACCTAGGCCCAACGTCCCCCAATGCTGTAAAAACGTCCCTGTTTATTCTCATCTATGTAAAACTCTCGACGATTAAAATCACAAAGAATAAGAAGTCAAGAAACGTAACTGTTCGACAGAAAACTAACCACTTTCACAGCTGCCCTGATCTACACATAAAATCCAAATAAAACTGCAAAATTACCATAATGCAACCTTCGCTTCAACAGACAGAATAGTAATGGCAAGTTCTGAAAGTAGCATTCTAAGTTGAAATTTATTTAACATAAAATAATCAACATGACATGATCCAGATATTCTGAAAACATATTGCTTAGCGCTGTGATGGAGCCGTTATTTTCACTGTTTTGCTCAAAACAAACGTAATAATGGATTTTGAGGATTAATAATACTATTTATTGAACTAGAGAACTACTATTGATAACGAAACGATATGAAATAATACGTACCACAAATAACATCTCAGTGGAGATTAAGTAACAACTTCAACTTGCACTGGGCACTTCCAGACTTCAACTAAAGAACACGAGTCACATTTCCAACGAAAATACATATAACTGGAGTTCGTCGAAACCACCTGTTTACTCTTTGAAACAACTGACAACTTCGAAATTTCTTCCAGAAACATAGAAGTGGATATGTCAGCGCATGGAGTAGAGAGAGTCTACGATGAACATTGGTGAGTCGAAAAATTGAAAGTTCCATTCCGAAGTATTGTGGATTTTCTATACCAGGCATGTCAAGGTCGCGGGCAAGGCAACTAGCAAATTCGAACTAGAATTCGCGGGGACAGCGTTTAGCGCAGCTGCCGCGACATTTAAATGTACGGGTTGTAGAAACTCTGGGGCGTCGGTACGTCACTGGATACCTGGCTAATAACAATCTTTGGAGAAGTATACTATTCCAAAATTTATATAGACTAATTCCTATTTCGTCCACTAAAGCAAAGGAATAATCCTGTAAAATGCAATACATAAGTAATATTGGAATTTACACCAATTGAAAGAAATATTAAACATTTTGAATTGAAAAGATCTTGATTTCTTAAAAGCATTTATTAAAGAGTGCAATAATTGCATTAATTTCCTACGATCAGGTTAGGAACAAAGATTCTTGTCTGTTAGAAGAGCTATCCGCACATAAAGAGTTTATAATAAATATAAGAGGGAGACTTTGCAAGAGAAGATCGACTGCAAAGAGATTTGTTAATTAATTTGACATTATTGCTATGCACAATCAAAAATAAACATTTACAAAACGTAACCCAAAACGAAAACATGCAACCCATGTTCCATTCAAACACATTCCTGCCTCTTGACAAAAGTGATTATGCATGGCAAATTTAAAAAGAAAATAAACATTATAAAAAAATGAACATAATTCAAATCTTGATTGCTTGCTAGAAAACATCCGACAAACACATTTTAGTAAGAAACAACCATTCTTCGTAATTTTTCGAATGCGCTTTGTGCTTAACTTCCCTGTTACATACAGGCATAGGTGGCTAGGGCATCGACTAATATCACTGCAATGCCTCTGATAAGAAGGTCCTAGGTTCGAGTCCCGATGGTGCAAAGATTTGTTTAAACCTAGCTGAAGGCTAAGTCGAATTCAGTCGCCTTCTGGAGAATTTTAGCAGCCGGGATGCTCTGTTCGGCAGTTTTTTGTGGTTTCTCCGATTAGTATCAGGTGAATGCCGGAGCAGTACTCAACAAACGGGCCATGGACCTTCCCCTCTTCATCCTTGTCCTATCCTCACCCGTTACTTACACTTGTATGCACTACTCTACCACATATGCCTGGAGCTTAGAGCTTGTGGTGGCCCCCTCTGGTGGGAGATATCTGGCTGGGGAAAACCCCGCTATCCGAATCTCCCTGAGATCCGATTTGCCCGCTCTCGGCGCCGGATCTCGTCATCCTGCGGGGTCACCGCCACCAGCCGAGGAAAGCAGGCACCACACTTATGGGACTAATGACCTTAGCCGTTGACGCGCCCGGAATCATCAATCACTGCTACAGCGTGCGCCTATATATCTGTTTCGGGATTCGAAGGGGAAAGGAGAGCGGAGTCAGGGAAGTGGTCCGTGCTTGCAGACGCGTCGAGCTTCCCAGACGGGCAAGTAGCTCGTGCAGGTGGAAACATTTTGACATTCCTACACAAATACGATTCATTTCCCGCTACTAATAGAAAAAGGTAAGACTCGTTTCCTGTAATACGAATCTCAAATGCAATTTTATGAATGAATTAGAAAATAATTCGAAAAAACTTCAAATATTAGGATTTAAAAAAAATATGAAGTAGTATGATATTTATGTTTTCAAATAATCTTGTAAATATTTCAGTGTGATTGTCTAATTGATAGTTAAAAGTTGACACAACAATCCATTGTTCTTTTGAGACAATTAAAGTTCATATATTTCCAGAAGAAAGTTTCATTATTCCATGAAAGTCTGGAATACAACGTTTCGCGTTTACACACATCTGCAGGTGTAAAAGTTATTTATTTATTTATTTATTTTCATTTTTCATTTATTTTACATCAAAAACAGAAACCGTGTGTGACGTACTTCGGGGAAAAGTGTATCTGTGCACGTTTTCTTAATTCTGAGATCCCTACCCTAAGCCATATACAAGTTGAATTCCGAATACAGAAATAAATGAGCGTTTTTGGCAAGAACTGTTAACAAAATATTTGCTTCGATCTAATAAAGTCTACATACAAGGTCAAATCAGCTATTAATTAAACGCTACAGCTAAAGTCTTCACTTTTCAGACCATATTCCTTCCCAATTCCGTTTAAAATGAACAACAACACAATCCCTTGAACTCCTCATAACAATGCCGTTAAATACCTTGGCCTACACATGGACACTACACTCAACTGGAAAATACACATTGATACCAAAGTTCAACTAGTCAAAGCCAAAAAAATACACTTAAAACCACTTATAAATAACAGTAAACTTTCACTAAATAATGGTATCACCGTATATCAAAAACTATCATAAGATCTCTTCTCCTGTACGCTTGTCCAATTTGGACAAATGCGCAAATATGTCAACAAAATTCAGATAATCTAGAACAATTACCTAAGAAACCATCACCCAAGCCCCTTGGTTTATTTCCAATAAACAATTACACCATGAACTTAACCTAAATCCTATCGCACACCACATAGCCTTCCTTGTCAATAATTTATATTCAAACCTACCTCATTAATTAAGATAGACATATTAACATAAATGTAATAAAAACCCAACTAGAAAAAAACAGATATCCTATCCACTCATTTATGAACATTTTCGCCAATCTTAATGATTTCTAGAGGTGTTTGGTGAGTCTCCTCGTCAATTGTAGTTTACATGAGATTTAGTTAATAATATATTAGGTTTAAGTCAACAATGCAAATTAATTTAATGTAAACTGACCATTGTAAAACAATCCTATATTAAATAAAATTTTTAAAAAGCAGAGAAGGTGAGAATGGAACAGGATTACAAAGATTTTAAATTATTCTGAAAACAGGTGATGAAAAACATCAATCAAGAATCAACGATGAAATGTAAGAAATAAAAAATGGGTAAAAACTGAAGTATGTACAAAATATTCGCACAGATGGGAGAGCACTTACCAAGGCGTGTCAAAATATTACGAATTCATCATAAAATGAAAATATGGTACAAAGAAGAAATCTAGAATGTACGTCCACATTGAAAACGAAATCCGCGTCGAAATGGAAGAAGGTAAACATGAATTGAGAGAGAACGAAATAACGGAAAATGTAATCGTTAAATATCAGAGAGAAAACACTTAAGTCAAATACAAAAAAGAAGAAGGAATAAACGGAGGTGGAAAGAGAAAGGAAAATAGATTAAAAAATAAGAGATAAATTACAAACACCCTAATGAATGACAAAACGAGCAAATCACAAAATATTATAACGAAAATATTTTGGGTAATTTTATCATAACTAGAACATTGACATAAATACATGTGAACTAGCTGAATGCGACGTCGCCGAAGCTTTGAACCACCTTCGGTTGTTTGACTTCTTTTTTTTCCTTCGGTGCCGCGTCCTCTTTGTTCTATTTAGATGTTTTGTCAACGTTGCCAACTAACCACTTAAATTTTGCAATGATTTTGTGATATTGAGCACGGTTTCTACCTTTCCCTTTACAGAACTTAGGTAATGTAATAGTTTCATAAAACTGACTTAGTCAAAAGTTATTTCGGAATGTTTTTCTTTCAATTTGTCGTAGAACATATTTTTAAAATCAATTTGAAAACCACATGACGTCCGCAAAGATGCATTTAACTGTTGCACCTCCGAGTCACTTGCCATATTTTGATTTGTCATATAAAAATGATCGCCTTCTCGATATTCTTTGCCGATATAACACTTATCTCCGCAGCTCAGACGCAGCGAGCGGCTCGAAGACACAGCTACGCTCTTCTCGGAGACGTGCACCAACGGCCATGTGGCCCGGGCAACTCAATATGCCCTCCACTCGTTTCGTTCATTTTTCGTGAAAGGAAATTCTTCGTTTTTGAAAACTCGTCTTCTTTGACTTCTACTACTTCGTCTTCTTTTTCTTCCTTTCTTCGTCTTCTTCTTTTCTTCGTCTTCTTTTCTTCTTCTTCTTCTTCTTTTCGTTTTCTTACTCTTCGTCTACTTCTTCGTCCTCGTCTTCTGCTTTGTCAACTTCTTTGTCTTCTTCGTCTTCTTCGTCTACTTGTTCGACGTCGTCTCTTCCTCTTCGTACTGGAGTTTAATCAACGCCTCCTACATCTAATTAGGTGGTGTTGCTTTAGTTCTCGGCATATTCCCCAAGATCGCAGCGCCAAAACATGAAAAAACACGTTTTTGGAAATTTGTTAGAATTTTATGGCTGAATCTGAAAATAAATTATCAGTTCCCCATCAGAAGACCCAGACGCATCGAATAACACCTCTTATGTCTCGATTGGTGCACGTGAAGTGGTCTAACCGTGAGCGACGGAACCGAGACATCTACACGCACGCACGCGAGGAGTTTACTCAAATACTATATAGGAATAAATTTGATTCCAACATGGTATTAATTGTATTGTGTGCCTTCACATGTAGTCTCAGAGAAGAAACTTGCATATTTTTTGGGTTCAGTATTCAAAAGTCTGCCAAAATTGAAAGAATGAAAAAATCAGGACAATGTCGAGAAATTGAGTTTAATTTTGTGCCAGTTTCGTTAATATATTACTCATATGTCCTTTTATTCTTTGAGTGCTCGCTTTGTGTGTCTCAGGTAAGAGAGACAATTAAGGCAATAAACTACATTTTCTTTATTTATTAAGATTTTATCCTGACTAGATTCTGTTTATCGAACAATTTATTTCTGATTTTTATGTCAAATTTCAAACGAGAAAAAGTTTTCCAAATGAAATTATTTGGACATATAATAGGGACATATTGTTCGGTAATAGTGTGACACTGGTAGAAATTTATTTCCAGACTATCAGTTGTTTTATTGTGATTGTTTCTTGTAATGGCTAAGCGTTCTCTTAGGTATTTTTGAACAAAATGAGAAGGGTAGTTATTTTCAGTAAGGATTCAGTGCCCAATATTTAAATTTGCACAAACAAATACATAAAACATCTACGAGGCGCCGAAATACACTAATATCTCAATTTCATCAGAAATGTGACATCCCCAAATGTAACTAGCACATTAAATATCATTGTTAAATAAATATGCCCCTAAATATTACCCCTAACCTTTCTTTCTATCTCTTAGAGAAACTCTCAGCTTTTTGTCGAATATTTGGAAAGGGAGAGGAAATACATGAAAATGTCTTCAACATTACTTGAAGCCCATAAGGTATCCTGCACAATACTATACGATTCATTCCTTTTCCTGTAAAATCATGTTAAACAAACACACGAACAACGCAGAGTACACCTGCTTGAGAATATTATAAATACCATAAAATGCAGATTAAAGAGCTCTGCATAACTGAAGGAAGGACACATATTACCAAAGCGGCGTTTGAAAGTTGAGAATTTACCATTCCTCCGATTTTAATACCTTTTTGTAATCTCATTGTAAGAAAAAAGATATTTACTAAAAATACGAACAACTAGAAGGCAATCTGCGGAGAAAAAATCGAGCTATGACAACGAACTCTGATGGCTGTACAAAGAATTATTGCGAAGTCAATTGTGGAGCAAGCGAACTCTACCGGCTATGCGGAGAACTATGTTACCATTCCATTTCTATTCTTAAAGGGAATGAACGATTTATGAAGAATGGAAATTTGCTATTAAGTGCACTTTGTGCTCATTAAGAACTGGAAATAAAGAACTCTATTCGAAAGGGAACTAGTTAATGTAATTGAAAGTGAAAATGAATAGTTTTAAAGCTGGAGTTCAGAGATATCTAATAATTAAGATTTTCTAAGTTATCGTAGTCCCTACATGACACTATATTATCAATTTCTCGATCACACTTCGTAAGAAGAGAAAGTATTGTAATCGTGTTCCGGAAAACGGGGAATTTTCAACAGAAAAACTCTTGTTATCGGGTTTGGTAACAAAAATGTCAATAAATCATTTCCCTATAAGTAGTAAATTACTTTCTATAACACGTGTGGCCAGTCCACGTTCTGTGGGTTCTTCAAACCAATCTAGTGTTGCTACAGAATGGCACAGACTTTCCGGTATTAGTTTTTAATTTCCTTTGGCCTCGGCTAGCAATTCCGACTTGGACACATCCTCTTCCCAGCTGCTATCTATCGCCGCCCAAATTACTTTTTTTAAACATTGTCTTAATTTTTCGGTTTCTTAATAGTAGAATGGAAATATTATTTTAAGAGTATTAAAGAACAATGAAACCTCGTCCTAATGGCAATTTCCTTTGAAAAATTTACAGCCGTTTTTAAGAGAGTAGGGTTTTATCGCTATTGAAAATGCGAAATTTGAACCTCTTTTTCACAGGAATCTTTTGTGATTTCGAAAAACTTTATTTGAAGTCATTTAAAGCACGTTAACTCACAAATTTAACAATGTTTACAAATTGTAGAAAACGTGCGTATTAACGAAGTGAGATATCTTTCAAAAAATTGCATTAGTGTAATTTTTGAAAAATCCAAAAAAAAAAAAATTCAAAAATGAACTTTACGTCATATTAAAGATTGCAATTAGCACTATCCGTTCGAAAAGTTTGAAGAAAAAGTTTGGAGCCATTTATGAAACTAGTGGTGCTATAACAACACATACTTCCCCGTAATATAGGAAACAGCTACGTAGGATTGAAATATTTCACCTTCTGCCCTACTAACATCTTAGCTATTATTTGAAACCGGCTAATTCAACCAAGAAGGGAACACCTCACTGTTTCCATCGCAGTGTTGTCAAAAGTATGTGAATTTTACAACTGCATAAAAATATAATACAAAAATGTGTAAACTTGTATTGGAAAAGAAGCCTGATAATATACAGCTATATCAAGTCACAACAATGATGCGTAATTCACAGAAATTCGCGACAGCGGAACGGAATTCAGTTGTTGCATTCTTTGGGCTGTCGATACTCCCTTAAAGAGCTAGTAATTTTTATTTCCAATATTTGAAAATAAATTATTTCTTTAAAAATTAATGTGTAAATGTATAACAAAAGGTCGAATGTAAAAACGAACAAAGAAATAATATACAAAATTGAAACTCTAATTTACGACGCATCCGCTGTCGGAAGCGCAGTAAATTTGCAGCGAGCTATTATGTTCTTCACGAAATTATAGAAAAATTACTCGTGTTTTCAAAAAATAAGCATAACCTTATTTGAACTTTTATTTTTGATCAATAGATTTCATGAAGAAAACCAGCTGCCATCTATAGCCGCCCAAAGTACATTTTTTTGACATTTTCTTAATTTTTCGATTTCCTAATAATAGAACGGAAATGTTACTTTTAGAATATTAAAGAAAACAAAAATCTCGTCCTAAATGGCAATTTTCTTTTAAAAATTTGTAGCCATTTTTTAAGAAAATGGCGTTTAAGCGCTACTAAAAATGCGAAATTTAAGCTCTTTTTCACAGAACATTTTTGAGTTTTCAAAAAATTTCATATGAAGTCACATGAAGCACTTACATTCAAAAATATAATAATATTTACAAATTGCTGGTAATATGCATATTAAAGATTTGAGAAACTTTTCAAAATAATTACATTTGTTTCATTTTTTAAAAAAACAAAAAATACTCCAAAATGAACTTTGCGTCATATTAAAGAGTGCAATTAGCACTATCCGTTCGAAAAGTTTGAAGAAAAAAATTGGAGCCACTTATAAGAAAATGGCGTTTAAGCATTTAAGCGTTTAAACGTTTGGTAGGGCGTTTGGTAGAGATGGTAAAGGTAGAGATGGTAGAGATGGTAAACGTTTGGTAGAGATAGAGCAAAATGTACTCTATGAGACGACATTAACGCCATATTGCTCTATTCTTTTGCTTTTTCAAATATGAAAATAATGTAATTTTTTTTACTTGTCTCTCATGTCGTTAATATTTACATTCCCGGCAATTTGTTCACATTATTATATTTACGAGTATATGTGCTTTAAATAATGTCATACAAAGTTTCTCGAGAACTCAACCGTTTTCTGTGAAAACTTGCTAAAAATTACGCATTTTCAGAAACACTCAAAAATGGCTCCAGATTTTTTTTTCTTCAAACTTGGCGAATGGATAGTGCTAATTACACTTTTTAATATGACGTAAAGTTCAATTTGGGGTATTTTTTGGTTTTTGCAAAAATTACATAAATGCATTTTTTAAAAATATCTCTCACTTCGTTAATATGCACATTTCGAGCAATTTTTAACCACTATTGTATTTGTAAGTTAAAATGCTTCAAATGACTTCAAATGAAGTGTTTCGAAAACTCATAAATTTTCTGTGAAAAAGAGCTTCAAAATGGTCAAGTTTATTGCACCTGTTTATGAATTCAATAATATATTTCGACAAAAATCTCAGAAAACTATTCAACACGAGAAAATATCACATACACTCATCGTCATAAAAAAAGCTGCACCTCGAAGGACCCAACTGATCCGCTGCAAACTCGGTGGGTGTTTTGCACACCATTCACTAAGCCAATGAGTTCGTTCTCACGGTCGGCCGCGCACTGGGGGGTCGGGGGTAAGGGAGTGACGTCATGCTCACCAGCCGAGAAAAGAGGGTCTCAAACGGCCGCGCCGGCGATTGCGACATCGGGTATCGTCGCCAGAGCGTCACCTGCACGTACACTATGTCTAGGCGACGTGTTCGACAGCCGGGAGGTTCTAGGGAGTACATGACCTTGACGCTGGTGGTGGAGCTTGAGTGCCCCCATGGCCCTGAGAGCTATGCCTGTGGTAGCCTAACCACTGGTAGGGCCTCCCTTGCCGGACAGGTCGATGGGGAGGGGTCAGACGAAGAAGTACTCCAGAAGAGGACCTCAACAACACCAGAAGAGGACCAATAGAAGAGGCAGTCCGCTGAAGACAGGAAGATAGCCTCAATGAAACCTCTGTCCGGGGTAACAGGGACGAAGTCTCTAACGGCCAGAGTATGCGGAAAGAGCAACCCCTCATGCGGGGTTAATACGCATGATGGCAGGTGGAAAGGCCATAAGATAGCAGCCCTATCAAACAAAAAACTTCGCGAGAGGCTGGTAACCTCTTCGGAGTTAAATTCATACTCGTAATCTTCACGAGATAATGCCGGACGAAAACAGACGACGACCAACGCACGAAAAGGACAAGAATTAAGGAATTTCGGAGGAATTGAGGATAGCAACTTGGAATGTGAGAGGACTGGGGACTAAAGAGATGGAACTGGAGAAAATTATGCTCGCGAGAAATATACAAATTGCCATCATCACAGAAACTAAGAAAAATTGAAAGGGACAAAAGAACTGGACGAATACATATGATTTGTGGTGGTGTAACTCAAAATATAAGGGCGCGGGAAAGAATAGCCATTCTTATGCATAAAAGTTGGAAATCAAGAATTGAAAGTTACAATTTCATTAATGAGAGAGAGATATCTTTAAGATTTAGGATCTCCAGAGGTTATCTGACTATAATAGGGACTGTATGCCCCAGAAAAAGAGAAAAAGGAGGAAACACAAGATCTGTACAAGCTACTGCAGAAACATATTGATAAAACAAATAAAAATGACCATCTCATTGTATGTGGTGAATTTAATGCGAGAGTAGGCAATGCACATATACCTGGAATACTTGGGTCATTTGGAGAAAATAACCTAAACAATAATGGAAATGAACTTATTCAATTTGCCAGCACAAACAGTTTAAAGATCTCCAATACTTTCTTCAGAAAACGAGATGTAAATAAATATACTTGGTGTGCTAGAGGATATAAGACAATAATTAATTATTTCCTAATAAATGAAAAATTAAAATCACAAATAAAAGATGTGCAAGTGTATCGGGAATGTGATATAGGCTCTGATCACTTTATATTAATTAGCAAATTCAATCTCTGGAAAAGATGGAGGACTACAAGGCGACAGAAAAACAATTCAGAAGAAGTATACAAGTACATCTTCTGCAAGAAGAAAGTATAAAATTGCTGTACCAAACTATATTGCAGAAATACTTATTATAAACACCAATTAAGAATGATATAGAAAAAGAATGGAATAATGTGTAAAATTGCATTGAAAAGGCGGCAAGAGAAGCTATAGGCAAAAAGAGGGAAATAAGAAGTAAAAAGGGTCTGAAAATTTGAAACAGTAAGATCGGAAACCTAGTAAGAAAACAAACAAATAGCCTATCTTCAGCACCTACAACAAAATACCGAGGAGAGTAAAGAAAGATACAAAGAAAAGCATGTGATACATTTATAAGCCAAATAGAAAATGATATACACGGAAGACAGAATAAGATTCTTTTTTGCTTATAAGATTCTTAAACATCTTAACAAAGAAGAAAAAGATACAGTGAGAATATAATTAACTGATAAGACAGACTGGATTAAGCACTATAGAAACTTATGGTATAACGAAAATGAAGCACAACATGAAACATGTGAAGCAATATGCAGTGAAGTGGATCCCATAACAATAATCGAGATCGAAGAGGCTTGTTGACAAACTTATAAAATACCAGAATCATGGAAAACTGCTTAAGTAATATCCATATTCAAGAAAGGCGATCGCAAAGATTGTAATAACTACAGAGGAATCAGTATCTTAAAAGCTGTACAAGCTGTACGCTAGAATATTAAATAAAAGGCTAAAATGTATCTCAGAAACTCTCATTGATGAAGAACAGAATGGTTTTAGAAAAGCGAGATCGACTACAGACAATATATTCATACTGCAACAAATAATACAAAAAATAAGGGATTTCAATCAACAGACACACACAGCTTTCATAGATTTTGTAAAAGCCTTCGATAATGTAAATAGAGTGAAATTCTGGTCTATAATGGAAAATAATGGCTATCCTCAAAAGTTAGTAGAAGCAATAAAGAGCTTGTAAAAAAACTATACTATTGTTATAAAAGTAGGAATAAACGAAACTGATAAAATATTGATAAACAGAGGAGTGCGGCAAGGATGCCAAGTCTCACCGACACTTTTTAATATTTATATTGATGAAATGAAGTTTTTGAGGAGAACGCTAGGCTGCACGAAAGAAGATCATATTCGTAATGAAAATATTAGGAAAAACCTAAATGCTGAAGGAATTGGAAGCAAAATAACTAAATATCTAAATAACTGGTATCAACACACACAAAGGATGGAGGGCCTAAGACTAGCTAAATTAGCTTTACTTTGTCAACCGCTTGGAAGGAGAGACGTGGGCAGACCCAAAAAACGATGGAAGGAAAACTTGTGAAGACGGAACAGGCTCAAGCCTAATCCATAGGCAGAAGTAGAAGAAGAAGAATTTTCCACTCGTGAATACTCATATGCAATTCAAATAAAGAGGATATCATTTACTTAATATAATACAATAAATGAACAATCGTTTCACCCAAAATTACTAAGAATTACACATGAAATTGTTATACAAATCTTTAAGCAACATGTACAACAATGTTATAAAGTTCTCAAGGCATTCAGCTTATCAACTTAAGAACAATCGTTTAATTCATTATTTGTCGACCCTTTCCAATTTTTGATAAAATATCGACTTGATCCCTACCATCTTCAGTCAAAATTACACCTAAATACTTAAATTCCTTTATATTTTTAATCTTAGAACCATCTAAAATTAAATCTTCCCGTACATCACCAACTACCAAATAACGAGTATTTTCCATATTAATTCCCAATCCCTATTTTTTGTATTCCTCTTCAAGTTTTCTCATCATGTAGCAAGCATCATTTACATCTTCCGCAAGACTACACGATCATCAGCGAACAATAATGCATTAATATTTTCTTCCCCTATCTGAATTCGCATTTTAGTGCACTTTTTTTTTTTCATTTCCTCGAGGTTGATGAAATGTATATTTTGAAGTGTGTTGGAGATAAACAACATTCTTGTCTTAATCCCTTGTTAGTCATCAAATACTCTGATAACCCTGAGTAAGTTTAACCCGGCCACTATTTCCTTCCTAAATGTGCAGTGACAGCAAATACGTAGGTGTCTTTGCGGTTTAGAAAGAGACTGCAAGAAAGCGCTCCGCCCTTGGCATTTGTAGAGAGCATTGAGAGAGCATCGAAGGAAGAAGCGCTCAAATAATTGTTATAAAGAAAAATAATTTTAAGATACGATAATTCCCCCCCCATATATATATATATATATATATATATATATATATATATAGTGAAAATTTGCTTTTCCTTCCTTTTCGTTGTTGGTGCCGTGGCACACTGGCACTACCCTACAAAGCGCCTCTGTTCCTAATGAAGTTCTTCATACTCAGCGTTGATATGAAGTGCCGTGTGCCATGAGCCAAGTAATTATGAAAGTCGTCAGAAAGCGTATTCTATTATTCCTAATACTAACTTTGTAGAACAAATTTCAACAACATTCCGATGGTGGCACATTTTTCACACTAGCTACATAAATCGAGATCGAATTCGGTCACTATCAAAATAGGTCACTGAGAATTCTAGCGGAAGGCTGCTTTGATCGTTATTTTGCCATGATTTCCCCGATCAGTGACAAGAAAATGCCGGAGTGGTATCCTAAAAACAGTCCACGAATAGCGTGCGATCTTTCCTGACGCACACTTTTCACCTCTTCTCTTACACACACACACACCATTACCAACTCTACCACTACTACTACCACACCCACACCCCCACCACCATCAACACCATCAAAACCATCATCACTCCCACCTTCACTACCACAGTGGCGTATCCTGAATTTCGAGGCGAGACATGCTATAATGCATATTAGCACATTATTTTCATTAGGGTATCTTAACATCATGGGGTAATCACGGACATTCAATATAAATAATAATAATAATAATAATAATAATAATAATAATAATAATAATATAACTTATTGGATTAAGAAATTAACAGCAATACATTCTCATCTAGCAGAGGCTGTTAATAAATTTAGAAACCCCAAAGGAACTCCCGGAATGGCTGACTCGTGGCATCACGTATTTGCTACCCAAAGAGGGAGACAGCTCTTTGGCGAACAAGTACAGGCCAATCACTTGTCTGCCAGTACTGTACAAAGTTATTACTGAAGCCAAAGCTGACAAAATGTACAGACATCTAGAGAAGAATCATTTGATGCCAGCTGAACAAAAAGAATGTCGGAAAAGCTCTTATGGCTGTAAGGAAATCTTGCTACTGAATAAAATCATCCTGAATGATGTAAAGAAACGAAAACGTAATTTGAACATGTCTTCGATTGACTACCAAAAGGCCTTAGATAGTGTACCATACGATTGGATTTTGAAGGCCCTGGAGATATACTGATTTCATTCTAGACTTATTGAATTTTGCAATACTAGTATGAAGTCGTGGAGTACCAGGTTACTAGTACACATAAGACAGGAAGCAGTAGAAACCAGAAGTATTCAGATTAACAGGGGTATTTTTCAAGGAGATTCACTATCCCCTCTGCTGTTTTACATTAGTTTGATCCCACTATCTAGACAGTTTTCGCAAACTGACTTTGCTTACAAGCTCCATGGTGATGAAAGGCCAGTATCAAATTTGTTTTACATAGATGATCTTAAAGTGTTTGCTAAGAATGAAGCGATTCTCTCCCAAATGCTGTTTGTCGTGAATGACTTTAGCAATGACATCTGTATGAAGTTTGGTCTTGACAATTGTGCAAAAATCAATTTAAAAAGAGGCAAACTGACAACGTCAGAGAGCATTGAAGTTGATACGCATACTGTGATTCAAAATGTTGAACCAGGTAAAACTTACAAATATCTGGGCATTGAAGAATGTCAGACCATCTCGAACGACACAATGAAAGAGAGAATTCGCAGGGAGTATTTCAGAAGAGTGAGACTGGTCCTGCAGTCCGCTCTGAATTCCAGGAATAAAATATAAGCAATAGGTAGTTTGGCGGTACCTGTTGCCGAATACAGTTTCGGACTAGTGGACTGGACTGAGCAAGAAATTCGCATCAGATCGAAAAAACTGAAAACTGCTAACAACGCATCATGCTTCCCACCCCCGAGCTAATGTACATAGACTTTATGTGTCACGTAAAGAAGGAGGAAGAGGCCTCAGACAAATTGAGGCCTCCTGGCACAACGTAATAGTCGGGATGGGAAAGTATGTAGTTAATCATCAAAATGACCCTCTAATGAGGCAGGTCACGAAATCTGACCGAAGAATGGGAAACAGAGGCATTGTTAGTGTAGCAAAAAGCATTGCGAAGAAAACTAGGCAAGACACGTCGAATAACACAGACACTGAAATTCTGATGCTACTAAACATGAAGTGTGCGACACAAAAAATGTTAAAGAACTCGTGGAGAGACAAACCACTCCACGGACAATATCTAAAAAGAATGGACAAGGTGCAGATCAATAAAGATCAATCATTTATGTGGCTTAAAAGGGGAAGAATGAAGCCAGAATCGGAAGCAGTTCTAGTAGCTGCTCAAGATCAGGCGTTGAGAACACGACATTATTATAAAGCGGTTCTCAAAATTTCCCAAGATGACAAATGCCGCATTTGCCAGGAGCAAGCAATCCAAGTCCCTCGTGTATTACATACATACCCTAATCCTTCCATAATATCATGTCCTACCAGGCAACTGTGCGGGAGATGTGGGTGTAATAGAGGAACGAACCTTCCCCTAGAAGTAATAGTACAAGCACTGAGAAGAAGTCCAGGGGTACCATGGGCAAATATGAGGTAAGGAGGACCGAGATACACCTATGCGATGTTGGGGGGGCGCGAAGATTCCCCCGAGAACTCTTCACTGGAGATGACCCCAGAGGAACATTAGGTACCGTGACAGGTCCTGGTAGATATTTTAGGCACCGAAAGGTGGCATTTAGGAGGAGGGTAGGGCGAAACCGAAAAGCTAGCTGCGACGCAAGAGAATAGGTAACTACCTTATGAGAAAAATTCTATGCCTTTGTAACACTGCTAGTTTTTTCAGTCACATTATTACTCGTTCACTTTACATTTGCAGACGGCAGAATTAGGAACTAATGTTGTTTTGAAAGTGAAGGCCCGAACACACAACCGACAATACACGAATGGCCCCGATGTCAATCAGCATCTGACCAATCAGCTGTCTCCGAAGGCAGCACAAGCGCTACGGACACAGCTGACGAATTATACCTGTTTGACAGTGAACTGGGAGTCGCGCCCTTGAATAATTAAAGTGATATACAATAAAATAGATCGCACCCACACACTATTCACAACATTCACGTACAATATTTTTATTTCTTCTTTACACTTATCTACTGCTTACTAGTTATGTTCTTGCCCCGCCGGGGTTCTGTGTACTGCTCACCGCCATCTATATCATATTAAACGGTCAGTACCTACTGCAGACGCGCGTTTCTCATTCAGTCGGCGGTGACCTCATGTAAACAGATCGCAGCGCCCCGTCTGCAAATGTAAAGTGAACGAGTAATACTCTATCACTAACGTTTCGGTCACCGAATTATCCACCGGAAATGTTGGGATCGTTGTATGAAGCCACTTTAGACACGTCATTGATGACTTTTTTAGTACCATGCCTACCAACCGAAAATTCGCCGATCACAATATGATTCTCCTCTAATCTTTTTCATGCGCGGAGGTGCGGTCGTGTGATGCCGCGGTCGCATGGCTGAGGCGATGCGCACAGTTGCGCAGCGCGTGAGCGCAACCAGTTCTGCGGTCGGCCTTCCCGGTTCAAGGTCGGCGCATACACGCTAGGAGCTGCTGCGCCCGACAACCAGCCTTCACCACTACCACTACCGCCACCTCCGCCATCCTGTTTACACCATCGACACATACACTATTGACACTCAGGGCCGGGTTTTTAGACTTAGGGCCCCTAGGCATTCAATATATTGAGTCTCTTCCTTTTTGATAATTGAACAAGAAAGATTAGTGGTGCTACAGAATGTAGAGACTTTCCCTTATTAGTTTTCTATTTCCATTGGTATCAGCTAGCTATTCGGACTTGCCACATACTCTTGACAGCTACCATTTATCGCCGCCCATTTTTTTGACATTTCTCAAATTTTCGGTTTCCTAATATTAGAACAGAACCTCGACCTAAATGGCAATTTTAAAGAATAGTAAAATCTCGACGTAAATGGCAATTTTCTTTAAAAATTTGGAGACGTTTTTAAGAAAATGGCGTTTAAGAGTCACTACAAATTCAAAATTTGAAGCTCTTCTTCACATAAATTTTTTGAGTTTTCAAAAAACTTACTTAGAACTTACTTGAAGCACTTTAACTCACAAATACAATAGTGTTTACAAATTGCTGGAAAGGTGCATATTAACGGTGTGACAGATCTTCAAAAAACCGGAAGTTGTGAAATTTTTGAAAAAAACAAAAAAACTAAAATGAACTTTACGTCATATTAAAGAGTGCAATTAGCACTATCCGTTCGAAAATTTGAGGAAAAATTTGGAGCCATTTATGAGAAAATTGCGTTTGAGCGTTTCTGAAAATGCGGAAATTTGAGTTCGTTTTCACAGAAAACGGTTGAGTTTTCGAGAAACAATCTAACATTATTTGAAGCACATGTACTCATAAATATAATAATGTGAACAAATCGCAGCTAATGTAAACACTAACGACGCGAGAGACAAGTAAAAATATTACATTTTTGTAATTTTTGAAAAAACAAAAGAATATAGCAAACTGATGTTTATGTCATCTCATAGAGTACATTAGGCAATATCCCTACCAGAAGCTTAAAGAACAAAATTGGAACTGTTTTCGAGAAAATCTTGTTTATGTAAATTTTTAAATTGCACATATTGTACGCAATATTGCGCGAAAACTACTACAATTTTTTTTAAATGTACATGACCTTAATGAAAGAGCTCACTAAGGAAAACCAATTTTATTTGAAGGAAAGATCTGTCTCTTCAATTTTTTAGTTGTAGGAAGACGGCGAAAAATATTCAAATTTTTGCAATTTTCGAAAATTCAGAGATAACTGTGATCATAGGACCTATGCCACCTTTATAAGTGTATTTTACTCGATTCTTACAAGAAATTAAAAGAAAACGTTTGGAGCCGTTTTTGAGAAAATTTTGAAAATGTTCGAGGGGCTGCATGTAAAGTGCCCCCAAATTTTGAAGAAAGTTTTTCAAAATCGCAGCGCCTCGAGTCGAGCGAAATCAACCGGAGACCGTTTTGGAAAAAGTCCTACGTATGGTTTAGGCGGTAGTGGTGTTCACAGACGGACGGACAGACTGAGAGGCGGATAGACAGACAGACGGACGGACGGACGGACAGACGGACGGACGGACGGACAGACGGACGGACGGACGGACAGACGGACGGACGGATGTTTTGATAAAACAACCACTATTTCGGTATAAGAAAACCCCAAAACATGTATTTCTGTTAAAAACTCTCAACAGATTTTCCGCAGCATTTCATAACTTTCCCAATACTACGAATAATATAGTACGATACGATAAGTACGACTGCCATACGAGTAAAATACAATTTTCATAATAAGAGTATAAATGTTGATAAAATACAAATGAAGCATTTATAAATTATAATCTAGTTAAAAATATCTTGTTGAAAAAAATTTGAACAATATAATTCAATGTGAAGATGTAAATATGTATGTGGATGAACTAATTTCAATAATTAATAATGCCATGCTAACAAGTACTAAGAATACCAAATAAAATAACGAAGCTAAAATAAAAAAATGGATAACTGACTGCATTTTAAATAAACTGTACACTGTATAAAATTAAAGTTAGAAGACCGCACGACAAAGTATTTCAAAAATATTTCTGTAATTTCTCGGAGAAGCTTAAAAATGAAAATAATAATATAAAACATAATTATTATAGGAACTTGATAATGAATCATTATGGCGACATGAAGCAACAATAGAAAATAATTAACATAGTACGGATTGCCAAAAGAGCGGACAAAATATAATAATATTATTCTGGGAAAATAAATTATAATCTTCTGGGGAAACATCTTATGGCTCCCAGACTTTCAGATTACAAAACAGAATTGTACGAATAATAAGCGAATCCCACCCCCGTGATTCTTGTAAGTCTCTCTTTACTAGATAGATATTTATTATTTCTGCAAATAGGTTTACGCAACCTGGTGGCAGAAAATTAAATTTACATATTATAATTAGGAACTAAATACAATGTAACTTAAAATTATTTTAAGACAATAATATTAATAATAATATGATAATTACGGTACGACAAATATCATATCATCACGACGATAATCAGGTACGATAAAGTTTACCTGATTTTCTCAACTTAATTTGCTATCAAAAATTATTCCCAGGTACTAACAAGACAAGACTCTTGGAATATTTTCGTTGCCAAAACGGTATTGAGTTTCAGTATACTTGCGGCCCCTACGAAAAGTGATGGTTTTGCCTTTCGAACTATTTATTGTCATGCTATTTTTTTCCGCCCAGAAATGTAGTCTATCTAGATCATTCTGCAAAATATCTTCGTCTACTTTTGATTCAATAACTCTATATATTATACAGTCAATGCAAATAGTCGTGCATTTGATAATAAATTGTCTGGCAGGTCATTCACAAAAGCTAAAAAGAGGAGAGGTCCGATAACGCTACCTTGAGGAATCCCTGAAATTATCTTTGATAGATTTGAAAATTGTTGTCCAACTCGGACTTTCTGTTTTCTATCTCGAAGAAGCTCATCAATCCACGCCACAACTCTGGTGTCAATACCTGATTGCAGTAATTTATGAACCAGTTTTTTCCGCTTTATGTTCTTGGCTGTCCGGGATGAGCCGCGTCTCAGTTGGTTTTGCTGACATTTCGGCCATCTTGCTGTGGCCTTCTTCAGAGCTACTGCTGGCTGTTGCCTTCTTCAGAGCTATACTACTGAAGAAGGCCGCAGCAAGATGGCCGAAACGTCAGCAAAACCGACTGAGACGTGGTTCATCCCGGACAGCCAAGAACATAATGACATAGTCGCTAATAACTTCGCAGTTGATGCGACTATAAATAAATAAATAAATATATAAATATATAACATAATGACTCCGACCGCGGAAGCCTACATTTTTCCGCTTTAGTTCCAGATATTACGCAAGCGTTCGATAAAGTGTGGCATCAAGGCTTATTATACAAAATCAAGAAATGTCTGCCCCATCCATTCTATAACATAATTCGATCTTTTATTTTGGATCGATTTTTTGAAATAAATTTCGGAGATGAAACAACACCGTTTCACCCAATACTATCCGGCGTTCCACAAGGCAGCATCGTGGGCAGCCTGTATACGTTGTACACCTCTGATTTACCGCAGTCACCAGAGGTCTTCACTGCAACTTATGCAAAAGACACAGCCCTACTATCTTGGCACGAAAACCAAGAAGCGGCGACAAGAACATTGAAATATCACCTGGAGCGTATAAACCAATGGTTCAAACTCTGGGGAATAAGAATGAATGAAACAAAGTCCACATGTATAACATTTACTCTAAGAAGAACAAAAAGCACAAGAATAAATATAAATAGTAAACTATTTGAAAATGTATACAGCGTCAAATATCTCGGTCTACTTCTGGACAAAAAGCTAACCTGGAAGAAACATTTTAATGAAAAGAAAGGAAGCAGAACTAAAATATATACAAATGTCATGGTTAATAGGGAGAAAATCTTTAAGTCCAGAAAATAAAGTTTTACTTTACAAAACAATACGGAAACCCTGTATGGACATATGGAATAACACTATGGGGAACAATCTCACATTCAAGTGTGTAAATAATCCAAAGATTTCAATCTAAATGTCTCATAGTAATGCCTCCTGGTTTGTGTCAAACGCCATTATACATAAAGATCTCCATATTACCATTGTTGAAGAGGAAATCACTTCTAAATCTGTCAAATACCAACACAGACACGAAAACCATGTTAACCATCTGGCCATAAACATCTTAGATAACAGCACAATGACAAGAAGATTGAAAAGAGTACATCCTCTTGATCTGGACCACAGATATAAGTAATAAAATTTTGTAGTAAGTGTTACTATAGATTATACCGTATTCATTTTTTGCCAATATTTTTACTATTGTAATGTAATAATTACTATTGTAATTGTAAATACAATTGTAATTGTATTTGTATCTTTGTTTTGTATTATTGTGATTTTTATGTGATGCATTTTTTCTAATTGGACAATTGTTTAAAAATAATATTTAGAAAGAACCAGAATTCGCTGGTTTCTTTGGAGGTCAATAATTGTATGTACAATTGTATTTGCCGAATGATCGAGTAGATCAAATTGCAAATGAAGCAGATGTAAAAAAAGTATTTCGTGTGGGACAACATCAAATGCCTTCGCAAAATCTATTATTACGGCGACCACCTTCCCACTATCATCAACTTCATCTGCTATATCCTGAAACAATGATACTATCAGACTCTCGCAAGAGAAACCATTCCTAAAACCATGCTGTCCCTGAAAGAACCATTATTTTTGTTCCCATTCTTGTCTAATATAGTTATCAAATGTTTCATTAACTTACATACAACTGACGTAAGACTTACCGGTCTAGAATTGGCTAAAACAATTCTGTCACCACTCATAAAAATCGGAACAACAGTTACTAGCTTCCAATCATCGGACACGCTTCAATTTATTGATTGAAACATGAAATAATCTTGTTAAATACGGTGAAATTGCCTCTCCTCCGAGTTTAATTATATCAGTTGAAATTGCTGAGGTCAGCATTTTTGAAACTGGCGCACGCGGTAATACACCGCACGCCCAAGCCCCCACAATGTCGTGGACGGACAGTTCAGGACACCGGATAAATTGAAGGGAGCTGTGGCCGCCATTGTAGTGGATGATTTGCGCGCGCATTTCAAAGTTAAGGCTGTGTTTCCACGTGTTTCAGTCGTGTTTTGAGAGGGTGTACCAGAAATAATAAGATACAATCAAACACCACAACAAATCCACTGCGGCCATTCTTTTCATACATGTTCTTTATGTCATTATTCTATAAAAATATGTATAGATACGAACGTACATTTCCATTAATTTCTTTGCCCCGTTTTGTTTTAGATAGACATATTTACAGGTGTATTATTAACTACATATTGAATATATACTTAACTACATATTGAATATATATATTGCTAATAAAATAAATATTACATATTGCTGCATAAAATAAAAAAACATAAATAATTGGGGACAAGATATACAAAATTCCCCCTTAGATTTTTTCCCCTTCTCATTCAAATTCAAAAATCAACCAGTTTGTCCCCTCCCCAATTTTTCTGCTCAGTATGGCTTCTGACACCATGGAAGGTGTTGAGGATTTGTTTCTTTACTAAATGCAAGATTTTTTTTAAAAATTACAAATAGATTTTAGGTAAGAATAACATAAGCTATCAAGGTAAGCTCATTTGTACCTGGTACATAATTATAATTTACATCAATTTCTTTTACTTAAAACATAAAAGGTAGAAAAAATGTAATTTATTTTAGTTAATTTGTTTTACTGAAATCCTAAATGTTAAAAAATTGTAATTTAGGTTATAAGAATTTCTTTTTACATAAAATACACCTGAAGAAGAGGAGAAGGGCTCCTTGAAATAGTAATGTTTCACGAAGTTCCACACTACATTTTAATAAAATTCCAAATATAAAATATTTTTATTAACCTTTTGGCTTTCAATAAGTACAAATATGGCTGTCTAAAACAACACTGGACAAAGAAATCTAACTATAACCCAAAAACAGAAGATAGTCAAATATAAACATTTTGACATAAAAGGCCTTATAACTGTCCAAATTCGTTTTTTCCCTTTGCGAATTTAATGGAATGAAATCTAGAACAGACTATGACTTGTTCCTTACCTTCCTGGTCATGGTGGTGAAAAACAAACATTAATGAGAATTTCATGTCCTTTTTTTACATAAACGTATTTAATATTTCTTTATTCCATTTCACAAGAAAAGGTGGAAACCTACCAAATTATTTTCCTATAATATCTTTTTAAATATTTTCTGTTTCGAAGAAGCTTCACCACCACACAAATAGATTATTAGTTGATTAGATAGCTGTGTGGTTCCAACCTGTCCAGATCTGTGTACCCCTTATAACTTCTCAGAATATACAAGAAAGGTTATTAGTTTTTTCTCAACAAAAAGAAGTCGCAATATGAATAGGGATATTATTATTGCTCTTTTGTTTATCATTATTTAAATTATAACAGAAATTTTTTTAAAAAGTGAAATTGATTTATTACATCTGATTGGTTCAATGCTAAAAATAAATACAACTACACTCACAGGCATGACTGAGCCATTATTGGAGGGAGATGTTGGTGGAGGGGATTCTTACTTTAAATTAATGATAGTTATTATAGAGTAAGTATTGAACAGCAAACACCTGAGCATGAATGCTCATTAACCAATGCAAATTAATTAGTCATCTTTAGTAACATCTTTTAAAATAAATTTTAAAAATTACTGAATTTGAGGGTGAAACAAAAACAATTGTACATGAATACAACTTTATTTGTCATTACTATAATGAATGGCCTTTTATCCTTGGTAATCAATTATTGATTTAGGAACAATACACTTTTATTAAGGTGTTGCCTCAACATTTCTTTGTGGAGTGTCACACTGTATGTAGTTGGTACATGATGCAACCTAATTTTCATATAAATGTTCACTATAGCTTTGACTAATAAAATAATATGGCTTTCAGAAAACAAGTTGTCACTGGCATGCATTTCTAGTTCCTGAAAGACACAAATGTCCTGCACTTTTTCCAGTACTTGCATTTGCACACTTAAACTCACATTGCCTATTGCCTTTGAGTGGCTTTCCATTTTTCATCACTAGCTTATATCTAACTTTTCATAGTGAACATATTTTTCTTAACCATCTTATTTCACGAATATTTTCATACCCTGAAATAATATTTATACTGCAGAAAACAGCCAAAGACAAACTACTAACTCGCTATCAGTCGCAACAAACTCCAAATGATACTCTCTACCCACGTTCTAAGCACGTTTCTTCCACTACAATTGCGGCGGGCAACCCCTTCAAATTATTCCGCAACAGCAGCGCTCTCAGTGAGTCTACTTTATTCCCAATGTCTTTGCGCACGCCATGGAGCTCGCTGGGGCGGAACGCTGGCCAGCGAGCAGGAGAGCCTCGAGGCAAGGCTATCCTGCTCCGCGCCTCCTCTACTTAAGCGGGAGCGGGCGCCGGCTAGGGGGCAGTGAGAGCAGAGACAGGAGAGACAGCGCCGACCCAGTCAACGGGAGAGAGGTTCGGGAGCCCAGCCCGACCATCGACTTCGCAGGCAGGAGGCCGTGCAACCAGCAGCCGTGCCAGTCACGCACGGAAGACTGACAGGCCAGTAGCGGCTCGTGGAGCAGCCGCGCCGGGGAGACGCGCGGTACATGTGTCATGCCCAGCGACACCAGGGAAGATGTCGTGCCGGACGCACACTTGGTCTGGAGGGTGGAGTCGCGCGGGACGTGTTTCGAGACACGCGGGAAAGGGTCGTGCCTGTCTCAGACTTCATCGAAGGAGAGCAATTCCAATGTTTCATGATTGTAAATTTGTTCAACAATGGTTATGGTGATTGCAATAAAACATTATTAAGTTAACTTATTAAGCTATCTTTGATAATTTGAACACATCAGAAATGGCATCTGGTCCTTGCGACTTTCTATTTTTCGTAGATTTAATTCGTTTTCGTAGTGTATTTACGTCTAACGTCTAACTGATTTGGTCTAACTATTTACGTCTAACTGATTTGGTACAGCCTCCCTCGAAATCTGAGTGTGGTACAATTTTGTTTTAAACACGGAACTGAAGTATGCATTAAATGCATTTGCTTTTCCCGATCATCTATTAGTAACGTGTTCTTGGTGTCTCTAAAGATAGGAATTTATTTATTTCTTCTTCTTCTGCGAACATATTTTTATAACGCCGACCAATTATTTCCCTCCCCGTCGAGAATATGATTTAAAATATATCCTGCGCTATTTTCTTTTCCCGCTCTAATTCTTTTGAACAATTTCGAAAATGTATCCTATCAGTTTCACTACGATGTCTATTACTGAATGTCTTTCTGGTTTTTCTTTTCATAGGTCGAATTTTCGCATTGTAATATTCTGGATCCGAATTACTTTTTAAGTATTTGCACGGCACAAATGTTTGCAATGCATTATCTAGAATGTTCTTAAACGATTTTCAAATTTCCTCCATGACCCCGTCTATTCTTAGAAAACGATCTCAGGTAGTGGTGAAGCTCCCCTCTCTTTGCCTTCTTGAACTGCCATATTTTTGTTTTGTAGGGAATTATTTTCTGTGAAATATATATTAGTTGACTAACGTCGTTTTGTGGTCGCTTATGCTATCATTGACGTCGCAAGATAAGAAAAGCTCTTGCGGCCTAATTAGGTAAACATCTAGAAGCGCATCCTGTCGCGTTGGTCTATCTATTACCTGCGTTAATCCCCCCTCCCAGACGAGTCTGTTCACTGTTGTAATTTCGCTTCGCTCACGGCACCTTTCCAATTTGCGTCTTTTTTTGTGGAATATTTAAATCACCAGCGATAATTATAGGATATATATCGGCCTTTTCTATTTTCAGAGAAATGGCTTCCAAAATCGCGTAATTTTCATTTGGTGGCCTATAGGAAGCAGTAATTTCTAACACATTCCCTAAATCACTAATTTCTATCCCCATTATCTCAAATTCTTCATTGACCTAATTGCTCCTTATATCTATTGCATCCTTAACGCAAATGGAATATCCCCCCCCCCGCGTCTAGTATTTCTATCACTCCTGAACGACCAGTAATTCGGACGAAAATCTTCAGAGTTAGCTGTTTCTTCCGTTAACCAAGATTCAGTTCATATTATTATATCAGGATCACAAGCATCGACTAAATTCCAAAATTCGATTTCTTTATTTTTTTATACTGCAACAGTTCGCCGGCAACAGCCTTATGAAGCTTTTTCTCGCCTGAACATTTACGGTGTCCACATTTCCGTCCATCATCGCCGTTGTGTCCGTCTCCCTCCGCATCGCCGTCACCACCACCGCCACTGTCGTCGTCGCCGTCGCCGTCACCTCCGTCCCCGCCATCGCCGCAGTCGTCGCCGTCGTCGCCGTCGTCGCCACCGTCACTGCCGTGGCAACCTGAACGTCAGTGCGTCTATGTGTGGAAGTGAAAACATCCACGCACCGTCTGCGTTCCCCTCCGTCGCCATCGCCACTCTCAGGTTGTCGCGGGTCGAACCCGTCGCCGCCGTCGTCCTTGTGATCGTATATATCGCCGTTGTCTCCGCTGCAGCCGCCGTCTCCGCCGCCTCCGCCGTCCCCGCCGTCTCCGCCGCCGCCGCCGCCGCCGTCGCCACTGTTGTCGCCGTCACCGTCGCCGCCGTTGTCTCCGTCGCCAACTTTTCCGTCATTGCCGCCGTCACAGTTGTCGTCATTTCCATAATTTTTGCCACTAAATAGTCACTGCCACACTTCAAAATTTATCATGTGGTATCTGCAGTAGTTAGGCATCAACGCATTGAACTGGCCAGGGAGCAGCCCAGACCTAAATTCCATAGAAGGGATATGGAATATAATGAGTAATGTCAGTAGTCGAATGATTACTAATATTTCCAAACTTAAATAGCATCCGGAACGATTTTGGCAAAATGATGGCTTTTGCGGAATTTGTGGCAAGAAGTATCAACAGCAAGCAAAGACGCATTATGAATGTTATTAAAGAAAAATATGGTGCTACCAAATAGTAGATTGTACAAGTAATGTGGAAATAAGTATTTTCGTTAATAACCTTTGAAATACGGTAAGAGATTAGTAAATATAATATACAAACTGAAATAAAGCAATAAAATATAAAAATTTATGGAAATTCCTAATTCGTTGTCCACCCACTGTATTTAAAGAGATGTACAAGTAAAATACTTAAAACTAGCATTGATATTTATGAATTAAAAATATTGTTTGCAAAATTATTGGTGCCCCATTTATATTGTATCACTATCTTGCGGGCCCCCCTCTGGTTGGGCCTCTGGGTAGCTACCTAGATAGCCTAGGTCCGTCCTTATCGCCCACATCCAAACGTACACCTCCACTCCGCCATCAGCCCCAGTGCCACCAGCGTCCTGAGTATTTGTTCACGAGCCAAAGAAGCTCTCCATACCTCAGACGAGCGTAGGTGTTTCAGACCCCAGTCGAGTGTGTACCTTCTGGGGGACATTTTAAAATGGCGCAGTCAAAAGGCGGTTTCGAGTCTTCGGACTCGGAATCAGACACGGAGACACTTGCGGATGCAAGAAGGGCCAATTTGGCCAGAAAAGACAGTATTTCCAGCATAGGTAGTGGAGGAGGAGGAAAAGAAGGAAGTAAAAAGGGCAAGGACGCAGAGAAAGTAGGTGGTCCCCCCCTTCTCGAGGGCTGGGGCTGGGCAACGTTTGGTCCAAACGACCAAGCGGCTAAGAGGGGAAAGTGAAGACGACGAGAAAGAACAAACAGATGGGACAGAGGGAGAAACAGGTCTACCCGGAGGTGCACTTGGCGAGGGACTCGGCTTGTGTGAGGCGATCTCGGATCTCCTCCGCAAGAAGGGGACTATGCTAACAGTGGACCTAAGGGATAACGTATTAGAGGAGATTAACAAACTTAAAAGCATACTTTTCAAAGTAAATGACGCCTCACATCTAAAAATTCAAAGAAAAATTGAAAAGGATATAAAAATATACAGAAACCAACTTGATACATTTAGAACCGAAATAAAGGAAGAAATTTCAAAATCAATCAAACCAATTGAGGGCAAAATTCAAACTATGGTATTTACCAACAAGTCTTATGCGAGGGTAGCCAGGGCCCCTAAGGCTGAAGATGTTATCAAAGCAAAATCAAAAAAGATTGAAAACAAAGCATCCCCGACCGAAAATATCATTTTAGTTAAGGCACAGTCGGGGAAAGAAACTTTAGAATATGCAGATATTCTAAAAGAAGTAAAGGACAAAATACAGGACAAAGACTGTAAAATAAACAATATCAAATTTAATAGCAAAGCCAAGATTTTGGTTGTCGAAGCTGCGAACAAGGAAACTGCCGAAACCATCAGGCGCAGTGTAAGTGCCTCCAAAATTGTGGAGGAAAGGGCTGCAATAAAATATAGACCAAAGATTATTTTGCATGGTGTCCCCAGGGAAGCCAATGAAGCAGAATTTATGAATATGTTGTATGAAAAGAACTTTAAAGGCACAGACCTGGAGGAGGAAGCAAAAGAGACAAGAGTGTTATTCAAGATGGGTAAAGATACTGATAACAAAACTCTTCGAAGCTGGGTTCTCAGAGTAACCCCTAGAGTCTGGCGTCACTGTGATGCAGAGAAGAGACTTTACGGTGATATGGTGTCTTTTTCATGCGCCACTTTTGTGGCAGCACTTAGGTGCACTAATTGCCTAAGATACGGACATCGAAAAGTAAATTGCAATGAAAAACGGATATGTGGAACTTGTGCCGGCGAGCACGATGGTAGCTGCCCTGTCGAGGCACCAATGAAATGTGTCAATTGTGCAAGAGCAGGTCATAAAAACACTGGACATAAGGCCTTTTACGAGAAATGTCCCGAACTACTTAAAGCCACGCAGTTGGAGATCCTACGCACTGATTATGGATTATAAAATAGTCCAGATAAACTTAGGAAGAGCCATTGCAGCCATGGCAACTCTCGAAAACCTTATAGGATCTCCAGGCGGGCCGGATATTTGTCTAGAACAGGAACCTTATACTATTCAGGGTAAACTTGCAGGCATACACAAGTCGGTTATAACAATTCAAGCTAGATCTGGTAACAGAAACAGAGCCGCAATTATGATTACTGACCCAGCTATAAGGACCCTGGAACTCGCACAATTCACTACTGAAGATCTAGTAGCATGTGAAGTGTGTTGCGTGGGTGGTGATCCCATTGTGTTCGTTTCGGCTTATATGCCACCCGGTGATGTCATTGCCGTAGTAGGAGATAAATTAGAAAACTTAATCATGACACTTAATCACAATACACCAATCATAATTGGTGTTGATTCTAATGCTAAGTCTCCAGAGTGGCACAGTGGCAAAACAGATGATAGGGGAGAATATATAGAGGAATTTCTAATTAGGCATGAACTATTTGTCATTAATGAACCATCCAAATTCACAACTTTCTCCAGAACCATGAAAACGGGAACTACAACCCGCGAAATAGGATCCAATATTGATATTACTATAGCTAATCTGGCGGCTGTCCGCCATATAAGAAATTGGCACATTAAACAAGGAATAATCCTCAGTGACCACAGTGCGATATTTTGCGAATATGCGGCGACATCGCTGCGGCAGGAGATCGACTTGGGGCCTGGGGGGAGGTTCAGAGTGAGAAAGGCGAACTGGGAACATTTCCAGAAAAACATAGCAAATGAGTTTGTAAATTGGATCCCTGAAGAGACAGAAACTCCGGACGATTTGGCCAAAAGCATAACAGCTACCCTGATTCAGGTAGCACGACGAACAATACCGCATGGTCCGGTACAAAGGGCAAAGATTGCCTCCTGGTGGACGCGGGAGCTTAGCCGGATGGTGAGGGAGGCCAGGCGTCTCAGGAAATCATATCAGAGACTAAAACGTAAGGATGACCCAAGGGCAGAACAACGCTTAAAAGAGGTAACCAAGTTCAAAAAATTACTTACAGCAAACATAAGGAAGACCAAATTGGTATCCTGGCAGAACTATGTCAAAAATAATAGTGAACGGGACCCATGGGGGACACCCTACAAAATAGCATCTGAGAAACGTAGAATCAAAGAGGCGATGACTTCCCTTGCCGCCGGGGGGGACTGCACCACCACCTGGCATGATACTTGCTTAGCGTTACTAGAAGTCCTACTTCCTTCAGACGAGTTGGAACACGAGTCTGAAACACAGAGAAATATAAGATACAGTCTGGAATCTGTCTCTGAAGGGGAACCAATCTGTCGCTTCTCGCTAGCTGATCTAGAGGAAGTCGTAAGACAGCTTAAGAACGGCAAAGCTCCCGGGGTGGATAATATCCACCCGAAAATGATCAAGTACGCCTTTCCATATATTAGGTCAGCCTTATTGACTTTATACAACCTATGTCTAAAGAACGGCCATTTCCCCAAAATATGGAAAGAAGCTCATGTTGCACTACTCAGGAAGAAGGTAGATAAACCTGCAACCGACCCCAAGGCCTATCGACCGATCTGCCTGTTGCCCGTAATGGGCAAGTTGCTTGATAAATTGGCAACAAACAAACTTCTGGCACATATTAAGAGTAAGGAAGACTTCTCCTACAAACAATATGGATTTAGACCCGGTCTCTCCACCGAACACGCTGTAATCGAGCTCCTGCGCATCCTTGGTGAAGAAACAGGGGCAAAGCTTACCATAGTTGTATTTATCGATATTAAAGGAGCTTTTGATAATGCGTGGTGGCCCTTCCTTTGGAGGGAGCTTACCAGCTACTGGAACCGAAGAACCTATACGCCTTATTTCGTAGCTTCTTTACTGATAGAACTGCAAGCATAAATGAAGCAGGCTTTAGAGTTGGTAAAAAAAACTCAGTAAGGGTTGCCCTCAGGGGTCCAACAGTGGACCAATTTTCTGGAACGTAATTATGGACACCTTGTTGCGTACCCTGTCCGACCATCAGGCCGAAGCTGTGGCCTACGCTGATGATCTCGCACTGATTGTGCGTGGGAAATCAAGATCAGATATTGAAGCTAAAGTTGCAAACGCTCTAAGTACAGTTGCAAAGTGGTGCGAGGAAGCCAAATTGGAAGTATCTACTGAAAAGACAATCTTCATGCTAATGTTAAACAAATATAAGACTGCACTTGGCAGGAGGCTCCCTTCAAAGGACAGGCCACCAATCATTAAATTCCAAGGAACTAAGATCAAAAATGTAGATAGACAGACCTATCTAGGGGTCACATTAGACCCGCATTTGAAATTTAATAACCACATTAGAACTGTTTGTGGTAAGGCCAAGTCCCTGTATTTTAAACTAAGGCGTGTCGCGGGGCAGGAAGGTGTAATCTGTAAGCAAGCCCTAAGAACTATTTATAATGGAGCTTTTGTACCAATGATTATGTACTGTTCTTCGGCGTGGGCGGTGGAGGCAAACAAGGTGCTGATTAAGAAAGAGCTAGATAAGACACAGAGAGTTGCCCTAATATCAATTCTGGGGGCTTATAGAACAACTGCAACTACCGCACTGCAAGTCGCTGCAGGTGAACTTCCCTTGGATCTGAGAGCCCAGCTTCGAGCGGCCAAATACCAAAGCAAAAGAGGGGGCCAACTGCGAATGACAGGACGGCAGTTTCCGACCATTAATGAACTTCAAAAGTACATGATGGAGGTTTGGCAGAGCAGGTGGGAGACCTCCGATACAGGAAGGGATACTTTTACCTGGATCCCCCATGTCTCTTTTTATAGAGAGATCAAACATTTCAAGCCATCAACGGCTCTGACAAATATAATTACAGGCCATGGATCTTTTAGGTCAAAACTCTTTGATTTAGGACTCCCGGAGTCACCCACTTGTGACTGCGGTGAAAATCAGACTGCATTACATTTAATCTGCGACTGTCCCAGATGGGAACGCAGAAGATTTATAATTGAAATTAAGCATGGGGTGCAAGTAAATCGCAGCACACTCCCAAATCTCCTTTCCGTTGAAAGGACATATAATGAAATAGAACAATTGGTAAAATAATTATTAAGGCATAGTACGATGAAGGCATCTGAGTCTAATTTATTATTAGACTACAGGCACAAAATGCTAATCTCAGATAACTTAAACTTGACTCAAGCAGTGGTGCCGCTAGATTGTGGGACCCACCCGGCTCCACGCGCCAGGGATGGTAACGGTCGGGAACTGGATAAAATCCCTTCCCGACCGGCCAAGAGGTGGGATTAACTAAATTTAACAAAATTTTTCTGTTTTGTAGAGACGAAACTTGAAGTAACAAGATATGAGGTAACAAGATCCTAGCCATCAATAATGGATTACTTCTAGAGGAAGGAGTCTGGAAACTACACTGAGGTTCTTCAAGCGCATCCCAGTTGTAGTTTAGTGCCATTAAAGACATGTGTGTGTGGAACATTCCGGAACGGCTCTGCCGGCCCCGTGTGCGAAACCGCAAGGCAACTAAATTGAAACTAATCAAGTGATAGTAAGCCAGGGCAATTATTAACTGTATCAAGTTATTAGACTTTTTGCATGAACTATATTATATTACATTACTACCGCATTATGTAATTACATTATATTTACTTTCTTTGTTATATATTGTTAGTTAATAACAACAAGCCAGTACTTTTAGTTCGTATAGGTTCTGAAACCTCTGCGTGTATGCATGATTTATGCTATACTATACTTTATTCTATGTTATTACATTCACTCTTATTGTCCAATTGTATAATAAGTTATGTATCACTACTATGTTTTGATTAATGACCTTACTTTCTTCAATCTTTATTATCTATATAATAAATATGAGCGCAATCACAAGTCTTCGCTATAGACATAATCAACAAATAGCGCTCGCTGTTGTAAGAAAGCTAAATGAGAGAATTATATAAATAATTTCAGAAAAACTAAAGTTAAATTACAGAGGAAATCAGAATTGTAAGGCAGGAGTTTGTGCGAGGGTAGGAGCAGTGCTCAAGGACCCGCACAAACTCCTTGCCTAAGTCCACCGCAATTGCGGTGCATGTTAACAAATGTACATGTACAAATAATTAATAAAACATTAATAATAATAATAATAATAATAATAATAATAATAACAACAACTCCACCTAGGGAGTACACGACCTTGCAGTTGGTGGTGGGGCTTGAGTACCCCCATGAGCCTTAAAGCTATGTCAGTGGTAGCCTAGCTACCGGTAGGGCCTCCCTTGCTGAATAGGTTGAAGGTGAGGGGTCAGACGAAGAAGTACTCCATTTTGAGGAGAGTGGGAAGTAAGTACAGAGGGAAGGGTCATGAACCTTTGGACTTCCTGTTGTCGGCCCATAGAGGGTACAGGAGAGAAACTGGGTTGGCACACCAGGCCAATGATTAGAGTGGGGGCCCGAACCTTGCATTAGCCAGCGAAGGAGGCTGCCTTCAGCAGTCAGTGAAATCCCGTAGGGTTTAGTAATGCCGACTGGCGATCGGAGGGACTCCTTGCTGGGCCCTGCGGGGGGATGCCCCGAGGCCACTGTGGGTCGCAGTAACGGATGGCAGGAAACAACCCGAGGGTTAAGTGTGATCTGTGAACTCGAACTTGCGTCCTGCGAATCTTCAATTCAAACCAATGAGCAAAATGGATAGAACAAGCAATGTAATGAACCTTAACGTGCCTTGTTCTACCAATGTCCCATATCTGCTCAGAAAACCGAGCTAATGTCACCTTGTCGACGTCTGGCCATCCCACGGATGTTAGTCCCAGGGACCCAGAGCCGGCAGTAGCTCGAAGCCATCGTCAGAGATGGACCCGGGATGAATTAAAGGAGGTGATGTGGTGCTTTTACTATGCAAAAGCGAAAATAGGGGCTCAGAAATAGAAGTTTTCAAGGTATGGAGAGAGCGGACCCAGATATCAGACCTATCCTAGACTCAAAGAAGCTTGCCAGTCAACGACGATACATACTCAGTAGTGGAAAATTCACAGCAGAAACAACTTGCTGACATTCAGAGAAATGCGGAGTATGTACTTCGCTCGAACAATCCACATGACGAACATGTAGAACTTGAAAATGATGATCCCGTAGGAGGTTCATCTCTTTCCGGTGAAGCACACGTCAGTGGTGAAAATTCATCTGGCAATGAATTACACGATAAGGACATAATGCGAAATCTCCTTCGGCGCGAGATAGAAAGAGTTAGTCAACTTCCGCTTGAATCTCGTGAACCGTTGAGGAGAATATACGAAACTGCCAAAGCTAAAAGAATGAGGTGGTGGAGACCCCAGGCAGAGATCTAGATATTACTGAAATCAATCACATCATATATGCAACTGGATATCTAGTATCTCAGATAATTTTGGGGCCAGCCAAGAACACCGACGGCCGACAGCAAAACAGAGTAAACAGCTCTGTACCCCCATGGATGAACAGAATTAGTAAACGGATAGCCGACACCCGGCGCGAAATATCACTCTTAGCTGAGGCATCTTCTGAATCAACGCACACCTCTAAAGTTCAACGAATAACATTCAATGTTGAACAAAAATACAAAATTGAAAATGACACCAGCAGGCTAATGGTAGTTGAGAAGCTAAAAGAGAAAATTCAAGCATGGGCTCAAAGAATTAGACGTTACAAACGTAGAATAGATTTCCGTGTACAGAACCGGTTGTTTGAAACAGACGCGAAGAGATTCTATCGCAATCTGACTCAAAAACCGAATGGCAAAGCTGTTACTCCTTCAAAAGATGACGTCGAAGCATTTGGGCAGGAATCTGGGAGGAGAGCAGATCCTACAATAAAGAAGCATCTTGGCTTCAATCTGAAGTTGATGCTGCCGATGAACTTGTAGAAACAGTGGAAGATGTTCACCAATTCTCGGAAGAGGACCTCTTCCAAGCAATTAAGAACATGGGAAACTGGAAGTCCCCCGGGATTGATAAAATCCAGATTTAATGGATTAAGAAATTAACAGCAATACATTCTCATCTAGCAAATACTGTTAATAAAATTTTTGAAAACCCAAAGGAAATCCCGGAATGGCTCACACGCGGCATCACGTATTTGTTACCCAAAGTGGGAGACAGCTCTTTGGCGAAGAACTACAGGCCAATTACTTGTCTGCCAGTACTGTACAAAGTTATAACTTCTGCCATAGCTGACAAAAATGTACAGACATCTAGATAAGAATCATCTAATGCCAGCTGAACAAAAAGGATGTCGTAAAGGCTCTTATGGCTGTAAGGAAATCTTGCTACTGAAAAAATAATAACTGACTACTGAATAAAGTCATCTTGAGTGATGTAAAGAAACGCAAACGTAATTGAGCATGGCTTGGATTGACTACCAAAAGGCCTTTGATAGTGTACCACACGATTGGATTTTGAAGACCCTGGAGATCTATCGATTTCATCCTAGACTTATTGGAATTTTGCAAAGCTAGTATGAAGTCGTGGTGTACCAGGTTACTAATCCACAGCGAAAAGGAAGCAGTAGAAACAGAAGTATTCAGATTAACAGAGGTATTTTTCAAGGAGATTCACTATCCCCTCTGCTTTTTTGCATTAGTTTGATCCCACTATCGAGACAGTTGTCGCAAGCTGATTTGGTTTTAAGCTCCATGGTAATGAAAGGCCAGTATCACATTTGTTTTACATGGATGATCTTAAAGTGTTTGCTAAGAATGAAGCGATTCTCTCCCAAATGCTGTCTGTCGTGAATGACTTTAGCAATGACATCTGCATGAAGTTTGTCTTGACAAGTGTGCAAAAATCAATTTAAAAAGAGGGAAACTCACAACGTCTGAGAACATTGAAATTGATACGCACACTGTGATTCAAGATCTTGAGCCAGGTAAAACTTACAAATATCTGGGCATTGAAGAATGTCAGACCATCTCGAATGACACAATGAAAGAGAGAATTCGCAGGGAGGTATTTCAGAAGAGTGAGACTGGTCCTGCAGTCCGCTCTGAATTCCAGGAATAAAATATATGCAATAGGTAGTTTGGCGGTACCTGTAGCCGAATACAGTTTTGGACTAGTGGACTGGACTGAGCAAGAAATTCGCACCATGGATCGAAAAACCAGAAAACTGCTAACAATGCATCATGTTTCCCACCCTCGAGCTGATATACATAGACTTTATGTGTCACGTAAGGAAGGAGGAAGAGGCCTCAGACAAATTGAGGCCTCCTGGCACAACGCAATAGTCGGGTTGGGGAAGAATGTAGTCAGCCATCAAGATGACCCTCTAATGAGGCAGGTCATGAATCTGACATAAGAATGCGAAACAGAGGCATTGTTAGTGTAGCAAGAAGCATTGCGAAGAAAACTAGGCAAGTCACGTCGAATAACACAGACACTGAACTTCTGATGCTGCTAAACATGAAGTGTGAGACACAAAAAATGTTAAAGAAATCGTGAGAGACAAACCACTCCACGGACAATACCTAAAAAGAATGGACAAGGTGCAGATCAATAAAGATCAATCATTTATGTGGCTTAAAAGGGGAAGAATGAAGCCAGAATCGGAAGCACTTGTAATAGCTGCCCAAGATCAGGCCTTGAGAACACGACATTATGATAAAGCGGTTCTCAAAATTACCCAAGATGATAAATGCCGCATTTGCCTGGAGCAAGTAGAAACCATTGATCATATTGTCTCAGCTTGTCCAATCCTAGCAAAGACCGAATACCTTAAAAGATATGACAGGGTGTGTAGCTATCTCCACTGGCAGATCTGTACCGCCCTCGAAGTTCCAAACACATGCCCCAAGTGGTACGAACACTCACCGAAACCGGTGACGTCTGTTGGATTGTGTACGATATTGTACGACCAACAAATTCAAACTGATCGCACGATAGCGGCAAACCGGTCAAACGATAGCGATAGCAGTTATCCGGGATTTGGCGAAAAAATCGTGTTTACTTATCGATGTTGCTGTACCTTGCGATCAAAACGTCGTTACCAAGGAGGCAGAGCAACGTCTAAAATACAAGAGTTTGGAAATCGAGATCAGCCGAATGTGGGGCGTAAAAGCACAGGTCGTCCCGATAGTTATCGGAGCTCTGAGATTTGTTCCGCATAATTTGAGTAAGAACTTGTCTAAACTCCCAGGTAATTCAAAAGACTGGGATAGTGCAAGAAATTGCTTTTTGGAACAGCCCACATTTTGCGTAAAGTATTGTAGAGGCACTGATAGTCACCGAATCTGCTCCTTAGGTAGATGTTGCAACCTGGAGTAGATTTTATATTCAGCCGACTCATAAGATCTTTAGTCGTGATGTAATGGAATAATAATAATAATAATAATAATAATAATAATAATAATAATAATAATAATAATAATACCGCCATCAGCATACTGACATGTAGTTTCACTATCTGCAGACAATTTCTTGAGCTTTGAAGGGTGTCAGAGGAAAATATAGTTATTTCACGATTATAATCAACAAATAATCGTTCTCCATGTTCTCGTTATTCTCTCTTCCTTCAAGTGAGGCAGGTTAAGGAGTAAGTCACAAAATCTGTAGGTCAATTCTCGATTTTTTTTTGTCTGGGAGCAAATATTTTTTGTGATAAAGTTTAACCAGAAACGCTCGTTGCTTCATTACTCATAATCCACCTCAGTAAGAGCGAGAAAATGGGTTCCGAAGGACAAGAAAAAGTGCGGACGGCACTTTTCTCTTGGTGTCCATCTTGTTCAATTTTTAACTCTTATTTAACGTTAAATAAATAATATTTATAATAAGAAACCAGACTTTTACATTGAAAGATAAATGAACAAGATTTTTTATTTAAATATATTCCTGCTCCTCGACAAAATAAGAGTTAAAAATACAAACAAAAAACGTGAAATAAAATAATAAGTAGACCTAATACAGTCCGTGCATTATAAAACATACGTAATTCTAATCTCGAAAACATCCAGCAAACAATTCGAATATAGAAAACATCCAGCAAACAATTCGAATATAGAAAACATCCAGCAAACATTTTCGTATGAAGCAACCATTCTTAATTTAATTTGAGTACGCATTAGTTTAATTTATTTTGAGTACTTATCTTCTCTTGAGAGTGTACATCACATTTTGGATTTGGAAGTGAAATTAAAGCGGAGCCTGGAGAAATGGTCCCAGCTTGCAGGAGCGCCTGGCTTCTCAGGCGGGCAAGATGCTCGAGCGGGCGCCATTTGGCCTACTTGAAAGTAACCGAAATGTTTTGTTGGTAGCATTTACCATTACACTATTATTTGTTAATTCAACATAGAAAATAACCACGTTTCTTGCGTGATTTTCTTTAGTAATTTCTTAATTTATGTTAATAAAAATTGATCTATAAGTGACTCTGTACTTGAAAAATGAAGGGACATTTATTTCTTCGATGTTCTACATTGATTTTGAATACGTTACAAAATTACCCTTACTGTCTTCAATGTCATTCAAATTCAAGAAATAATTAGTGGTGCTACAGAATGGCACAGACTTTCTCGTACTACTTAATTTTCTTAAGTCTTGGTCTTGCCTACCTTTTCTGTCTTGCCACATCCTGCCAGCTGCCATTTATCGCCGCCCCAAGTACTTTTTTTGATTTTTTCTAAATTTTTCGGTTACCTAATAGTGGAACCGAAATATAACTTTAAGAATATTAAAGAAGAGTAAAACCTTGTCCTAAATGGCAAATTTCTTTGAAAATTTGGAGCCATTTTTAAGAAATGGCGTTTACACGTTACTGTAAATAAGGAATTTGAAGCTCTTTTTCACAGAAAAATTTTTGAGTTTTCGAAAACTTGATTGAAAGTCATTTGCAGCACTTCCAGCCACAAATACAATAGTGTTTTCAAATGGTTCGAAATGTGTATATTAACGGAGTGAGACATTTTTAAAACAATTATCTTTGTGTAATTTTTGAAAATCGAAGTGTACAGCAAAATGAATCTTATGTCATCTCAAAGAGTGCAATTAGCACTATATGCACGAAAAGTATGAAAAAATTTGAAGCCGATTTTGAGAAAATGGCTATTGAACGTTTCTGAAAATGCGGAATTTTGAGTTCGTTTTCACTGAAAACTTGAATTTTCGAGAAACTTTATATGACATTATTTAAATTCACATGTACTGATAAATATAGTGTGAACAAATCGTAGCTAATGTAAATATTAACGACGCGAGAGACAAGTAAAAAAAATGCATTTTTGTAATTTTTGAAAAACACAGAATATAGCTAATTGATGTTTATGTCATCTCAATGAGTAAATTTAGCACTATCCCTACCAAAAGTTAAAAGAAAAAATTTGGAGTAGTTTTGAGAAAACCTTTTTTTCGTTTATTTTTTACGGCACACAATATATGCGCGAAAACTTCTAAAAATTTTCAAAAAAAATGTACATGACTCTAATGAAAGAACTCACTATAGAGAACAAATTTCATTCCAAGGAAAAATCTATCTTTAATTTTGTAGCTGTAAAAAGACGCCAAAAAAAATTATTTTCGAACTTTTGCAATTTTCGAAAATTCAGAGTTACCGTGAAAATCGGATCTCTGCAATCCCTATAAGTGTATTTTATTCTCATCTTACAAGAAATTAAAAGAAAAGTTTAGAGCCGTTTTTGAGAAAATTTTCAAAATGTCTGGGGGCCTTCATGCAAAGTAACCCCCAAATTTTGTAGAAATTTTTTCAAAATCGCAGCGTCTCGAATGGAGCCAGATCAACTGACGCATATTCATGAAAAGGTAGCGAAATAAAACTTCAAATAATACGCAGGAAGAGCTATGATGTACTGGGGATGTGATACATAAATTCTGCTCATAATTATCTCGGTGATCTCTGCAAAACACAAAGGATCCCTCTTGTTAGAAGATTTATTTGAAATAATCAGTGAACATTGAATGAATAGTTAACCTTTACCTGTATTTGGCGTGGGGAGAACAGTTTGGCATTAATTTCGGCTAGCGATTTGGTGATTAACACTTTTACACCATTTTAAGAGGGAAATACTGTGCGCTCTTTGAACGGTTGACTGCCGGCTCTCGTACAACTGTTTAAATCCACTTATCACGGCACGTTTATTGACGCACGTTCCGCTTACTTCCATATGCGAGAACACAACAGCTATGAAATCACTGTTGTGGCGTTTTGAATTTTGCAACAATGCTAGGGCGCGTCTAAACGGAAACCTCCAAGATTTTCAAAAGAATTTCTGAGATAATAATACAGCGGCTTGCCAGGTGACCAGTAGGCGCTCCATCTTGCGGTCGTGTTTGAAAGAAATTTACCAACAGCTGTAGATTTGGCGCCAAAGAGCTTATCCCCCGCAAAGCACCGCAAAGCACTTCGTGAAAAGAAGTGTCTGCGCCTTTTTAGAATTAGCGCGCGGATTTTGGGGGAAAATATTATTAGTCCAACGCGGGACGTTTAAAATGCAAATTCTGAGCTGGTAATGAATGCCAAATATTGTTATTAATAATTGATTTGCCCGAACGGCGCCAAATTTGAATCATTTATTGGTGCCCATGTGCCAACAATCCATTTGGGAAAAACGCCTACGTATGGTTTACGCAGTAGTCGTGTTCACAGACGAACAGACAGACAGACGGACGGACGTTTTGAAAAAAACACTTTTTCGGTATCAGAGGACCCCAAAACGTGTATTTCCGTTGAAATCTCGAAATCGATTTTCCGCACCATTACATAACTTTCCCGATTACTATCTGTTACTTTGTATACGTGTGTATACGGGAAATTAAAAAACCTCTGGCTTCCTCACTTTTGGGCTCCTTGCAAAATGTAGCGTCAGAAAATCACTACAGCACATCCAAGGAGAACACCGCCAAGAGGCATCTGTTTATTTCCAGCTTCATCGACCACCGCTGCGAATCACCAGCAAACAAATCTTGCCAGAAATTAAGTATCTCCCTTGAATGTATTTGCAGAAACATTCTCGGCGGGCGAGGAAAAATCGCGGCCAGTGGTTCAGGTCGAGATATTGGACAAGATCGGAGCGGCGTGACGTCGCCGGATGAGAGGAGATGGCGCGAAGGGGCTGTCATCTCTGTCCAACAGCTGAGGTGCCACGCGAGGAAGATTTGCTATCGAGACGGACCGTACCCAGTAGTTTGGCGCAATGGCTTCCTCAAAGGGGCTAATTCAGAAAGATTTTCAGACGAGGAAGGGAAGAGGGAAATTTCGGTTCGAACTCACCCTTATCAATATTTTGTAAGAAATCGTAATTTTCGATTGTCAGCTTGAAATTTAAAAAATATATTGGCAATACTCTTTTGAATGTGACGTTGAATGTTGCGATCAAAATGAGATGATTGTTTTGAATAAATTGAGCAAAAATTACAAAGACAATGATGGCTTTGGAAGGGACCATGACCTTTAATCCCCCGCCCTGTTGGATCCGCCATAGCTTCCTGAACCCAAGGTAAATCCTGGGTGCCGTGTAAAATAATCATGGCGAAATATTTGACAAAATTAAATCCTCCTACTACTCCCGTCCTAATCAGATACTATGTTTGCTCAGTCTGAACTAAGAATTGGTATTAGCGAACAGCAAGTTTCGATTCCTCCAATATCGACTGTTATGGATATGTGCGTAATAAGATTCAGCTTTTTAGATTTTAGTAGTCATGTTTTCTATGCACAGATTTAAAATATAATTTTATTCACGAGGGGAATTAAACACCCGTACGTGACCATCATTGGGACTAAGCTCTCGAGTGGGAGCTACGTTTAATTTGATTTGTATATAATAATTTGAATCTTTACTCACTTTTCGGATTTTAGTAAGAAAATTAGATGAATTAAAAAAGTCCCTTGGTTGTAGTTGTGGTAGTACTACATTTGCTGTGGTAGGATCTTATATTTGAAAACAATAAAATATTATCTCAATAAACTAATTCCAAATTCTGGTAAATACATTATTCAAATTATCCATTTTGATTTTCTTTCATTTTGGTATAAATACAGTGCTATACTAGAAAGACAGAATGTCGTGTTCTCAGGACTAATGTAAAGAAATTTTAATAGTAATATTTAAACTAAGAGTTTGGTTTGATGAACTGTTCAACTGTCGTCCAGATTTTGTTGTATTACTTTTCATTATGGTTAATTACTTTTACTCATTCAACCTAACCTTCAGATTCTTCCCTTTTCATTCCCTAATTCTTTCCTAAAATAACAGTTTTTTAATCCATGTTTTAGGATTTATATGTTTTAAAAATGTTACATAGAAACTTATAGGGTTTTATGCAACAGATGAAATAAGACAATATGCAAAAAAAATTATTATTCAAATTTTCCGGTACCTTCATTACATTAATCGTTTTAATAAAACTGAACTGAACAATAATAAAAACTGAACACTAAAATACAGTCAAATCTTTTGTGTTCCAAATTATTGGGTGTTTCCAACAATACCTTATTCCTCGATGAAAAAATCTATTCCAAGCAATGTTAAAACTTATTTTAAGTGAAAAAATCGAAACTTTTTATCCAATAGTTCGAATTCATTTCACGCAATAAATCTAATTAAAGATCACCTTTTTTTAACTTTTATTTCTTCGCATAAAAACAAAACGAAGGAAACAAAAACCAAGAACTTGTTCATTAAATAACAGTAATCTAGTGTTGTCGGCCAACTTTTGAGCACATACAAAGAGTACTTGTATCGACGTGTTTTTCATTGCTTAATTTGTTTAACTTAGAGGATATTTTGCGCCATAGGGCAACACAAACAATACCACATTTTAGGATAATTTCCACTGTACTGTTATGTATACTGTGTTGTATTAATTTTCTTTTAGAATACATATTTTGGTTAAATTCGATAATTTGAACTTGTTTCGTATTCCCTTTGAGTTGGAATTAATATGTCGAATGTAGAAGAAATCGGGACTGTAGTCAACAATTCTCCAATCCAAGTTTTACAAAGAAAATAAAGGATTTTATTTGTAAACGTGATTAACTTTAATCACGCCATTGCTAAAGTATATTTTACTGTCATCGGTATTAAAGTAGTAAACAAGAAGTTTTCAAGCCTGTAACAGTAAAATGGTTAATTTTACAACAAAATATTATAATAACGTTTTTGTAGGAAATTTGATGTACAATAATTTTGTATAGAACATACTTTTCTGTGGGATTGATAGTTATGAAGATATATGCAAAACACGTCGAAAAACAACTCATAAACGGTCGCCCAGCCTCCGCCTCCCCCCTTCAGGAGTTTTAGTCATTTGCAGTAGATACCACCAATCAATCATGCCACGTGCCAACTCCGAAATTTTTTTCCTTTGATCATTTTTACTTTTTCGTATACGTACATATATACGGAGTAATATACGTAGTATAGATAAAGTTATGTAATGCTGCGGAAAATCGATTTCGAGATTTTAACGGAAATACACATTTTGGGGTCCACCGAGAAAATATTTTTTTTCCTCAAAACGTCCGTCCCTCCGTTTGTCCGTCCGGTGTCTGTGAATAACACTAGCGCCTAACCAATAAGCAAGATTTCTTCCAAAATGAATATTTCCCGGTCGATCTGGTTCCATTCCATTCGAAAAACTTTCTTCAAAATTTGGGCTTACCTTACATAAAGCCCTCCGGACATTTTCAAAATTGTCCTCAAAAACGGCTCCAATTTTTTTCTTTCAATTTCTTGTAAGGGTAGAGTAAAATACACTTATAAAGGTGACACAGGTCCGATTTTCACAGTTAACACTGAATTTTCGAAATTTCCAAAATTTTGAATTTTGTTCGGCGTTTTCCTACAACTACAAAATTGAAGATAGAGATTTTTCCTTCAAATGAAATTTGTTCTCCAAAGTGAGTTCTTTCATTAAGGTCATGTACAATTTTTTGAAAATTTTAGTAGTTTTCTAGCAATATTACTCGAAATAATTGCAGTTTTAAAAAATTACATAAACAAGATTTTCTCAAAAACGGCTCCAAATTTTTTCTTTAAGCTTTTGGTAAAGATAGTGCTTAATGCAATCTATGAGATGACATAAACATATTTTGTTTTTTGCAAAAATTACAAAAATTAATTTTTTTGACTTGTCTCTTACGTCGGTAATATTTACTATTATTTATTATATTAAAAATAAGCGGCGATTTGTTTACATTATTACATTTACGAGTACATGTGCTTTAAATAATGCCAAGTTTCTCGAGAACTCTACCGTTTTCTGTGAAAACTAGCTCAAAATTCCACATTTTCAGAAACGCTCAAACGCCTTTTTCTCATAAATGGCTCAATTTTTTTCTTCAAACTGTTGGAACGGATAGTGCTAATTGTACTCTTTAATATGACGTAAAGTTCAATATGGGTATTTTTTGATTTTGCGAATATTACATATATGTAATTTTTTGAAAGATCTCTCACACCTTTAATATGCACATTACCAGCAATTTGTAAACACTGTTTTATTTGTAAGTTAAAGTGCTTCAAATGACTTCAAATGAAGTTTTTAAAAAACTCAAAACTTTCCTATGAAAAAGAGTTTCAAATGTTGCATGTTTAGTAGCGCTTAAACGTCATTTTCTTAAAAATGGCTCGAAATTTTTCAAATAAAATTGCCTATTAGGACGAAGTTTTACTGTTCTTTATTATTCGAAAATTAATATTTCCGTTCTACCATAAAGAAACCGAAAAATTAAGAAAATGTCAAAAAATGTATTTTGGGCGGCGATACATGGCTGCTGGCACGAGTATGTGGCATTTCCGAATCGCTAGCCCAGACCCAAGAAAATAGAAAACTAATACGCGAAAGTCTGTGCCATTCTGTAGCACCACTAGTTTCGTTTAATTTGATTGGGCTAAGATAATTGTGTAATTTCACCACGAAGTCTACAAAATTTCACAGTCAAAATGAATCGCATCGAGAAGTTTCGCAAGAAAATCGTTCACGTTAACAACACCGAATCATTGATGTCTTGAGACTCGTGAGCACGACTGTGATTTAAACGTCAGTATTTATTTACCCTCGTACGAGTGCCTTGTGATAGCCTTTATAATGTGAATTTATGATGCTGTTCAAGACCTTGTATTTCAGAAGAGCAAATAAACTTATAACTGTGAAAAAACGTTTTTCGGGGGATGGAATTAACAAACATTATTTAATCGAGATTTGACAGGCGAAATTGAAAGAGACAGGAATAGCAAGAAGATGTTTATTTGGAACTTTCATTCTAAATACTGTGATATTTTTTCTACAGGACCTAGTTTGCAGAAAAGAGTGTCAGAGTTGCTTCTTATGATCATGTGTCTTCAAACAGTTACATTCTTCTTTCCACACTGAATGACTTGTGTCCTAGGTGTCTGAAATAGTCTTCCAAAGCAATGGATTCGAGTAGGGAATTTAAAATGTAAGTAAATTGAAAAGATCATGAGTGAGAGTGTGGGCTTCCAAGTTCCCTTCAATCAGATACCTAATGCAATAGCCTATCTTTTTATTGAAGGCATGTGCACATGCTTTATTGGACTTCTCCAGATGCAGTTTAATAAACGTGGTGTACATTTTTTGAAGTTCATGGGCCTAGTCAAGATTTGATATGAATTTTGAATCTCACATGTGTGTTGTCATCTATTTCTAGATGATAACTTAAGGACATATTTTGAATTTGTTGTAAACTAATGTTTCGAATGAAGCTGTGATTTTCCTTGTATACATTTTTTTAACTAATGTAATGAACTGATAAGAATTCTTGGAATTGAATGAGTAATTTAAAAAATATTTTCTTAAGGATATGCAATGAAGAAAACTTATGGATTTGAAGGTTTATTATAGTAAAAATAGCTATTCTTCCATAATTGTGTATTCGCAGTTGATTGACAATCACACATCAAAATTAATTTTAATTTTTCTTGATTGTTTAAGTATTTATATATTTATTTTTGAGATTTTTCCTTGTTGCTATCTTTTCCTTGAATTGTCTTGATTATGGGAATCTTCCATTGCATGTTGTAACCCTGAAGGTGTTTGGTAATACCTAGTGTGGTATTAAAAAACATGTTTGCCATTTCATTAATTGTATTTTATATTTTGCTATTGCATATGATTTTGTATAATGTATGGGAATACAGATGATATACATCTGCTAACTTCCTGGTTTGTATTAGTAATTTATTTTATTTGAAAAATTCTGTGCCCAACGTTCTGTTGTTATTACAAGTTTTACAATGGTTTTGAAAGAGACAGAATTTACAGAACAAGATTGCCATTTATATCTTATAAGTTTGGTGTCTAAAATGCCAAACCTTTTCTGTCAGATGGTTAAAAAAGTAATTTTGTTACTATTAACAGTTATAATTATAACATATTGCATTCATCCTGGCCGGTTTGCTCATTATTATACTTTCATTAAAGAAGAAGACATGATTCATGAATTGGAAGAGTCCCCATTAGCACAGAAATTATCAGAAACTAGTGGTTTACCATTATGCCCTTGGCATGTATTAAATGAATCAAGTTATTCTCTTCTTTACCCAAAGAAAAATGTAACCCAATGTGACCTGAATGAATTGAGTGTAAAATTGGACATAAAATTGGGAGGAACGTGGAAGCCAACCAACTGTGTATCTCGTTTTGATGTGGCAATTGTGGTACCTTACCGAAATAGACAAACACAACTTGAAATATTTCTTTCATACATGCACACATTTCTTCAAAAGCAAATGATAAATTATCGTATCCTAATTATTGAACAGGTAGAAAAAAAAAAGATTTCAATAGAGCAAAACTTCTAAATATTGGATATATTGAAGCACTGAAGTTATTTCCATATCACTGTTTTATTTTCCATGATGTAGATCTTATACCACAGAAGCAAAATAATATATATGCATGTACAACGCCAACCTCGACATATGTCATCAAGTTTGAATACTTTCAGATATAATTTGCCGTACCGTGGTTTATTTGGTGGTGCTGTTGCCATTTTAAAAAGTCAGTTTGAACTAGTGAATGGATTTTCCCAATATGTTTTTTGGGGTGGGGTGGTGAAGATGATGATTTCAAAGTCGCATTAACCATAAAAGGGTTATCCATTTGTCGTTTTTCTCACCAAGGGTATCACTGGTATGTAATGTTAACATCATTCTTAAAAGAATTGCCCAGTTGAAACTCAGTTTTCCAATTATTGCTGGTAAGAAATCGATATGATGTGGGATGAGTATCAATACCCTTGTGTACACAGTTACGTAATAAGTACTTTCAAACCATTATACACATGGGATTTAGTATGATATACTGAAATTAAACTGTTGAACCTGATTTTAACAATTCTTCTTAATATTAAGTCATAAATTAATAGCTGAGAACAGTGTTCGAAAAATACTTCTAATAATGTTTGTGGGGGAGGGGGGCAATATTGTGAAGTTTTCTTATCAAAAAAGGAATTGTTGGTGATTATAGACTATGGTGCCACATCACGTTATTATATAAAACCATCACTAATGCAATGTACATAATATTTTTGTTCAAAATTAGTGTTAATCTAAGTATTAAAGTTAGTTGCTTTTTACTTATAAGAAACTTGGCATTTACAAGATGATCTTTTTTGTACTTTGTATTTTAATAAGATTGTAGAAAATATCAAAATTTAAAGTTTGGATTAAATACATAAAAAGGTAAACAGTCCGCGCACAATTTAAATGTTTTATTCTTCTTATAACAGTTTTCTATTACGACCGGAGTTTCAAGAAAATTGATGTAGTTTCCCCCCATCTTCAGGCATTTAAGAAAAAAAAGATAATTAATATATTAAAAATAAATATGAACGCCAGCCAGTGCAAAAGCACTTTCACCATGGGCGGTTACATAAAGGACTTTTTATAAAGGACTTTTCAGTGACTCAGTCTGTCAAGAAAATTCTGTGACCAAACTATTTTTTCATGTGATTTAATTAGATTTGTTTGAAACCTTTCTAGGGGGAAAAGATAATTTGGAAGTACTGTACAAAGTACCGACAATCTTGATATTATTCAATCGTGACCAATGTCTTGAAACATACAATGTGCTTGTGTGACCGATGTTATGAAATCTGCAGAATGCTATTTGTCATGATCTCTGTTTCCTAAATTTAATTTTCTTGTGGCAGTTTTTCCAATGCAGTAGATGCATTTCAGTAACATTTGGATTTTATTTGAAAAGTTTAAACTTGTCAACTCCAAATTGTGAGATTGATGTTTTTTTTATACACATTGTGATCTGATTGTGACCCTTAGCCAATTATTTCTGGAAATGTTGGAGAGTGTATTTTCGGTGTATACAACCAATATATGCTTTATACATGAAAGTCTATAATCAAAGACGTGCTTATGTAAAACTTGTCCATTTTATGAGTGAACACTTAGGTTTGTGCAAGGCACTTAATAGCTATTGTAAATAAAAAAAAAAAAGATTTGTGTTTCACCTGGTTTTCTAATAATATCACATACAACTGCAAGATGCAGAACTACAAAATAAGGTGATGAAGCATTTGAAGAAAATCACTAGTGAACGGAGAATTTGGAATTTATGTATTCTCAATTTAAATACAAGCTATAAGATGTGGATATAAATATTCATCACACCACATTTCAATTAACTGTAATTGCTTTACATATAAGATATTTGCCGTTTTTGATATTGTATGAATATAATTTAAGGGTTGAATGCAATGGGATGTATGAAGTGACTATTAACTCTTGAAATTTGTAAAGAATTCATATTAGAATACTGTATTTATATTTTTAATTATTAGTATATTTTGCTTTATAAAGGTTCATTATACATATATACTTAGTAGCCTTTCTTGAGGTAAGAATTGCTATTTGTCTGAATCTAGCATTCCTCTATTCATGCCAGATTGATATATTTATGTGCTTACCACAGTTCCAACAGTTCTTAAAATTCTTAATCTTACTGATGTGCCTCTAGAAATGGAGTTTCAGTAGTTCTTGGAACAAGACTGATTGTAAAATTGTTATTTTTGTCTACATGTATTTTATATGTTTTTTATTTGTAACCAGTTTACAATACAGTTACATAATACATAATTAAATCTTTATCTAATGCTTCCGAAATTATTGATGAACTTTGAACGAGAACTTTGTGTGGAAGACACATTAAAGTTTGGTATATTTTGAAGAAAGGAAAAAAATGTATTTATTGTTTATGATTCAAAAGGGAAGAAATAGAATTCTGTTATATAACAATTTGTTTAATTCTTTAAATTTGTGATCCTTGGATATGAAAAAATTAAAGGTATTTATGATTTGCATATTCTCTGATAATTGTTGAAGATAATTAACTTCAAGTCTGTCAGCATAAAAACCACAGAGGAAGATTAACAGAAAATAATTCGGAAGCATTTGTGTACCTGAATATTTTTATCTGATATGATGATGTTTTGGTACACATTTTGTTCAGAAATGTTTGTTGTTGGGAAGTAATGTGAATAGGGTTTATTTGCAGGAGAAAATATTTATATAACAGTATAATAAGTGAAGCTCTGTAATTGTATTAAATCAACACACTTCTCATTTGTGAGCAAATATAAATTTGCTCTACACGACAGTTCTATAATTCAGCTTAGTCATCATACAGTGATTTAGTTTCAATATTAGTTATTTCGTAGAATAGTTTTAACCAACTTCCCTGAATTTCAGAATTAAATTATCATCTCATGGGTACATAATATAGGCTTATTTGTAAAGTACTCTCAAATATTGCAGTAAATAACAGGTCTATTGGTATTGAGGTGGGCATTGTGTACTTATGACACACAATGTAAGAATGCTGTATATGTGTTTTAAAGTGTGTATGGAAATTTTGTTATTGATTTCTGTTCAGTATTTTATTGTCTAGTTTGCATTTTTGAAGTGTATTTGGATAACATATAACTATAAAAATAATTTGATATTTTTACTACAATTAGCCTTTTGTTAACTGTCAGTATTGAACCAGAACATATACTACTAATGAATGATATATAAGTAAAATGGGCATACATTTATGGTCCCTGTGGAAATGTATATCTCTTTAAAATGGTAACTTATTGTTTTTCCATGTTATAATTTATTATTTTGTTATCTTTTGCTTTCTTATTCCTCCACTTACCCTCCAAGATTGTAAGTTACGTATTTCCCCCATAATACAAAGCATATCTTACCAAAACAAAATGTTTGTATTAAAATATCAAAATATAAGTATTGAGTAGCAGGATGTGACATATTTGAAATTTGTTATCAAAAATGAATACAATTGTGCACGAAGCTACATTTGAAGCATTTTAAGTTTGTTTTCCCAATATGGTAGAACATTTTATGACTGGCGATTCCAAAAAATATTTGGATAAAAGTTTTCCGTAAACATAGTGTGATATATTATTGTAATTATAGTGATTGGCAACAGAAAATTGATGCTAAGGCTGAGTAATTTAAGAAATATAAATCCACTACTTGAAGGAAGTCTTGGGGGATTTATTGTTGGGCTTCCAAATTTAATTATCGTCAAGAACATGGCTTACACAGAGACATATTACAGTTGTATTACCCTTGTTCATGTAAAGTCAATGTGCCTATTAACGAAACGCCTTGAATATTTACCATATAGTGGATTATTTTTAATATGCTGTTATAGAAAATTGAATTATTCGTATGTATCTGTGATAATGGAGAATATTTTATTTAATATTCCATTTCTAACATTCTGAAACGTGCTTTTTACTAATTTTATTGTAGAAATCTATGTTAATGAATTAATGTTACTGGAAGCAATTGTATTGACTGTTAAATCAAACTTCATGAATACAGAACATGGAATAAAGCAGATGTGTGTTGCATTTGAGCTTTATTTGCCATCACATCAAATTTTAAATATAATAAGTGTCTAATTTAATTTTGTGTTATGGGTCATTTTGTGTCAAATCAGTAAATCAGTCAGATCGGGTATCTAAATTTACTGTTGAACACCTTTGATTTAGTGAGAAAAGTTGCAAAATATTTTTTCAAGTTTCTTTAAAAATATCAACATCTATAGTATCAGCCCTAAATTTCAAATAAATATTAATAACAACGACAACATCAATAACAATAATAATATGGTGGTGCATGTGATCATTATTAAAAATATAACAAATTATCAAAATTAAAAAGATTAGTTAATGCATGAATATATAAAGTTGCATATTATAATAGAACATGAGAAATTACAATTCTGATACTTAAATATCGAGTTGTCTTGAAAATGTGAAAATAAAAAATATTAACCCTAAAATGACAATAATAAAAATCATAATATGTACCTCTGCATTTTGTATATGGTTTTGTATGCAATCTCTCTTTGATTTTAAGACAAAAACTTTGGAAGTCGATTATAAACTTTTTTTTATTATTGTCTTTTAAAACTTAATTTTACTAAACTTGATTTATTAAAACTAAAATTTTAATGTATTTGTAGCTTCTGAAGTCACAGAACTCTTCAGGGACAGTAGTTTTTAGTTACAAGGAAAATTATTTTGGCCATTCATGAGATAAACAGTTTCTGGAAAGAACTATTACTATTAATAATGCATTTATTTATATTTCTACAAAGTGATATTTTGAGGCTCAATTTGCCCCATCATCAGGCTATACTGCGATTTTTGTAGGAAGAGCTCTGAAGATAACTCAAATCCCATCTTCGCGATGGAATATGTCACGGCATTTCGCGTCTTTTCTCGGTCTTGCCGGTAGAAGTCGCATGATCGCAAGCACTGCTTCATATGGTCGCGATCGTGCGAAATCTAGCGGAACGACTGTGAATGATACGAAATGCCGTGACATATTCCATCGCGAAGATGGGATTTGAGTTATCTTGAGAGCTCTTCCTACAAAAATCGCAGTATAGAAGGCCCTGAATCAGCTAGAATTTGCCCAATCATTTCTTATAACCTTTGAAGACTGGCAAACAAATTTTCTTCTTTAGTTTTGAATTTTGTATAATATACAGGTGAGTCACGTAACTTTAGCACCACCTGTAACTTTTGAAAGTTGAAGATATTGCAATGCAGTTTTCACGGAAGTGAATGAGGGAATGGGGCTAATTGAAATGTGTATTGATTTCTGTTTTATCACTTATATTTTACGAGATATTTGAGATAGCTTTATTTGTTCAAATGGGACTATACATATTTTTTCGGTCTATCATGACAAGCGTAAAAAGACTAATCCAAAGATATCAATATTGTCGTATGTTAGATAAGCATTGTTTTGAGTAATTTTGATTTTTTTGCAACTAGTGTTTAACGGATATTTTCATTGTAACTGTCAGCCCCACAAGGTCACGCAGCGCTCCCCCAGCAAACGCGGGCTCGGGGAAGGGAAGGGATTTTAGTACTTGATACGAGACATATTCCAAATATTCCCAACACTGTTGCATTTTTTCCTGAACTCTGCTTTCCATCCTTCCCCAGTTTCAAATATTTTGTGTTTCCTAGGAATTGAAAATATGGATTCGTCATAAGTACTGTGTATTGAAATAAGATTGTTTCTATCCCTAAGTTATTATTATATGCTTATTAACATTGAAATTGTTTGCTCAAGATATGCAATAGTTTTGTACAGTCTTAATTATTTATTTTTATTGTGCTTTGTTTCAAGATCCCATTATTACGTATCTTATGAAACCCCATTAAATGAAGTTGAAGTTATAAACAATTTTATTACAATAATATCCTTATTTTCCATCCTTCAGTCAAAGAAAGACAAAAATCTGAAAATGCGGAAGGGTGAAAAGCACAGTTCAGGAAAAACTGTAATGGTTTTGTGAATATGTGGAATATGTTTCGTATCTTCAAATCTCCCTTCCTTTGCCCGGGCGCGCGTTGCTGGTGGAGCGCTGCGTGACCTTGTGTGGTGGACTATTCAAAATGTCCGTTAAACCGCACTCGCAAATATCAAAATTACTCAAAAAAATGCTTATCTAACATATGACAATATGTATATCATTGGATTTGTCTTTTTACGATCGTCATAGTGGACTGAAAAAATATGTATAATAGTTCCATTTAAAAAAACAAAGTTACCTCAAAAATCTCGTAAAATGCAAGTGATAAAATAGAAATTAATGCACATATCAATTAGCCCATTTCCCTAATGCAATTCCGTGAAAACTGCATTGCAATAACTTCAACCGTTCAAAAAGTTACAGCAGGTGCTAAAGTTACGTGACTCACCTGTATAATAAGGTGAGATTCAGGGCTTTTTCTTGTCTACCCTCATTGTGTTTTAAACGCAACGTGTTGTATTTAAAAAAATGTGTTGTTTCTAGCATAATGGGGCAAATTGAGCCTTGAAACATTGCTTTGTAGAAATATTAATAAATGCATTATTTACTGCACTAGTTATTTCAAGAAACTGTTCATCTCATGAATGGCCAAAATAATTTTCATTGATTTCTAGTTAAAATTCTCAAAAACCAACTTAAAATGACAGAGAAATTAAGTTAACTTTGCAACAGTCTCTCGTAAAAACTGCTATTTTAGTCCAAATAGGGTTATTTCTCTTCTATGCTTCTGATTTGAAAAAACCTTTAAAAAAAGTTGTTTTGCTAATTTTTCTTCACTGAATTAAAACAGTTTTAATAAAGTCTGAGATACCCAGGAAAATTCTGTTCGATTTGATTTGGAATGATGTGTATACAATGAATGTGTTCAGTAAAAATAAACCAGAGTACTTGTAAGTCTTGTAATCGCGTATTATAGTGCGATTTTTTTTAACTCTGCGCAACACCACCTAGTAATCTAGGTGGTATTGCTCTGCCCCTCAAGCTCCTATGGCCACGATGGAATCACACGGCATTTCGCATCTTTCTCCTTCGTACCGCTAGAAGTCGCACGATCGCAAGCACAGCTTGATACGGTCGCGATCATGCGATGTTTGGCTGAAAACGTCGCGAAATGTCGTGACATATTCCATCGTGAAGACGGGCCTCGAGGGGCAAAGTTAGAAAAATCGCAGTATAGTTGGTCTGTTTACCATTAAGAAAGTATTGCTACCATCTCATTTAAAAGAATTTCTAATACATTATTGGAAAAATGTAATATTTTTATAAGGAATCAAAAAATGTAAAATGCATGAATTCTATTCTTGTTGTTCTTTACTATTGTTATTTTTATATTTATAGGGTTTATTCTGCTATGTATAAAACAGTACTGCCCGAAAAATAATTTTTATGTGTCTGATCAGGTATTAACTTATGACAGTGTATTGTTGTTTTGTGAAATGAACTTTTGTAAAGTATTCAAATACTGGATTAGTTTTGTATAATACGTGTAATACCTTTCTTGTGGTACAAAACATTTACTATGATGGTCTCATGATCTTTACCAACATACATTAATATTTTCTGAGCCATTTTTTGTATGTCAATAAATATTATGTCAATAAATATATGTCAATAAATATTCTTTCCAAGGTACAAAAAGCGTAAATACGTTATTATTTGGTGTGTATAAAATGTCTTCATTTCATTTAATAAAATACTTCCTATAAAACAGTTATTGTTATCAGTTTGTAATATGAAAGTGTGATCTCATTAATATGCTTCATTAGGCCGATCTTTTGCTGATTCTAACAATTATGAATAATATGTGAGTTATTGAAAATAAGAAAATTTACTGTTATTTTCAGGTGGTATCTTGCTTACCAAATATCACTCTTTTATTAAACATTAGCATCAGGGCCGGTTTTGAACCTCCGAAGCCCGTGGCAGATTCAAAAATGAGGCCGTCTACGTACACATGCATACAGATTTTTCATTCAGTGATAAATAAACATAGAAATTGTATCTGCATTTCTACCAATAAATGGACGTCTGTGGTGAAAGGTAAAGGTATTGTAATTTACCCATTGTGTATTAATAAATGGAAAATTAATATTAATTCCGTTGAATGAATAGAGTGAGAAAAGTTGTATAAGTAAGCTCAGTTTAATTTATTTAGCAATAATGGAGAAGGAAATATTGTTCAACAAAATTTCCAAAATCTAATGGGCACTCTACAACGACGCTGCAAGGAGCAAACAATCCGTTATTTCTCATATACAGCTTCAACTCCACTGAAGTTCCTTTGAGACATGTGGTGCTCAGCATACAAATTTCATCAAAATGCAAGATGGTTTGGTGGGTCTCAGGGTGGCCAGCGAACCTGGAATCCTTGAAAACATAATGAGGGAGTTTTTGCCACCTTCCGCGTTAAGCACTATCGATCTTCTGCGCATGCGCTAATGCAAATGCACTAAAGTGATGCAAAAATTGAAGTGCACATGAGCAGAAGATCGACAGTGCTTCACATTCGAGGTGACAAAAACCAGTGGCGTAGCGTGACTCGCGCGTTTGGGGATGCTCAACAATAACACAAAATGTCACTATCAACTCCTTCATCTAACAGGCGAATGCAACATAAAGCAGATACACTGGAACTACTTCCACGATCTCGATTGTTTACGACGGTGTAGGTGCTTCCCACAAAATCCTCATAGCACTCAGGACTGCCGATATCTCGAAAGCAAATTATACAATGGCTCAGCTTTAATTCTAATACGCGAATGGCAATGAGACCATTTGTTAATTTATGCATTGCAGACTAAAGTAATATGTAATCTATTTAAGGAATAATTCAATTTCGTGGATATTAATTAAGAAATAGTAGACAGGCACTATTTCTACAGTTTATACCCATGACCAAGCGGGGACTCCCGAGTGAGGGAGAGAGATAATTTACTGACCGCCTGAAGTGTGCTGCGCTCTGGTGCACAAACGAGTAACTTGCTCAAATTAGCCTCTTTCCACACTGAATTCAATCATAGGAAATCAATTTAAAATTAATACAAAACGTGTTTCGCTCAACGGACCACTTGTAAGATTATCAATACAGTATTTTGGGTTCTTTATTAATATTATATACGGGGATGCTCATCATCTCAGCGTCCCCCGTTGGGTATTCTGAAAATTTTCTCTTACATTTTTTTGTCAATTAGCTCCATTCATAGTTGTTTTTCAGCAAAAACGTCGATAAATTTGCAATAAATGATGCTATAATTTGCTATTTTTGAGAAAATTTTGAAAATGTCACAGGGGTTTCGTGGAAAGTACACCAAAATTAAAGTATGTTATGAAAAATCTTAGAACTTCGAGTGAAGACAGTTCGACCGAGAAGAATTCCGTTTGGAAACTATCCTGCTCGTAGTTTAGGCGCTACTGTTGTTCACAGACGGACGGACGTTTTGAAAAAATCTTTTTTGATATCAAGCACTCACTGTTTGTGAAATTTGACTATACTTCGGTTTTTCTTTCTTGGCGCGCGGGGGTTTGTCATCAAAATGGAATATCTCACAGTATTTCGCTTCGTTCCAGGTTGTGCCACTAGGAGTCGCATGATCGCGAATATATCGAGCAGTACTGGCGATCATGCGATTCCTAGCAGCAGAACCGAGAACGACGCGAAATACCGTAAGATATTCCATTTTGATGACACACCCCCACGCGCCAAGAAAGAAAAACCGAGGTATACATAACGTTTTATAGCGCGTCTGAGGTTATGAATGAAGTACAGAGCATTACGGGCTTTTCCGGTAAATAAACATTCCCCACCAATTTTTAAGATTTCGAAACTTTTAAATCTTCACTAACATAACTTGTCATTACTAGTAAAATTTTATCTTTAATACATTCGTGGTGAATATTTTTAGAATTTATTAATTTTTGTAGGAAGGGATACGTTCGGCTGTTGAATCAGCCACAGCTGCGGTGCCATGTGCTTCGGTTGCCGTATGTGTGCTCAGAAGTTCGCGTTCCAGTATGCCTGTATTTGTTCGCTTGTGTGTAGTTGTGTTTTGTTTTTGTCATTTATGATTTTAATCACTTCAAAGTTAATGTAATTTCGTTTGCTTTTCTCCATTTTGGTTTTTAGGTTGTGGTAAATTTCTTAATTTACAATTTTTTACTTTCCCGTATACATATGTATATACGGAGTAATATAAGTAGTATATGTAAAGTTATGTAATGCTGCAGAAAATCGATTTTGAGATCTCAACGGAAATACATGTTTTGGGGTCCTCTGATAGCGAAAAAGTGTTGGTTTTTTTGTTGTTTTTTTTTTTCAAAACGTCCGTCCGTTCGACAGACAGTCTATGAATAACACTAGCACCTAAACCATAAGTACGATTTCTTCCAAATGAATATTCTCTGGTCGATCTGGTTTCACTCGATTTTGAAAAAATTGAAATTTGGAGGTACTTTACATCAAGCCCCTCGGACATTTTCAAACTTTCCTCAAAAACTGCTCCAATTTTTTTTTAAATTTCTTGTGAGAATAGAGTGAAATACATCTATAAGGGTGGCACAGGTCCAATTTTCACGGTTAACTGAATTTTCGAAAATTGCAAAATTTTGAACTTTTTTTGGCGTCTTCTTACATTTACAAAATTAAACAGATTTTTTCTTGAAATGAAATAGGTCCATAATTTGTTTTTTAGTAAGGTCATGCACGTTTTTTGAGAATTTTAGTAGTTTTCGCGCAATACGAAGATCACTCCAAAAGTTTTGAGAATGAGCAACAATGAGTTACTCAGCAACAATGAAACTATTTCCATTGTTAGGTGAAACTTTTAGTAAGAATCTCGCGCAAGTTTGAACACGCTCGGGTAATTTATTAACTTAGTAGGGCTGTTTGGGGCTATTTGTGTTCTATTAGTTGTTCCTCTGCCAGTAACGATGGACCTAAAGAGAGAGCATTGATTTTGTATGACTTTAAAGTTGGCTTAGATAAGAAATCATGCCTCGAGAGATTACAGCGTGCGTTTGGCAATGGTTGCTCTTCACAAGCCACTGTTTATCGATGGTTAGCCGAATTCAAGAGGGGAAGGGACTCTCTGGAAGATGAAGACCGTTCTGGCAGGCCCAATGCAGCAACAACGGATGAAAATGTGCTGAAAGTGGAACATTTGCTAACGGAAGACCCTCGTTGTACATATGTTTAGATTCAATAAGCTTTAAATATTGGATCAGCAGCAGTGAGACAGATCCTGAAAGAAAAGCTTCACGTTAGGAAGCTGTGCTGTCGCTGGATCCCTCACAATCTGTCAAATGAACAAAAAAGGGCGCTGGTGGATTGGTGTCGTGAGACCCTGGATAAGTTCAATGGAGGAAGATCAAAAAACATTTTTAACATCGTGACGGATGATGAAAGCTGGATTTATCAATTTGATCCAGAAATGAAACGGCAGTCATCAGTGTGGGTATTCCCAGATGAAAATCCTCCAACAAAAGTGAGAAAACCCAGAAGCATTGGCAAAATGATGATTTGTTCTTTCTTCTCTGCCAGTGGACATATTGTGACAGTGCCACTCAAGGAACAAAAGAGTCACTGCAAGATGGTACACTACAATTTGCTTGCCCAGATTGTTTGAAGAACTGAGAAAGAACCGTCCAAAATCAGGTTTGCATGGAATCCTGTTCCACCATGACAACGCCTCGTCCCACACAGCCAGAGCAACAACTGAATTTCTGACAGAATCAAGGGTTAAAACACTGTCTCATCCACCCTACAGTCCAGACCTGGCCCCGGGTGACTTTTTTCTTTTCCCTTATGTGAAAGAAAAAATTCGAGGTCATCGTTTCGAGCCAGCCCAGGCTGCAGTGACTGCATACGAAGATCAGATTCGCAGTATCTCTAAAGATGTGGCGATCATCATTTGATAATTGGTTAAATCGGATGAAACGTTGCATAAAGTGTGGTGGAGAGTACTTCGAGAAGATGTGAAGGTAAGAATTTGTTATCTCGATTTTAAATATAGTATTCTCAAAACTTTTGGAGTGACCCTCTTATCGCTTACAATATGTGCAATTTTTAAAAATTACAAAAATGAGATTTTCTCAAAAACGGCTCCAAAGTTTTTTCTTTAAACTTTTGGTAGGGATAGCGCTAAATGTACTCTATGAGATGTCATAAACGCCATATTGCTCTATGCTTTTTCAGAAATTACAAAATTGTAATATTTTTGACCTCTCTTTCACGTGAATATTTACATTAGCGGTAATTTGTTCACATTATTGTATTTATGACTACAGGTGCTTTAAATAATGTCATATGAAATTGTTCGAATCGTTTCTACGAAAACTACCTCAAAAATGCGCATTTTCAGAAATGCTCAAACGTCATTTTCTCATAAATGGCTTCAAATTTTTTTTTAATCTTTCGACCAGATAGTGCTAATTGCCCTCTTTAATATGACGTAAAGTTAAGTTTGGTGTGTTTTCTTCGTGTTTTCAAAATTTACACAAATGTAATTTTTTGACAGATTTCTCACATTGTTAATAAGCACATTTCCAGGAATTTGTAAACATTATTGTATTTGTGAGTGTGAGTGCTTCAAATGACTTCAAATGAAGTGTTTCGAAAACTCAAAAATTGTCTGTGAAAAAAGAGCCTCAAATTTCAGATTTACTGTAGCGCTTAAACGCCATTTTCTTAAAATAGGCCCAAAATTTGTCAAAGAAAATTCCCATTTAGGACGAGGTTTTACTGTTCTTTAATATTCTTAAAATAATATTTCCGTACTACCATTAGGAAACCAACAAATTAAGAAAATGTCCAAAAATGTACTTTAGGCGGCGATAGATGGCAGCTGGCAAGAGTATGTGGCAAGTCCGAATAGCTAGCCGAGACCAAAGGAAATAGAAAACTAATATGGAAAAGTCTATGACGGTCTGTAGCATAGCTAGTTCATATTTAAAAAGAAAGCAGTATACCATTGAGACGTTGCTGACCAATAAGTATGTGTAGTGAAGCTTTTGAGTAACGATTTTATTAAGCGACACGTAATAAAAGCAGGTGATTAAATGTTCTGTATCCATATAAACTGTGTTAAGTATAAAAAACTAAATCCCTGTTTTGAAAAAATCCAGAACTATCAAAACGTAATTGAAATTGGTGTGAAAAATATTACGATCCTAAATACTATTACTAAACATGTTTTTGAAATTGTTGTATTGTAAAATAGATTAGGTATGTTATCTTCAAAATTCCAAAAATTAAGATACCTGGGACTTTGATTGATTGGTGATTCCGGGCGCGTCAACTACAGAGGTCATTAGTCCCGTTAGTGTAGTGCGAGTTGTTTCCTCGGGAGGTGGCGGTGATCTTTTCCCCCCTGGATGGCAAGAAACGGCGCCGACCTGCCGTCGACTAGCGGGGTTTTCCCTCAAACAGGTACCTCCCTCGCACCAGCGGGGCACCGCCCCAGCCGGGACAAGCTCTAACCTCCCGACATGTGTGGTAGTGTAGTGCATGTTAGTATAAGTGTGTGTGTAAGGGGTGAGGATAGGACAAGGAAGAGGGAAAGATCGCGCGCGGTCCGTGGCCCGTTTCTTAGGGTACTACTCCGGCATTCGCTTGGTGGTGATCGGAGAAACCACGGAAACTACTGATCAGAGCAGCCGGCCGCTAGAACTCTCCTCCAGACAGCGACTGAATTCGATCTAGCTGACAAGCTATTGTCAAAAATCCTGCCGCTGCACGGTGTGACCAGACGGCGAAAACGTGGCCAAAACCTCAAATGGCATCGAATTCAAGTTCTACCTAGGGGTTTTCGAAGTCGCTATTTTCAATTATACTAATACTAATACATATACCAATTTTGTATTAATAAATATATATATAATATATATATAATATATATTATAATATTTTAATATATAATATATATTATATATAATATATATTATATATAATATATATATATATATATATTAATACGAAATCCCGAACAGAATGCTTCGTTTCATTTAAGTAATGCAAGTTGTTGCTACGAGATATACACGCTCATACGAAATTTTTCGTAAAACGTAAATCTGCAGCGATACGCAGCTCAATGTTCCTTTAACTGAATGAATATTAAATAAGATAAATTTCTCTATAAATGTTCAGGTGTTATATTCTGTTCTATATAACTTTTATGCTAATTATACTTTATAACGTATTACTTTGAATATACATTAAATTAACATAGTTCTTGTTTTACTTACCACTAATAGCGACATCAATGATAGAAAAATGTCTACTATCTCCTCTGACGCCACAACAGCGATGACCGGGTATTACAACTTCAAGCTTTCACAGCGCCCGGCAGGTGCAGGGATTATGTTTCATACTTTCAGAACAGACGTACGAAACATTCCTCTTTTGAGTAGGATGGCCAGAAGTTCCCAAACTTAACTTTTATTCTTGAGGGTTGGGCCGGCGGCCGAGGGAGGGTGTGCGGCCGGGAACAATGCTCAGCTGGTCCAGCGGGCGCCATCAGGTAGCACATTCGACGGGCATTGACGTAAGCGGTGGCGATCTTGACGATTAACGCAGTCACTTCCGCGTACTTATGCCCAAGATAGACTAATAATCACGTCTACTTCAACAAAATCAATTGTTTTGGTTCACCGAATCGTGGCCAAGCACGGCACATTAAATAACTTGAACCGATAAAACTATGGTTCAGAAAATTGATCGAGTCCGAAAGAAAACAGTAGGGAGTAATGGCCATAGCTGCGACGGAAGTGGGGTTAAATGCAACCCGCACTACACAGGCCCACCCCTGTAAACACCCGGCGCCACGAGATAAACCCCTGTGACGTCACAAGGTCGCTGTGACGTCACAAGGCCGCCGAGATAGCCCCCTGCGCCGACACAAGGCGCCGCGCGCCCTGGCGGCGAAGCGTGGAAGGGCGCGTGTGCTGCGCCCTGGCGGCGAAGCGTGGAAGCGCGCGTGTGCTGCGCCCTGGCGGCGAAGGTTGGTAGCGCGCGCGCGGCGCGCTCTGTCGGCGAAGGTTGGTAGCGCGGAAGCAGCAGCGCAGGGGTCGGCGGCGTCGCCGTTCTCAAAAACGCGCCGCCCGAGGGAGACTCGAACCGCGCCCGAGTCCCGCTTCCTGTGCGCGCGCCAGCGGCGGAAGCGGTCGGGCGAGCACGCTGGCTCTGAGCTACGACGACATCGTCTCTGGAGGTGCCTGGTAGGCGGGTGTCTTGGTGCGCGGCGGCGGCGGCGGCTGCGGCGGCGCGCGCGCGCGCGCGCGCCCGGGCGGGAAGGGGAGGAGGCCTCTATCGCGGCGCCCGCTCCCCCTCCCCCTCCCCCTCCCCCTCCCCCTCTAGCGCCTGCAATGGAATGTGGGGAGTTGCTAGAGAGAAAAAAAAAGGAAACCCTACAAGGCGGTGACAGGGGAAAAAAAAACATGAAAACAGTGCGATAAGAATTAAATTTTTTTTTATTGAAACCAAATGATACAAAAAATTTGCGATGACATTTGTAAATGTGCAAGTGCATGACCAATCTTGATGTTCTCGCCCTACCTGGAGGTGAGAGAAATAGAAAAACATTAGAGTACACACAAGAACTGCGTTGATTAGAAACATAATATGTACATTTTATTATTTGTTAAGCAAAGGATTGACATAAACGCTATTTGCTAGGATAGACACAAACGCGAATACATTATCTTGAGACTGTATATAATCGTATAGACGGTTATCACATACGTGTAAAGAGACGTGCTACAAGCACTGATAGGACACGATTATATGAAAGTCTGAAGATAAAATATTCTAACGCGTGTGGATGTTGTTTTCTGTGAGGCAACTCATGAAGTAACAAAAAGGGCGCCCTTGCTGTACGTCTTGGACGGCAGTTGGGTTTGATGTGACGTTGTAAGGTTGTTTTTTAAATGTCCCACCGTCACAACGAAAGGGAAGATTGCCGAGAGAACAGACGACAGGGACTTGTCCAGGGCTCTCTCGCGTTCGCTTCATTTTCCGCGCGTCTTCGTTTGCGAATACTGCATTTTTTTTTATTAGCGTTTTAAATTTGTGACATGCGCTCCCTCCAATGTAGAGTTCAGTGCAACCTACTGACGTTTGACGTGATCTTTCTCTTGAATCGGAAGACGAGTGGAGCGCTCATAACAAGGTGGACGAAGAACAATCAGAACAACTGTCGCCATCACAAGTTCACGAGGTAAGAATACGGTGTTGCGCTAGGGATAACCATCTTCAGGACAGACGACGCGTCCTTCATCATACAACGGCAAATCTTCTACAACTTCAGTGTGATGCGTTTCTGTTCCTGTTATAACTAAACAAATGAAAATCGTGTCGTCGGATGATGCCAAAAATTCCATTACTTACAAACGACCAACTGTAGTCACACCATGTGCCAGCATGTCGCGGACGCAACAATGCACTTGAAGAGAACTATGATCTTTGTTACCATTCTTGCCCTTACGGCTGTTGTCCTGACAGATTTCTTCTGCGGCAGCATTACGCGGATCTGACAAAGCAACAAAAAAATTATACAGCCGTTTTCGCCACCCCCGATAAACACACACAGCGAATGCCAGAGAGAGCCTGTAACAAACGTGCTCCGACAATGTTATAGTCATTTTCGAAAGGAGCCTCGTCAAGCAAAGCACATACAGAATTATCTTACGATAACGTATACTTCTATGAAGAAAGGTGGGTTTGGTTCCTCGATATTGAAAAAGTTTTCAATTTGAATAAGTCAGGGTCCAAAGTTGAGATGTTTTTATTTCACATAATATCATCCCAACTTTGGACCCGGACTTATTCAAATTGAAAACTTTTTCAATATCGAGGAACCTAACCCATCTCACCTCATTAAAGTATACGATATCTTAAGATAATTCTGCATGTGCTATGTTTGACGAGACTCCTTTCGAAAATGACTATAACATTGTCGTTAGCACGTTTGTTAGAGTTCCGCTCCGGCATTCGCTTGAGTTGATCGGAGGTGGCAAAAAAAAAGGCTGTATAACTTTTTTCTGCTGCCTTGTCAGATCCGCGTAATACTCCCACTTAAGAAATTTGTCAGAAGAACAGCCGTAAGGGAAGCATGACAACAAATGTAAGTTCTCTTGAAGTGCTGTGTCACATCCGCGAGATGCCGGCACATGACGTGGCTGTCGTCCGTCATTGGCAGCAAATGGAATTTGTGACATATTCCGGCGACAAGATAATCACTTGTTTAGTGACAACCGAACCAGAAACGGATCACACTGCAGTTGTAGAAGATTTGTCGTTGTATGATGAAGGACGAAACATCTCTCCTGAAGATGGCTATCAGTAGTGCATCACCGTACTCCTAACCCAGTGAACAGGTGGTGGTGAAAATTGTTCTGATTGTTCTCCCATACACCTGTCATGAACAATCGACGCGTCTTCCGATTTCAAAAAGAAAATCACGTCAAACGTGTCGATGACACTGAACACTGCATTCGAGCGAGCGCATGTCACAAATTTAAATCGGCAATAAAAAAAATGCAGTATTCGCAAACGAAGACGCGGGACTCATGAAACGAACAAGACGACCTCACTGAACAAATCTCTGTCGTCGCTTCCATGCGCACGTCAATCTTCCCCTTTCATTGTGATCGAGGAACATTTAAAAAAAAAAACAAAAAAAACTTACAACGACACACCAACTCCAAACTGCCGTCTAAGACGTACAGCAAGGACGCCGTTGTGTGCCTTCATGAGTTCCAGCACACAAAAAAACATCATTCACACGTGTGAAGGAAAAATTACCCTCAAAAGCGAATATAAGCATATCCTATCAGCACTTGTAACGCGTCTCTCTTTTCACGTCATGTGCAAAGCGTCTATATGATTATATTCGCTTTTGAGGGTATCAAAACAACAGGCGTTTTAGAAAGCGCACAACACGAATGAACAGAATTTTTTATCGCGTACCCGCAGCCAACACGGTGACCTTTTCACACTGTCACGTCACTGTCACTATCACAAGACACTGCCGCTGTACGTCGGAGGACGATTTTCGGTCGGCGGACGAAGAGACTGGATGACTTCACGAGCGCGAGAGACGCGCTGACGCAGAGCTTCGCCGAACGGATCTCGAAGGAGGTGTCCGAGCGCTTCGAGGACTGCTAACACTTGAGCGTGCACTGTGATAATAAATGTTTGCAGTGGAGGATAATCCTGCAGTCCTTCATAAGTGGGGGGAGGTGACGTCGCGTCGTCATTATCCAAGGGAGAGAGGTCCCCCATGATGCCCAAACATTTTCGGATGACGTTCTCCGCGCACGAATAAATTGTCAGCCTGACACATGCAGCACGGCGTGTTTCTTTGTGCGCCGAGAAGCATCATGAACCACACCACTCTCTCATGACATTTCACAGCGAGATCGTTGAAGAGTTTTTTCATCGCCTTCGTTCAGCGCTTCTTTCAGATCCAGAGCATCATAGACGGCTTTCAGCAACACAACGGCACCGTACCTTAACCCCCGAAGGACGTCATCGCTGTAGACTCGCTGACTGCTGGTCACGCTGACAATGATGAAGAGTCTTTCGGCGCCATCGCAGAGAGTGTACAAGTTATGCGCCAACTGCTCCTTCCATCCGCCATCCGCGACTGCGACGTCCTCGGAGAACGTTCCATGACGGCGGCCGACGAACGAATGCAACCATTTGCAAATGCCTCTCCCTAAACTATCACATCTACACCGGAAACCCCCTCCGCCAGCAGGGACGAACGCTCAAGAAGAAATGGACGGGCGTGTACACTGAATGCGGAAATGGCCCCATGGCAAACTCGTGATTGTATCGATCCAATAGCGTTTGTCGTCTGCCACACGCAACGACCGCTTGTTTTCGACAAAAGAATAATTGATGTGATGTCTGGATCGAATGCAGCATTGCTTGTCAATGCGACTAGAATTTTGAAATAAACAATCCAGATAGATTTGAAATGTATATTTTTTAACAATGGATCGCTGCACTCCCTTCGCGCGAGAAACGACCGACTGAGAGCGCGTGAGAAGGAGTACATTTGGGTCGCAAACCTACGAATTGTATCAATGGGGTCGTTTCCGCATTCGTCCTTAAACAGTCCCAGTACTTTTTTGTTGCGTGGCGTGATGTCGAACGCGTTACCGGGAGGAAAGCAAGACGTGTCGAACCATTCTGAACACCGATTCATCTCAGCGTACACGTTCGTGGAGGTAGAGTAAACAAATGAATCGGGTCCATGTACAGAAGGTGAAGATCGCGAAGCTCCTTTTTACAATACCGGTAAAAGAAGTCGTACATTCTTAATTTGAAATTTCTAATATGCAAAATCCTAAATAAATGGGCTTCGTGAGCTTCACCTCCGTTTTCCAGCAACTCGATGGTCATGAGATCGCCCTTCACGTGGTGACTGCGCACGAAAGCTGGATTCGCGATAAGATTCCTCGCGCCACACTTCCCCCACCATCTGTTCACGAGATAAACGCGTCGGTGGTTGCGTACGTCCTCCATCGACTTGCCGTACACAGAGTTGTTCATGAGTTTGTAAAATTTATCTTCGAAATCGGAGGACGCGCGCTGTCGAAGCGAGTTGTTGAGGTTCATGTAGACGGCAAGCCAAGGACTTTGATCGAAAGAGAGAATGCGATGAATTTGGTGAGTTGTACGCCCAACTCAGTCGCCTGAATTAAATTTTGAATGTGGATGACGTAGCGACGCTTGGGCAACAGCGTCGCCATCAGCTTGACTTGCCTGCTTTCGTGTCGGGGGGCACACGTGACTCCGGACAAGGAGGCAAATCGCTCAATCGATCGTGAATCTCGTCTGGATAGTCGAGGTCGACTTCGAGAACGTATCCGCGATCGGTCTGAGCGCCCGCCTGCTTGATTGTCGAACGCGCAAATGTCCTTCTCCGTCAACCATCTAAACTGACCTGTGGGCAACGGATGACTCATGCTGTACCCATAAAGATTATTACAATCGACATAGGAGATATAAGATTCCTGATCAGATGCATCAAAGGAATCGCCCACGTGGCGCGTGATTCGCCTCAGGCGTGGCGCACCGACCACCTGAAACGAGTCCTCCCCCGAAGCCTTTTTTCGAAAAGAGGAACCATATCAACGTCCGTGAGAAGCTCTAGCGTGACACGGGTTGTTTGAGCATGGCGTCCCACGAGAGACCGGAGCGGTGAAATCGACAAGCGGGAATCGAGACCGTACACCTTCACACATTTCTAAGGTTTCAAAAATGGTCGGTGAGTCAGCAATACGTCGATTTTTCAAATCAAATCGCTACTCACCTAAATTTCGGCAGGAGGAAGCCGCCCGAACACGGTCTGCGCGGTGGGCGTACTCCTCGTCGAGATGTGTTCGTTTTTGAGTCGATTGAAAAAGGCCTCGCGCGGCGGCAAAGACGTTCTTCAATTTTCACCATGCAATCGAC
>JAHLJT010008446.1:34455302-34480384 GCA_031308135.1 Acheta domesticus
TCTGATTTTTTACGCTGAGATGCTCAGAGGAACAATTATGGACTCCGCAGAGTTTTCTGACCGGGGGTCCTAGGGTTCGAGTCTCAACGTTGGCATATTTTCGTCACCAGACATTCAACCTAGATCGAGTTCTGTTGTTGGTTGAGAACGAATTATTATAATAGTCTGGGCACGCGTAGGCGTGTTCGGGGGAGCGAACGCGCGTGTGGGGCCGCGAACGCGCGTTTGGGGGAGTGAACGCGCGTTCGGGGAGCGAACGCGCGTGTAGGGACGCGAACGCGCGTTTGGGGAGCGAACGCGCGTGTAGGGACGCGAACGCGCGTTTGGGGAGCGAACGCGCGTTTGCGGAGCGCGCGTGGTCGGGCCTACGGCCTCTGCCAGGATATGACCTTCGACATCTGTTGTGAAAGAACGAAGGTGATAGAAATCTGACATCGGTTGATAAGACTTCATGCAACGTTCCTTGGCGCATTCCGATTCTCGGAATCAGTTTCCCTTTGTAAGAGCTGCGCCGTTGCGTAGGCAGTTTCCGGAGGTCAGCGTTTCGACCCATGAGCGTCTCCGGTTCGGCAGAGGATAACGCACTCGACCTATATACTCCAGGCTATTAATTTCTTTTCGCAGTGAGTAGAATTGAAATGTGAGAGAAGGATGTTTGACCGTAGGCCCCAACAAACGCTTTGCCGAATGTGTACTGTGAGAGAGAGAGTGTGTGGGAGAGAGAGAGAGAGAGAGAGAAAGAAATCGAAAGAGAGAAAGAGAAAGAAAGCGTGTGTATATAGCGCGTGAGTGTATAGAGCGTGAGTGTGTAGCGCGTGTGATTGGTGCAAGCGTGTGTAGGCGCCTGCGTTTGTTCGGCGCGCGCGTTTGTTCGCGCGCGCGTTTGTTCGCGCTCGCGTTTGTTCGGCGCGCGCGTTTGTTGGGTGCGCGTTTGTTCGGCGCGCGTGTTCGTGGGCGCGCGCGCGTTTCACGCGCTCGCGTGTTCGGCGCGCGCCTGTGTTTGGGGCGCGTGTTTGGCGCGCGCTGTGTGTGGGCGCTTGCGTGCGTTTGGCGCGCGCATGTGGTTAACGCGCGCGTGTGGCACGCGTTTGTGGCGCGCGCGCGTGTTTGTGGCGCGTGTGTGGGGCAAGCGGCAGAATTTCCATTGAAAATACTGGTATAACCTTTATGGACGTCCATACCGGTATAGACGTCCTATAAAGGTATTTTACCGGTATAAAAGAATAAAGGTATTTTATACCGGTATGAAAAATACCGGTATTTTACCGGTATGAAAAAATACCGGTATTTTTACCGGTATTCAATACCTTTTCGGTCCCTGCCTTCACGAGCTATTGCAGGTTTTGTTAGAAGAGAGGAAAATTCAATACGTCCACTTGCTCAGCCTCCCTTCTTACAATCATCTTGAATAATGAACGGTTACGAGAAAGTTTGTAAACGTCAAGGAAGGAGGGGGAGAAACAATAATAAGAAGGAGAATTAATTTTGATTCTGATTATTAAACTGAAAAAGCAAGTTGTCATATATTCCAGTGAACGTATTTGATTCAATCATAGTGTTTAAAGTTTTATTGAGTTTAATATGCAAAGTTTCTGATATAATTCTGGCATTTTTTCGTGGTTCCTGGTCCAAAATTTTAACATTTTTGAAATCCATGATATACCCTGTTTCTATTTGGTGTCTTGACTCTGAACCTAATTGATGTTCATGTATTCTTTGTTTGAGTTTTCGTAATGTCTGACCAATAAATGCATTGGGTACAATTAATTTTATATACATCTTGTTTATCCATTTTTTCAATTTCATCCTTGTTATTTCTAATGATGTTTCTTTTGTTCAATACTTTGTGTACACATCTTATGTTTTTTTCCTAGGGGAAGTTGTTTAACAAATGAACGAGTAAAACTCGGGATGTAAGAAATAACAAAGCTTCTGTATTCCGTAGATATGGAATTGGTAGATTGTTGTACTTTCAAAAAAGAAAGTCTTCTTTTGATGAATTTTTCAATAACTACTGTAGGGTAGTCATTAAGCGATAGTATTGATTTTATAATGCGGATATTTTGATAATGGAATTTTTGGTCAGATAATTTAATAGCTCTGTCAATATAGTTATACGCAACTGTTCGTTTTTGATTAAACGGGTGTTTCGAGTAATAATTTAAAATTCTCCCAGTGTTTGTAATTTTTCTGTACCAATTGGTAACAATTTTTTCTTTTTCTCTAATGACTGAAACGTCAAAAAAAAATTTAAAAAATTATTTTCTTCTTTTTCTTACCCTATATAAAAAATAAAAACAGTGATATTACAGATATAATCAATAACTTACAATCATATTTGTAACTAACTTATAACTTTTCAACTCTTTAAATGTCCATATTTTCATGTTTAAGCCAATGTCTGAGGATGGCTGTTGAGCTATAGCCGAAATGTTACGTCATTCCATAAAACTTCATCACATGCAATTTGTTACTCATAGGAAAATAAAAAATTGGATGTCAAAAATTTAAGGAACTGTCTGTTTATTTTAATTAAGAGAGAATAATTTGATGGGTAGTATTAAGGAAGTTCATTGATACTTCACTGTACCGACTGATAGTTTTATTTAGGAAAGATACATTCATTTTGAGGGAGAAAATATTGGTACCTATCAATTTCATCTGAGATAAATCGTGCAGTCATTTATCGAGAAGTATAAATCTGGCTATTATTTATTTATTTAAGGTCGCTATAAAAACATCTGTGGTCATTGGCGACCACTATTGATTTATACTAGAAATAATTTTTTTTAAAATTTAGAGTAAACAGAATTAATAACGCTAAACTGAAATATGACGTACAATAAATTGTGCAATTATTCATATCATATTATCTAATCCAGCCAAATTAATATAAATTAAAATTAATCTGGCTATTGTTAGTCTGAAAATTCAGAAAATGATAGCCGGGAGAATCAATTCAAGTTCCAGAGAAAATCAATAAATTTCGTATTTTCTATGAACAAATATTTCATTTCCGAAACGCATTTTAGTTTATCACGGTATTTAGAATAATTTTCACGTATGTGGGAATCTTAAGCCGAAAGGCACTAGTTCATATCAATATGTGCTAAAAATAACTATTCGAGCAGTCCACGAGATTCAATATTTTTCATAAATGTTGGATGTGCTCATCATTTACGTTTACGGCCGCCGTGTACCATGGCTACCATTTTGAACAAAACTGAATTTTCAATAAGTACATTTAAAATATTATTGAACAGAACCTACAACCCTCTCTACAAACATTTTATATTATTAACGTATTCTAGTGTACGCCACGCAATGCTTTCCTTAGAGAATATTATTCGACTGTTTCACCGTTTACGCGGAGAAGCGAGGAAATGCTCCGCGCAGAAGTCTGCAGTATCGTAGCAGCCGGTTTGAATATCGCGGCGGGAAGTGATTTTTAAACTCAATTTTCTTTAAGACAAATTATTTTTCGGAAAACTGGAGCTGCCATTTTTCATGACGTGCAACATAGAATTTGGGGTATTTTTTGTAAAGGGAGCTTCTGGACACGCTGTATATAAAATAAAAAAAGCTTGCGACGAAGAGGCGCCTCGCACACAATTTTACTCCATAATTTTGCCGCCGTAGGACGTGCCTCCTGTGCCTATGCGTAAATACACCCCTACATGTTTTTATAGTACTATAATAATAACCCAAGTATAGACTGGCAACGTATCTCGTAGCCACGAAGTATACTGAATTGTAGATTTCGTGCTCGTACCTTTAGCGCTAGTGAAACCAAAACGTTGAGCTCGTCGCTATGTTACGTCACTACAGATTCGTTCGTTCTCATTGTTTCATTATTTATTATATTTTTTATTTTAATAAATTTCTGCTGGGCTTTGGCAATTGCTGAATTGGGGGTAAATAGTTTTATTGCTTATATTTTTCCTTTGACATGAAATTGGAATTTCAACACACCGGTTAGTTATTACCTTTATAATAATTACAATTTAATTTATATCTTTAGGAGCATGCCGTCTCGTCTGCTTTTCAAGCGAATGTGCCCCTGCTGTGGTCACGTGGTTTGTGACGCAAATTGGTGCTGCGCAGAGCAAGAAAAACTCGGTGCGCCGGAATAGCTAACCCTCTCTTTCCACTATTCATGTATCTCTTTCTCTGTTGTGCGATTTTGTATCTCTGCCCCTCAAGCCCTATGGAATCTCGCAAGGCATTTCTCGTCTTTCTCGCTCGTGCATGTCGCATGACCACAAACATCGATACCGTCGCGATATCATGCGGCACGACTGAGAAAGACGCGAAATACCGTGACATATTCTATCATGAAGACTGGTCTTGAGGGGCAAAGTTATGAAAATCGCACTATATCGCATTGGAAAAAGCACACAGCTGAGGGGATGGCAATTGCCCGTAACTCCAGGAAGGAACGAATTAAAGAACTGGGTAGATTTTAAGAACAGGGTTCGGCTCCTATTGACGCGCACGATTCGGTTCCGAACGAGTCACTCGCGGCGCCGCCACAGTGTGCACACGGCCACGTGGCCAACGCATTTTCGTGTGGAATCGTGACGCTACGCTACCCGTGTCCAAGTTGAGGACGAGGCTCGGGCCTTCGGCCCTCGCGTTAACATAAAACATCCTTGAGTCTGTCCAACGCATAATTACCAACGCATTTTATGCATTTAGCATTATGCATGCAACGCATTTTATGCATTTAACCATTGTAATTCTCCATTACACATTCGCACCACACCGCACAATGCACAATGCAAGCAGTGCTCCCTGAGTGATTCGTTCTCGTGGTCCGCGCGAGTGAACGATGCGCAAGTGAACCGTGCGCCGTGAGCCGAACCCTGTCCTTAAAATCAGCCAAGAACTGATGAGTGAAATAAACTCGAACTTCACACACCACAGTACAAGTGAATCCTAAGAACTCTCGGAATGTTTTCTCGTCCTATTTCCTCCATTTAAACTCCTTGGTTTGAACATGTAAGTGTGCAAATCTTTACGGCACCTAAATAGATTAATTGTATCCCTATTATGGAGAAATCAAGTTTTCCAGCTCCAGCAGGAGTAGTTTTCTAACTCAATGACAATTGGCGGCTTTCAGTGGGTCCAGCATCAGTTTCCCTTGATCCATTGCGTAAATGATGAGACGGTTCGGTCTTTACTTCAGGGCAGGAGCAGAGTAGCAGCTTTTCTCTCCGATTTCTGAAGGTTACATTAAGGTTCTGCTTTATTAAAAGTATATAAAAGATATTTAAAAATATATGTTTAGAAGTTAGAAAATATATAATATAAAAAATCAATTGCCGAAGATTGAATTGTTGCTATTATTTCTAATTTCAATTCCCTAAAAAAACTTCAGCATCGGGGTCAATGACTCCCATCTCGACCATTTTTTCCCGTTTCCCTAATCTACTGAGCGAATGCTGAGGTGACCTTTATTTTATTTATTTACGTCAAAAACAGTTAAAAACTGCGTATGACGAGCTATGGGGAGAAGTGAATTTTGTGCACGTTTTCATAATTCTGTGGTCTCTATCCTAAACCATATTCTAGTCGAATTTTGAATACAGAAAAGAGTTTTTTTTCCGAGTTTTGTTGACAAATATTCGCTCCTATATAATAAAATATATTTTCAAAGGTAAATTAGCTATAAATTCCTGCCCTGAACCCTCATGTTCTTCATGAAAGAATAATACTTTTTGCCGCGATAATATGAAAAACGATAATTTGAATCACTATATTTCCCACTGAAATTCAGAAGACGTGCACAAATAATGAAGTTACATTTATGTCCAGAAGCAAAACAAGGGACCATCTCAGCATTTGCTCAAGGATCAGGGAAACTGGACGAAAAACCTGATCGAGATGGGGGCCATCAACCCAGAAACTGTGGTACAATACTTGTTACAGGTTCTTTAGAATTATACAGTCCAAATGATAAATAATTACATTAACTATCATTGTTAAAATTAATGCTACTTTCCTTTTTGATGCTCAGTATAGTCTCGAATTGTATAGAAACAGTTATGCAGCAGAAAAGATTTTACTTGGGACTTAAACTTTTCTATTGAATTTAATCGTTTTGCTTCTGGACATAAATGTAGCTTCACTAAGCGCATGTTTCGTTTGGCTCTCCTTTTGCTTGTAGTGGTAGGTGTAAGAGCTGGGGGTGAGTTAATATTTTGTTAGTACTGCAGAGAAATCAAATTTGCTGTTCGTTAACCTAGGCAAATAAGTTTCCTATAACTTGGGGATGAAAAGTCTAGTTTTTTCAAGTGTTGCTAATTTCGTGCTCTTTGAACATTTATTATTTTGTTTTATTTTTTTAAACTTTTATTTATCTTCCAACTATTTGTAGTTAAAATGTTGGGAAGGTTTCTGGATCTCAAAAAACCTGCACAGATGATCTTCTTCCTCATGTGTCACATATAGTTATTACTGTTTTTTGACTAAATAAATCCAATACTCCATGTCAGATTTTAAATTGAAAATAATGAACAGCTATTAGGACACAAAAAAATCATGGATGGTGTTTTACAAAAATAGCAAGAGACTGAATCATGAAACAATTCTTCCATAGTTGAATACTACTCTTCCAAGTTTGAATTGTAGCAGTTTTTGTTTTAATTCTATTTCCCAAAAACTGGTTTTTTAGGGTGGGGAGGGGCACGCATGTGCAATTTGGCAATTTTTGACTTAGACCTAATAGGACAGTTTTTAAATTAATTTTTATTAGCAAAAGTAAAACTGGAACTATGGAATACGCTGCTTGTATATGTGTGGGCACAAAGTTACTTACAAGGATGGGCAAACAAGATTACAAGTGTGAGAACACAAAACTAAACTTCCTAACAAAGAATCCTCAATAAAGTAGTAACTGGTTTCGGAGAAAACACAAGTAAGATTATTTTATGGATCATTAATTACTGAACCAAATTTACAAAGCTTCTGCAAAGTAATTCTGAACAAATAAAAGTGCACATATTTAAAGGCTGTTTTAAACATGCAAACATTGTAGCTAAGCCCAACTGTTCTCTTTATTTGCTGGAACTACTTAAGATAACTTCCCTTTTCAAACTAAGTGAACAGTTGGATGAACCAGGAATTGAAGATTGGGGAAGGGGTCTCTTGCGAAAGCAATAGGATTATCTATCCTTTTGCATGGATTATGCAAGATAGATCAAAATCAAATACCCCAATCACTTTTTGTGTGTTGTCAATATTACAAATTTTCCACAAAATCACAGAGCGTTTAAAAGAATAATACATTGTCACAAACGGTATTTTCCTACATAAACAACAATCAATGTACTATCATCCATCTTTGTATTTTCTCTGATGGGGATAATTATGAAGTGATAAAAGAAAAACAGTATCTTAGAAACTTCTTTGTGGTGTTTTAATGTATTTGTATAACATACAACTTGTAGTTGTGTTTGGAGAATACAGGAATTAATAGAATCATTATACTTCGAACTGCAGAAAACTACATTTTCTAAACATACCTACGTATTCTCACCACATAAGTGCATAACACAAGTTGTACTGGAATATTAATTTCAATGTTAATTTTAAATGTACAATGTGAATTAATTTAATTGCTGGAAATCAATAGAAATATTCTGGGTCTTTCTGGAATGGCACACTTGTGTATCAAGCGCAACAAATCATATTTTCAGAACCTTCAAAGGCAATGGCCAAAGTTAAGGCAATTTTCATTATCTTCAACTTACACCAGAATACTACAGAGATAAACTGTAGTATTAAAACAGGGAATAGTTCTTCCTGAAAACAAAACACTTGACTAATTGCCATTTGGTATTTGATAACATGCACATCCTAGTGTTGAATACTATTCTATTCTTTCAAATATAACATTTTGATCATTATGTAGAATATTAGCCAACACTACATTCATTTCCAGAAAGGACACAAAAATATTTAATATGCTAGTAACTAGAATATTTCATTTGTGATTGATCACTCCACAAGCACTTCCCCAAATTCCCAACAAAATTGATTTTAAACGAATCATAAAAAGCACTACTATTTTCTCTTCAACAGAATCAATAGTTTAACTTATGAGTAGCAAATAGATCCCATTTTAATGCGAGAACAAATTTAAGATGTATCTGAATATATCAAGCACAAAATGAAAATTAGTTCACTCATACTTGAATTTATCCATACATCATGTCAAGCACATGGTAGGATGTATATTTGGCTTTCATGATAATCTTCTAAATAATATTTAATAATAACAGAAATTATATTATCCTATATTCAAATATCAACACTTAACTTTCAAGTTTATAATTAATTTCTCCTAAAAATTATACCAAATTAATACTGTACTTACATACTCTCAGAAAAGAAGAAAGTTTTTAACATTTTCACTCATTTCTATTCAGTAAAACCAAATTACATTTACCTACCATACGCCAAAAACTTGCTACTAATTGTTAACAGTGATACATTATCAACTTTATCATCTCAGAATGACTTGTCATGCTTGCTCTGAAAGTCTTTGCATTCATTCTGAAAAAGCTGACCTCTCTGGCACTTCCCACACTATATTTCAAGTCTTGTCATTTATTCAGTGCAAGTTTCAAATGCCCAATTTAAATTCCTAAACCAAGTCTAATAGCCTTACCATGGTCTGATTAAGAACACAAAATAATGATAGTGAACATGCATGAGGAGAACCTGTTACACAATATATAGAAATTAAAAAAGTTATTAGTGTACAATTTCTAATGCAGCATCCACCTTGTACCAATATAATTAGCATGCATTTGATTAACACATCAAATGCATGCTAATAATTCAAATAAATCAAGTATCTAATAGAAATTAGCTAGTACATTTGCCACCACAATGGTTTTTTGAATATGACATCACTTCTAGTAAATCTCATGAAATCATTGAATAAAATTAGAAACTGTATATAATAATATACTTCATCAATTATTCTAGATTCTAGCAGTAGGTCAGACTGAAGATTCAGAATTATTGTTTACAATGAGAATTAATGCAAACTATAGGCTACTGATGAGAAATAACTTATAACTTGTACATTTCTTCAAGAAATGTTTTACTTAAAACATCAGGGGGTTATCCTCAGACATGAAATTTTCTTTTTAATGATCAAAGGTAACTTGTTTGTAAACCTACAGAACTATACAAATTAAGAAATAAAATTGTCCATTGACACATGACAATACATTCCTAATACTATTTAACTTACAAATCAAATATCAATATGACAAAAGAAAGAGAGAAGAAAAAAAGAAAGGAGGAAAAAAAAAAAAAAAAAAACCTCTTGTTAATTCTTTCCTAACACATAACTATGCTTTTCTGAAAATCAATGTTATTTAAATTCCAATTTACATAATAGTCTAATACATTTCACTTATTTTCTATTTAATAATTACATGCAAACTTTCAAACTATCACTTGTAAATAATGATATACCCATATGCAAAATTTCCAGCAATTTAAATGAAAACCAAATGAATTGAGACTTTAAATTGGAACGCACGTTTCCTATACATCAGAACTTTTCATTTTAAAGATAGGAATTTTTCTCAGACATAACATACAGAGCAATAACCACACTGAAATGACTGATCAATGCAAACATGATTGTTATATGCTTTGCCATTTGACTTAGTAAAATATTGTCATGTATTATCTAAGTGTTATACAGTTGCCTATTAACCTCAAAACTCATCATTTCGCATTATTTAAGTCTGAACTGTCATTCTAGCATGTTAAAGACTTAAATCTATGATATATACTTTTGTACAGCCATCAGGGTGATTCTTCATGCTACAGCACAAATATATAAACATACAACTCCAAAAACCATTGCCTGGCATATTCTTAAGCAATTGCAAATGTTCTTTGCAGTATAGTAATGAAGACTACAATGAACTTAGTCTGGATAAGTGCTGCATGTTCTATCATCTCTGGGCAAAAGAACAAAATGTTCTGTATGGTTTCTAGTATGCCCTGATTTCATTGAATGAATTCTTCTACTCATCCATAATCTACTGTACAATCATACAGATATTGTTTGCTATCAAACATTTCACATACATGAACACTCAATCTAAAAGAAAATTTTCTTACAAAGAAAATTAAACTAGTGTAATCATACTTTATCCAAATCTCAAAGAAAGAAAAGTTTCAAAATACAACTGTCAGGACGGAAACAATATGATAAATATACTATGTTCCTCTTAGAAAATATATCTGCAGAAAGTGATGAATAACTAAGCCAGATGGTTTTGCAACATAATCAGGGGGAGAAAATGTGAAATAAGACACAAGTGAGTGAATGAATGAATAAAATTAAAGTAATTTTAGTCTTTCTTATTTTGAAAGGAAATATAGCAAAAATATATTTTGAAAGTAAATATGGCACAAGGGTTTTAACAAGTTTTAGACTTTGACACACAAAAGTAATAAACAAATCCAAATATCATTCTACAATGATTGTAGAATAACATATTTAATATACAATTCTATATTGCAGAATAAATTATACACACAAGGAATTTACTAATCAATTGAAAAGAAAAGTTTATTAAGCTTATAAACTTAAATGACTTTCACAACATATACAGACTAGTTATTGTGTATCACATTGTCTTCTGAGCTACAAAATAGTTCAAATTTACAATATTAGTAATTTTCAATTAACATGAACTTTTCTCATTTCAGAATTGATATACATTGCTGAAACCAGTTTAGAAAACAAAACATTTACAATAATGCCTTTAATGGTGTTACTAGTTTTGTTTCTTAGACAGTTCTGTACAAAGGGAGCCATTTTAATTGATATTCTAAAACTTTGGTATTCAACTTTTGCAATGGAGTTCTCATTATTTTCTTTACAAATGAGCTCTCACTTAAACTTGTAGAAATGTACTCAACACAGAATAATTCACTGGCATTTTCAGGACATTTTAATGGAGGTCTAAACTAAATTTATTCAGACAAAGCTTTCATTGTTGCAATTATGCAAATAATACAGTAAATAAATTCACAAGACTTAAAAATCAAATTAGAATTTAAGGGGTTCTTCCATTATTGGTCCCCTTCAAATGGCCATCAACTGGAATGTGCAAGGTTAACAGAGAAGAGAGAAAATAAGGATTTAAAAACAAAAATAATGCTAAAAAATCTACCATTTTTAATTAAGTTTAAATGTAATTTGATTAATATTCAATAAAACAAAAAAATACTTAATATGTAGCAAAATGAATACACTGTGCACCTAAAAGCAAACTGTCAATGGTCTGCAACGAACAGTCTGTAGAAAATAATAAACATTCCAATGTAACTGCATTGTATTCATAAAATAAATAAAAAAACACCATTTCAGAAAGCTTTTCTTGAACCTAAAAAAGAATACTGGAAAAATCTATTTGTTCGTTTTTTCAAAATTGTGGTATATTGTTTCATCACTGCATTCAAATATTACACATGCCTTGTAGTTCGTTGACAGATGCATATCATGATGCATAAATTCTTTACAACAGAAAGAAAGATCTAAGAGATTTCAAAAACTATTTTCATGAGTGTACCTGCCTTTCACATTCCAAATTAATAAAATGCTAACACTATTATATTTTATTTAACATCAATCAGATTACAATGCTTTGCAATTATCTAGCAATTGTGCATTGAAATATTACAATGTTATTAACTTATGATGAATAGAAGAAACAATGTTTCAATAAATAATCAACAGCTAGTAGCAAGTAATTTTTTACAAATAAAACTACACTTCTTCCATTCATAAAAATTTCAATAAGAAAAAAGAAACCATGCTTTTCGTGAAAACATGCTGCTCATGATATTGTTGACAGGAATATACATAAACAACATGTCACAAGAATTAAAAGTATATATTTACACACACTGTTCATATATTTCCAATTCAAAAATAACACTTCCAAAAGAAAAAGTTATGCCACTGGAATGATTATTGGATATAGTCACTTAAACATCTAATAATTATTCCAATAAATGCTAAATTAAACAATGAAGTTCATTAAATTACAAACATTTTACATCAAATGTTTCTCTTCTCTGATACTTTCCCACAGGCACAAGCACACAAGTGCACAAATATCAGAACAGTGTTACCAATGCAGGACTGTGATTACGTGTGTGGTGTTATGTTTTACTAGTTACAAATATGTCTAAATATTTTGAATAAGAAATGACAAAACAGGCAACTTACAAAACAATATGATTTTAAATACAAAGCCAGGACCACTTAATTACATGTCCACACAAAGTCAGATAAAATATAAAGGTCTCTAAAACTTACTACCTTAAAGGTCTTCAGTGATAAACCAGAAAGAAGAAAAACAATCACCCTTGATGTAATTCACATCTTTTTAATGTACACAACTTTTTACCAATGGCTTATAGGAATGTGAATAAGGGTAATAAGAACAGGCCCAACAGTGTCCAAAACAATATTATATACATTTACATACATTTTAATAACAACATTCAAGATCTTCTCTACCATAACGACACGATGCAGAGGTACTTCCTGAAGTAGTCGTTACACAAGGGAAATAGCTTTCACACATATAGAAAACGGTTAAAATGAGGTCTTTTCACAAACCAACAATCTTCATAAGTGTAAAACATTAATAACATTCTATAAAGTTTCTCTTGATTCATGTGGTAAAAATGTTACTATGTTAATCTTCATTTTCTCTTCTTAACAAAATACAGTTTTACACAAAAGCAAGACTATACAAAAAAAAAAAAATGCTCAATTGAGTTTTGTAATAGCATCTGCTTCAAAGATCCTCGCAGGAAAGTCTGAAGTCAAGGAAGTCTTGTAAGTGTACATAACACACATAACGTCCTTTCATTTAACAGATTTTCCACGATAAAACGAGACAGCTGCGTGAATGTCAATTGCAATTCATTAAATAAACAATGAGACATTACTTTATTTCTTCTTGTACATTACTAAGTAGTATCCAATTATATAAGAACTTTAAAAGTCTGCTCCCAGAAAATAAATTTAAAAAATTCACAAACATTGCTTAAATCTAAATTTTTGGTTATTAGAAAAAACTTCTGCTGGAATTTCAATTTTTGGATTGAGATAAGAATCATGCAGGAGAGTTTTTACTTATAAATTTCTTAATGGAACTCATGTACACATGAAGAGCACCAATTTTCATAATAAAAATTCCTTGTCAACAAGAAGCTAAAATAGCCACTTAAGCTGTTATTCAGAAAATTGGCACCATAAAGGCAATGTTGAAGAAGTTAGAACAGGATAGATGAGCTAAAACAGCAATTTACAAACTTGAATTCTAAAATTGACATGATATTATTTCAAATGCAAAAAAATATTTTCTATTTTCAAATTCATTGTTAGGCATGTTTCTGAAAACTTAAGGAACCAGTGTGATAATGAACAACCTCTTAAGAAAATCAAAAATTTTGCAAATTAAGGATATTTAGATTGAATCACATTCTGTAATTAACAAGCTCTAAAAATGTATATGAAATTAAATATTCTCACTGCATTAAATGGAAAACAACTAAAAACCACAAAAGCTTAACTAAGGACCTTATTATCTTTACAATGCCTACAAACTTATAAACATATATTTATGAGAAAAAAAAGAAAGAAATTAGAAAACAAAAAAAAGCAGTTGGGAAAGCATATATTTAATGATAATACTTCATACCGATTTCAAACTTTGGTAAAACCAATTAACTTAAAATACTGTATCAAAAATAACTCAAAATTTCAAAAACATGATTTCTCGGACGGAATGAATGAAGATCTGCAAAAATTAATCAAACATTATGAAAATTTACATTCGGACTGATGAACAGTAATCATCAAATTATTCACATAACTGCCATCTAACTTAATTCACAAAAAATATGTAGTATGATTGTTAATCTAGATCTGCAACATAATTACACACTTTGTCATGACTTAAAAAAAAGAGCACAATTAATGATTAATACAAAAATCTAAGAACAGTCAATAAAAATTCTAATTAAATCTAAAATATTTTATTATGCACAAATGTTGCAGAACTGGTAAAAAAAATCAGAAGAATTTACAGATATTACACAACTTGCTACTAAAATAATAAACCACCAATGTTATGATTTATTTTTCATTTCTCAAATAAAACACGAGAAATATCTTCTTCAAAAGACAAATCTAAATGACACATTCTCTTTCCTTAATAAATAAATAGGTCAACACTAATTAATATTGGTAGCATGCAAGGACAGCAGGCAAAAGGAAACTTGCACTCCAAAATTAGATATATGATGAACTAATCATAAAGTAAATCTCAACTAAATCCAAACAACAGACTTACAAGTTGAAAAAGAAACTGGGTTTCGGGAGAGAAAAAACTGCAATTTATTTGCTATTCCTTCTGAAAATTATCAATAAATCCAATGGGACTGAAGGAAGATTTCATTGATTATTCATTCCCAATAAGTCTACAACAGTAATAGGAAAGTAATCTTACTACAAATAACGCAAGATTCTCCTGCTCATTAAAATGAATACTTTCCACATGTGACTCTACATAAAGATTTCATGATTTGCTCTCAACATATAGCAACTTTAATGATGACAAATGAAAGATTGAAAAAAAAAACACCACCATACAAGTGGTACATGAAAAATTTGATTAGAACTAGGGAACAGGCAGACTTCCAAGATCTTCATAGCAGCACAATGGAACCTTCAAGTGCAGAAATTCTGCATTCATACAGAAAAAGACCAAGATGGCGATATCCAGCATTGTGTGCAAACTGTATGCTGAGGCACATGTTGTAAGAGATATTAATCTAACATACAAAAATGTAAACAATAATTAAATAAAGTACATTTTTCAGTAGCCAGAAAGTACATTCTCTAATTTAAAAAGACTACTTTGTTTCTTTGATCTACAAACCTTTAACATGTTTAGACCATCAAAGACGCTGCAATGCTGAAATTCACCATTCACTTTCCACTAACTTAAATAATATGACTTTACAATTCATGTGAAATTTTAATGCTTTTAGTGTAGAAAGACCAACTATAGCAATTACAAAAACAAGAACCGAAAAGATGCTTAGGATATTTAGATGATAATTTGAAATATGAGATTGAAATACCGAGCAGGTACAATTGCTCAAATGGTATGTAAACAAGGCCACCAATACAGGACTGCATTTCTGCTATTTTATTTTTTACAAGTAAGGAAATTCATTAATTGGATAATATTTCAAGATTTCTTGAAGATACAATAACATCAAGTTTTTCAATAACTGGATTTAGCATTAAGGTTGCATATTAAGATACATTTTTGTGACATACAATTTATCTTCTTTGAAAATTTTAGTTTACTGTCAGGAGTATTTTGGAAGACAAATTTAATTGAAATTACTTATTCCTCTGAAACTAACAATAGGTAAAATTAAATGTCAGGTAATATCTATAAGCAATTAAAATAAAAAATATAAAAAGAATCCTATTACACTAACCGTGCCTGCATACCCATGATCTTTCAATGATTTAAATTTTTACAATTTGTCTTCTGTACAGCTTTTCTTATATTATTTCACACTTGATCCTGAAAGTGAAAATACATGCTACATAAACTGTATTGTTCAGAAAACCAATTAGTAAAAAATAACAAAAAACCTCCACACACCCCAAATGTTTTTTGTGTTTTTTATTTGGGTACATGCAAAATACACAAAACTCAAAAAACCTTCAGTTTTCAAATTCCCACAAATTACACTATTTTTCCTAATGATGCAATGAGGGAAACAAAAAAATAGCTAATGTCATAATTAGTTATTTATAATTAATATAATTTTGTAATTCAAAATACCCATTCTTGCAACACTGCAATTGCTCTGTTTGGAACCGAGTTGTACACAAAAACACTTCCTTTTGAAAGTAATAATGAATATGTAAACACTATTCAATGACATCTTATGACAAAATACTAAATAGATTTGCCATACTATCAAATAACTTGATGTGATTCAGAAAAATATAGTGTAACTTTAATTTTAGTACAATTCATTCGAAAAAAAAATCACCTATGAAGGTTTACACAACACAAAAAGAAATGGAAGTAAGTACTCTTTAAAAATATAATGGGCATTCTTTGTTTATTTGGTAGGATGAATCTGTAACTGAAAAATTTCTAGAACCAGTTCAGCCAACTTCACAACCCTCTGATTATGTTTAAATTGCCCTGACAAGCATAATTCATCTTAAAACAGGGGCGATTACAAAAATTAGAGGAAAGAATTTTCGGTGCTTTATCCCAATTTTCCAGAGCTATTAAAATCAAGTTTACCCAACTCAACTGAAATAAATTCAAAGGAATTTCAAACAGTTCTGACAAGGATGGTAAAGATTAAATAAAATTTAAATCAATTAAAATTTTTCTTACTAAACCATCTAAACTATTACAAAAGTGGCTCAGAGTGTCTTTTTTTATACCTCACAATCATTATGATTAGAGCATGGAAGTGTAAGCATATATTTTACCTGATATTAGGCAGGCCAAAAGGACAGTTTATTTATACTAAAATAGGCATGCAAAAATGCACTTATTGTAGCTAAAAATAGAGGGGGGGGGGGGCCAAAAAGGCTTGTAAGCAATCAAAAATCACCATTTCAAAGATATTATTATAAATATTCATAAGAATTAAAACAATTAAAATTTTTGTTCTAATATTTACTCTAATATGTACATTTACCACTTACGCAGAAATAAAACATCATACATTTTGTAAATGTTACCTTCATTTAAATTTGTGAATGTTTGTAAACTAAAAATTACTGTAATTCTGTACATTTTCATTGGATGTTAACATTCTGAAATTTTAGATTGCGAACCAAAGCGTGAATATTTGATACTCTCTCCTTAGAAATAACATAAACACATTTGGTATACAAAATAATTAATTACAAAAGTAAATGAAAACTAAATACATCTATATTACTGATGATATAGATTGATGCTTTACCTACCTTTATTCCCATGTATTTAATGGTAACAAGCATTCTTAAATGTGAATTTGAATGCATGACAGACCTAAACAAAATTCAACTGGAAGGCTGGATGGTTCAATGCAGGCATGTCAAGGGTCACAGGCAATTTGTTTTATTACTTTATTTCATGTTTTCTTTTCTTTAAATTTCTGCCTTGTATAGTCATTTTGCCAAAGGGGCAGGAATATGTTTGAAAGGCAAATTTTTTGCCCTGTTTTATTTTGTGTTGTTTTATTAATGATTTTGTTATTTGTTGTGTGTAGCAACAATGTAAATACAAGAACAAGTTGCCTTGTAGCTTATCTCCTCTAGTAATACATTCTCTTAGATTTATTATGTCACTCTTATGGGCAGACAACTCCTTTTAATAGACAAGTATCTTTGTTCCTAACCCGACAGTAGGAAGTTACCATTAGTTGAACATGATAACGAAACATGAGCATGAAGTTAACATTATTGAACAGGTACAACTATTAATGAACTGAAGTAAATGCAACAACGAAATCAAGATCCTTTCGATTCAAAGTATATAATTTTACTCACAATTAATAGATTCAAATATTAGTGATGTATTTTATTTTAAACTTACAAATGAAAATTAATATCACTAAATTTGCAGCAATAACTGACAACTGTCTTCTCCAAAAAATTGTCCTTGGGTCAAGAAGCAGTGACACGCAGCCACCTAACAGAAAAATTCTTACTTTTAAATCTCGCGGCAGTTTCTTCGGAAGCAGTGCCTGCAACCTCAAGTAAGCTATTCGTAGATACCTTGCTCATGACCTTGACATGCCTGTATTAAGCCATTCAGCCTTCCAAGTGAATTTTGTTTATGTCTTTTATGCATTCAAACCCGCATTCAAGCATGTTACCAATAAACACATGGATAAAGGTAGGCAAAGCATTGAACTGTATTATCAATAATTTACATCTTTTTGTTTTGCTTATTTTCGTATTAATTTTTGTGTAACTAATGTGTTTATATGATTAACATTAATTTTTAATTTATAAACATTAACAAATTTAAATAAGGTAACATTTACAAAATGTATGATTATGATGTTATAACATCAACTAATAAGCAATAAATTTTGATCTAGAAATGTAGATTCTTATACATTGTGAAGAAATTGTACACTATTTAAAAAGAGGATTATCTGGAAAAACAATTTCGACTATAAACACCAGTAACTTTTGAAATTTCCAGTTTCACAAGAAAATTCTTTTTTTTTGGGTGAAAGTTTAGAGTTTGTGTTATATTTTGGGTCAACAAACTCAAAAATCGAAGATTATATATTTTGGGAATTTAGGTTTGAAACAATCCTACACTTTTAAATTCGGGAGTAAAAACATTGGTATAAAATGCAAATGACTTTCCACTTTCCACAGCTCAATGCAAAAGACCTTTACTTTGAACTATTTACTATTAGGAGAAACACTTTTCTTATAATAAAATGAATTTTTCACGTGAGATTTCAGTTTTTTTTTTAGTTCATCTATAATGCTCAGAAATGTTACTAATTTTGGGTACACATAAAAACAAGGTCAAAGGACAAACACATGTACTAGTGTGATGCTTCTATCCTTTTTTACACCACATTGAGAAAGTCCAAAAATTTGTAGACCAATTGGAAGGGGTCATGCTTTTTTTTGGCCAATGTCACATGGAATTTCATATTAATTTCAAACTCGCAGGACCTCAAGCTTGTTCAGATCAAACGGAGTATATCAATTTTTGAGAAATCATCTGAACGTTTAGGCACTACCATTGACTAAGGATGTCAGAACGACAGAAGTTTTGCCTTTAATCTATTTTTCGGTATCAAGGACCCACAAAACATGGCTTCTGACCACAAAAAGAGGACGTAATTTACTATCATACAATTAAAATAAGTTGGTGATCGACAGTTGTGCTTCTGAAGCTGTTGCTTCATACAATTTGAGTATATATTTGGTTACTTTTATAAGTACGTATTTATTTCAAGTGTTGATTTTTGTGTCCCGGGAACATGTGCTCAGTGGTACACAAACTGTCAACGATGCTCCTTTCAGTTTGTAACTGTCAATCACCAACTTCTTTTAATTGGACCCTACATATAGGAAAAAAATGTATTCCACCTCTTCTTTACCAGGGCTCGACAATAAGAGTTTTTCTGTTGAAAAATTACAGATTCCTGCCACAGTAAAAATAAGGCAAAATGAAAATCTTCTAAAACAATTCCATTTGTTCACATAAGTTAATGTAATGAATAAAATTTAATATTGCTATAATTTTAACAGAAACAAATTTTTACATTATTTACTTAAATATCAACAAAATATTAAATCTACATCTACTTCTTCCTACCCATTTTCTAACCTGTCCAGGCAAAACATTTTTCTTCTTGATCCAAATCCAATGTCCAGACTTGCTTCTGATCTGTAGTTCACAGCCACAAATGGAAGTCACTTTCCTGTCATTCTTGCTCAAGGGGACCAGAAAGGGGGGGTTAGCCGGGGCAACTTGCCCCAGGCCCTAACTCCATTGAATTTCTCATTCAAAAGAAATAAAAAATATAATTATTTCCAATCCAAATTTAATGCTAGAAGGTATTTAGATGCACAGAGAAATTAATTGTTTATGAATTGGGGAGGAGGGCAGTTTTTGCTAGAAATGAGGGGCCCCCTTGGATCAACTGCCTCAGGCTTCTCGTTTTCTCTGGGTGTTCTTGTTCTCACTATGTAATATTACCATTTAGTTTTATTTGCAAGAATGTTTTCATACAATTCTTTAACATTTAGTAGCTTTATTATTATAGTTTCTTTTCTTGTCAAGTAGCAAGCAACTTAATGTGCTTTGCAGAAATTTCATTTCTGCTATATGGATTTATATTGGTTTCTTTCTGTACCAACTCATGTTTCACTGGCATACATGAGAGTGAGGACTGAGACTTTGATGTAGAACTTAAGTCATGCCTTGTCTCAGATACTTATGTACTGCATAATAAACTTCTTAGAATTTTACTTATTTTTATTCCACATCACAATTCATGTTGAAAGCGAGATCATAGTCCTAGTTCTTGAAGTGTAAAACTTGCTTTAGGGCTTAATTTCCTACTACAATTTTGGACCCCTACAGGAATTTTTCCTTGAAATTCCATTACTTTTTACTTTTAAACAAATATGTTAAGTTCACACTTTTCAAGAATATTGTTAAAGATAAACATTGCCACTTTAAAATTGTTTTCAGTCTCTTGTATCATTTTGTTATCAGCATATACAATACAATTAAAGTTACGTAGAATAAGCAAAACCATTTAGTTGCACAGATCTACTTACTTCTTTCACATTCTTTAAATGTTATGTTCTGATTCCTTCATTCTTCTATCAATGACTTTTAGGTATATATTATACCTGTATGCAAACATTTTTTCCAGAATCCTGCCTGTTCCTCTGAGAGAAGTGCTTCTGTTATTGTCTTGAGATGTTGATTCAGAATTCAGATAACAAAAATTATTATAAATATTTTAAAAATAGTTTTTGAGATATTTAACATCCATATAATCAGAAAAAACATTTGATATACGTCTCTATTTACAACCGCATAAAAACGGATAAGAAATATTTTTAATCCTACATGTAGTAACTGGTTAACGTGCATTTGTGTGTTCATGTTGCCCAAGGCTACACCTCTTTTGGTCCACCATTGGAAGTGTCACTTGACATGTCCTCAGTCTACTGGTGGAGATCTGCCTCCCCCTTGTTAGCCTTTTCAAAATTCCAAGTACCTACTAATTTAACTAAAATTCATTAATTGCTAATAGTGTAACTAAATTCCAGTTTCTTTGAGATTGATTAAAAATCTTTGAAGAAAATCCTTTAGAATGCAGAGTTTCAAATGTATAAATGATGTTCTTGTTATGTATTTAAAAAAATTGCTTTTTTCTACTTCTTCAATGAACATTTATGAATAGTTTCTATTTATTATACATTCCTCAAAATATCAGTTGATTATAAGCACTGCACAATATAAGTACTCAATTTAATATAAGTACAATATAATACAATCTCAATTTAAGCACAATACAATATTCAACTAGAACAGGCACGTACTTTCTCGCCCGCGCATCTTCATGCAAAATGACAAAAAAGTACCCAAATTTTCGAAAAAATGTACATGATCATGTTTTAAAGTTCCTTATTATATAAGATCCAAGTCTTTGTCGTAAGAACATCAATTTCTGTTCCAAACTGTCTCACTTGTGGGACAATCCTCCAAAATTAGGTTCATATCTGATGACATTGACTCTGACATAATCTGAACAAGATCTTGATGAAGTTGTATCTATTAAACTACATTTTAAGTTTCTCATATACATAGCATATATATGGAGTAATATACATTGTATAGGGAAAGTTATGTAATGTTGTGGAAAATTGGTTTCAAGATTTCAATGGAAATACATGTTTTGGGGTCCCCTGATACCAAAAAGTGTTTTTCTTCAAATACCCGTCAGTGAACACAACTACTGCCTAAACCAGGGGGTGTTCAACTTGCAAGGCCTCAAAGGCCACAACTAAAACCTTTTATATGGTTGCGGGCCATATTTACATACACTAGGTGGCATAAGTCCAATTTTCATGGTTAACTCTGAATTTTCGAAAATTGCAAAATTTTAAATTTTTTTAGCGTCTTCCTACAACTACAAAATTGAAGATAGAGATTTTTCCTTGAAATGAAATTTGTTCTTCGTAATTAGTTCTTTCATGAAGGTCATGTCTTTTTTTGAAAATTTTAGTTGTTTTCATGCAATATTGCATGCAATATGTGCAATTTTATAAAGGAACAAAAACAATATTTTCTCGAAAAGGGCTCCCAATTTTTTCTTTACACTTTTGGTAGGGATAATGCCTAATGTACTCTACGAGATGACATAAATGCCATATTTTTGCCAGTATTTTGTTTTTTCAAAAATTACAAAAATGTAATTTTTTTTACTTGTCTCTCACGTCATTCATATTTACATTAGTGGCGATTTGTTCACTTTATTATATTTACGAGTACATGAGCTTTAAATATGTCAGGAAAAGTTTCTCGAAAACCCAAAATTTTTCTGTGAAAACTAGCTCAAAATTCCACATTTTCAGAAACGCTCAAACGCCATTTTCTCATAAATATTTTCTTTAAACTTTTTGAACGAATAGTTCACACTACTAACTACACTCTTTAATATCATGTAAAGTTCATCTTGGGGGATTTTGTTTTTGTTTTTGTTTTTTTAAATTACACAAATGTAATTTTTTGAAAGATGTCTCACACCGTTAAAATGCACATTTCCAGCAATTTGTAACACTATTGTATTTGTGAGTTAAAGTGCTTCAAACAACTTCAAATGAAGTTTTTTGAAAACTCAAAACTTTTCTATGAAAAAGAGCTTCAAATTCCTCATTTACAGTACATTTCAATGCCATTTTTCTTAAAAACGACTCCAAATTTTTGAAAGAAAATTGCCATTTAGGACGAAGTTTTAATGTTCTTTAATATTCTTCAAATAATATTTCCATTCTATTATTAGGAAACTGGAAAATTAGGAATATGTCAAAAAAAATGTACTTTGGGCAGTGATAGATGGCAGCTGGCAAGAGTATATGGCAAGTCGGAACAGCTAGCTGAGACCAAAGGAAATAGAAAACTAATATGGGAAAGTCTGTGGCATTCTGTAGCACCACTACTTTTAAGGTGGGATAAAAACCATAGGTCTGGAAAACCAGAGGCTACTAAAACAAAGCTGAATCTAGAAACAAATATGTCTTTAATAAAGTTTTCATTATAGTGACTTGAATATTCTAAAGGAATCCTCAATATTATTCTTTATTAACTATATTTTGTATGTTTGATTCACAATTTAACAAGGCCCTGTTCACGTTATTCTTAACTGGTATTTGAGCAACCCAAGAAACATGAACCATACTTTTTAAGAAGTCTTGCTTACCTAAATATGGAAGAATTTGGATTAAACTCTCTCTTCTAATTTATCAAAGACCCTCTAAACAAGTCACCAATTATCACACAACTATTACAAGTCACTAATAAGAACTATCCGACTACAGTACTACTTAGACTACAGTAGTACTTTAAAAGATGCTAACATGTTAAAAATAGGGTTTACAAGATTTCAATTTAGGATTAATGCTTGTTTTTGTGAATAATTTTTCAATGTAGTCTGCTAAAATAAGAACTTACTTAGGTCATTAAACCTTGTTAAAAGTGTGAGAACTGAATCTGATTATTTCTGAACATAAACTAAGAGAGACTTCTTGAATGTATTGGAAAATTTGCTAGCATTAACCTTCCATATCATTCATCAGAATTAATTTAAACATTTTTTATGGACTTGTTCAAGAAGAGATGGTATTAAGGATAGATTACATCACACCTTCCCATTTTTAAAAAAAATCTATGAATTTTTTAATAATAAAGGTAGCCACAATAAAACAGAATGAAATAGAAAAGAAGATGTGAGAGGGAAGAAATGGAATACACATGATCATCAAGCATAACTCATCAAGTTATAAAAATGATGGCTTTCAAACAAGATATTTTGTACCATCTAACCAACACTTAGACTAAGAAGGTAATAACAGAAATAAGAGTACCAATACCAAGATCACATGGGATCTTTATGACCAATGAGATGAAAGAATGACAGTTACCCCTTCAAAGAGCAAATATCAACTTCACATGATGATGGGTACTTGGCACTGGCATTCTGCATGAACTTATGATTTTCAATTTTTTTCATGAAACTACATCTTTAAAAAAATTTTAAAAAATGTAATCTGTTGCAAAGTTATCATGAACAGGCAAATTCTAAGAGATGAAATTATATAAAATAAACAAACCTGATTATGGAGAACTTTGGTGAGAAATGCAGACAACTTTCATCATCTACCATTTGCTTTGTTGTTGTTGTGTCTGTACAACATGAGTTGGTGATCCTTTTTCTGACATTCCTATGGACAACATAGAGCTTTCACCTTTAAAAGGTAATCCATTTTTCTTTTACACACAAATGTTCTTCATCAAACATCTCAAATGTTTGTCATCATCACAGAGAAATAATGGAATCAAACAATGAAAGTATTTACAGTACCTGGAGTGTAAGTGACTTTATCTGCAGGGTTAAGAGAAGTTGCTTCTGTAACATTCTTTGTTGGCGAGACGGAACCCGACCCAGTTGGCTGAGAAGTGACTGGAGCACCACCTTCATCATCACTTAGATCTTCCTGTAACATTCAAAAACAACAAATCTCAACATTCTGAAATCATAGAAAGCAAAGAAATATTTTCGTTGCTTTAAATTCAGGGAGAAAATCCAATCATTCAAACCATGTTCATACACTGTATATATCAGCAAAAGAATTTGCAGGAATTCCAAATCATAATTTGCTATATAGACCACTTATAAGCATCCCAATTACAAGCATTATTGTATTACCGAGAAATGTTTTTGTTTAGTAAAAAGTCTCTTGCAATTCGTTTGTGCGACTTCAGTAATGATTAATGAACTATAAAACTATGAATACTGTGCAGTAAGGATTTATGAGCATTAATAAATGTTTTGAATATGAAAATTGTGTTAAATGTTCACATTTAATTATATTATAAGGGCTGAAGTTGGACCACCCCTCTCTCTCTCCCTCTCTCTCCCTCTCCTCTCTCTCCTCTCTCTCTCTCTCTCTCTCTCTCATCTCTCTCTCTCTCTCTCTCTCTCTCCTCAATACTACCAGATATGGTACAAATTGCATTATCTAATCCTACATGAAGTGATAAAACAATGTTACACTTTGCATAAACAAGACTCTTGACTTGCTAACTCATCATCCTCACCTTAGTTTCTTCACACCTTGTGAGGATACTGCACATACTGTAAATATTCCCAAGACAGTTAAATGGCATGCTATCACATAAATTAAACATGCTTTGTAGAAA
>JAHLJT010008446.1:34481384-34772176 GCA_031308135.1 Acheta domesticus
GGTCGTCGACGTCGTGTTGGTGGTGGTCGTCGTCGTCGTGTTGGTGGTGGTCGTCGCCGTCGTGTTGGTGGTGGTCGTCGCGTCGTGTTGGTGGTGGTCGTCGTCGTCGTGTTGGTGGTGGTCGTCGTCGTCGTGTTGGTGGTGGTCGTTCGTCGTCGTGTTGGTGGTGGTCGTCGTCGTCGTGTTGGTGGTGGTGGTCGTCGTCGTGTTGGTGGTGGTCGTCGTCGTCGTGTTGGTGGTGGTCGTCGTCGTCGTGTTGGTGGTGGTGGTCGTCGTCGTGTTGGTGGTGGTCGTCGTCGTCGTGTTGGTGGTGGTCGTCGTCGTCGTGTTGGTGGTGGTCGTCGTCGTGGTGTTGGTGGCGGTCGTCGTCGTGGTGTTGGTGGCGGTCGTCGTCGTGGTGTTGGTGGTGGTCGTCGTCGTGGTGTTGGTGGTGGTCGTCGTCGTGGTGTTGGTGGTGGTGGTCGTCGTGGTGTGGTGGTGGTCGTCGTCGTCGTGGTGGTCGTCGTCCGTGGTGGTGGTGGTGGTCGTCGTCGTGGTGGTGGTGGTCGTCGTCGTGGTGTTGGTGGTGGTCGTCGTGGTGTTGGTGGTGGTCGTCGTCGTGGTGTTGGTGGTGGTCGTCGTCGTGGTGTTGGTGGTGGTCGTCGTCGTGGTGTTGGTGGTGGTCGTCGTCGTGGTGTTGGTGGTGGTCGTCGTCGTGGTGTTGGTGGTGGTCGTCGTCGTGGTGTTGGTGGTGGTCGTCGTCGTGGTGTTGGTGGTGGTCGTCGTCGTCGTCGTGGTGTTGGTGGTGGTCGTCGTCGTGGTGTTGGTGGTGGTCGTCGTCGTGGTGTTGGTGGTGGTCGTCCGTCGTGGTGTTGGTGGTGTCGTTCGTCGTGGTGTTGGTGGTGGTCGTCGTCGTGGTGTTGGGTGGTGGTCGTCGTCGCCGTGTTGGTGGTGGTCGTTGTCGTGGTGTTGGTGGTCGTCCTCGTGGTGTTGGTGGTCGTCGTCGTCGTGTTGGTGGTGGTCGTGGTGTTGGTGGTGTTGGTCGTCGTGGTCGTGGTGTTGGTGGTCGTCGTGGACGTGGTGCTGTTGGTGTGGTCGTGGTGTTGGTGGTTGTCCTGGCCGTGGTGTTGGTCAAAGTCGTGGTGGTGTAGCATTGGAATTTTCGGATAGGGACATTCTTGTTCGGAGTATATTTGTCGTCGAGAAAACGATGAAAGTTTTGACAGAGGCAAGATTTATTAAACAAATACGATGATACTGTGAATTAGAAATAGGCAGAAACTGGCAAAACTTGAGAAGCAAAAGAATAAGTATTTCCACAAAATACTGCCGAATGCATAACTAACTTTCTCTTTCACAGACGAATTTTCGGATAAACAGGCGATCGTTATCCGTGGAATAAATAGCCGTCGTAAAACAGGATGCGTCGTTTATTCTCGGAAAAAGCAATTCTTTAGATAACTATTCGTCTAATCTTTCTTGTTCATATGGTGTTACGAGCTGGACTCTTAATTTTTGTAGAAATATATTCACATTGGTTTTTTTTTGAATCCAGTGTATAGTGCTTACAAAACATTTAGTATACCATTTATTGCAGTAATATAATAAAGTGTGCCTTGCAAGTGTACATTCTTGCCATTAGGTCAACGCTATCTACGCTATTTTCCACGACATAATAATGTCACTTTTTTTTCTCACTAACGTTGTCAACTAACGAGTGGAAGCAGAAAAAATACCACTTGTATACTTGTACCAACAGAGGAGTTGCTGCAGGCTATTTCGCAGATTTTTGCAGATAAAAATATACACACATCTCCAGTATCGACATTTTATAGCCCTTGTTTTGATGGTACTTTATCAAAATTTTTAATCTTACAATTAATGAAAATAATTTCATCAAAACTTGTATAATCACATAAAAAAACTTTTTTACTCCTAACATTTTGGTGAAGAATTTTCTTATTTTTGGTCTATGCGTATTTACTAAGTTTTGTTGTAGATACCGCAGATTATCACATCGCCATCTGTACAGAGAAAGGGGAATGCCTCTATCCATTGTCGGTTAAACCCGCGTTTGAGGGTTTTAAAGTTTGGCATCTTCACACAATTGAACTATTGAATCGCGTTACTAGAGACACTGTGAGGCATTTTGTAAAACAAATAAAGCGCCGTTCATATTAAAAAGTCATAAGGTTGATTTACACGTTGCCAGTAAACGTGCCAGTTGAGGTTGCCAGCAACAGGCAAGTGGAGACTGGCAACGTGTAAACGCCTTGTTGCAAGTGACTGGCAAGACCTTCGCGCCAGTCACTGGCGATGCCTGCTGAACAAGAATGTTTGGTTTGGCTTACTGGCAAGCTCACGTTCTCCCTCACCACCACGGCGATCCCCCGGGTCTCAACACGTGTGTACACTGCTTTATATTTGCACGGTGATTAACGTAAGATTATTATTATTATTATTATTATTATTTTCTCTCTACATCACGACTAAAAATGTAATGAGTCGGTTGAATATAAAATCTTACTCCAGGTTGCAACCAGCAACCTAAGGAGCAGGTCCGGTGACTGTCAGGCCTCTACAATACTTTGCGCAAAATGTGGGCTGTTCCAAATAAAGCAATTTCTTGCACTTCCCAGTCTTTTGAATTACCGGGGAGTTTAGACAAGTCCTTACTCAAATTTTTGCGGAACAAATCCCAAAGCTCCGATAAATATCGGTACGACCTGTGCTTTTATGCCCCACATTCGGCTGATCTCGATTTCCAAACTTTTGTGTTGACGTTTCTCTGCCTCCTTGTTAACGACGTTTTGATCGCAAGGTACAGCAGCATCGACAAGCAAACACGATTGTTTTCGCCAAAATCCCGGATAACTATATCCGGTTTGTTTGCCGCTATCGTGCGATCAGTTTGAATTTGTTGGTCGTACAATATTGTACATAATCCAACAGAACGTCACCGGTTTTGGTGAGTGTTCGTACCACTTGGAGCATGTGTTTGGAACTTCGAGGGCGGTACAGATTTGTCAGTGGAGGTAGCTACACACCCTGTCATGCCTTTTCAGGTATTCGGTCTTTGCTAGGATTTTTGAATTTGAATTTGAATTGCCTTATTTTACGTGGCGAGACTCAGGCCATGAGGCCTGCTCTTCCGTCTGACAACAGGATTGGACAAGCTGAAACAATATGATCAATGGTTTCTACTTGCTCCTGGCAAATACGGCATTTATCATCTTGGGAAATTTTGAGAACCGCTTTATCAGAATGTCGTGTTCTCAACGCCTGATCTTGGACAGCTATTACAAGTGCTTCCGACTCTGGCTTCATTCTTCCCCTTGTCAGTCACATAAATGATTAATCTTTATTGATCTGCATCTTGTCCATTCTTTTTAGATATTGTTCGTAGAGTGGTTTGTCTCTCCACTATTTCTTTAACATTTTTTTGTGTCTCACATTTCATGTTTAGCTGCATCAGAAGTTCAGTGTCTGTTATTCCACGTGTCTTGCCTAGTTTTCTTCGCAATACTTCTTGCTACATTAACAATGCCTCTGTTTCCCATTCTTCGGTCAGATTTCATGACCTGCCTCATTAGAGGATCATCTTGATGGCTGACTACATTCTTCCCCAACCCGACTATTGCGTTGTGCCAGGAGGCCTCAATTTGTCTGAGGCCTCTTCCTCCTTCCTTACGGGACACATAAAGTCTATGTATATCAGCTCGAGGGTGGGAAACATGATGCATTGTTAGCAGTTTTCTGGTTTTTCGATCCATGGTTCGAATTTCTTGCTCAGTCCAGTCCACTAGTCCAAAACTGTATTCCGCTAAACGTACCGCCAAATTACCTATTGCAGATATTTTATTCCTGGAGTTCAGAGCGGACTGCAGGACCAGTCTCACTCTCCTATAATACTCTCTACGAATTCTTTCTTTCATTGTGTTGATCGAGATTGTTTCACATTCTTCAATGCCCAGATATTTGTAAGTTTTACCTGGCTCAAGATCTTGAATCACAGTGTGCGTATCAATTTCAATGTTCTCAGACGTTGTCAGTTTCCCTCTTTTAAATTGAATTTTGCACACTTGTCAAGATCAAACTTCATGCAGTTGTCATTGCTAAAGTCATTCACGACAGACAGCATTTGGAAGAGAATCGCTTCATTCTTAGCAAACACTTTCAGGTCATCCATGTAAAAACAAATGTGATACTGGCCTTTCATCACCATGGAGCTTATAACCAAAGTCAGCTTGCGCGAACTGTCCTAGATAGTGGGATCAAACTAATGCAAACCAGCAGAGGGAATAGTGAATCTCCTTGAAAAATACCCCTGTTAATCTGAATACTTCTGGTTTCTACTACTTCCTTTCCGCTGTGCATTAGTAACTTGATACTCCACTTCATACTAGCCTTGCAAAATTCAATAAGTCTAGGATGAAATCGATAGATATCCAGGGTCTTCAAAATCCAATCGTGTGGTACACTATCAAAAGCCTTTTGGTAGTCAATCCAAGCCATGCTCAAATTACGTTTGCGTTTCTTTACATCATTCAAAATGACTTCAGTAGCAAGATTTCCTTACAGCCATAAGAGCCTTTACGACATCCTTTTTGTTCAGCTGGCATCAGATGATTCTTATCTAGATGCCTGTACATTTTGTCAGCTATGGCTGCAGTTATAACTTTGTACAGTACTGGCAGACAAGTAATTGGCCTGTGGTTCTTCGCCAGAGCTTCTCCCGCTTTGGGTAGAAAATATGTGATGCCGCGTGTGAGCCATTCCGGGAGTTCCTTTGGGTTTTCTAAAATTTTATTTACAGCCTTTGCTAGATGGAGAATGTATTTCTGTTAATTTCTTAATCAAATAAATCTTGATCTTATCAATCCCGGGGGACTTCCAGTTTCCCATGTTCTTAATTGCTTGGAAGAGGTCCTCTTCCGAGAATTGGTGAACATCTTCCACTGTTTCCGCAAGTTCATTGGCAGCATCAACTTTAGATTGAATCCAAGATGCGTCTTTTTTGTAGTATTATTGTTGTTATTATTATTATTATTATTATTATTATTATTATTATTATTAAAAGTGGTTGAGAAGCAGAAGTCCTCTTGAATAACGGAAGAACTGACAAGTTTGACTGGTTATATACAGTTTCGGAACATTTGTGGATTTTTTTTACCACAACCGCGAGGCCAGAAATGCCGCATTTCTGGCACTTGCAAATAAAATGGGGATGGATAACTTCTCCAAGGCAGACTATGTGAATAGGATAAAATTTTCACGAAACATTTGCTTTGCACACAGTTGTTTGAGCGCCGAATACTAATCAGCAGCAAGTCGCAAAGAGTATACAAAAGCTAACAGCAGCGAGAAAAAATATCTCGTCTTGCATGCCATTACTAGCGTTGTGTTAATAACTATTGCCAATTGCACACTGTGCACACGCTGTCTAGGTGCTGGCATACCCGTAACTGGCACAGCAGTATTGGCAGCGTGTAAACCAGCCTTTAGATCATGTTGACACAAAGTGAAAATTGACATTACTCTTTGAATTACCAGAGCCATCCCTACCTTATCTTCCTGGAAGAGCATCTGGAATGGTAAGTCATCTTCAGAAGTTGGGATTATGGAATTTTATAGGTATTTTCGTAATCAAAAGAAGATGTACCTGGCTTTGTGAAATAGTCTGTTAAATTACGGATACTATTATCACTATGAATTAATCTACATTTTTAGAGAACAAAATCACGCGTCTGTTTTCTGAGCACGCAGCGTGATAACTCCCGATCTTCTTGTCAGCTTGTTTTCGGGTGCTTTACGATTTTATTTCGTCCACCATAAGAAACGCTCCACTCTTTCTTTCAATGCCGGCAACATGCTTTATACTCGTTTGACTTTACCTCACACAGCCAGTTATAATCACGTTCCCAGTTAATGTATTTCATTAACCGACGTTTTCCTAATTTAATTTTCTTAATGAGTGCGTCTTGCGCTGACAAATCCAGACTGTCCGAAGAACTATCATCATCTTTACTCTTCTTCAAACAAAGTGCGAAAGACGTAAAGTACAGTTTACAGTGAGGATGCGATCCGTTCTACGGATTAAACAAGATAGACCAATTAAGGAATCTAATCGACACCGTACTATATGTTTATGTATTCCATAGTACGATGTACATACCCACTGTATATTCTTTAAGAATTGCTAATTTTGCATTGCTTGCTCTAGCAATAATAAATAAAACTATACACAGAAATACGTTGGATCATGAACAATATACCTAATTGTTTAATTAGAGATCAATTTACTGTTATCTTCTAGCATACTTGAGAACTAAATAGAGTTTTTAATAGGACATTGGGAGTTTTCACTCACCGTTTCCTGCCTCGTAACTCATCCACTTCTGCAAATCATATGCTCGCAATGTCGCATCGTTTCGCACGAAACTTGGATTGCGTTGCAGTTTAGAAACTATGATTTTTCTCTATGGAAGTACATGTTATACTCTATAACGCAGTTTCAAGAAAAACTTAACACTTTCGCAACAACACACAACACAATACACAAAATACATGTGGAAAAACCTAGCTTCAAAGAACGATTACAAGTCGCGGAAGAGTACCTTGTCAGTACTGATAACCTATGTCTCGTAAATCACGTTCTGGATCAGGACTGTTGACAAACATGCGTGCGTGTGTAGTGTGGCCAAGAAGCTTGACCCCCCCTCCTCCCCCAACCCGCTCCGGAGTCACCACTCTTTAGCACATGACCACTGGGATTCCCAGACCTTGTACTGAAAGAAGAGGTACTAAAAGGAGGCGATGGGGAATCTTTTGGAGGGGGGCTACAGAAGCCAGAAGCAGCCAATAAGAAGTCAATAGATGCGTAAGCAAGGGTCACATCACCGCCGTCCGAAACCTCGCATCTCGCACACAGCACATGGAGAGAGTTCAATGACGTCTGTTACGAAGTGAAGCCGTCGAAGGGATGTTTCTAGGCCTATCACATCCACGGAGGAGACAGACACCTACCGGACAGCGCATGAAAGAAAAGAAAAAAAAGAAAAAAAAAACAACAAAAAGAAAAAACAACAAAAAAAACAACGAAAGGTACAAACGGAACAGAGAGACATACCTGAGGAATATACTTTTAACAAAAGTTTTTAAAAGAGCAGAATAACTTGTGGATGCGACGTATCACTCGCATCCATTGAGCCTACGCCACTGACAGTTTATTCTCCAAGTAGGGTGTTTGACATAGTCCATATGCGAAGTGATCACACATTTAATAAAAAAATTAACAGCTCGTGGCGATCTGCGATGGCATCGACACCGCTAGTTCGTCGACCCACGATGCAATGCGACGACCTATACTGGGATTTCGTAACTTTGCCACTGACAGGAATCAGCTGTTGACGGTTTCATCCAATCGGGAGCTTGAACGTCACCATAATGACGTCACTAGCGAAATATAAGCTCCCGATTGGATGGCAGCGAAACAGCTGATTCCTGTCACGGGCAAAGTTAAAAAATCGCAGTATACTCACCCGACGATCCGACTCATCCATTGCATCATGCGACAACCTACGCACCCGCTACTGTAACTGAGATTTCTTTCCCGTGTTTTTCTTGTTTCTTTGTTTTTTTGCTGTATTTTTGCGTTGGGCGATTCAAATAGAAAGATTTTACAAAAGCGTGATTTAGGCTGTACCGCGCGGGACATTCACTTTTAGTATTAAAAAGCGAGATGTCCCGCCAAAAGTGGGACGTCTGGCAACGCTGGTCCGTCCGTAAGTGAAAATTGTTAACATATAGACTTATTTTTTTGTATTTAGCAATGTGAAATAAATTAATAACTGAATGATTTAATAACACAAAACGAAACCAAGAAAAGAATTCGCCACTCAAACATATTCCGGTCACTTCAAGGATGTTATATAAGCGAGAATTTAGTAAGAAAATAAACATCAATTAGTAACAAGTAGTGAAGAATAAATATAATACAATTCTCGGTAATTTTGATAGGAAAAATCTGCAAACATATTTTCGCACGAAGCCACTATTCACCGCCTCGCGTCGCTTCAGCTTGCGAATGTACACCCCTTTCTGGATTTTAAGGGGAAATGAGTTGGGAGTCAGGGGGAAGTTGTCCGTGACCGAACGAGAGCCGGGCTCCCCAGGCGGGCAAGAAGATCGTGTCGGCGCGGATTGGCGTTCCTGCTTTGGAGGACATAAAGGTGACCCACAATTGGTGGGAAATCCAGTATGTATACAGGCGCGCACACGGTAAAATTTGCGTGGTCAGAAGAGCAAGCCTCATGGCCTGAGTCTCGCCACGTAAAACAATAAGGCATCAATTCAATACATATAGGAATAAGATTTATTCGTTACCAGGGCCCGGTAATGTGTTTTTTTCGAGCGAAAACTGTTTCCCGGTGCATACTTCTATTTCTGGGCGAGAAAGTAAAAAGTAATGTTCGTGGGAAATCCAAAAGCTAAAAACTCGAGAAAAGAAAACTAATCTTGCCTTCCAACACGATGAGTGGCCTGCCAATAACCGCACTTAAATCTCGATTGTTTCCGATTCGAGGTGTGTTCACTCTGTTCCTGAGAACAAGCTGAATGTGATTGTACACAAAATCCTGTAAACGAAACCAGCGTAAACAGGAAAAAAGGCTGTTGAATAGAATCATTATATATCATGCGTACATGAACCGGTAATTAGCAATACAGAAAGAAGTCTGGTAGATAGGATAGTGACACCCAATGTATCAAGTTGGATGAATGGTGGTGGCATCCTCATCTACGAATCTTTCCAGAACTCACCTCAAAGAATAATGCATGGCCTCGTTGGCAAACCAAGTGCATCAGTTACCCTGAACAGTAAGAATAACAAAAGCAGGATTTGATAGAGCGCAACTCTTTCCATATAAAAGGTATACAATGTTGAGAAAGTTACAGCGGGGAGACTTCAACGTTCTGTACACAAAATACGCCAAGTAAAGATGCCATTGACATATTCCGTAAATGTGTTACTGCTGGATAGGGTATTACCCCCACCAAACATGACGAAACTAAAGCGATGAACCACGGTGCCTTAACTGACTATAATATTATAAGTCGGGGGGCGGATTGTAATGAAATGACATTTTTCCCCTTTTCACTTTAGAACAATGCCTTTTAGAATAGACATTAATTTTACGTTATGACAAAAGCAAATGACCTATTTTTTACTTCCCCCCACGCATTTTTCGTAATTTCGAAGAATTCATTTTTACCTTTTCCCGTCACTTTTGTAGAATGTTTTCGCCGATTTAATAGATTTTAACATTTTAATTTAAATAATATTTGCGAGATGCAACAAATTCTTCATAGACTTCCTGCGTAGCATATTCGAATTCATCGCTCAGAAATTGTAGTGTTGTGCAGAAATTGTGTACCCGTACCCTCATTATCTAATATTCCTGTGACGCCTGTCAGCGGCACTGTCTGTTCGGCCAATTTCGCGATAACTAGTGACAAATTTCCTGGTAAAGAACAGTTCAAAGCAAAAGTTTGCAAACAGTTCACTTGAACGAAAGGAAGAAGCTTCAATCAGTAACATATCCAACAGCTTCAGTTGTTCATCTGAACTGGATTTGATCAAAATGTTTACGTCATTTTCTTTGCTTTTATGGCATTTTAAAATCATTTTAAGAGCATTTTATTGATCGCTTTTGGCGATGTTTTAGGTCATTAAAATACATGACTAAAAATATCTTCCATTTCAAGAATAATGTTTAATTAGATGACTAAAATAATACATTAAATTTTATTAATATCAATTAAAATATTAGTTACAATCAATTGGAAACATTGAATTCGCTTCGCTCTGGTAATGTTATATAAGAGCGGCGGTTCAAATTATACACTTGGCAACGCCGCATTGAGCAGCGGAAGAAACTAAATGACCTTCTATTGAAATAGAAGATCGAACTCAGAAAACGGACGCAATGAAACGTATAAATGGATTCATTACCTAGTTCTTTAAATTTGATAACATTAATATTACTATACCATCAGTATATTCAGTAATCGTCTGTTTTATTTCAGTAGTATACCTTTGGGTTCCGGCTCTCACACGCAACCAATCTTTATAAATGAGGGCTCTAAAGAAAGAGAATTTCTCGGAGACTTGACGAATTCCACTTTGACTTTAAAAATACGGATGATTTCTTTAAAAAAAAACGCATCGAAATATTCACGTAAAATGCAACCTGCATCACATGTCAACCTAAATCGGCAAATAACACATAAACAAAGCGTTTTAGAGCCTTAAAAAGTAAAATTTTGAGGCCAAAAGGCCAAAGGCCTCAAAGAAACGTTTTTAACACCATAATCTACAAGATGAGATATTCTCCAATCCATTCAATTAACTTTTCGGTTCCACGCTTCAATACTATAATGGCCACCTCAATATTTCAGCCCTTCCTGCTGGTAGCAATTTTTGTGGCGACACGCTTAGAAGGCTTAGATTCGACAATATTATTTACGCTTTCTGTTAACACCGTAGTTTGTGCAGTCTGATGAGGTTTATTTGCATAATCATTAATTCAAGATTTGCTCTCCAGCAACAACTAGTACTGTTATAGTTGCTTGATACCTATACCTATGAAGATTGTTTCTTATGCGTGTAGTGAAACTATTCAATTAACGTTTTTTCATGGTCTATAAGTGCTGTGTACTTAATTGTGGAGGGATGTGGTTGTTCAGTGAAGAGTGAAGACAGTGTTTGTGTTTTACCTGTACCAATATTTTCGTTATCATTCGATGAAATTTTCAAGTCAACGGGTTCAGACACGTAGCTTTCGCAAAAGCAAATATTTTTGTGACTATCACGAAAAACTAAAACCTAACTGACAAAGAATATTGAATAATTATTTCAAATGTCTTTAAGTAAGTGTTGGGAATTGTTCCAAGCAAATTCTCCATGATATTGAATAAATATTTATTGAAAATTTCTTTTACACATTACTTGCATTGTTTTTTCTTTTATTTGTAATTGCGTTACTACATTGCAAGTTACCTTTATAGATTTTAAACAAATAAACATGTTTCGTTAACTACTTTCCCTCTTAGAATGAATATAGAAGGATAGGGCTGAGTGTGGGGTCTAACATGCGAGAGTTCTCGCACGAGTACGCAGAGGTATTTGATATTTATTTGTCAAAAAAACAGTAAAAAACTGTATATGACGTGTGGGGAAAGAAATTTATCTGCGCACATTTTCTTGAGGGCCAGAATTTTATTAAAAAAAAAACAAAAAAACAAAAAAAAAAAACAACGAAAAAATGAATTTAGAAAATAATTATTTTAGAAAATAAAGATATTTGAAAAATGTTTGTTCCCGAGTTATAGAAAATCAATTTCAACTGTAAATGAACTACAAGCAAAAGGAGTGCTCAACAAAACGTGCGCACAGTGAAGCTACATTTACGTCCAGAAGCAAAACAAGGAGCCATTTCAGCATTTGCTCATGGATCAGGGAAACTGGACAAAAACCTGATCGAGATGGGGGTCATTGACCCGGATGCTGAAGTACATTACTTGTTACAGGCGTATTAAATATTTTTTAAAAATGTATACAATGCAAACGTAAACTAATTCATTATATATATCTTTGTTTTGTTACAATAAACATTATTTTTCTTTTTCACGATCAGTATAGTCTCTAATTGTATAGAAACAGTTTTGCAGCAGAAAAGATTTTACTTTAAACTTAAATTTGTGTACCGACTTTAATTGTTTTATGTCATCTGGCAATGCGTTGTAAAGTAACGTACATGTATTGTATGTTGATTTCTTGTACTGAGCTGTTGATACTGACACTTGATGCACGTGATTTCTAGGGCGTGTGTTGTAATTATAAATATCAATATTGCATGAAAATATGTTCCCTCCGTTAAGGAGGTCATTTTTGACAAATATTACAGATTCGTAAATAAATAGACAAGGCAATGGTAGGATTCCCAGCTCAATGAAAAGAGGCTTGCAGGAATCACGTGGAAGGCATTTTTTCATTATTCGAATAATTTTCTTTTGCAATCTGAAGGTCTGAATACTACAGGATGAGCTTCCCCAGAATATTATGCCATATCTCAGGCGGGAATGCACATTTGCAAAATAAACGCAACGAGCTGCATGAAGGCTGACAGAATTCTGAATGCATAGCATAATGAACTTAATTTAGTGTTTAATTCTGTTATATGTACATTCCATTTGAGGTTTGATTGAATTGAAAGACCTAAAAATTTTGTTGCCTCAACATCAGCTAATTGCATATTGTTCATTTTCAATGGAACATGCGATTTCCGATTTGAGATGCAAAAATGCATTGAAACAGTTTTTCTTTCGTTAACAATTAATTTGTTATTATTAAACCAATTTGAAACTTCTGAAATTGTACTATTTACTGCTTCTTTTTGCAAAGAACATTCGTGTCATCAGCAAACAGAACCGTTCTTCCATTTTTAATAGACGAGGGCATATCGTTTACATATAACAGAAAGAGAATAGGACCTAAGATCGAACCTTGCGGGACCCCATGCACAATTGGCAAAGAATTGGAAATATAAGTATGTAATGTCCTTTCCTGCCAGTATGGTATTTCTACTCTTTGAGTCCGATGTTTAAGGTAAGAAGTTATCCAATCTAGGGCAATACCACGAATTCCATACGAAGGTAATTTTGAGAGCAAGATCTTATGGTCAATAACGTCAAAAGCTTTCGAGAGATCTAAGAATATTCCAATGGGTACTTCATTTTGGTCTATTGATGAAGCAACATCTTTGAGAAAAGAAAAAATGGCAGTTTCCGTAGATTTTGATTTTCTAAAACAGTGTTGTGAGTCTGAAAACGCTCTGTTTTTCCTGAGAAATGTTTCCATTCGTAAGTAGAAAAGCCTTTATAATATTTTTGAGAAAACTGACAAAAGAGAAATTGGCCGGTAGTGGGGGAAAACTTGTGCTATGGCACAACACAAAGAACGAACTTTTTAAATTAGCTAAAGTAAAATGGCTTGAAATAAATGGAAAACAAAAATCAAAACGCGCTAGCCTATAATACTACGTGAATCAATTAAAAAACAACTAAATTTAAAATTATAGAAAGAATAGTGAAAGTCACCCGACAACTGCCAACGATCGCAGTCCAAACGCACTATTTAAATGTTGGCGGTATCTGAAAGTATGTACACCAACGCCCAGCTGCAAACCATTGTAAATAAAACACCGTTTGATATTAAACTCAAGGTGTCGGTTCGTTAAGATATTAAAAATGCAAACATTCCCATGTACCGAAGTGGTCTTACTATTGCCTACTAAATTGTTTCTAATGCTAACAAATGGTATTTAGTACTCAAAGGTGAAAACGTTAGTTTATTAATGTATATTAAATAAAAATAATGTATTAACATTATTTTTTATGTATTAACATTATTTTTTGGCTCGGAATTGTTTTTCTTGAGGTACGTAAGGACGCAGAAAATAATTCAATACTTTTTAGTATACAAATAAATTGTCAATTTTCTCACCCCAGCAAGCTGGCACCCTGGCTCTCCAAAACCCACTCGGTTCTTCATAACAAATCAAGGAAAGTTAAATAGTATTTCAATGAGAACGTCTGTTCTTGCCCGATCCGGTATTTTCTCACTACTTTACTTGGCTTTCTCAAGAGTAAAAACCTTTTCTATTATTTCACTATCAAGGAAAGCGAAAAGCTCTCAAGGAAGATTGAAAAATTTCTTCAAATGTTGTATTTAAAGAAGTGTGAATTGTTCCAAGAACATCTCTCTATAATGTTGAATAAACTTTAATTGAAAATTTGTTTCAAACATCAATTGCATTGTTATTTTGTTTGATATTCTGTAAGTACATTAGTAGTTCCTCTCCTTTATGGAAAGGATAGACAAATGGATAGGGAAAGGGTGGGATTTAACATCCGAGAGTTCTCGCACGGGTACGCTAGTATCACAAAATTCGGTAAGCGAAAATGTACGGGAAAACAAAAGTAATGCCTAGAAGTGATGATGCGATCTACGAGGTGGAGTATTTCCGTTTTAATGAAGATACAGATAAGCTTTAAGCCACGGCGAAGGTCGCGCGACTTTCCTTGACGTCTGCGTTCCCTAGCGTCTGCTATCCCCATGAGACCTGCACCATTCTCTTAAACGTCCTTCACGCTATCCAACAACAAAGTGTAATCAAAAACGATGAAGCCATTTTTTTTAAGAGTTGGAAAATGTCCCGGGGGCGTCATGTAAAGTACCCCCAAATTAAAATATCGGTTTCCAATTCATGGGGGCCGCGACATCAGATTGATTGGGGAATATCAATTTTGGAGAAAATCTGAACGGTTTAGCCACTGGTGTTGCTCACATACGGACAGATGTTTTACCATCATTCGATTTTTCGGTATCAAGGGCACACAAAACGATTCTGGCGACATCATGTGTTAGATTTTTTTCTAATTAAGGAAGTTGATTTATCCACTTTTTCGTTATCAGACCCCTGTAACAAGAATTTTTCTGCCGAAAATTCCCCGTTTTTTTTTTTTCGCGCAGCATTACACATCTTTCTCTCTACTGTATAAGCGGTAGCGAGAACGTACAAAGAATGTAATCGACGAAAAGCTGCAGGTACTGGTCACCTTGATATACGCCTTCCTCCGCACAATTGCGATTTATATGCAAGTGAGCTATGGGCAAACATATTTTTTTGTGATTTACGTTGGTAAACACGCATAGGCCCCTTAGCAGCCAACCATGTAAAACAATTCTTTTAAGAGCATGTCCATAGCAACGATCGCTAAAATGCTCGAGAGTATATTAAAAATATTTTAGCGAATTTTCAGGCTCGGATTCTACCAGTGCTAAAAAATCTTGGGATAAATATGACGTTGACACAAAACATTTTTTGGGAACAAAATTTATTTTTGCTATTATTTTGGTACAGATATACTGAAAGTAGCATGCTAGCATAATCTCTTCGTTAATGCCCCGAACATGCCCCGAACATTTCGTTCGCCAAGCACAAAATAAATCATAAGCTTTCTCATAAGTGGTAACAGATTTAAAAGGCATCAAACTAGAGATTGCCGCTTCTGCTTCCTCCAGAATATAATCTGGCACGGAAATATCTTCTGATACTTCGAAATTCACGCAATTTGTTTCTAAATCTGCTTGCATTAGCAGAAAAAAGCATTCAACTGTTTGATAACAAACAAAGCAACCAGTATCACCAACCCTCGAGAGTAATGACAATTCTTAACTCATGAAAGTGACAAAAGTGTATTTTCAACAAGCGACAAAGTAGAAATAACAAAAAAAAAAAAAATGTATGTAACTCGTCCTCTATTAGTCTTTATGGACTCATTTAGAGGACTCGTGACATTAAAATTAGGGAACGTAACCTATCTGGAGACATGTCAGCTTCGTATCTATGTGAACTAACAGGATTTGAAGCTGTAACTGCATCAGGCTGTGAAGGTTACTGTAACCACGTAAAGAAACTAGAATAGTGAAGGGCAAGAAAAGAAGAAAAAAGGATAATGGAAATCTCAGTAGATGACACAATTGTAATTATAATGCAACTGAACATTCAAGCGATGATTCCAAATGTTCAGAAGATGACAACTGAGTAGTACACTAAAACCATATCTCATTAATAAGGGCCGGACGTTCATGAAATATATTTTGAATTATTAGCTTTATAATAAGCTCATTGTCAAATGTCCACAAAACACAATTAAACTAACAAAAATTCGGTGATTTTCTACAGCATATTAGTGCATTTTGTGTTAATGCATCGTATTTCCATTATATTTGTTATTCATATTTTATTGCTTTTTTCTTGATGTGGGATATTTCTCTTGGAATTTCAATTAATATGCATATATTTTTCTTCGCATATCGAAAACTGCACTCTAAAAATGCGAATGCAAATGCTATTCATGAGAAATCGTGGAAATATATTTCGATCGTTGCAGCAGTATTTGTCTCAACTTCTTTTAGATGAAATCATGGCGCTGGTACTCGGAAACGGTTTGTCCAATTATGATGTGATAATTTATCTTTGATAAAGAATTTGTAGCATTGGAATTGATACTTCGACGATGATACAGACGAAATCAATATATTTTACTTTAAAAAAATGGCTGGTCTAAGGAGACAAAAAATGCAAAATTAATTGTTAAAATTAAAAGCTTTATAATTGCTCATGAATACATAAAACTATTAATTGTTAGCGCATATTTCATTAGTTCTGGCGCAAATTTTACAAACGTTAGAGCATATTTCTCCATTTCATACAGCTTTAACTTCCGAGACTTACTCATTAACAACCAATATCATTCATTGTTTTCACGTGTGGTTGATATTAATTATTTCATTATGTTCTATTTTATCGACTAATTTATATACAATGTCCTGCTGTATTACGAGTGAGAGAGGCGCAAATAGTCCAAGTATTAATAATGGTACAGTTGGCAACACCCGTCTGATGTGGCGTAGGCAGGCATATTTCTAAATCGAAACCATGTATATCCTGTAGCCCCAAATTCAGCCATCTCATTGGTCAGAATCTTGGAGGCGTTCCAAGTAGTTAAAATTTTGCTCACTAGGAGGCGCTAAGACGGCCGTAAACAGCAGACTTAACTGAATACGGAACAGTTTGCTGGAACCCTTAAAGAAATTCACAACGGGAAAAACTGAGTAGAATTCGAAAAAGAGCATGTAATGTTACTTTCCAGGGAAGTTTGAAGAACGTAGAATAGAAATCATTAGAAATCAGGAGGATTAGAGCAAGACATTGTGCCACATATAAAGTATATCCAGTGTGGAAAGGTATTACTAGCCAACTTCGTACATTCGCCTACTTTAAGAGGATCACATGCACAATATATCAGAGAACAGATGTTGGAAAATTTTCCTTTACATGCAGAAACTGGTTGGACTGAAATAAGTTGCCTGCGTGAGTCTTTGAACCCTTTCCTCTAAGATAAACTAATAATAGTACATTTTATTAATTAATGACTTAAGGCAGTTATATCTTTTTCTGATGAAAACTACGGTAAGGAGCATTAACTAATTCTTCAAAGTCATTAGCAATATTTAACGATACTATGTACACTAAGTTTCAAGCAAATTACAATTCGCAATTACAATTACGAGTAATGAACACGTGCTGCAAAGTGCCCTCTACTGAGTCGAATTTCACGTGATCTAGAAATCCACACCCACGATGTCTACAGGTCCTGTCTACATGAGTTTTTATGTCTTGACGCGTGGGGGCTTGTCCCCAGAATGGAATATATCACGGTATTTCGCGTCGCTCTCGATGGTGCCGCTAGGAATCGCATGATCGGCAGCACTGCTCGATAGTCGCGATCATGCGACTCCCAGCGGCACAACTGAGAACGACGCGAAATACCGTAAGATATTTCATCGTGAAGACACGACCCCACGCGTGAAGAAATAAAAACCTAAGTATAGACATCGTGCTAACACCAATCCTTAACGAATCGTTTTCCTCGCGACACCTAGTGTTCACCATGCCAACTACTTAAAACGGCTCTAAAATTCTGACCAATGAGAAAGCTTAATTTGAGGTTGCAGGATGTACATGGTTATGATTTAGAAATATGCCGTAGGCAGTAGCCACCTTTCCCCGCACCCCGCTGCGAGACAAGTAAAGTCACGCGATTAGTACATCAATGAGTGACAATGGGTCATTCCATATTAAATCAACAGTTTTTTACCTCACCATTTCAGATTCAGATGAAATTTGACACATAGGTAGCATAAATGAAGAATAAGAAAACTACAAATTTTGAGTAAAATATCTCCACCCATTTTTGAAATATAGGCATGTAAAATTTTACAAAATTGGGTTCCCGAAACTTTTTAAATTGATGTAGAACTTCTCCAAATTAAGATAGAGAGCTGGAACAGGTGTCATTTTACAGCTTTCTTTATGGCCTTTTTATTTATGCTACCTATGTGTCAAATTTTATCTGAATCTAAAATGGTGAGGTAAAAAACTGTGTTGATTTAATATGGAATGACCCCAATGTGAAAGGACTTGATGCTACAGGAAGACTCAACTTCCTGTTAGAAGAATCGGCCATGCTTAATATTTATTACTACTAATGAAACTATTGCTACAACAGCACAATTTCTCGCATTATTTCTTAATTTGCAATTTTCGAAAATTCAGAGAGTTCAACGAAAAGAAAACACGCGCCATTCTTTTAAGCATCCCTTCTATCCGTGGAAAAATGTGGAGTGTTTGAGATTCTTTTTAATGAATTGCATGAATTCCAAGCACAAATTACGCGTAAACTACGTAATATTGTATGTAACATTGTAATTTGTGAATGTAAAAACAGCTGTATGTATCCTCTATTAGTTCTTAACCTCCGGGTCAATACATTTTAATAAATTGGTCGCTCGACCATAAAAAAAAAGAAAAAACTATTTTGCTCATACATTACCGTATGTTTGGGCTGTTCAAAAACTTTTTTTTATTGTACCTGGCTTACAAATGGCGACCATTTTTGTTTTACGCTGTGTGACGTTTGAGTTTGTAGACATTTACACCTTTCTAAACTGCTCAGCTGGGTTGTTCTAGAATAAAAACCATTTGATTCAAACTGGATTCTGGCCTACAACTCGATTGATTGTTCCGGGCACGTCAACGTTCGTGTTTCCGGGCACGTCAACTACTTAGGTCAATAGTCCGGTAAGTGTAATGCGTGTTTTTTCTCAGGAGGTGGCGGTGTTTTTTTCACCGCTGGATGGTGAGATCCGGCGTCGACCTACCGTCGTAGCGGGGGTTTTCCCCTCAACCAGGTATCCCCCACCAGCGGGGCACCGCCCCAGCCGGGACAAGCTCTGACATTACGTTTGCAATTAAAAATATGGCCATCTTAATTTTGAAAGCTGAACAGGCTAAGACAAAAATTGTTTATAAAATATAACAAATTCAGCGTTTTGTTTATTTTTTCGCGTATAAATTTGCCATTCTGCTTATTATTTCTTAACATTTCTGCAAAAATACGGACGACTACACAGTACTCCTTAGGTGCAAATAACGCGACTGAGTTTACAATGCAAAAGAATCAGCGGATATTGGGTCAGTACAGCTCAAGGTTTAGTCGAAGCTACTGCCAAACTTGACCCCGCACCTTTTATTATTTCTTAGAATATCTTCAACCTAAGGTTCGTGTATCTGACAGAACCAATGGGCCGAGGATTTAACATGCTTTCGAGATCGCGCAGGCTTTTACATCGTCTATGAGTTTGTGGCTTCATTGTTGTCTTACCTTTCCGTTAAAACGTGTGCACAGTTGTGATCATTTATCAAACTAGTGTGAGTGTTGTATAGGTGATTTTACTAATGAAGTTTGTCATAAAACTATTCATTAAGTTTTTCCTTAGGACAAATTAAGGAATAACTTAGATATCACATCTCTGTAAGTACCATGAGATATACAAAAATTTCAAATCTTTCCCCCAGTCTTTTTCAGATTCTTAAAAAAATCATAAAAAGTCTACTTCAAAAGGATTGAGATACATGAGTTTGGCTCATTATTACAAGAATAAACATTTTCGGACAATCTTCGGACCTGGGAAATCATTGTCTAACATGTTATTCTAAAATTCAGTCGCGATCTATAAGGAGCACTGGGCGACTGTTCGTATCGCTGCAGAAACGTTCAGAAATAATAAGCAGAATAGCAAATTTAAACGCGAAAAAAATGAACAAAACGCGGAATTTGTTATATTTTATAAACAATTTTTGTATTAGCCGGTTCGTTATTTAACATCAAGAGGGCCATCTTTTCAATTACAAACGTAGATGTCAAGTTGTAAGTTTATTTTAAAGTAAAGCATGTGTAATATTGAAAATTATATATTAGGCAACTTTTATGTTTATTAATAATAAAGTATAATTATTTTAAATTAATGTAGATTTTAGATTAAAATAGCTTCAATATAATATGATTAATTGGCACAATGTATCCTCAATGTGGAAATTAAGCCTTTTTCGCGCAAGTTTACAATTTCTTAAAAATACTTCGCCTTAAATCTAAAAGTTGAAAGTTTTACTGAAGTTTTGTATCACAGCGATCTTGCATGTGTGCAGTTTTCAGATTTTTATCTGGTCCCCCAACGGAGATATTACCGTTGAAAATTTGGAAAAATCCAAAACTCCAAATTTTAAGCGGATGAAACTGTCAAGTAGCACGTTATTTACCAATGATTCACAAAAAGTAACTATACTGTTATTGTGAAGGCACAGAAAAAAATAAGGCAGTGATTCTATTCCTTTTTTTGAATTTACTATGAAAATCGAATTTCGTTCATTCGCGTTCCATAGATGTGGTTGCAAATATTTCCAAAATAAAAACACAGGACGTAGGTTAATAATTTTTCGATTTGTAGACCAAAGTATACTGAATCCAATGGTTTTTATTCTAGAATGTAAGAACAACTCAGGGCTGAGTAATTTAAAAAATAGTAAATGTCTACAAACGCGAAAAATGGCGCACGGCGTAAAACAAAAATGGCCGCCATTTGTAAACCACGCATAATAACAAAAAACAAAGTTGTTTTTGAACAGCCAACATAAGGAAGTTTATGTACAAAATATGAATTTTGTTCGAGATGATCGAGCGACCAGTGCTGGACCATTTAAAATGGATTGACCCCTCCTCGGACCCCGCGTAACCTATAGGTTACAAAGCTTATCTTTCGCTTACATTTTTGTTTTAAACAATGAAGACAGTTCAGAATATTTCCGTAGCATTGTTAAAAGCGTTCGATATCTCCCACATATTCATCGATTTTGAAAAATTGTTGTCATTATAGCATCACAACATGAATGCGTTTGATATATGAAGATCGGTGCGCTATAGTAAAAATCAAGCAAATAGTGAAAATATTCTATTTAATCTGTTATTTTACAAGTTAATCTAATTTTAGGGAAGCGTTTCACCTATTATACATAGTTTATTTTTCCAATTTTCGTTATTTGGCCGAATGAGGTATTTGTATTGATGTAACCTTCGGGTTACAATGGATCTCAATTTGTCGATATTTTTAATAAGTAGGTAAATCCTATTTTTAGGAGTGAATGCAAAAGAAATATTAGACCTCATCAATATCTAGTCTGATATTTCTCACCGGACCTCACCGACGATAACGATGACAGAACCTGTATTATTCCTTTCATGCCTTTCTCCGGGGTAGTGAAGAAATCAAGAATTGGGACAAAGCAGATGGAATTGAAAACGATTAACTTTTACATAATCAAAGCATTTGGCAGATGACAATTTTTTAACCTCTTCCTCTGGCACCATCTTCGGAACCAGTTCTTTGTAGAGAAATGCTACCTTCTTTGTCCAGATTTCTTAGATATGTGGGAAATGAAATTGTTGCGTGAAAAACTCGACTTCTTGGATTTTTACTTTCTCGTATACTATACGTACGTATAATATAGGGAAAGTTATGTAATGCTGCGCGTAAAAACTGCGGATTTTCGGCAGTAAAACTCGTGTTACAGGGCCCTGGTAACGAAAAAGTGGATAAATCCAGTTGCTAAATTAAGAAAAAACGTCTCCTAACCCGTGGTGCAGCCAGAATCCCTGTTTTGTGGGTCCTTGATACCAAAAAACGAATTTAAAGGAAAACGTCTCTCCGGCTGTCTGTGAATAACGCTAGCGACTAAACCGCTCAGCCGATTTTCTCCAAAACTGATACTCTCCGATCGATCTGGTTGATCTCGTGGCCCCTTGAGTTTGAAACCGATATTTTAACTTAATCAATTTAAAAATTAACATTTGAATTTTAATACAAAACAAGATCTTATCAAAAACTTTTGGTAAACTTTAAACTTTTGGTAGGGATAGTGAGAAATGTACTATATTAGATGACAAAGATCATTTTGCTCTATTCTTTTGTTGTTTCTTTTTCAAAAATTGCACAAATGTAACTTTTTGGCTTGCCTCTCACGTGGTTAATATTTACATTGGCGGCGATTTGTTGACATTATACTAATGAGTACATGTGCTTTAAATAATGTCAAGTAAAGTTTCTCGAAATCTCAACCGTTTTCTGTGAAAACTAGCTCAAAGTTCAGCATTTTCAGAAACGCTCAAACGCCGTTTTCTCATAAATGGCTCCAATTTTCTCTTCAAACGTTTGGGGGATAGTGCTAATTGCACTCTAATATGACGTAAAGTTCATTTTTGGGTATTTTTTGTTTTTTTCTCAAAAATTTACACAAATGTATTTTTTTAAAAAGGTTTCTCAAATCTTTAATATGCACATTACCAGCAATTTGTAAACATTATATTTGTGAATGTAAGTGCTTCAAATGAAGTTTTTTGAAAACTCAAAAATTTTCTGTGAAAGAGATTCAAATTTAGAATTTTTAGTAGCGGTTAAACGTCATTTTCTTAAAAACGGCTACAAATTTTTAAAAGAAAATTGCCATTTATGACGAGGTGCCTGTGTTCTTTAATATTCTAAAATTAATATTTCCGTTCTACCATTAAGAAACCGAAAAACTGAGTATATATATATATATATATATATATATATATATATATATATATATATATATATATATACATATATATAATATATACATATATATAATATATACATATATATAATATATACATATATATAATATATATATATATATATATATATATATATATATATATATATATATATATATATATATATAATATATACAGGAAGTCCGGGGAGGAAACGTCGAAACTTCGAAAATAAGCTCTTCAGACAATTCTAAGCATATTTTGTCTAATAAACTACGTGGATATTCCGAATCCACGGAGTTCATATAGTTTTTCCGAAAAACCAAACAATGTATGCCACGGTGCGACAACCTCAAATGTTCCTTCATTTCTTCATCATTCTAAATGTTTCTGTGCTTCATCAGATTTTTTTTTAATTTTTTTTATTTTTTTTAACTTTTCACGAAATACACTTACTTTTGAAAGTTGAGTATATGTTTGTATTTTATGAAATACATTTTTTTGGTAGTACATTCCACTTCACAATGTTTGTTGATATTGAAACTTGTGACCTGGTGTAACTTACAGATTACATAGTTTTTTGGTGTTAAAAATTTGTATGCAGAAATTAATTACATTGCAATAATAGATACATGGAAAACCTAAAACTCAAATTTAAACTTGTTCGATAAAATTTATTTCTACAATTGTTTTGGTACAGATGTATTATAGCAATATTTTTTAAATTACCACTGAAATTACCATTTGAAGCCGTGTCATATATTTGATTTAGTATTAGAAGAAATCGATTCTGAAATTTTTGTTCCTTTTTTCCCTTGACCGTTAGTCCCTCTGTCCCATTGTCAATGTCACATTTGGTCCCATTGTCCCCTTTTCTGTCTTTGCCCCATTTGTCTCCATAGTCCCATGTCAATTTCTTCACATTGGCCCATTCTATCCCCCCTTTCAGCTCATGTACCACTTGTCCCCCTGTCCTTTCGGTCCTTCCGCACCTTGCGATTGTTATTTAAAAATTGGGTTCAAATCCCTTGACCAACAACTCATGCTACAGAACGTAGAAGGTAAAGACGATTCTAAACTCAAAAAAGTGTTAAATGCTGATTTTGATTAAGCAATAAACTAGCAAATAACTAAAAACATTGTTTGCAACACGTCCTCCATTAGTCTTTAAGGACTTGTTACAAAAAGAACTATTACTTACATTAAATTTAAAAAAAAAATTCTTCCTTCATGAGAAATGTTTTACAAAATCCATTAATAAAAATTGCACACTCCAATACATAGCCTCTAGAAACAAGTCCAGTTCAAAAGAAAAATAACTTATTACTAATGTGTTTCTCCTGAAGATTTCTGTGAATGTCACGTGGTGTACATCCTTGGTATATCATTGTATTAAGCAGACAAACACTTAATTCTGTTAAGAGAATATATAGATCATTTTTCAATGTGTGTTGTGTTTCATTCATGAATTTTTAAAGCAATCTGCAAAAAAATCATTGAATGTTTCAGTCCTTGAACCAGGTTCTTTGGTCAGTTTTTCATTAGGCTTATCACTTGAAACACATTCGTGTAGGATCAGAACAAACATTAGAGTGTTTTACACCCGAGGAAAATGAAGTTATTTGCAACCCCCCTCTCTTGGTAAATTTTGATTTTTACAGATTGTTTTAACAATTACTATTTTTAAATGAGATAATAAACAATGATAATTTATGATTTCTTCTTTATAATATGATTCATCATTTAAAGATGATTGTGGTGATTCCAGAACATTATGTTAAATTTCCAGCAATACACAAATATGAAATAGCAAATCACTGATAATTTCTATTGGTTGACCAGCTGAATTATTATAAGGCAACTTCTGTTGTCACTACATAATCTCTGACCAGGAGGTCCTCAGGTTCGAGTCCAAACAGTGGTGGAGTTTTTGACACCAGCTAAACAGCTAGATCAAATCCAGCTGCTGGCTGGAGGAGAAGTCTAGCATCAAGGTGCTCTCATCAGTTTTCTAGTTCTTCCTATCAATCTCAGGCAAATGCCAAAGCAATACCTCAGTCAAGCCAAGGGCCATGTGTTGTCTTTCCTTTCTCATCCTTGTCCCATACACATGCACAACACTACTGTATCTGGCATGAAACCCAAAAGGTGCTTTGAAGTTGACCCAATTGGGGCAGTGCCCTGCTGGCAGACACACCTGGAAGGGGAAACCCCACAAACAGATGTGAATGTCAGCACCAGATCTCACATTCCAATGGGGGAGGTACACTGTCAGCTCCTGGGATATAACATACTAGCTAAACCTGTGCAAACATTCTGCCCTTTTAAAGTCCTTAAAAGTGCAAATAGCTTCATACTGGAACCTAAATTTGAGTGTTTCTGACAACCTATGTTACAAAGTGGGGCCCCCACCCATGTAATAGAACATCCAAGAACATATCATTTTGTGAATTATGGCATAAGAAACAACTTGTAGCCCAAACAAGGTGTGACGACTGGGTTTTAAGGATCTAGGTTGCATTGTTACTGAGTAATGCACGATGGTAACATTTGTTGCCTGTGCATCCATCGCCTTTCTTCCTTATATCATAATCTATGAAATATAAAGATTTTGACTTAAATCTGTTTGATGCAACTAAGAGGATAATTCTGTATCCAGTATTAACATACTGATGGTGTTTCATGTCAGTGGTGTCTGTTCAATGATCTAAACTTATTTCCTTAATATACTAAATATAGAGGAGATATTCTCACTTAAAAATGTCAGGAGACATGAGAGGATAATGGAGTCCTGCTATAACAATATACAAGGATGGGGATACTGGATGGATACTGGATAAATACTGGAGTATTTACAGAAGAGTGGAAATGAAAATGAAAGGAGAAAAATAGCAAGACGAAGGATTGGCAATGAGATGAGGACCAGCAATGGTTTTGTAGAGACAACAGATTATGAAGGAAATACATGGTATACATTAATTCAGGAAAGTAGACTTTTTTTGATGACAGGTTATAAAACAGTTTAGCACTGCCAAAGAGCACATCACTTATATTATTCCACTAGCCCATATTGATTGAAGTACCAGCAGTTAATGCCTCTGGTGTCAGTTCATTGGTTAGTTGGAGGTTAGGGATAGTTTTCACTAATGATTTACATTGTTCCAACATCATCACTAAAAGGAGTATTATAAGAATTGATACAAATGAATTTAAAAAGCAGATGAAAATATATGTGTGAATTAATGCAATCAGATAGTTCATAAATATCAAATTTCAGAGAGTCCACATTGTTTACTTTCATCATGCTTTTAATGAAACTCGCAATAGGCTAATTTTAAGCATGGAATTATGCATAAGAATAAATATTTCCTAAAAAGAAAGTTTTAAAGAGTAATTTTCTTGCATTCTAGCTACATAAATACTTGTGAATATTCTCCTGTTGGAGGAATGACAAGAATAAAAGGGAGTAAAATGGTTCAAGCACAAGTTAGTGAATGTTTATGATATAAATGTGAATCATTTCTGCATGTTAATAACTGACCAAGCTTCCTAATTTGGTTTGGCATCAATGGTGTCAAAAAAGTCACTCACACAACAGATAATAGAAAAGATTATTTGCTACTACTATGTGCTATTTTCCATGATGATAACACAAACAATTAGTTTACTGGACAAAATAAAATAAATTTTAGAAGGTTCAAAGAATGGACTACACATTATGAGGCTGCAATAGGGGAGAATAGGCTACGGTCATAAGTAGAGCCCAGAAGTTCAGGCATTTATTTTACTCCAAACAGGCATGCAAAAAAAGCATTTATTCTGGCCAAAAACACAGGAAACAATAAAAAAAAAAAAAAAAATCACCATCTAAAAGTAGTTGGTGTAAAAAATTAATAATTAAAATGATTCAATGCTATCTCTGAAATTTACATTAGCACTCACATGGAAGGAAGCTACCTTCGTAATCTTGACTACACTTGACCATCTGATATGATGACTACAAATTTATTTTATTCACAAAGCTGTCTCTACGAAATGCTATTGTGAACACCCTTTTGAATCTTGAAACAGTATCAGTTAAAACAAAATTGTTCTTTGCACTTGTGTAATCACCAGAAGGGAAGAGAGAATAAGAAGGAACTGAGAAAGTTATATCTTGTAGTGTAGTGCATGTAAACCCTGTCCTCAAAAGGGCATCCACAAACATAGGATGAGATTTTTCATGAGTGAACAAGTCTGTAAGCATCAATGAAAAATATAAGAAATCTTCCACTCACTTTCAGATTTTCAACAAAACCTGACACTGGAACCTTCATGTCCACAGAAAGACAATAAACAACCGTGCTTTCACAAAGACAATACACAACCATCCAGGCTTGAAGGTAAGTTTCCAATGGAAGAGAGATTGGTGACAGGAGGGGTAAAAATAATGACGAAAAGGCACAAATACAGCAAAATGCCAAAAATACGTATAAAAACTTAAATAGGCACAAAAACACAAAATTAAAATCTACAACAACAATTCTGAAAGTACAATCAAAGTCATAAAATGATAACAACAATAAAGAAGCACTTTGGCAAACTTCTGGGCTTCAGTCATAAGAAAGATAGGAAGGATAAGAAAGTAATAGAATTAAAGGAAAGGCAAATCCGGATGTAAAAGTAGAAGAAAGTTCATATACATTGGCTAGATGAAGTTTCTTTCCTTAGTATAGTATATGTAGAGGAGAAGAGGTAATAACTGAAATTCATAAACATGTAAATGTCTGAAAATTAATTGTGGGGGAATTGTTAATATGAGTAGATGGAGGGCCCTACACAATTTGGAATGGAATGGAAGAAATTTTTTTTCCCCATCACATAGCCCAGAGTGGGGTTTTAAATGGTCCTACCAACTGTATTGGTTTTAAATGGTCCTACCTCACTTTTCAATATAGACTCACTATGTTAGAATTGAACAAAGTTGACAGCATTGTTGATCTAAGAATTATATTTGATTCCAAATTTAATTTTAATAAGCATATTGATAGTATATGCAGATCATCTATAAGAAAGTGCGACTATGTTTAGAGAGCAGGTGCAGTTTTCAGACCCATTACAACTTTATTGTTTGCGACCTCAAGCCAGACCTTTACTAGAATATTGTTCGGAAATTTGGAACCTGTCTATATCCAAGCTAAAATCTCACCTTGAACGTATACAGCATAAAAACTTGAGATTCTTAGCATACAAAGTGGGAAGGACCATGTATAGATTTTTTGAATGACTATTCATTCGCGTTGGAGATGTAGGCCCAAAAAAAACACTCGAATAGAGGCGCAGTGTCAATGATCAGATATCCTTTGTAACATTATCCAAGCACTTGTAGACTGCCCCCAGTTTCTTGAAAAAGATTCATCTTAACATGCCTATGAGATCCCTGAGAACTCTCAATGTGTTCAAAGTTGTGCCATTTAGGATAGAGTATTTGGCAAATGACATCTTTGATCAGAATGCCCAAGATGGCATATGAATTTGCCAACATGATAGATTTCTTCCATGTCTCATTGAATTCTTTTTAAACTAAGTTCTTGCACCACATGGAATAGGCCAATTCGTTGTATTACTGTAATGACTTCACAAATATTCTTACTATTTTCAACTCATATTTATTGTAAATTCTAACTGCAATTGGAGTTTGATCTTATAATTTTTGTTGAATTTGAGTTTTTAATTATTTTGTAAAAGGGAGAAAATCTCATGTATTTCAATAATAAACAATTTTTATTATATGCATATGATCTTAAATTATTTATCGATATTAAAACAACAAAGGATTGTTTACAACTGGAAAATGTAATTTGATTACAGAATGAACTGTTTAGCCTTAAATATTGATAAAAATAAAGTTATGCATTACACTGCCTCTCGATCCCCATTGTGCTTTGATTATCAGGTAAATAGTACAGTAGTATTATTTTAGCGTGGCCGCTCAAGGTTGTGTTCTCAGAACTACTGGAAGAGTTCATTCTTCAAACATAGCTGTTTTGGGGGAGCGCGTCCTTTCCCAGCACATCTTGACAGTCCTACTCCAGTTGTGTAAACACTGACCCTGACTGTCCGTATCTGCGAGGTGCAAGCTTCCAGTTGCGTTTCGTATTAGAGTGGAGCATTTGTATGTGATTCAGAAGTAGTGTTTTAAGTGATTATCGTTCTGTTAGTGATTATTGCAATGCATCCGGTTCAGAGCAAGTTGCATAAGGGAGGGCTTCACAGTCAGAAACATTAAGTAGTTGCCAAAGTATATCATTTTATGAAGAGAGAAACAAATTGTTTTAAAAATGTCACAGCAGTTCATCAAGAGAGTGGCAGATGCTACGGGTGTTTCGGGATGACCTATTCGCGGGGCTTAATAAGAAAATGAATTTTATTGAACCTAGGGAATCATGTTCATATTGAACATATACAAAAGAGGGGAAAAGGAAGAACATGGAATCTTCTCTTGAGGGTTTCAATGAGAGTCATTCGCCGCACAATTATTAATGCACTATATCAAGAAATGGTTATTTGGAAAAGGCACCAACCATAGAAATGCTACTTATGATAGTGAGGAAACGGGAAACAGTGGAAAAGATTAAGATGATGGCGGCAGAGCCGTGCCATCACGTGAATTTAGTGCTTCTCCACTACTGAACAAAGACACTACAGCAAAATAATTTCCAAGTAAGTTCACTAGCACGTGCGGTACAAATGTTTTTGGAATGGGCAGACGCGCGGAAGTCGCCTCCTGGCTCCCTCCCCACCACTTTCAGGTTCCCCCTCTCATCGCGAATCCCAGCACCCATGCTAGAAAAATTTAGCTGTATTACAATTCAAAGATTTGGTTGTCACATTCAATCCCACATTGAAATTTACACTTCACACTGAGTACATACTGGGTAAAGCCTTCCATATGCAAAGTTTTATTTTGAGAATGACCAAGGATGTCAAAATCTGTACCTATCATTCTTTGTTGAGACCTATCATGTTGTATGGCTCTTCAATCTGGGCACCTTACTACGATATTCATATTACAAAAATTAGAGTCAATTCACCATAAATTTCTGCAACATATGGCATGGAGATTATCATTGGAATCCCCAGATTAACATATGACTGTTCCAGCATAGCTACTACTATGAATCTAAGTTCATTATCATCATATATGAAATTAAATGATATATTGTTTTTGTTCACACTAGTCAACAACTTGATTGTCCATTTTCACTCTCTAATATATGTTGGTTAATCCCTACTAGAACTCAGACATATTCAACCTACACATTATACACCTCTGAATGACCAACGAATGGTTGAATGCTCCTTTAAGAAGAATATGTTGGACTGTGAATTCTATAAATGCATGTATTGTGTACATAATACTGATTTTGATTTTTACACAAATCCTGTAACATCTTTTGTAAATTTAATCAAAGACAAATTGTTAACCAATTTTGTTTAATTACGTAATATCGTGTGATTGCCTGTGAATAAATGAGTCAAAATAATGTTGCCTAAACATATAAGTGATTGAGTGTGCAATCAATTTTTGAGATTTCAAAAAAATAACACGAACTCGAATATGAATGTGCCGATCAGACATGTGTGTTACTGCAAATGAATATAAGCTTGATCTTAATGGTTTGACACATTATCAATTTATCAAGAAGTGAAGGAACTAATTTTGAACGAATTTTGTTGATCAACTATTGTACTTTATTTTATTTTCTTCTTGATTTTTGTAGTATTATGCTTTATATTATGCATTTATAATTTTAAGTCCTACAATGTGATTTATTTCTGTATTTGATTGTAAAATGGACAGTTGCCTGTAGAAATAAATGAAATTAATGCATATGCTGTTATTTAATGACATTCTGCACGTTTTACAATACTCAGAAGTTGAAAAAATTAAAAAGCAGACTCCTTTTTTAAGAAGCAAAATACACATTCAAAAGATTTCCTTCATATTCAGTGTAACTAACTTTACATTAGTTAGTTACATTACATATGTGGTCAGAAGTGATACAGCCTTAACAAGTAACTGCATGCTGGCTAGCCGAGCACAGTCAACTAGTACAGCAAAACCCCGTTGTAAGAGACCCTATTAAAAGAGAATCCCACTTATAGGAGACAAAATTCACGGTCCCAATGTCACTTGTATATAAACAATGAATTTATTTCCCGCATTTAAGAGACCCCGTTATAGGCAATTCCCGGCTATTGTGGACAAGATTCTATTCCCCACAGTGTGTTTATTTTTGCTTTTAAGAGAAAGCATTGAATTTTCCTCCAGAATTTGGTTATGTTTTGGCTCATTACCCTCGTTGTTCTCATACGCAAACATGGAAAAGTCGCTGTTTCTATCTCTCTCTTAAATTTGAAGTTATTTCCATGTTCGGATCACATTCAAATGCCCTCTCCACCACAGCTTGTTGAAGTTTTAGAACGCCAATAACAGCTTTGACATTGAAATTGGTCCAGGACGCAGTTTCGCGTCTGTTACTTTATTACGTTTTGAGGTTTTCTTTGCCGATGATTTCCCCAAGCTTCTCTTGTGAGGTGAGGTCATATAATGACAGTTGCACAGATTCTGACTGGCTTTTCTGTTCATGTGGCCAAAAATCTCTACCTCCAATTCACGCAACTGAATTGAATTATTTTACAATTGTATAATTCTATAAACGTGAAATGACATTCCAATTTTGATGTTTTTGCAGAACGTGATACTTTGAGCTCCGGTGTCTGTCGAGTTTGTTTCCCACATAACGCTGATAAAGGAAATAAAATGTGCCAGCATTCAAAAAGTACGACCAAAGACGCATTCGTGAATGTTGAAGTCACGAATGTTAAAACCGGTGGCATTTCTCTAATCACGAATGTTCAGAACTAACAAATAGCAAATTTGCGGATCTCTAGAGAATACTGTAGTGTATAAATCATAATAATCCATTAAAATATTTCATTTCACATGCCAAAAACCTGTTTCCCCACTTATAAGAGTTCCCATTTGTAAGAGGCAAAATTCCACTTCCCTAGGTGTCTCTTATAAAGGGGTTTTGCTGTACATGGGTAAGCTGGGTTCAAAGTATAGCAAGAGCATCTGCAAAACACTGCCATAGATCTGTGCAATGGCACTTTACAAAAACAAGGGAAATTCCCATGACATCATCTAATTAGTACAAGGAAAAGGTGTTCATTGAGAAAACAATCCCAAAGTCAACTGTGTCAAGTTGCTGAAGAGTAAATTTTGTCCTTCAAGCATGTTTATATTACATAGAAAGGAAATTTTTTAGATATAGATAGAAAATAATTTATTTTTTAGATAAACGAATGAATCTAATTTAGATTGTTGTTATTGCTCCCCTCCAAGTTCTTTGTAAATCAAAAGTACATAGTTCAGGATGTTTTACTTTATTCAGCGACAAACATGGGGTACAGGATTTGAGAATAAAAGAACCACACAAGTTATTTTTGTCAAAAACTAACAAGCATAAGAATTAAGGAGAGTTCTGGACGAAATAGCAAAATATGTAATTTTCATCAATTCAAGCTTTGATAATTCACCATGAGAATTATTTCAAACTCAAAATCATTATTCTGAACTCAAAATATACTCGTTTTCAACATACACACATGAAAATTCTTGATAATGAACTTCCACATTTAGCTCTAATATGCATCAATGCTTTGCTGCAAGGTTATTAATTTTTTTTCTCATTAGAACTTTACACGGTCAGAAGAGTAACATATTATACAAATTAAATCAGTGGAGGAAGAAATTTATGCAGGAAATGAAGTTGGATTACTTTCTGTTGTTGTTGTTTCTGTTGTTGATCAATTATATATGACAGATTCTAGGCATACATTTAACCTTTTTATTTAAAGAAGGGTATAAAAGTCTCCCTCTTATAGTTCAACACCTATTTCTCACTTCGTTACAGCTAGTTGCCCCAATTCATAGAAAAATATTTTTGAAAAAATCATTACTATTAAATAATGTTCTATATCTTCACATAAAGAAATGAAATATGTGGCACTTTTAAACACTCGCACCACAATTTCTTCTGCAGAACACATGTGAATATTCAATAAGTTTTCACCTTTTGTTAACAGAAGTGAATACACACAATCATTTTCCAATTATTTCTTTTTTTGTTAAAATTTTGTGTATGAATGTGAACTTCTTGAATAAATATTTAAAAACAGAGATTTAAGGAATTTGTGAAAAGCCAGACTAAAGATGTGTAAAAATTGTGGAAACATTCAAACATGAAATGTGGAAAGGAAGAACAAAAAAACAAAACAAAAAGGACATTAAAAAAAATAAAAAAGTACTTGTGTGAAAAATTATTCATTATTACAAAATTGTCAACAAAAAATACAATAAAAAAATTAAGATTCCAAATTCGCTGAGTAAAACAATGTTTCACACAATTCTATTCTTATGTTGGAAGTATGAATTCATTAAATACAATGGCAACAATTATTATATTAACAAGATTTCTTTTAAGACTGTAATTAACATCACACTAGTCTAATCCATTTTCCTTTCTTTAGAATATAATAAGTTCTTTATTCACAATTTCAATAATTAATTTTCTTCCTCTTGCAATTGTAAATACATCAACTCCCATTTCTCAACATCTCAAGCAACATTTTGAAGCTTACTGCAATCGATAATTTATATTTTTTGGTTACAAACAATTTCCAGTTTTTCCTTCAATATTAAATTAAACCTTGATTGTTATACAAATACAGTAGTTTTAACCATATTACATGTCAGCAAAAGCAATATAAAAGCCAATATTGCAGTCTTTTTAATGCTCAGGAAATTTTTAAAAGCTAGTTAAAACAGTTTAAAAAACTCACCACATGCACACCTCAGAATTGGCATCAGTCATTCTAAGAAAAAAAATAAAACATACAATGATTAAATCTGTCTTTATGTGAAGGAACAAGTTAAGTTAAGTTATAATGCTTTGATCATAAAACACGAACACCAATGCAGTGAAACCTGTTCAAAAGGCCAGTTTTATCCATTCAAGGTTTTAACTGACATCAAGATATTGGCCCCATCTATTTTGACGTTTTATTTGTTTTTGTACATTTGAATGAACTATGCATGTTGGAATTTCCGACGTTAATTTGAAAAGGGGGGGACAGACTGCACTCAATGTTGTAATATTATCTATTGTAATTGGAATATAACCTAATAATTAGTATCGTGCACAAACAATGTTAATTAATCCTCCAAATCTGAAGATTTTAAAATAATTCTTTATTAAATTATATTTAGGGGTTGTGGAGACCATTTCTTAGATTGAGCTGTATTAAGATAGTATGTTCGAGCTAGTCACTATTCAAATACTTGATCATTAATTACAAATACTGCTTATAAATGTGGAAAGCAGAATTTAATTACTTCTAAATAGATAAGAGAAGTGTTGAATTGTTGCTCTAATTAAAACATTACAGAATATTAAATTTTAGTATCTTGTATGATTTTTCATTTTCTTAAACCAGCAATGCAGGTTTGAGTGATTTCAGCTCCTACACATATCTTTCTTTCTTTCTTTCTTTGTTGTAATTATCAGGTTTAATTTATTCATCATAGTTTGTTGTTGTGCGAGATACAAAATTTAACTTTAGAACAGGTTTCGATTGTACCTGAAGAGAAACAGCTGACAATAGCATTATTCGTTTAGGGCAGCTCCTAGGTTGAGAACCAATACTTACAGTTCCAATGAATTTTGCAACTGTTTTATCAATTACTCCCAGACAGCCAGGGTGAGGTATATTAAAGTTAATATAAATTGAATCCTCAAAAACTTACAAGCACTGAACAAAAGAAAAATGGACTTTGATTGTATAACTTCTTCAATAACCTAAAAAACTTATGCAACGAAAGTTTTTCCATAAGAGCCTATTGCTAATTTTAACTTATTTTATACAAAAACTAGGCCCGATACGAGTCAAATTTTTTATACCATCTTGAAGAATGAATTTTATTTTCATTTAAAATATTTTTGCAGTAACTTCATCTAGTCAATTGAAAGAACATACTAATGTAAATAGTAATCCCTGGTGATTTTGAACGTACTAGGGTAAGAAACTTTAGGGCAGTGTGGTGGATGTGCAACTGTAACTTGTGATCACTGTGTATACCTTTAATATTCAGAAGAGTCACTATCTCCGCAGTGGGGACTAATTTTGTTTCAGATAAAAAACAGGATTTTCATGAATGTCTTCTTATGAAATGAAGTTACAAGTTGGTAATTTCTTTTGCACAGTCCATAATATTCACGTGCTTACTGACTTCTGCTTTCCCTCTGTGGGAACTTGTCAAGGGCTTCCTGCATATGAAACTGATTTGAATATCATTGGCTAACTCCTTTGTCTGACGACCCTGCTCCAAAATTTCTACAGGAGAAGATTGCAATTGAGGCTAGTTTGTTTGCAAGTTGGATTTGGTTAGGGTAGAAAGTGTTCTTGAGTAAGAGGATGAACAAAAAGTCATGGGTGTGTGACATTAGCCAAAGAAGTAAGTGATCTAGATTTGCTTCTGCAAGTTATTTTGTAATATAAGATAATTAAAAACTATTTAAGGGAAACATACTTTATTTCATAGCAATTGTCACAATTAGACTTTATGCTGATTCCTATATCATAACCCTGATTGAACAGCTACCTTTCTAACAGAATTTTCTCTTGGAAACTGTAAAGAGACCAATTAAGACAGGTTCCACGAATAAGGACTCCTTTTTCACTTACTTTCACAAGGAAATCAATTATAAAATAAATGTAAAATACACTTTATCCAAAAGAAAAATTGGTTACAGGATCTTCAAATATTCAGTATAAAAACTCCTGTAATTCAAAACTGACTATTGGCACAATAAAGCACTTTCTTGCAATTTTAATTTGAGCAACATTCCAATGCATAGGAGTTCCTGCGAATAGTATTAACTAAACTAAACTTTAACAATGGTCAAAGGTACATGCTAAGAGATGCTGATTATGGACATAAGGAGCCCTGCATTAAAAAAAAGAAAAAGGAAAAGGAAAAAAAAGGGAGGGGGATTTTCACTGATGTAGCACACCAGATTCTTTAATAAAATACTGTGGCTGTCAAACAGCACTTAATACTCAGATTAAGGAGCAAAATAAATACTCAACAAAAAAAATTTAAAATTATAAGCAATTGTTTTAGCACATGATCCTGTATTATACTTTATGAGAAACTAGTTTGAAAAATATACAAATTACTTTTATAAACATATGAACAATGCATTTCTGCAAATTTGATAGTCAAGAGATGCAATAATTAATGTACAATAAAAACAAGTAATTCAAATCAAACTAAAGGAAGAAGAAAAATTAATTCAATTTTTGGTAAAATGAAGGACTAGTTCTACACATTTGGTACAGGCATCAGGATATGAAAAAAGATGAGTTTGTGAAAAAAAAAAAAGAACAGAAAATGAACAAAAGAATGCTTTGGTACATACCCATTGCAACTAGTATATGGTGACAAAACACCATTATAATTACTTTATACCAATCCAACACTGGTTTAATGAATCCATTAGTGTTGCCATATTGGTAACAATCTGATGCTATATCACAATTTTATAAGAACTAGCTATTTACATACTGAAATATCAATGTAAGTAAGTCAATTTTTAAATTAGACATAATGATTCTTTGACTTCTCACGCACCTTACTTCACTACGAAGCTCTAGTACAGGCATGCTGTATGGTTCATCCCCATGCAAATGACTACTAGCAGGAAGATCTGAGAATATAAAGACTGCATTCCACTGTCCAGTGGATAATTCAATTAAGTAAGTTTTTATATTATATGATAAAATGACAATGAATTTTCTAACTTTGGAAGATCACATGATTTGTGATTAACACCAAAATTAATGCATGCAACTAGTTTTTGATTTTGTAAATTATTTCAATTAATAAATCTCTCTTTGAAAGTCAATGAATGGTCAATTGTAATGCATGCAAATTATCACAATATTTCATGTACTCTTCTATTCTAGTAAGGAGAAAAAATAGACATGACTGTTACCTGCAGTTGTCTGATATTGAGAATGACCCTTCAGTGAGTACAGCTAAATTAAAGAAATATTTTGTAATCACTGCACCTGATTGTGAGACGGTTTGGGTTGCTCGGTTACCACAGCTGCTTCACCTCCAGTAGCTTCGTTCCTCTACAAATAGAGCAAGCGACCACCTCAGCGAAAGACAACACAAATTCTACGAATATACAATTGGTCTGCATGTGCAGTATGACAATCATGCAAGAACAAAAATATTGTAAGAGAAAAACCCTGAGAAACATGGAACTTATAATTCTGGAATAACCATGAATATACATTCTACAGCATACAAGCCAATTGCCATTTAACAGCATGACAGGAAACATATTAATATTTTATGAAATAAAACTAGATTGGATATAATATACGTATAAAATCAAGCAGCTGAAGATGGTTTGGGAATTAAATAAAGGACAAACTTTAGGAAATAGGGCTACGGAATATTAACACATTCAAAAATAATTATTAGATTGAAATTAAATAATAATAATAATACTAATAATAATAATAATAATTTTAAGCAATTTATATGAAATGTTTAAGATAAAGTTGTATGTGTAAAAGACCCCTATTTCTTCATCAGCCAAAGCTTTCCATAAACAGGTAAATTTAACAGTAAGATGTATAAAAGTGGAAAGAAAAATAAATTAAAATTAATTTATCTATCCATTGTAAAAAAAAACAATAATAATATAATAATAATAATAATAATAATAATAATAATAATAACAACAGTAAAAAATACCCTCAAAAAGAAATGTATATATAAGTTTAATATCCAGTTGAGATGGTGTAGAGAAGAGATCATCCATTATCAATTTAATACTACTCCATTTTGTGCATTTGTGAGCAGAAACCCAGAGCGCCCAAAAAAATATTTGTTCATCAATTAAGAACACACTATCGATTGTGGAATGAAGGAAAATAATAGTATATCGACTACAAAATTTCAACTGAATATTTCAAAAATAAATCTAAACATTCCAGCAAATTCAAAAAATAAAACAATGAACGACAAACAAAACGTTACTTTTCCCTGTGGAAACTTCTATTAAAGATTTCTATCATCTTACTTCTGTATGACGGTATCAACTCGGAATATGTATTTATTTATTTATTTTATTTATTATTTATTTATTATTTAAGTGCTTAACCCTCTCTCGGGCACACTGTATCTGCCTGACATTGCCATCAATTCTGATATTTTGACAGTGATAGAAGTTCCTTTTCAAGTTACATCTCCAACTTTCAGAAACTGCTGATGAAGACCAGCTTATTGGTGCTTTTGTTTAGTCTCAGTGCAATCTTTGTATCTGAGAGATGTAGGTGATCATCCATGTCACAGAAAAAACTTCAGTCAAGATAATAAAAGCAGGTGAATTTTAACCTTGAGATCATCTTATTTGTTCCAAACTGCATAACAGCAATCCTTATAGAAGTACAAGACTGACAAGTATTTCGTATAAAATATGGAAAATAATGTTTAGTACTCATCTTTTGTGATTGAATCACATGCACAAGGACAACCAAGAGTTTAACATTTGAGTAAACATTAACCAGAGACGTATTTTTAAAATATTAACGAATAAAGAATATGAATAAACTGTGATGTTAGGAACTAGAGTAATTGAACTTCTCTAATTGAGGGTATTGGAGATAGAGCATGTCCATTGAAACTCATTTTCTGGCCATGCCCAACAGAGTTAATTTTATTAAGAATATTTATATACATCAACAATGGAATCCCTTTAGAACATTCCTCATTATCACATTTTGCCACATAGCACATCTGTATTGGTAAGCCTGATACCTTTCCGCCAAATTACTGATTTACACATTTAACAATCTACTTAGCACATTTAGATTGTGGGCAACATGTTCCAAAGATTCACATTTTCAATGCAGTAGCACCATCTACAAATGGGTTTTGTTTCCAAGTTAGGGTACTTGATATCATAGAGTATAGAAAAGAACATTCAAAGATTATGAAGAGTTTCTCAGTGTGATTACTATTTTGACTCCAGCACTTTTGTTCTTTTGTTAGGTTAGGTTACTGTTACTTGAATTTGATAGACCAAGGACACTTCTTTTTTTCTGTTAATATGCATTATTTTTTGGATTAGTGTATTTGTGTGTAGTTTCATTTTTAATAGGTATATTATTGGCTATTAAATTGGTTTGTTTCAGCCACACATTGTGCATCTGTATGGGCAAACTTATATTTAATTAGTTTCTTATCTTATTACAGTTTCAAAGAAGAAAATTTGAAGAGTACAAATTACACATTTTTTTTCCTTCATACTTTTTGCCACATAAAATGTTCAAATTTACGGTCCCTTGATAAACGTGCAACAAGAATCCATTGTATTCCAAAGACACAAATAAATACAGAAGACCAAAAATATTTCATACTGCTAAGTGTCCAAAATTTTCAAGTTTATTAATTTAGAAAGGAGAATGCTTCACCATAAAATCTGATCTACCTTTGAGATTAATGAAACTTATAATGAAATGCACCAAGAAAAATTTCAATTACACATAGAAAGACCATAATAAACCCAAATCCTATTACACCACAAATTTGCAAATTGTGCATTGAAATGGTATTACCAGAAAGAGGGCAAACAGAAGAAAAAAACTTGGTAGATTAAAACATCAAAGAAAAAGCAAACATTCAGAAAGGGCAGACTGGATATACAAAAACATGACAGGTAAAAAAACATGAGACTTCACCTGTTTTAAATGTAATATACACATGAATATCAATAACTTGCCAGTCCCCAAAGATGAAGGGATACTTGCAGAACTTCAATGTTTTTTTGGACAAAGCCAATCTCTTTCTACATGTGATCACGAACTGCAATGGCAAATATGGGACTTCGGTAAACTTTATAAAATACATTTAAAAAGTCATAATTGCTTTCTTACTTTTTATTACATACATTATAGTTATAAACCTTTAAAATCTCAAAAGAGAATTTAATTATAAATTACGAAATTTTAGACTGACCAATACATAAGCTTTTGAAACATTACTTTAGCATGTTAATGCACATTTCATAACATCCACATTGGCCTTCTGGGGATTCATGTATACAAACATTTGCTCAGCATTAACTTTAATAAATAATGGGAACTACATGAAAGTATTACATTCATAAAGCTGCATTTTTTAAAGAGCCAGAAGATTAAAATAACAATGGAACTTTCATGCAGAATTGAGGCAATAGAAGAAAAATTTGTGAAATGCGTATTACCTGTCAAAAATTTATAATGATTAATGCCAATTGATAATGAATAAACTTTAAAGAAAAGAGCACTTACTGAAATTTAAAATTGAGACACTGAAATTTCTATATAGTGCAGCATTTAATACAATAGTTTCAAAAACATTATATGATGGTAATGTGTGTTTAAACTAAAATAATAAATTTGTAAAAAAGGAGTTTTCATTGATGTTTTGAATTGTGGAATTTCCTGCTGTTTCACACAAGTGATTCAATAAAAATTGAATGCAAGTGAAAAATAAAATGAGACCAATACATATCTTGTGAATAGAAAATGTTGATTAAAATTCAATCAAGAAGGAACAACTTGGCAATCTACATTTGATGTTTTGCAAATAAGAAATAAAACAAAAGAAAAATGATGCAGAAGAAAATGAAGTGTGCTATAGTTCTCATTGAAAGATCTCATCCCAGACAAATACAAAATGCAACAATATCTACACTTCTATAAACAGGAAATGATATTCCTTGATTACAACTTCTCTCGAGGGAAAAAAAAAATGAACATGAAATTGAGAATTTTCACTGTAACATACATGGTTGCAGGTATTAACAGGCAAAAGAATTTGCTCTGCACATTCTCGGAAGGAAATACTACAGAAAGAACCCGTTTTACGGCAAAAGAGAAGCAACATTTTGAATATAAATTATGAAGGTATCATGCTAACAATACAGCTTTGGATGATTATCTTCAGGAATGCTCTAAGAAAATATCTTCAGCAATCCTGCAAAACATCAGGTCAAATATCTGAATCTCATCAAAGCTAAAATATAAAATAACAATGAAGTGAAAGTTTGTGATAAATAAATGAATGATGTTTCACAAATATCAATTATGTGAATGACCAAAGGAGAGAACACCATTAATGCTAGGAAAAATGAAATTTCTAAGAGACTTGAGATGAAACTTGACACTGTCCTATTAATGAAACACGAAAAAACTGTAAACTTCCATTCAACAATGATTGTTCAACATACTAACAAACAACAGAACAGAGTTGAACCTCTAAAATTTAAAATAATATCATTAAGGAAACCTAATACTTACAACCTATACACTCAATTGGCAAACCCCCTAAGTGTACCAGAGATCAGACACATTGCATTTGTTTTCATAAGTGAATGAGAATCAAGGCTGGGGGGAACTACACTCCATAGTGCATATGCCCTTACTTCCCACATCCTGTATTATCCCAGAAGTTTCACTAAGTGTGGTGTACATTACAGAAAAACTTCTTTCAAAGTCAATGAAAACAGCTTGAAATAATTGAAGAGATAAAAATTTGCAGCAAGAAGCAGCAAGAAGTGAGAGTCAAGATTTACTATAAATGCTTAGAATAAGAAACGGTAGACAGTGAAGAATTCTAAAAAATGGTAGACAGTGAAGAAAATATTCTAAATGAATTCATGATGTAACAGCAACACTTACTTTCTTGTATTATAATAGATAATATTAATGTAACCTTAGTAAAACATGAAATATCCCTAATGAAAAATCTTTCACATTTGAACTTAATTGCATACCTAATGGTCAGCAACACATAATTTCACTTAGGAAACACCATCATTAACCCAACATGCTTCTGCAAATATTTCCACTCTGCAAAGATATTAGATAAGATATTAAAAAAATACAACTTTTGCAATTTTTGAAATTTCAGAGGTTTTACTGAAAATCAAAACATGCCAGATTATTAAGAAAAATTGTTATATTTGAACAAAACATAGGAAACAGTTCTTGGGAGGAGATAGAGAGAAATAAATAAAATAAAAATAAAAGGCCCATTTATAATTTGGCAAAGACCTCTTTCAAATTAACCAAGGAATGTCCATGTTGGCAAAAATTCTTCAAACAATTCAGGAGCTACAATTGTACAGACACAGGCCAACACAATTTGGAGGGAGGGGAGGACAAAAAAAGAAGAATAACCAACAACTCTTGGGACCATATGCTTTTCCATCAAAATCTTGAGATCGAATTTTTCTGTACTAAATAACTTTCCCTATACTACGAATATACAAGAAAGATGAAAAAATACAACACAGAATGAAAATTAAATTTAAAAAATGTTGCACAATGAAGTTTGCTATGATTTTTTATTAAATTGGAATTAATTTGGAAAAATAACTTTACATGATGTTATAGGATTCCACAGCCAGAGTCTTGTGATGGCTTTTGGCAGTTCGGGTGTGATGCTGAGACGAAGGCTGTGACGCAGGACAGCCAGCCAAGAGCACTCAAATACAGTTTCGTAATCATGTTGGGTTTATTACAGAAACCAAAGAATAAATCAATTGATTTTTTCATATTTATATTGACTGCAATTGATATGGTTTCAATTTTAATTTCTTAATAGAATGTTCTATAATATTAATTTTTTTTGTTTTCTATTTCCTTGCGCTTGCATTGATAAAAAATTAGTATCTTCATGCATAGTGTTCTTTGTTAATCATCCTACTCTTGAGCACAATGCTGTTTGATTTTTAGTTAACATGTGAACAAATGTAGATCATAAATTTGGGGAAGATATTATAGGGGGGGTAATTTCATTGTTGCTGTGGCTATTATTATTATTAATATTATTATTATTATTATTATTATTATTATTATTATTACTACTACACAGATCTATATTGTTGATAGACAGTAGGTAAGCAATAAATGCTAGTGCAACAAACCCCAATATGAAATGTGGACTGTACAGGGCTCATACAGTTTTTGAGGTGATTTCCAACCTCTAAGTATAATAAGTTGCATGGACTGAATTTTTGTTTCTGGAAACTACTGCAATTGTGGCTGTAAGACATTCTCAGTCTCTAAGAACAGATGAAGGAGGCAGTTGGAAATGTGCAACTAGTTGGAATACAATTAATTTCATCCATATACTTTTTGCTGAGTCTGAACACCAAAAAAACACTAAAAATCTAAAATGTATTAAGAGAATTGCAAATATTTTTGCAAACATGATAGCCAAACCTCAATTACTCTGTATTATAATTTTTTGCTCTCAAACAATTTAGTAATACGAATCTTCTACAATAAAAGAAAATACCTTCCTTGCAGTTTTTAAATAATGAGGTTCAACTCTGAACACTTGAAAAATAAGTCAGTCCAGAAAGAATATGCAAGATGTCCAATCAATAACAACAAAGAAACTTCATCTAATCACACACAGAAGTAAATATTTTCATCATAACCAATTATTCCTTCTTAACATTCCAATAAAACTGCAATTTCAGAACTCATTTTCCATGAACCTAAACAACCTAATTAATATTTTAAGGCTTAGACCAATTTGCTGTTATTTAAAAAGTTCAGAATTCTTGGAGCACACTACAATAAGTGACCAACAAGGAATTTAAAATAGTATATAGAAAGATTTAATACATTGTATATGAAATGAAATGAATTTGAAGTACTTTACAGAATGATTGTCACAGACAACTATTTGACAAAATATCAATACTTCCATTATGTATATATCTACATTACGAAAGACTCCACATTTCCAGAAATGTACTGATCAATATTCCTTAGCTGATGACAATTACTACAACACTCAACTATATCAATATTCTTTAATAATGGCAATATGTTTAAAATTAAAAGCATGCACAAAGTGTACACAAATGTAAAAATAAAAACACTGTATGTATTCTATACGAAAAATACAAGCTTTCCAGTTGCTCAAATGTATTTTTATAAATGCAGCTTTAGCGTGAAAAGTAAAGGTAAAAAATGCTGTCTCACTACATTATCACACTTTAATGTGTCTGCAGTTCCACAGAGACTATTGGTAATGGTAAATGGGTTTCTGGTAAATGGATAAGGACAATCCATGACAGGAAGGATGGAAAGTGACTGGAATACAATTACAATTATGTGAATAAAACAAATTAAACACTACAAAACAAATTTCAAAGCCATAAATTAATTATAACACTTTCAGGTAAATAGTTAATTTATGCCACAGAATAATTACAACAATAATAAAATTAAAGTAAGTTCCAAAAACAAACAAGAAACCATGCAAAACAAATCTGACAGGTATTGAGATGCAGCAGGCAGAGAATAATAAATTTCAAAATGTAGGTATTAGCTCTGGATAAAAATGGTAAGAAAATAAAAATTATCTGACTAAATTTTAAAATTAGCATTCAATGGAATCTATTGAAGTGGTTAATTCTATTGAGGTAACAATACCCACAAAACAACAAACTCCAAAGGAAACTGAACACTAGTCCCCAAGTCTTCATTTCAAACCTATGAATTTAGAGATTCACTTACCACTTGGATGGAATTACATAACATGCACACATCGATGTTTACAACTGCACAGAGCAGAGGCATGTAGCAAAGAACAGAAACATCCAGAGGTACACTACATAGATTTTTAAACTATAGTGCAACAAATATTGGATTCTTTTTCCCAAGAAGAATTATTTTAGAAACAACTATTAAGTTTCTCCAGACAGACAAGAAATAATTTCTAGTCATACTACACTACAATATTATAAAATAGTTCCTTTTAAGGTGCACGCAAAATGTACTGTGACCTAATTCCCGACAACTACACATTCTATAAATAATAATAATAATAATAATAATAATAATAATAATAATAATAATAAATTTTATTGTCATTAAGCTTGTTGAAGCAATAGACAATGTCAAGATATAGAAAACCAGAACTAAACATTCAAGTACCTAGTACTTGCACATTGTTTTTAATGCAGAGGAATGTAAGAAAGAACCCAACACATATACTTCAAATTGGGAGAAGATAGCTTGAGAGGAAATCAAAATTATTAGGCAACCTATGACAAGAACAACGTAAAATCAATACAAAGATAAAGAAAAGAATTGGAAAGAAATGAAGACTGTATTGAGTATTAAAAAATGTAAATTATCTAAAATAACCCTTCCCTAAATTTACAAAACACAGTAAATTCAAAGAATGTAAAATGTGATAATCACACAGAAAATGGGCAAAGCAAAAGAAACCCATTACGCCTTGATAAGAACTAAAAGGGACTCAGAAAGTTGTGTGTCACATGTTTCATGTGACACACATGACACAGTTATGTGACATGTGACACCTTATTTTATAATTTTTCAAATCATGCAGCACCACTTCCACAACTGGCAACATGATCTTTATAAATAAAGTGAGGAAAAAAGGCAAGAAGAGCATTGTTTATCAACTGATTACCTGGAATTAATCTTTCATGTTGCAACCAATACTGCAAAGGAGAAAAATATATGAAAACATAATATGAAAAAAGAAATGAAAGAAAAGTGGGACTGCAAGATAACAGTAAATAATAAAAAGTTTGATATTGATATATTTTGAACTAATCATACAAAAGGTAACTAAAATGGAAAACAATTTTTCCCCTGTTCAGCACAATTACCTTGCAACTAAACTTAGACGAATATTCAAGCTTTTTTCAAGTCCCCTACTTAAAAATAAAAAGGATTTTGCTTTGCTACAAATAACTGCCACAGAATTTCTCCATGATTTGTTCAAGATAAATTTCTTTCCTTTTAAATTCCTTTTTATTACAGAAATAAGGGCTAAATGAGCAAAATCGGGTAAATGTGGAGGGTGGTCTATCAATTCAAAGCCAACTTAATACTCGTTAATTGTAATAGGGGCACATTCAAAGAGTGCATGATTTTGCAAAGAAGCATGCCTATGTGATCCCCCCTCTGATGTTGTTAATTCTTTTATTTCCCATTGCCTTTGCCCCATTAGCAGAATAAGGTATGTTGCAGTTTTACACTGTTCCAAATTCTGTGAGTTTGTTCTTTGGGTATACGTCAGAAATATATTTTTATAATCTACATAACACATCATACATCATATCTACCATCTCAAAATTTTGTTTCCCATCTAGATTTGTCTTTCAAAATAAATACTTCACAATAAAATTATGCTCTTAAACTAATAAAAATCCAATACCATATTTGCAATATTTACTTTGAGAATTTGCAGTATAAAACCAGCTACAATTGCTATCACCAAAACCAGAGATACTATTTACAAAATCAACATTTATGATTCTGTTATGGTAGGGGTCCCCAGATCAAGAACTTGACAATACAACCTCAAATATTTTTTGAAAATTCAATACACTAACGTTAATGGTGGTGTTGGTCAACTTAATTCAAGTTCAAAGAGTTCATCCAAATGTTAATCTACAGTCAATAAAAAACAATTCCATGTTCTAATTTCTTTGCTATATGTCAATGTTTAATGCCAAACTTACAACCAAACAGTAACACCATATCTGCACATCCATACTGAATGAGTTTCATGTTAATTGCATTGATATATGTAAAACTGCACATGGCAAAATTTAAATGGGGCCAGTCAAACAAGCTCTACATTGATGAGATCTTGCATTTAATTTTCATTCACGTGTATCATTCCTTGTTCAATACAACAATAACATTTAAAAGAGTTAGTGGCCATGAACACACAATTCCCATGAAATATCAGTAGATACAAAGTTTCTATACATCAAAACTAAAATATCTCTAAGAAAAATAAAACTAGGAAAGTCATAGCCTACCAAGCTCATGTTAATCATCACTTTGCAAAGCTTTGTATTACATTATTTTTACGTGTTAATGTCATATCCTCCTGCACTTCTGATTACTGACCACCCATGGGATAAAAACTGATTCAAGAAATTGCCCAAGCAGAGTAATAAAGTTCACAAAGAATTTAATTTAAATAATGAAGTTTTGGGCAAAGAGAAATCTTGTGTATTATTTAAAATAACTTTTTACATATCAGAAACATTTACTTTAATGGTCTTCCAGTATTAATTTTGTTTTCACACTTTTTCTCACAAATTAACTCCAATTCACAAAACATTACTGTAATTGAAACCTACAACATATTCGAGAGGCTTATGAACTGAAGAGATACCAGTTCATTTTATAAAATAAATAAGAATTTCATAAGCTCTCCCTTATCATGGAACTTTTTGCTTCCTCAGAGGAAGTCATGAACCCATTGCAATACAATTAAAATTCCCAAAGACGTCTAATCTATTACATTTCCACAATGGTGCACATACATAGAAACAAGATCAGACAAGAAAATTTAAGTTCACAGAGACAAAAGTGAGATATTAAAAATTATTAGGTTCTCTTATCACAAAACATCCACAAAAGCATACACTGTTAATAAAGCCTGGTGTTGGTTAAAGGAATGCCACAATATTTCACCTGAAATCATGAATATAATATTAATGTGGATTGTATCCATTATCATCTATAAAGCTGATTAATTAAGGTATTTTCATTCACGGTTTTTTATGAAAAATCTTTCATCCTAGCTGCTTCCTAATTATGAACTTTGAGCACAAAGGGTCCAAATGTATCCAAACATAAATTACACTACACAAATTTGGAGTATTTTTAATGCCCCTCGCCTCTTACAACAGGCATTTGAACTCCCCCTAAATTATTACATAACTCTTGCATCAACATCCCTTCCCCATTTAAATAAGTAAAAACATAATAGAAAAAAGCATATATATTAATTATATTTGTGTAATATATTAATAGACATGATAATTAGTCAGAATTAGTGGCAATGCAGACTGCACCAAAATTGGGGACAAATTATAGATATAAGAAGCACACACGGGAGAGAAAATTTCCGACAAGCCATATACACATCATCATGGATGACACAGACTACTGTGCCAATTTAATTTGATTCGAAAATATACTATTCCTTCTAGTCCAACAGGTTCAATCAATATACCACTGATGAAAAAATGATTTTCATTTATTGAAACAAGTTATCCATCGTAACTTTTTAATTTATTTATATTTTTTTGAAATTATATTTGTTAATATTTTAATGTTTTAGTATAAATCTGAATGAAAGGAATTATTTCAGTGAATAGAAGAATGTTAGAAAATAAATATCAATTACATCGCACTAGACTAACACCTCCCTACCCCAATGTGACACAGCATAACATGGTTTCAAACCTCTCCTCTTAGCATTAAGTAATTTATAGACTACCCCAAGTTTTAAAAGCTAACCATATCAAGACCAGAAAGCAAATTATCAAAGAAAATTACAGTTAACTTATATTAGTATGACACAATCAGTGGCGCACTGGAGGAGGAGGAGGAGGGGGGGGGGGACATCATTGGGCTTCACCCCCCCCAGAAGCCCATGACACATTAAAAAAATTTACCTTTTACTAATTCTCTACTAACAAAAGGCAATATATAAATTATTTGCACTATAAATATTAACTAAAAGTCACCATTTAAAAACCTTATACTTTCAAAGTTAATGAAAAATCCTTTATAAGAAAACATTAAAACTATACCTTTAGCCTTCCCCAGAGAAAAATCCTGGGTCCACCTCTGTACATAATAGTAAGCTAATTACTCAAATGGTCACTGCAATACACAATTGATATAAACAAAACATTTGTAAATTCAGCAACTTCGAACCAACAGTTCTGTTCACCAGATTTCCTGTTTATGGCCTACAATTAAGCGTTGGAGACCACAAAAGTGGAGTTGCCCACAGCCAATTTAAAGTTACTTATGGAAACTGGATAATAGAATTTCTCTTATTATTACTTCCCAGCTTTCCCACACAAATAAATTTTGCCATAACACTCAACTGGATATTAAAAAAGTTATTCATAAACATTACAAAATTTAATTGAATTCAATACATTAGCTAAAAATAGGCAAAGGGTTTATTATACTGTATTTCAGGAAAATATACACAAATATTTCATGCTGCTTTAAAAAAGAAATACTACATTAACTAAACCGCTTCGATACAAACTACTAGGAATTAAAAGGTTTTACTTCATCAGGTTCAAAAGGCAAATTTTGAATGTAATTTTTTAACAATTTAGATAAAAGGATTCATGAAAAGAAATAATTGATGGTATAAACTACTGAATACAACAAATTTCAGAGGAAATTTTAATGATGAGTAATAAGAACATGTGTTAAAAGAAACCATGGTTATGGTATATAGTTTTAGCTAATTCGTATGCATGCAGGCAAGCAAGCTAGCTATCTGCTTATACACTAATGCTTATACATTAACACAAGCAATTTAACTTTTACCTACATTTCACATGCTTACAAACACATCACACTGCAGAACACATACATCCTCACTTATAAATTACTAATTACTTATGAATTCTCTCGCAAAATGTAACTACATAGAAATATATTCTAATTATATCTTGCATAACCAACATTCGACCTGGGAAAAGAATACGAAGTTCTGACATATTTGAACATGAGTACTAGAACATTTAGCATAAAAAGACTTTACAGGAAGACAAGAACAAGAACAATAAAAATAAATTAAAAAACAAACAACAAACTTCATTACTGGATTTTATAGAATTCAATCTAACATCTGAACAATTAATAGGTCAACTAACCCAGAGAAAATGTAGGTTCTTAGAAAATTATCAGAGGATGAAAAAAAGACAAGAACAGGACAAGCCATGCATCAAAATATCAATTTCAGCAAGTTGTAACAATGCTCTTCCTTAAACTTAAAAGAATTCTAGGGCTGTACATTTCTTGAAATGTTTTACATGAATAGATTATTAGTCTGTGGATGATCTCTATTTGGCTTTAAAACTGTATATTCACTCTATGCACGATTCAGATATTTAGGGCAGTGGAAATTCATTATGGGGAGGGACTAATCTAAGAATTTGTTGTATAAATATGCATTACAAGAAAGTGTGATCCAACAACAATCGGCACTAATAACAACAACTATTGTAAGGGAAACTGATAATGCATCAAGCGGATCTTTAAAAAAAAAATTCCTGATACATTACCTTTATTCAGATTCAGCTCCAGATGAGAACAATGCTAAACAGTAAGTGATAATTGCAACATTCCATTCTGAAGAAATCAACCAAATTGACTTACTACTAGGTGGCATGACTAAAAGTCATTCTGCAATACACTAACCTCAGGCTAACAGCTGCCTCTTATACCACCTCCAAGAGGAAACTGGTAAAGGAAGTAGGAACAAAGGAGTTCCAAAAGAGATCAGAAGTCAATTTCAAGTACTTAAGAGTTTCTAGACTAGGCTGAAGGATGTACGTACTGTTAACCATGTAGACAATTTCAAGCACAAAGCCAAATTATTTCATGTCACACTTCCCCATGCTCACATCAGTAGATTAACATCTTTACAAAAAGAGAGAAAACATTGCTATTGAAGTTTAGTCGAACCTACACAAGGATAATTGCATGCCTGCTCTATTTAGGACTCCCTGTTAAAAGCAGAAATGAAAGTTAACACCTCTGACTGCTGCATCAAACTTCGCTTTGACTTCACAATCTACACGAGTCATGTCAAGCACTTCATACAGCGATTTTCTCAACATACGTTTTGATAACGATAATCACAAAACTGATGCATTATAGTGTACATACATGTAATGTGTGATAATCTCCTGTGTCTTCTGGAGGCCGCGGTTTGCACTTGCCACAGCAGAAGTTGCAGCAACAACAGAAGCAAGCAACATAAGTAACAACCAGTAATAATACCACAGAAGATAATCAATGCCTGAAAAAAGAACAAACAAAAATATTATATTTTCATCAACATTAAATTACTCGATATCAAATTTTAAAAGTCAATATGAAGCACAAATGTGTGGTGGCCATTACGAAAATAGATAAGAGAATATGAATAAAGCCTAAAGCGTGTTCATGCACATACAATGTCATCACATTTTATAATTTTATTTTCAGTAAAGAGACAAAACAGCGATTTTAGTGTTCTACAGACTTAAAAAAGGAGACACCACTATAAGCATACACAAGTTTTATATCTAAATTCACAATAATTTTGTTGGCCTTTGGTAAAATGCAAGATAATTTAGAAGCAAATTCATGACATTTAATTCAACTCAAAGTTGAGAACTGTAATGAAATGTGCTAAATCACTTCAAGAAATAATTTCCAAGCAAAGATTGCCAGTAAATTGTACTTAACACGTTGACTGCCGCGTGGCGCCATATAGTTAAAAAATTACATCTTTTCATAAAAAATATGGAATTAAATAGAAGAAAATTGATAAAATAAGAAAATATATTGTAAAAAACAGCAAAATATGTAATATAGTACAAAATATGTAATGAAAAAAATTCGATATTGTGTTAGGAGGGCTATGATTCGCCAAGATTAAAATTTTGAGAATGGTAAGTAGAAATAAAAAAATATGTAATTACATAAAAATTCTGTTTCTAGTAATGATACAATAACCCAAATTTTTGCATTGCAATTTATAAAACAATTGACCATTTGATCAAAATTTGCAACATAATTACATTAAATTTCAATTACCACGTGTTACTACGTAAACAGTAAGTACATCATTAACTTGTTGAAGTTTATAAAATTCATTTTGATTAATCACTGAAGCATTATTCAAATGATGAGAACTGCCACAATAAATTTACTAGAGATCTCTACTCACTAGGATATCTTTGGTAGACATTAATTTGTAGGAAGGACTAACTAAATATGAATAAATACAATTTAAAATGATTACGATGAATATATAATACAACTAATTTTCAAAAAATTCAAGAATCATGTTGCCTACACCAAAGATCAACATATAGTTATGCTTCCTTTTCTTCTGAGTACTCTATTCTCATGTGCATGAACAACGCATTACAATACCAAAAATAATTCTAATAATAAAATAAATTATGAAGAAATGCTTAATAGTATTCTGATTGAATTTCAATACAATAAATCATCCAAGAACAAGAAATAAACTGTTAATCACAGTTCTCTACATTTCACCTACAGTATTACCTACAACTTGTGAACTGTAACAAAATAAAACATTACAATATTATTATCCCTTATAAAATATTAATAAATATAATATTTACTCTTATAACATTTACGAGCTATCGAGAGCAAGAAATAATACAAATCTTTTCTGATGATTAATCATACTTTTATGTATAATTGTATGTGAAACAAAACTCACATAATACTTAATATTACATAAAACAATACACCAGTAAAAAAACTCAAGGAACAAGAACAAACCAGGATGAAGTACATGGAGAACAGGAAAGAGTGGTAAATGGAGAAAGACAGGTGCAAATGGCAAATTTGATCTTCATACCATTACAGTCGGTGGCAAACCCTAGGAGGGCCCACGTGGCTTCAGCCCCCCACCCCCAGAAGCCAAAGAAGTTTTGATTTAATTTGATTTATTTAGTCAAAAAAACAGTTAAAAAACTGTATGACATATGCGGGAGAAGATATATTTACACAGTTCATATTTCACAGGTTTTACTGATACCTAAAAGAGTCATTCAATATTTCAATTAAATACTGTATACACAACTATAAATCAACAAATTTTAAATTTACTAAATTCAATATTAATAAAAAATTTTTTATAAGGAAAACCAGATTGGCTAGATCACACACACTTACCCTCTTACACCCCCTCTACACACAAATCCTGGTAGCACTATTGATTAGATTTATGTTTATATCTTCATTCAGATGAAACAGCCTTGTGGATGTCCAACATTTTTACACACTAGTGTGTAACAATTAATAACGGTAAATATTAATAATGTAGTATCTCTCCTCCCTCCCCACACTTTGCCTAATTATAGTGCAGTGAAATACTGCTGCTGTTGGCTAACAACACCATTTATTATTGCTTTACTCATATTTACAAACTTTTTCACGAACATGCAAGGGAATCATGTCAGAGAAACATCGGAAATGTTGATAATAGCTTGTATTCTAGGAGTAATGATTAATTTTTTGGAAGAACAGTTGATCACACTACCCATTACTCTAGTGAAAATTAATTTCAATTTGAAACTTCTTCAGGAATAATTCAAATGACTTATCTTCAATACAATATTAGCTCTGTGCAATTTTACAATAAAGGATTTAATATATCAAGGAAATAACATAAGGAAAAATATAGGAAAATCCTTGAAGACAGAAAAACGGCAGGCCAAAGAATCAAGATCACCTCACATAAAAACCTTCCCAGGCAGACTTTCAAAAAAGACGCAACTCTTCTGAACATGAAATTTAGGCAAATTGTTTTTTGGTTACATTTGAATATTAAAATTTCTGAGCAGCAAAAAGAAACAACATGATCACAAAGGATTATTCCTAAGACCAACCCACAGTGCATTTGGGCCACCATACAGTATTTACTTCCAACTGCACTTTAATGTCTTTGTGTTCATATTGCTCTCATTTCCTCTAAAGCTTATGTTTGGCATTAAAAAAAATTTACTTCTTTTAGAAATTGCATCAAGAACTGCTCATTTTCATATTACTCTGAACTACAAACAACAGTGTTTCACCTCCAAACGCAACAGAATATGCTGATTGAGAATTACTTTCAAATCAAATTAAAATTTCAGCAGCTGGAACATTGAAAATTATAAATATGTTTGGGCTTAGGCAACTTCTACAGTGCTGCTGTTATATTTGAAAAGCACATTACTGTCCACACACACAGGAATACAAGTCTTTAATTTTTATCCTACTAGAAAATACTGACAAATAATTCACAACAATTAGTTTTCCAACTGAGGAAAAAATATTATTTCATTAACTTCCATAAATACTCTAAATCAACATATTCAAAATGACTGAAAATAATGTTAAGTTCTTGTGAGTGTTATAAAGCTTAAGCTCAAAATTTCATCTTCATTAGAAGGTGACAGTTAAAACTATAAAAATTAATTATGGTTTTAAGGTGTTTTAAACCAAAAGATATTTTTAATTTCCAATTTCAATCCACAAAACTTTTAACAAAAGGCAGAGAAACAAAGACTAATTGAACATTTTAAGAGGGGAAAAAAACTAGCTTAGATTACCTGAAATCGCAATTCAAAATAAGGTATATAAGTTTGGAATATCCTTGGTTAACTTCTTTCCCAAATAAAGCATTATTTTACTTATAAAAAGGAGTAATGTTCTTCACTAATATAAAAGTGTAAGTGTTTTTACAAATTAAAGTAAATACTATACAAAATTTTAATTAACTAGAATTTATAATAGTATGTAACAATGAAATGTTTTACACTATTTGCATTATATTGCTTACATAAATACAATTTTATTTCAAACATTTAAAAAAAAATAACCGACTGAAATTGAACCACCAAACATAATTTCCAACATTAGACAAATTATTTAAGACCGGGAAATAAAATTAAAAATTGTAAAAAAATAATAATTTTTTTAAATAATTATTTTGGGCCATAAAAATTCCTAAATAATATTTGAGAACAATTAAATAAATTTTACATACAATAAATACTTTGATATAATAAATATATTTAAATCTAAAAATGAAGAGTTAAATTTTTCAAAACTTGACTTTTATTTTGAAGAAAACTCCACTTTTTTAGAAATCGAGAAATCAATATATGAAAATAGTAATTCCATTTCGGCAGTCTGGATGACTAGCGAAAGAAACAAAGGAAAACGGTCAATGAAGAAAAAGACACAACAGGCCACCAATTGCGATTTTACAAGAGGCCAATAATTTTCTGTCATGATTAATTCGATCTATTGCAACAAGTGTCGCAGACACAATAACATGAAAGTAAGAAGGTAAGGAACAAGAAGCAAAGAATTTTGGAACAATCCAAAAGAAGAATGAAGTAAGTTTCTTCCATAATGTTCACAATGGAGGATTAACAGTCTTAACTAAAAGCAGAAATACTTCATTTAACAAGAAAATATTTAACTCCTTAGTAATTTTTGCAAGATCCCCCCCCCCCAACAAAAATAACTAAGCACAGAAGGGTAAAAATCTTTGACATGATTGTCAAAATCTTTGAGGTATTGGAACTAACATAGCTGTACATTTTTCGAACTAGCAAAATCAGAAATTCAACAAATATGTTGAAAGATCAGAGATGCCGAAAGTCTTCCACAATTTATTTTTTTTGTCAAAAATTATTTGCTCAATAATACGTCAGCATAAATCTATTACATTGTAAAGAGCATGAAACACTGCATTTTCCCTCCAAATATTTAAACAACAGTGCTGACAAAGACATGGTTTCCAAAGTACATTTGTCACAAATAAACTTACTCTACACCACCCTGATGTAACAAGGAAATAAGCGTTCACATTCTCTTCACCAAATTGTTCAGCAATGTATAAACCAAGCGATCCATAATTATCGTAGATGTTCCTCTTGGTCAAGTCACTAAGGATACTATGAGCACGATTCACTTCTTTAAACTGAAAAGAAGTAGAGTAAATTGAGAAAAAATGATTTTATAACAGTTAAAGAACACCAAAGTAAATTTTACAAAATATCTTACCTTCTCAGCGGCTTCTGGGTTATTAGGATTCTTGTCAGGATGGTATTTGAGGGCTAGTTTACGATATGTTTTCTTAACATCATCTGCAGTGGCTGTTTTAGGCAGACCCAAAATGACATATAATGTATCACCAGAAGTCCTGAAATACAGAATTTAAAAAATTGATTGGCAAACATTACAGCATCACAATTCAACTATTTGTTTATTGGTTTTTTTTTTTTTTTTTTTTTTTACGATTTTCACACACAACCTTTCAAAAGAATATAAAATATTGTTATAGATGGATTTTTAATAAATTCTAAAACACAGAAATTCATACCATTTGGGATTCTTCCACTACATATTTATAAGATTATCTAGCCCATCTCAATATTAGTTTAAAAAAATCGTTTCGCCATTTGCTCTGTTTCTCAAGTTGTGCAGCCTGCTAGAAAGAATGTTGAAATTAAAGACCCCTACATTCACAACAACGGAATTAATTTGACTATTTGCTCAATGTTGAATAATTTCTAAACGTCATAAATGGTTTCGTTTTTGTCTTTTTCACTTTTTTTGTAAATTCTCGTCCCTGGTGATCTTCGAAATTATAAAATAACGAAAAATGAAAGCGCACGATGAAAGAATTAAATATTTTTATTTCTATAAATAAAATTACAATTTAGAACAAATTCGTCCAAACCGTTCGAGGCACCGAATTGAACATGCGTACATCGTATCTGGGGCACAGATTACATCAATAAACGCATCACGCAAGACGTACCAGTTAGCGTGCCAAAACTCAACATTACTGCTACACAATGCAGCAAAGTGCACAAATCATTGATCAACTACAACTGTTTCGCCGCTGGCGAACGACCGTTTCAACCGATTATGGGGAAGGTACATTGTAAAACTGTGCTGTCATTCGCATGCTTATCTTCATAAAGTTGGGCCAGAAAATGTCAAGCATATTCTACATTCTTTTCGGCTTGCGTGCAAACAAAATCGATCGATCTAACTACGAACATGTTCAAAACCCACGCACAATTTGCAATACACATTACAAGTATAAAATTTTCAAGTATTACAATATCTTATTTAACAATTCCATTTCAAGAGCACACACTATACAAAGTATAGAGAAAAATACAGTTAATCCCAAAAGAGACCTACTCGTTATTTCAATATTTTTATGCATTACAGCTCCGAAGCATTCGTACGATCATGGCCGTATATCACTTAGGTTCCACCGATACTTACGACAACTTTCGTCTATCCATTCTCGCAGTTAATATACAGTTGCACGACTATTCACTATGAACTCCAGCAGAAACACTAGTCTAACACCAGATAAAAGGGTACCGCTCTGCCGATTTCCAACCCATTTACTACTCCCTGCAGTTCAGTCCACCCACAACCAGCCCACAACTGATACACTTCACCAGCAATACCAGCAACAATACTTCGCAGTTTCAAAGAGTTTAGACCAATGCAGACACTACGGTAGTACGAACAGTCCGAGTTCAGCTACTGCACACACCCAAGGTCTCCCTCTGCTAGCCAAGAGCATTGCTTGCGAAGAACCAGATAAAGAGAAATTGATCTCAAATCACCGTGTTTCAAATCTTAGCGAACCGTGAACGAAATCTCACGAGAAAGAATCAAACATTATAGCGGGAAGAACAAAAAGCATGGTAGTTTACGCAAGAGACACAGGAAATTTCTGTCTCGTATACAGTTTAAAAAAAAGCAACATCTTTCTTTTTTATTGAAACGGTCGTATTATATTACAATTGAAAAATATTAGTAAATTCTTTTGTGAGGGATTTTTTGAGGATAAGTTGTAGAGAACACACAAATGTTTCACGTATTGTATCTCATAAGATTAAGAAATATAAGACGGACAAAAATATATATTTTAGAACAGAAGAAATAGTTTCGTAATTTCCTATGATGTGAAATAAAATGATTGAAATTGAGCAAAAATTACTGAATTCACAAACCATTTTAGAACACCATTAATTAAATTAAAAACTTCCATTGAAAACAATTATTAATGTAAATTTATATTTCATTAAAGTAAGTTGTTTTGAAAAGATTTGAATAGTGCATTAAAATGCACAAAATACAAAACATACCATGATATAATTTTTAATATGAAACATTACTTTACGTGGATTTCTTGTATGTGATAAATATCCGAGCACAGGTTCAGATTGTAAATACGAATATTTTCTTGCGAACTACTGAATAACGTAATTACGAGCCGGTATGTATACAACATAAACAAGCCAGTAAATTATAGATTTAATTATAAAAATATCGATTGAAAATAAAATTACATTGCAAATTCTTCTTACTCTTGGTGACGACGTTTGGATCTACGACGCCTGTGAGTTTTTATCAACTACTGTACTAATTTGTATCACTTTTAAATACGTCGAAGAAAGAAGCGCATGCGACAGAGCCTCATTTGAATCCCATAAGATAATAACAATAACAACAACAACAACAACAACAATTCCTCCCAGAGAGTACACGACCTTGTAGTTGGTGGTAGAGCTTGGGTACCCCAATGAGCCTGAGAGCTATATCAGTGGTAGCCTAGCTACTGGTATGGCCTCCTTTGCTGAATAGGTTGAAGGTGCGGGGTCAGACGAAGTACTCCAGAGGAGAGTGGGAAGTAAGTAGAGAGGGAAGGGTCATGAACCTTTGAACTTCCTGTGATCGGCCCATGGAGAGTACAGGAGAGAAACTGGGTCGGCACACCAGGCCACTGATTAGAGTGGAGGCCCGAACCTTGCATTAGCCAGCGAAGGAAGCTGAATTCAGCAGTCAATGAAAATCCCGTAGGGTTTAGTAACGCCGACTGGTGATCGGAGGGACTCCTTGCTGGGCGCTGCCGGGGGATGTCCTGAGGCCACTGTGAGTCGCAGTAACGGATGGCAAGAAATAACTCACGGGTTAAGTGTGTTCGGTGCAATGGAACTTGCTTCTCAGCGAATCTTCAGTTAACACCAATAAGAAAAATGGATAGAACAAGTAATTTAATGAATATTAAGTGCCTTGTTCTACCAATGTCCCATACCTGCTCAGAAACCGAGTTAATGTCACCTTGTCGACATTTGGCCATCCCGCGGATGTTGGTCCCAGGAACCCAGAGCCGGCAGTAGCTCGAAGCCACCGTCAGAGATGGACTAAGGTCCGATTAAATTAAGAAGGTGATTGACAGTTCTGTGTGACGTCAGGACGCCTTTCCCGTTTCCATGGCAGCTGCCAACCAGAGAGACAAAACGTGACGTGTCAGGTCGCTCAGTTGCCTCTGCCGAACACGGGGAACATTGGAGCATCGCAAGAGACTTCCCTGCCGCCCGCGTTTCTGCCTGTGCTGCGCGCGCAATGTGTACTGTGTTGTGATGAGTTGCGTTGAGGTTAGGCTTTTGTCGTATTTTTTTCCACTTTTACACGTATTTTTTGAAATGTTTGTTTTCATGTCCCGGTAACACGTGCTCAGTGGTTTGCGACCTGGCAACGTCGCTCCCCTCCACTCACAAATGTCAATCACCTTCTTAATTTAATCGGACCTTAGGGATGAATTGAAGGAAATGATGTTTACGTTTTACCCCCTTTTACTATGCAAAACGAAAAATGGGGGCTCAGAATTAAGATATGGAGAGAGCGGAACCCAGATATGAAACCTACCCTAGGCTCAAAGAAGCTTGCCAGTCAATGACGATACATACTCAGCAGTGGAAAATCCACAGTAGAACAACTTGCAGACATCCAGAGAAACGCGGAGTACAGGGTCTTTAGTTTATCTTGCAACTCATGTCTGAGAGTACTTGTTCTTGTTTTGGTAATTTGGCAACCGCGTCTCTTTTACACCTTTCAAGACAGCCGTGCCTGGCACGTCGGGACAGCAGAGGCAACCGTCAGGTCATAAGCTGCAGCAACTTCCCTGTTTCTTTGTTGATCCCATTCAAGAGTGTCGGCGGGCAGGTACACGGCTCTCATGCCGAAATCTTTTCACGCTGCACAGAGTGGGTGGGATGGGGTGGGCTGAGGCATGACCGTGGAAACAAAACGTCTCTCTTAAGCAATTCTGCCCAGTATGCTGAAGAAACAAAGCTGTAATATTAATGTGGAGGGGAGTTATCGATTTATTTACAGCAACGTAACAATAATTATTTAAGTAAAGCCAGCTCAGAGTGAAATCGAAAAGATATATCGTGAAATATTACCGCCTAGCTCTTCATTTTATAACAATAATAATAATGTATTATTATTATGGAATCTGCATATTAAGCAAATAAGAAAACTTTAGTAACAGACAATAAACATACCTAGAAATGTTATGAGAGTAATTACCGCAGAGGCCAAAAGTTAAAAATCGAGGTGGAGCGTAGCAGAGCCGAGATTTTTAATTTGGACGAGGCAGTAATAACACTGTAACATTTTGTGGTATGTTCAGCATTTTATCGGTCAATCCCACGATTTATGGCGAAAATTTATATTACTGCGATAGTAAACATATGAATTCTGTTGTTGCGGCATGTTGCTATGATATTGTGGAGTATTGCTTGCGATATATCTATTTAAACAATATTTGTATACCGTGGTTTGAAAAAAAAAAAGGATACAAATAATTCTCCTGAAGTAAAGATAACTAAAGAAATGACGTTCGGTGAGGAAGTTGGCGCGTCGATTTCCAGTGGCGACACCTCAGATCGTCAGTAAATATGATTATCGAAGAAGAGTTTCATTTGATGGAATGCGAGGAAAATGAAATTAATTTACCTAAAACACATTTTAACTGCAGTATTAAAACCTATTACAATGAACAATAATTATCTCAAAAACTAATATGAGTTACTTTTATTCTGAATTATTTGAATCTGATTTGTTTTCTACACCGACTTGTTTCTTCCTTAATAAACATTTGACTTGCAATGAATCAATGGTTGTTTATTCACGTTGCCAAAGATGTTAAAACCCGATGCTAAGGATGTTAAATTGCTTAACATACAGATAGATACACGCCTGTAGGGTTGCATGTTAAAATGGGCTAAAGACGCATGTGACCGATAAAATTATTAAAAATACTAATAAAATGTAACTAAGTAGTACATTAATAATTATTGAAAATAATTAATAAAAAATAACATATAATTATCTTAAAATGACAAAAAAACTGACAGTCGAGTAAAAGGTCAAAGTGACCACCGTTTATGAAGAGACAGGCGTTTACTCTTTTCAGTGTAGTGGCTGCAGTACGTTGAAGAGTAACAAGGACAGAATACGTGCTTTCTCTTTCTTCCAACTAAAATTAGACACATTCTCTCAGCCCGAAATCTGAGGGCACGCGACCGGGCTTCGCTAAAAGTGAAAGGGCGTCGAAGGTATTTCACGCGTTGCCAAATTGGCAAAACAAGAGTTGGTGTTTCCAGACCTGGGTTGCAAGATACGATAAAGACCCGGTATATTCTTCGATCCAACTATCCATATGACAAATATTAAGAACCCTCTAATATCCCTGAAAACAATGGTCCTTTTGAAGGTTCATCTCTTTCAAGTGAAACATCCGTCAGTGGTGAAAAATTATCTGGCCATGTGTCACACGATAAGGACATGATGCGGAACCTCCTCCGACGCGAGATAGAACGCGTTCGTCTACTTCCATTCGAATCTCGTGCACCGTTGAGGAGAATTTAACAAAATGCTAAAGCTAAGAGAGTGATAGAAACAGCGAATTCTGTCTTATATGAGATTGTACAGACCTCAAGTAGAGATCTATCAATCACATCGTACATGCAACTGGATATCAAGTATCTCAGATAATTTTGGGGCCAGCCAAGAACACCGGACGGCCGCCAGCCAGACAAAGAAAACAGCTTCGTACCCCCATGGGCGAAAATAATTATGAAACGGATAGCCGACACACAGCGTAAAATATCACTCATAGCCGAAGCACCTTCTAAATCAAATCACACTTCTAAAGTTCAACAAAAATTCTCCATGTTGAACAAAAATACCAAATTGAAAATAACACAAGGCTAATGGTAGCTGAAAAACTAAAAGAGAAAATCCAAGCATGGGCCCAACGAATTAGATGTTACAAACATAGAGATTTTCATGTACAGAACCGATTGTTTGAAACAGACGCGAAGAGATTTTATCGCAGTCTGACTCAAAAACCGAATGGGCAATGCTGCGTCTCCTTCAAAAGATGACGTCAAAAACGTTTTGAGGAGCAATCTGGGAGCAAACCAGATCCTACAACAAAGACGTAATGGCTCCAATCCAATGGACCAGAAAGGAGGTCGTAAAGGTTCCTGTGACTGTAAGGAAATCTTGCTACTGAATAACGTCATCTTGAATGATGTAAAGAAACGAAAATGTAATTTAAGCATGGCTTTGATTGACTACAAGGCCTTTGATAGAGTGCCACACGATTGGATTTTGAAGACCCTGTTGATCTATCGATTTCATCCTAGACTTATTGAGTTTTGCTAGTATGCTAGTATGAAGTTGTGAAGTACCAGGTTACTAATACACAGCGGATAGGGAGTAGTAGAAACAAGAAGTATTCAGATTAACAGGGGAATTTTCCAAGGAGATTCGCTATCCCCTCTGCTATTCTGCATTAGTTTGATCCCACTATCTAGACAGTTGTCGCACACTGACTTTGGTTACAAGCTCCGTGGTGATGAAAATCCAGTATCACATTTGTTTACATGGATGATCATCAAGTATTTGCAAGGAATGAAGCGATCCTCTCCCAAATGCTGTACGTCATCGATGATTTTGGCAATGACAGCTGCATGAAGTTTGGTCTTGACAAGTGTGCAAAAATCAACATAAAGAGAGGCAAAATGACGTCAGAGAACATTGAACTTGATACGCAGACTGTGATTCAAGATCTTGAGCCAGATAAAACCTACAAATATCTGCGCATTGAAGAATGTAAGACCAACTCGAACGACAATGAAAGAGAATTCGCAGGGAGTATTACAGAAGAGTGAGACTGGTCCTGCAGTTCGCTCTGAACTCCAGGAATAAAGTCTCTGCAATAGGTAGTTTGGTGGCGCCTGTAGCGGAATACAGTTTTGGACTAGTGGACTGGACTGAGCAAGAAATTCGCATCATGGATCGAAAAATCAGGAAACTGCTTACAATGCATCATGTTGCCCTTTCTCTGGCTGATGTACAAATGTGTCACGTAAGGAAGGAGGAAGAGGCCTCAGACTAATTGTGGCCTCCTGGCACAATGCCATAGAAAGGATGGGAAAGTATGTAGTCAGCCATCAAGATGACCCACTAACAGTGGCGGTGGCGGAGTTAAATTTAAGGGTATTACATAAGGAACGGTCATGAGTGGGATCTTTCTCTCCAATATTTCCCGATTAATGGACACAATTACTATTTAAATTGTTTAAGAACATTTCACCTTAAATTTCAAATATCTTTTAAAATATTTGGATATCTGACGAATAATTGTAAATGGATGTAAAAACTAAATACTACTATAAAGAAGGAATATTACGAAAAATTCTCCTTTCCATTCCAAGAAACTGATTATAAACTTTTCTCGGACGCGCCCCCACGTGTGACAACGCGCCGTGAGTGCGAGGCCGCGCAGCCACTCCGAAATCGAGCTGAGGTCAGCGCAACATCCGATGACGGTGACAGGTCGGCCCACGCAGCACGTCCGAATATCGCATTCCTTTCAATACACACGATTGATATGTGGACGTTGGCCGACGGCTTTTCTGCGGTCAAGGAGCACGCTGTCTTACAATGCTACAGCAATGACCTGACCAGCTTGTAAAAAAATTAATACTATTTATAACATTAATAACCAATCTTCAAAATAAAACTTAATTTCTCGCTTATTGCTATATATTAATTTTGATTTTTAGGCTTCTATACGTAGCCTCAAGTTTCATTAGACAACAATCAGAACGAAACATTTATCATTAATTTGATCAATCTAACCAGAAATGTGGAAATTATAAACTTACCTTGTTTACTTGAATTGAAAATCCGATGCATAAATTTCTCCATCACTAATTCATTGAAGTTACTGGTTTCACGGATAAGTTGCTTCTCTATTGAACAGCATTGTTAGGGCGCACAATCGCTTGGATGTCATTATATTTCTATGAAATGTTTTTATCCACTTCATTGTTGAAAATGATCGTTCTGCTTATATGTCAAAGAAATATTAGGACTGAATCGTCGACGAAATTCTCGTTTTGCTGATTTCACAGTTGTTTCAATTTTCAGTACAGACTGATCCGGACCAAGTGATTCATCGTGATCATTTCATTCGTGATTTCAAGAATACCATCGTAGCTAAACTTTTTTCCAATACGATTCACAACTTTGTTCATTTTAGAGAAATAATTGAACACCAGGATGCACAGACACCATAACTTAAATACTATTTGAACCCGATATGTAAATTACATTTTCACACGGATTTTAAGACGGCCCTCACCATCCACATCAGAAACAAAAATTGCGTTTCGGAGTAACATATCGAGGACACTGTTTTACTGAAACCGGAGACTTCGTCTCGAGTTGGGTGGCGTGATTACCCGAGTGCTGCGCCAAGCGGAGTTCACGGCGTAAGTGTGAACATGATGCGATGAAAACGCCTTATGATAACACAGAAGCGAAGTCACATGGTACCCAATGGTCCTTATGAAACGGTCTGAGCAAGGTGTCGTTTCGAGAACGTGAACAGCCATGTAGCCACATCGGTTCGTCAATGTAATACTGGTGGAAAATTATATAAAGGAGCAGAAAAAAATCATACTATTAATGATCTTGTAATAACGAAGTGTATATTCTATTTTCTTCAATTTTTTGGGTGTTGCGTGAACCTGTGAACCTTATAAAGAACCGCCCCTGCCCACTAATGAGGCAAGTCATGAATTCTGACCGAAGAATGGGTAAACAGAGGCATTGTAAGTGTAGCAAGAAGCACTGTGGTATGCAAGACACGTAGAATGACAGAGACACTGAACTTCTGATGCTACTTGACATGAAATGTGAGACAAAAAATGTTAAAGAAATCGTGAAGAGGCAAACCACTCCACGGACAATAACTGAAACGTATGGATAGGGTACAAATCAATAAAGATCAATCATTTATGTGGCTTACAAGAGGAAGCTGGCTGATATCGCGGCTCCTTAAATTTGAAACCGATATTTAATTTTGGGGGTATTTTACATGAAGCCCCTTGGTCATTTTCCAAATTTTCAAACAAATGGCTCCATCGCTTTGATTTTTTGTGTGGATAGTGTGAAGGACGTTTAAGAAGACGGTGCAGGTCTCATGTTCGTTGAGAACTTATTTTTCGAAAATTGCAGAAGTATAACATTTTTTCGGAGTCTTCTTACAACTAAAATATTAAAGATAGAGATTTTCCCATTAATGGAATATGTTCTTCAAAGATAGATTTTGAAATAAGGTCATGTACAATTTTTAGAAAATTTGAGTACGTTTCGAGTAATTTTACGTGAAAGTACGGGCAAGAAAGTACGTTCTGTTTTAGCACCAGGTTTATGAAAAATAGAAACTTTTCTACCGACAGAAATGATTCTTACTGCGGAAAATATTACGTTGTCCATAAGTAACTTTACTTTTATATCGGAAATGTGATTAAGTGAAATCATTTTATCAAGGTGCGCCGTGTTATTTCCGGTTGAGATAATGGCTTAGGTTGCAGAACTCGTGCCACTCCAATGGGTGAAGTCGTGTATATTTGAGGCGGTCTACGTAAAAAGGGCACATACGCAAAGAAGCTGTTTTGAGAGAAACGGTGTTCAAAGTTTTGTTTATGTATATAAAGTTTGTGACTTTGATAACGAGATAATAACTGAAATATGAAAAGGAGTTATTCAGCTCATGTTATACGCATAAAAAAAGGCACAACTCATTCCTTGCTTAAAAACAATAATTTTCATGCCTAGGGTTTTGTGCTCTTTTTACGCAGAACAAATTTTAGATAAAAAACGGAATAAAACTGTCAAATTCATGAAATATTATCTTAATACAGAGTGCGCAATAACTTTTAGAAATATATTACACCATTCTGCACAACAAGCTTCAATGTTTTATTTGCAACAAAGACAATTTGCTTGACAACAACAAGTACGAGAACATGAAAGAAAAGGGCTCATTCTTTAAATCTTCTTTTAATAATTTAACATATTTCTTATAAGTTAACATCCTCTTCAACTAGAAATCAGTATAAACATTTTACATCAGCAACTTTCATAAGATTTATTTCTGGACGTGGAGATTTTTCAGTAGTATGTCAAATCCTTGTACACCAGGTATACGCTACAAAGTTCGGAGTATGTGCAAGAATACAGGAGAGATACATTGATAAGGAATTTTATAAGAATATAATTAATTATCCCGAATGGAGTCCACTTTTACAAATGGGCTTTCCATAGAAAAATGATGTCACTCTTGAAGCAAAATCCTTCTCCATTACCACATGAAATGGATCTTTTTGATGTAGGGCCATGACCAACTCGTACATCATTTATGTCACTATTATCACTCATTTCGTTCTAAAAAGCGATAATACTTTCACATTTGCAGCAACCTGCTTCTCATGTACTCTGCACAGCTGCTTTCAAACGTCGGTACAAACCTCAGTTTTCAAGGTGCACAAATGAAACTTCAACCACATCCACTAAAGAACACGACGAATAAATGAGCCATTCTGCGTAAAAAGGACCTTATAGGATTATGTGCCCTTTTTAGGCCTACTACCTCTTTTGAAGACCCTTCATAAAATTTTGAAAGCTTTATCGACGAAGCACTCTAACTCCAAAAGTAAATGTCAAGAGTACCTAATACAACAATTTCTATAAAATAACATTCCATCTCGTTTTATTTCTTGTACATTTTGCCTTTTAAATGTCCAGTTTATCAATGAATTTCCATTGATTCCGAATTCTTACAGTTTTTCCTATTTGCCTATTTTTTCCTTCAATGGAAACGCAACATTTTAGGTTACTTATTCTTATTGAAGCATTAGGAGCATTATATGCGAATTTTATAGTGCCTATAAATGCCTATTTCACTAATAAATGACTAGTTTGTGTTTAAATGCCTAAATGTTGTCTATTCTCGTATTTATTGTTCAAAATTCAATTACCTTTAATTCCATTTTTAATGTACGATTTTTTTGTTTTTATTCTGCAGATTATAGAGAATCGAACAACTATCAATAAATCTGTTCCGTTTTACTGCCACAATAGTGCAGGTATTTCATACTACGAAACACGTGCAAACTTGCTGGTGGTAGTCATGTGATCATTTTTTACTTCGAATATTTAAACAATTGTTTACTCATAAACGGCTTTAAAAAAGAAAGAAAAATGAAAACGATTGCAATAGAACTTTAGTAAGCCCTACTACAAACAGAATTCACAATTAACATCCCAAAGAGAAAAAATAAAAGAATATTTGAAACTTATTTCAAAGTTGAAAGTGATTGGTTATAGGATTTTTTTCAGCACCTTCCGCATTCTAATAGCGAAATGTGGAAGAGTTGCTGCTTTCTATTCCTGTCTTAAATTTCGAAGTAATGTCCATGTTCAGATCATATTAACATACTCTTTCCCCCAGAGCTTGTTGTAATTTTAGAACTCCATTAACAGTTTTGACATTGAAATTGCTCCATGACGCAGTTTCACTTCCTTTAGTTCATCATTACTATCGAGGATGTTTCTTCGCCGATTAATTCCCTCTTCAGTGGAATCATTACAATGAGAAATGCACAGATCCTGAATAGCTCTTCTGTTCGTGTGACCAAAACTCTTACCTCCAACTTGACGAAATTGAACTTAATAATTTTATAGTTTTATTTTTCTATTAACGTGAACTGACATTCCAACTTTGACAGTTTTGCGTGATACTTCGGTGTCTTCCGAGTTCGGTCCCAGATGACGCTTTCAAAAAAATGTTCTACGACTAAAAGACGCACCCGCGAATGTTGAAGTCGAGAATGTTAAAACTGGTAGCATTTCTCTAATCGCGAATGTTCGGAACTCTCAAATAGCGAATTCGCGGATGTCGAGGTATTAGTGTACGTTACTTTACAACGCATTGCATATGACATTAAACAATTAAACCATTACACAAATTTAAGTTAAAAGTAAAATCTTTTCTGATACATAACTGTTTTTATTAAATTAGAGACTATACTGATTCGTCGAAAAGAAAATTAATGTTTATTTTAACAAAACAATGATATATAATGAATTAGTTTACATTTGTATTATAATTTTTTTTAAAAAAAGCTTAATACGACCTGTAACGGGTAAATGTACTTCAGCTTCCGAGTCAATGACACCCACTCGATCAGGTTTTTGTCCAGTTTCCCTGATCAATTGAGCAAATGATAAGATGGCCCTTGTTTTGCTTCTGGACGTAAATGTAGCTCCACTATGCGCACGTTTTGTTGAGCACTCCTTTTGCTTTTAGTGGTAGGAGTAGAAGCTGAGGGTGAGTTACTATTTTGTTAGCAATGCAGAAAATTCACATCTGCAATTCATTTACCGTTGCAATTATGTTTTCTACAACCCGGGAACGAAAATGTCTAGTTTTTCAATAATGTTGCTAATCGTACGCTTTTTTTTAAATTTTTATTTTTAATTCTGGACCTCAAGAAAATGTGAGCGGAGATAATCTCCTCCCCCATACTCATATACAGTTTTTTACTATTTTTTAATAAATAAAAATCAAATCACCCACAATTTTAAACAACCGATCTTGACGCTGTAATAAAGAGTTTCTTTCACGCTTTTCATTTTGCACAACTCAGATTCACTCCTTTACAAGCAGACGTGTTACGCGGTTCGCCATTACATCGAAATTACTTCTTCGCTTGGTTTCTATCTTCGTTTACTCCTTACCTGAGAATTTACACGTACCTGGAAGGTACACTGGTAGGGTACCATAAAAGTATCACATATTATGTAAATTTACACTTTTTTGATACGCTTACATCTAAATTTTCTACTGTATATTACAAGAATTTACTCGAATTGTACGAAAATATTTTATTACGCGTGTACATAAAAAGGTGCGAGGAAGAATGTATGTCGCAGAGTCGCCGCCAATCAACGACTATCTACGCACGTGGCAATGTTTACATTCACTCCGTTCTCTTGTTGGACAAAGAATATACAATGTAAAATAATGTATTGGCAAGTGACATGGCCACAAAAAGATTCAAACAAGTTACTTTCATAGATATGTGGAAACAGAAATAAGAGGAGTTTTTACGAAATAAATACTGTGTAGGAAATATTTTCAAACTAGCGTAACCCATGCGAGATCTCTCGCATGGTTAACCCCACCCTTTCCCTATCCATTTGTCTATCTTTTCCATCAAGAAGGAAGTTGTTAATGAAACGTGTTTATTTGTTTAAAAATGTATAAATGTAACTTCTGATGTACTTACAGAATATCAAACAAAAATGACAATGCAATTGACGTTGGAAACAAATTTTCAATAAAGGTTTATTCAGTATAATAGAAAGATGTTCTTGGAACAATTCATATTTTTTTAAAGACATTTGAAGAAATTATTCAATCCTTCTTGTGGGTTTGCTTTTCGCTTTCCTTGATAGTCACAAAAATATTAGCAAATGTTTTTACTCTTGAGAAAGCCAAGTAAAATAGTGCGAAAATACCGGATCGGGCAACTACAACCCTACGTTTTGCAATATTATTTAACATTCCTTGATTTGTGATGAGGAAGAGAAGGGGTTTTGGAGAGGTCTTTTGGCCATTGGCCTCAAAATTTTAGTTTTTAAGGCCCTAGAAACGTTTTGTTTAGGAGTTATTTGACAATATAGATTCGGAAACATTGGCAAGTGTTTGCGGGTTGCATTTTACATGAATATTTAGATGCGTTTTTTTAAACAATCCTTCATATTTTTAAATTCAAAGTGCAATTCCCCAAGTCTCCGTGAAAATTTCTTTCTTTGGAGATCTCATTAAAAAGACTGGATGCGTGCTAGCGCCGCAAAGGAAAGGTATACTACTGAAATAATATAGGAGATAGTGTTTGTAATACGTACAACCTAACCTAATCTAAAATTAATATATACCACAGTAGACTCTTCGCTTTGCATTTCCGAACTGGGGCGACGTGAGTACGGTTTCGGCTTTCGCAATTTACATAAATCAATCTTGAGCCTGCACAAAGTTTTACCCATAAACTTGAATCGAGATAAAACACTATTTCTCTCGGACACAGAAGATTTTGGAAATGTCTGACCTGCTCACAAGGCAACTATAGAAAGAGATTTTAGTCTTACTAGTATGATGGTTTTGTGGCCAACACAGAAACAGGCTGACTGTGGAATTCCAGAGGACCAAAGTCAAGCAGTACCGGCTGAATTCAGCTCAGAGACAGCATTGCCGCTGGCTCTGCAACGACTCTGATCGGGAAGTCTTACTGTTCAAATTCCGATGGTGGCGGAATTTTCAGCATTGGCTAGAGAGGCCGATCGAGTTCAGCCGTTTTGTTAGAGAATTCTAGAGGACAGCTGTTCTGGTTGGTTGTTTTCCGTGGTTTCTCCAATTGATACCAGGCGTATGTCGAATGGGCCACGGACTGCGTGAAATCTTTCTTTGCGTCGTCATATCATCTCCCTTTTCACAAATAGTTACACTTAAGCTTACATACACCATTACCACAAACGTCGGGAGCTTAAGGGCCGGTTTCACCAATGCTTGTTAACACGCTAACCAGACGTTAGGATATTTTAACGGCCCGTTAGAGAAAATACGTGTTTCGCCAAACTTTAACGCTTGTTAACTTTCCGTTAAAGTTAACGCGCGATATCTGCTCCGTTAGCAGCAGTTAACGCTTGGTTAGTGGGCAGCGCAGCGCAGTTTGAGGAAAATGGAAAGAGCTCTGCAATATGTATTTAGCGGTTTATCCGCGAGAGCATCTCGAAATTTGGTGATTCAAGCAAAAAATGTGAAAAAAAGAGATTATCCCATTTTATCATAATACATCATATCCATATCAACAACTTATCCATTTTTTCGTAAATGTTAACCAGATATGAAATGAAAAAGGATAAAATTGCTGACATTTTAATGTGTTCCAAATTTTTATCAATGGAATAATCGTTACGGTGCAAGTGGCACTCCACAAACTATCTAGGGAATATCAGTTTTGGAGAAAATCGGCTGAATGGTTTAGCCGCTAGCATTGTTCACAAACGGACAGAGAGACTTTGCCGTCATTCGATTTTTCGGTATCAAGGACCAACAAAACATGGATTCTGGCTACACCATGTATTAGAGGATTTTTTTCTGATTTAGCAACTGGATTATTAACTTTTTCGTTACCAGGGCCATGTAAAATGAGTTTTTTGGCCGAACATTTTCCGTTTTTTTACGTAGCATTTCATTTATTTCAATTCCGTAGCGATAAAGTAAAAATTGTGACTTCCAAATATTTGGATGGAGGTCCGAACTGAAATGGATTACCCTTCGCCCTGAAACGATGGGTACATTTTAAACAATCCAATGGCGAACAGAGCTGAATCAATCTAACGATTATGTAGTTTATTGGAATGAATTCTTCTTTCGAAATGGCTTTCCTTGTTTCCATTGTTCAAGTCTGAGCAATAGCAGTGTTCACCCAGTTGTACGCAAATTTATATTAATATCATGATGGTATTCCATGATAATTTTGGAACTTTATCTCTAAGCCAGAGATAAGATTCGTTCATTTCAAGTACATGGTCCCTCGTGTTATCTTTTGCAGGAGGAGTCATAGATCAAAGGAAAATCGATTATATTTTGTTATACACGATTATTTTTGTTACATGATTTGCGGGACGTTTGATCTCGCAGAAGCTGTAAAAAAGAGAAACGAAAAAAATTAGTGGTGCTCCCAAAACACATACTTCCTCTTATTATTTGTATAGGCTAAGCAATATTATAATATGACATGAATTTGCAAAAGTGTTTCCAAGCAGGAGTTGTTTTTTCTCCAAGCTGAAATTCGAACCCAGGTCGTTAGAACGAACTCGACAGCCAGGTTACTCCTATCCACTAGACTCAAAACTAAAATCAGCCTTCCTAACGCATAACAAAGTTCATTATTTGCTTTTGCAATTTTCAAACATTCAGAGATATTCTATTAGATTATTTCAAGATATAGTTTTAAATAATTGATTTCATCAAGGAAAAACAACTCTATAATCTTTATACTTGGTTTTACAATGTTAATTTTTGGTTTGCAATTTCCGAAATTAGAGAGTTCCTCGAAAATGGAACCTGCGCCATTTTTTAAGTCTCACTTGCTCTATCCGAGTAAAAATTAAAGAAAATCATTGGTGCTGTTTTTCAGAAATTGTTTTTTATAACTTGCATTATCTTCAAGTAAGAATTACGCGAAAATAACTTTTTTATTCAAAAAATTGTACATGATCTTATTTAAAAATCAATTTTTAAAATATATCATTGACAAAAACCTCGATCATTAATATTGTACTATTTCAAAGTTTTTGTTGTTCCAATTTTCGAAACAATTGAGCTCGAAGAAATGGGACCACCATCACGTTTTCTTATCCTTTGCTACATGCAAAGGAAAAAAATTCGAGACGTTTTTGAGAAAATAATTGTATAAAAATTACCTTTATTTGACGTAAAACTACACGAAAAATACTCATAGTATCGAAAAATTGTACATGTAATTATTTCAAGTATGTCTTTGAAGAACACATGTCATTAAGGAAAAAAATCAATAAGGATTATGGTCAATAAGGATGTTGTGTGAATAATGTTAATGTTGTATTTGTAGGAAAACATCGCAAAAATTACACTTTTGCAATTTTGGAAAATTCAGTTTTTAAAGAAAATGCATTTTTTAACGTTCTTTACGTTATCAGAGGAAAAGTTTAATACAAAATTTGGAACCATTTCTGAAAAAATTTGAAAATGTTGAAATTTTATGTAAAGCACGGATTTCCAACCTTTTCTACCACAGTTAAAGACATTTTGGTTGCATCTACCCCCTTAGTCTCTACAACAGTGATTGCTGGACAAGGAATGACGTCGGAGCATTTTTTTTTCCTCCGAGAAGTTTCGAAGAAGCGGTGCGAGCGAATGGGAGAGGGAACGAGGGGCAGACGGCAGTCCCCTGCACCGCCGGCTTGGCAGTGGGCCTTTGCCGGTCTTTCAGGCAACATGAGAGGGAAACCATCTAGACCCGTCAATTTTCTTTCCGTTAGCGAAGAAAGGTATCCTTTTGTAGATACTGCAACAATGGTGAATTGTTTAGTGTGTTCGAAAGAACTGCAGTATCTTCAAAAGCCCAGCCTACAGATGCATTACGAAGCTTTGCGACCCAGAGAAATCTGCGAGATTAAAATAAATTCTGAGAATTGACATAGCTCCCAATCATGGAATAAGTAAATGAGTTTGCAGATTGAAGATTATGAAAAAGATACTGAAAATCACAAGGATTTACAACATTCTCAAACAAAACCGTACATCAAAAATTATCAAGCCTAGGGTCAAAATTCCATTTCGTGACCCCTACCAGATGCCTATTTATTTGTTAATATTAATTAATGTTTCACAACGAACTAATTCGTTATATATATATATATATATATATATATATATATATATATAAATAAGAGCTGAACTCCGGCACCGTTGGACCCATCACCATGAAACTTGCCACTTCCTCGTATTTTTGTGAGCTCTTCTTGAACATTCTATTATATATATATATATATATATATATATATATATATATATATAGTATAAACTATTATTGTCCTAAAATGTGAAAACTGGAATTGCAGTGAAAAGTGGAATTACAGTACGATTATGATAAAGAGTCTGTTTATGATAAAGATACTGTTTTGAGTTATGTAATAATGTATTTTCTATTATATAAACCTTCATATTGTTATTAAATAATAAACATTCTAAATAATAATTACCAGTTAAAAATCGCAATTACTGATTTCCCAAATGAACCTTTTCCCCCACTTCCGTACCATCACTGGAACACTGTGTGTTTGCCGCCGCGAGGAGCTCTACCTTTGTGGGTCGGAGCAAGAGAGCAGACGTCTGTAACGTCACAGAGCATTGAGTTGGCAACCACTGGTCTATAACATGTAGCGTCCGCTGCTAAGTCCGCTACGCAGTGCACAGCCAGCGGCGCGGCGTGCACAGTTCCAGATTGGAATCTCGTGGAATGCACTACAGTAAGCGAAGAGGCGAGGGCCAAGCGCAAGGGTGCAGGTCCACAGGGTAGGTGGCATGCGGGCGCCAGATACAGTAGTATTATTTTAGCGTGGCCGCTCAAGGTCGTGGTCTCAGAACTACCGGAAGAGTTCATTCCTCACACATAGCTGTTTTGGGGGAGCGCGTCCTTTCCCAGCACGTCTTGACAGTCCTACTCCAGTTGTGTAAACATTTACCCTGACTGTCCGTATCTGCGAGTTGCATGCTTCCAGTTGCGTTTCCGACTAGAGTGGAGCATTTGTACGTGATTCGGAAGTTGTGTTTTAAGTGATTATTGTTCTGTTAGTGATTATTGCAATGCGTCCGGTTCAGAGCAAGTTTTATAAGGGAGGGCTTCACAGTCAGAGACATAAAGTAGTTGCCAAAGTATATCATTTTATGAAGAGAGAAGCTAATGGTGTTAAACATGTCACAGCAGTTCTTAAGAGTGTGGAAGATGCTACAGGTGTTTCGGGATGACTTATCCACGGGCTTAATAAGAAAATGAATTCTATTGAACCTAGGGAATCGTGTTCATATTGAACTTCCACTAAAGAGAGGAAAAGGAAGAACGTGGAATCTGTTCTCGAGGGTTTCAATGAGAGTCGCCGCACAATTATTTAATGCACTATATCAAGAAATGGTTATTTGGAAAAGGCGCAAACGATAGAATTGCTTGTTATGATAGTAAGGAAACGGGAAACAATGGAGAAGATTAAGATGATGGCGGCAGAGCCGCGCCATCACGTGAATTTAGTGCTTCCCCACTACCGAACGAAGACACTACCGCAAATTAAGTTCCAAGTAAGTTCGCTAGCACGTGTGGTGCGAATGTTTTTGGAATGGGCAGACGCGCGAAAGTCGCCTCCTGGCTCACTCCCCACCACTTTCAGGTTCCCCCTCTCCTCGCGAATCCCAGCAGCCACGCTAGAAAAATTTAGCTGCACGTCGCAAGACCATGCAGTTGTGTCCGGGCCTGGCGAGGTGGTCACAGCGAGCCTCTAAGGCAGACCTGACCAACGCCTGCTCCCGCGGGCATTCCGCACTTGCGAGCCGATCGTCTGCCCGTGCAAGCGCCGAAAGTGCAAGTTGTGGGGAGGAGGAAGCTTTGCGGGGAGGGGAGAAGTCTGACGTAGCACGACCGCGGCGCGTAGATTGAATGTATAGGCGTCTAATGATCCATGCTTCAAAATTAAATCCCCATTTGTTTTAAATGGATTATGTCTAGTATTTCAAGTTACCAGGGTCATAATTCACTGTTTACGTTCTGTGCACTACTGTATATCCACCTTTGTATCCACCACTGTATGTATTTTCATTTTCTAATTTTTTAAAGAAAATAAGATGCTCATTGTGACTCTTAAGCAATATTTTAAAGCAATAGCTTTAAAATATATGCTTATACATAAGAAAAAAATATTATTTAATTCTATCTAACACAAAATTGCAATTTAAAAATTGATTGTTCACCAGGAATGTTATAATCTCCAAATCATAGAAAAATCATGAGAGCAATCTCTCACATCAAGATTGACATAAAATAGAATATGTGGCAATTCCAAGAAGGGTAATGTTTAATAGCACCTTTGTGACCATTTTCCCCTGTATGAAACTGAAAGAAAGAGATCAACGAGCAAACTTCTGTGACGTTATGGTACGGACAGTCATAAAATAATCATGGGTATTGGTTAAATAGAATGCAAAGGGCTTTATATTTTTATACGATCTCGTAAACGACTCTACTCTCTTGTCAGAAAATAGAACAGAAAATAATCATGATTTTTTAAGAACAATATAATTTTGCTTTGAGAGAACCGTCTTATTCAATTAAACATATTTAACAAACAATAGTTTATTGGTGTCATCATCAAACAAAAACAATTCAGTATCAAAATTTTGTGTTTAGCACAACACTAAATTTTTTATTACATCGTAGCAAAGCGAATTACATTATAAGCCCTACAAGCAATTATAATACTTGGTGTCTAAATCTATTATGAATAATTCGTTGTAGTTTCATATTTCGCCCTGTCATATACCGAGAACAAACATTTGCAATATAAAATTACAATCATTTGCAAGACAAAAGACAATATTACTTGAACTGTATATGACCGTCATGTTCTTGCCGATTGCTCTTTAAATTTACGCGCTATCTTTCGAATTGCGCATTCTGATTGGTGGTCCCTACTCCTATATTGGGTCTCATCCCCACCCTTCATCGATTTTCTCATTTGCACCCGAGTTGCCCGCACGCAGCTCCTGAGGTCAATGAAATGCTGTGCAGGTCTGCTCTAAGGGCAAGATGCCCCGCGCATGCAAGATGGGGCCCCACCGCACATCGCTCGTCAAGTGCAACTACTTCTCCGCAACACATTCGGTAACGAAGGCATTATCAGCAGATCCTATTCAACGGCTTGGGCGTCACGAACACTTGATCTCACTCCCTGTGGTTTCCGGCTGTGGGGCTACCTGAAAAACAGGGTTTACCAGGGGAACATTCACACGTGTGCTGATCTCAAGCGCATGCTAGAGATGTATCAAGCATACTTGTGGACACACTTCGGCCATCTGTGCAGAATGCAATCCTGCGCTTTCAGACTGTACTGGACACTGATAGGTGTCATACTGAGCTTCTTTGTGGCGGTAATGGTACCGGTATGTAATGGTCTGGCGTGGTATATTAAACGTGTTTCTAATGAATTGCATATTCATTCCGTCATTCCCTTCTCTATGTACTCAACAATGTTCACAGTACGTTTCCAGCACGAGCGATCACGCACTTGTCACATATAGCCGATTAAGTATGGGAAAATTATACCCACCTTGTATAGCAAAGCCATCTTATCTGTGATTTGTGCAAACCTCGATGTCATACTATCACACATTATTATAACGCAAAGAATGGCTCATAAATGTCCTTAAGGAAACAATTTCGTACACACATATTTTGGTCAGTATCTAAATGTACAATAATAATCAAAGAATTCCGCTTCTGCGTAGCTGAGTTTCTAATTTTAGTAGTTTTGCAATGGTTACAAGATGTTGAGCGTTTTTGTCCCGTCCCTAACATTTCTCCAGTGCATATTGCCAGGAGTATTTTCTTCCGCGATAGAGATGATTATCTGTTAAGTATTCTTAACATCCTACGCATTGGCGCACGTATGTTTCTGGGATTCCCAGTGCAGAATATCGAAATGAGGACATCATAACGTATCACCCGGTTTCCATATATACATTCGAGAATACAAAAAAATTTTAAGGAAAGTAATAGTTCAGGCAAAAATAAGGAAAAATAGTCCGGACATTTTGAACGTTAGTAACAAATTTAAAGCAATGTGGGATATCGTAAAAAATAAAACCACATCATCTCGATACCTTGTAGAAAAAGTTATTTTAATGGATAATGAAAGAGAAACGAGTAATCCGGAAAAGGTTGTCAATCTCTTCAACAAACACTTTTCTAGAATTTCGTCTGATCTCACGAAGGGACTAAAACCACAAAATTCAACATCTTATGCTTCCCAAAAAATTTCCGATATGATAGTTATTTCCGAAACTTCTCCCAACGAAATCCTCAGAATAGTCAGTAAACTAAAAAATAAATATTCATCGGGCTTAGATGAATTTCCGGATTGTTTATTAAAAACTTGTGCACCTGCCTTTATACATCCGTTAACTCACATTTTCAATGCTTCTTTATGTACACGAATATTTCCAGATATTTTAAAAACTGCAAAAATTAAGCCACTTTTTGAAAAAGGGAACAAAAATGAAATTCAGAATTACCGGCTAATTTATCTTTTGTCAGATTTCTCAAAAATATTAGAAAGGCTTTTCTACTCACGAATAGAAACTTTTCTCAGGTAAAATGAAGCGTTTTCAGACTCACAACACGGATTTAGAAAATCAAAATTCTACAAAAACTGCTATTTTTTTCTTTTCTCAAAGATGCTGCTTCATCAATATACCAAAATGAAGTACCCATTGGAATATTCTTAGATCTTTCGAAAGGTTTTGACGTTACTGACCATAATATCGTGCTCTCAAAACTACCTTCGTATGGAATTCGTGGTATTGCCCTAGATTTGATAACTTCGTACCTTAAACATCGTACTCAAAGAGTAGAAATACCATACTTGCACGAAAGGATATTACACACTTATGTTTTGGGAACGTTACTTTTTGTACAACCCTTGTATATTTCCAATTCTTTGCCAATTGAGCATGGGGTTCCGCAAGGTTCGATCTTAGGTCCTATTCTCTTTCTGTTATATGTAAACGATATGCCCTCGTCTATTAAAAATGGAAGAACGGTTCTGTTTGCCGATGACACGAATGTTCTTTGCAAAAAAGAAGCAGAAAATAGTACGATTTCAGAAGTTTCAAATTAGTTTAATAATAACAAATTAATTGTTAACGAAAGAAAAACTGTTTCAATGCATTTTTGCATTTCAAATTGGCAATCGAATGTTCGATTGCAAATGAACAATATGCAATTAGCTGATGTTGAGATAACAAAATCTCTTGTTTTCTCAATTCAATCAATCCTAAAATGGAATGTACATATAACAGAATTAAACACTAAATTAAGTTCATTATGTTACGCATTCAGAATTCTTTCAAATTCTGTTAGCCTTCATGCAGCACTTTGCGTTTATTTTGCAAATGTACATTCCCGCCTGAGATATGGCATACTATTCTGGGGAAGCTCATCCTGTACTACTCAGACAATTAGATTGCAAAAGAAAATTATTCGAATGATGAAAAAATGTCTTCCACGTGATCCCTGAAAGCCTCTTTTCATTGAGCTTGGAATCTTACCATTGCCTTGCCTATTTTTTACGAATCTGTAATATTTGTCAAATATGACCTACTTAACGGAGGGAACATATTTTCATGTAATATTGATATTTATAATTACAACACACGTCGTAGAAATCACGTCTATGAAGCTCAGTATCAACAGCTCAGTACAAGAAATCAACACAATACAAGTTACTTTACAAGGCATTGCCAGATGACATTAAACAATTAAAGTCGGCACACAAAATTAAGTTAAAAGTAAAATATTTTCTGCTGCATAACTGTTTTTATACAATTAGAGACTATACTGATCGTCAAAAAGAAAAATAATATTTATTTTTACAAAACAATGATATATAATGAATTAGTTTACGTTTGTATTGTATACATTTTTAAAATATATTTAATACGCCTGTAACAAGTAATGTACTTCAGCTTCCGAGTCAATGACCCCCATCACGATCAGGATTTGTCCAGTTTCCCTGATCCACTGAGCAAATGCTGAGATGGCTCCTTGTTTTACTTCTGGACGTAAATGAATCTTCACTGTGCGCATATTTTGTTGAGCACTCTTTTTGCTTGTAATGGCAGGAGTAGAACTGATGTTCGTTACTATTATGTTAGCAGTGCAGAAAAATCAAATCAGCAGTTCACGTACCGTTGAAATTGATTTTCTATTATACGGTAACAAAAAATGTTCTAATTTTTATTTTTCTAAAATAATATTTCTTTTTGTAAATTCTTGTTTTAGTTTTTCAAATGTTGCTCATTTCGCTTTTCTTAAATTCTGGGCCTCAAGAAAATATGCGCAGATAATCTCTTTCCCCATACATCATATACAGTTTTTGCTGTTTTTTGACCAAATAAATAAATAAAGTGCGAATTTGTAATTTATTACTGTTTGTTGCTTTATAGCAACAGAATTAAGAAAATGATTAATTATCAAGTTCATTTAATATATTTTTGTAATCGATGGGTTCTTAATTGTACCTATTAATTCTGGTTCATGCTATTATTAATCGCTGGATAGACACCCAATCGACCCCTTGGTGATCATTGACCACCTTCAAATTTTCATCGACCTTCATGGGGTCGCTACCGACACCGTTGGGAACCTCTCATGAAAAGTATCCTCCAAAATCAAAATATCCATTTCAAACTTGCATGGCCTCGAGACCGCTTAAATCGATTGAAGAATATCAATTTTGAAGAAAATAGAAAAAACGATTTAGGCGCTAGCTTTGACCACAGACATATCTTTTGCTGTCAAGCGATTTTTCGGTATCAAGTACACAAAAAATGGATTCTGAGTGCACAACGTATTACAGAAGGTAATTTACTAGTTATAGAATCAAGATTTATCAACTTTTTCTACACCAGGACCACACAATACGAGTTTCTGATTGAAACAAATCGCCGATTTCTGCTGCAGCATTACAATACTAGAAAGTAACTAGTGGTGCTACAGAATGGCACAGATTTTCTCGTACTAACACGTTTTCTAATTTCTTTTGTCTGTTGTTGCCACATGTTTGACAGCTACCATCTATCGCCGCTTAAAGAACATCATTTGAAATTTTCTCAATTTTTCGGTTTACTAATATTAGAACCGAAATATTGTGTTAAGAATATTAAAGAACAGTAAAACATCGTCGTAAATGGCAATTTTCATTGAAAAATTTTGAGCTGTTTTTAAGAAAATAGCATTTAAGCTTTTACTGTAAATGCGAAATTTGAAGCTCTTTTTCACAGAAAATTTTTGAGTTTTCGAAAAACGTGATTGGAAGTTATTTGAAGCACTTTCACTCACAAATACAATAGTGTTTACAAATCGCTCGAAATGTGCGTATTAGCGGAGTGAGAGATATTTCAAAAAATATATTATTTGTGTAATTTAAAAAAAAAAGAATTTTACAAAATTAATATTATGTCATCTTAAACAATGCAATTATCACTAGCCTACGAAAGTTTGAAGAATACATTTTGAGAAGTTTTTGAGAAAATGGCGATTGAGTGTTTCGGAAAATGTGGAATTTGGAGCTCATTTTCACAGAAAAATTCTGAGTTTTCGAGAAACTTTATGACATCATTTACAGCACATGTAGTCATTAATATAATTATGTAAACGAATCGCCGTTAATGTGAACATTAACGACGCGTGAGAAGTCAAAATCTTATATTTTTTAATCATCTCATAGAGTAAATTTAATCATAGAGTCATTTAATAGAGTACATCCGTACCAAAAGTTCAAAAAAAATATTGGAACCTTCTTTGAGAAAATCTTGTTTTTGTTATTTTCAAAAATTGCACGTCTTGCACGCAATATTGCGTGAAAACTACTAACATTTTCAAAAAATCTACGTAACCTTAATGAAAGAACTAAATATAGAGAACAAATTTCATTTGAAGAGGAAAAAAACCTTATTTTCAATTTTGTAGTTCTAGGAAGACGCCAAAAAAAATTAAAAATTTTCGAAAATGTTGCTAACCTTAAAAATCGGAACTATGCCACCTGTATAAGTGTGTTTTACTTTATTCTTACAAGAAATTTAAAGAAAAAATTTGGAGCTGTTTATGAAAAAAATAAATGTCCGAGACACTTCATGTAAAGTACCCCCAGATTTTGAAGGAAGTTTTTCAAAATCGCAGCTTTTCGAGTGGACCCAGATCGATTGGGGAATATCCATTTTGGAAGAAATCGTACGTATGGTTTAGGCGCTAATGGTGTTCACAGACGGATGGACGTTTTGACAAACAAAACACTTTTTCAGTATCAGGGGACCTCAAAACGTGTATTTCTGTTAAAAGTTTGAAATATATTTTCTGCAGTATTACATACTCATCTCCGTATAAACATATGTATACGGGGAAGTAAAAAGAAATGAAAAGGATAGAAATCAAAATAGATATGGCTAAACAAAAAGTTCAAGATTTAGTAACTCGAGTTGCTTCATAGGAAACTGATTGCAAGCTGGATTAGATTTTATGACTGACACTGACACCCACCATCTTCAAGCATGTATTTAAAAAAAGATAGGAATAATAATAGTAATATAATAATAACAGCAACATTTCCATGTATAAAGATACTTTTTCATTCCAGCCGTCTAATGTGAATGTAGAAGTAATGTCAATGATTAATGTGAGGGTGCATTAGTGGCGTTCAACGTTCGGATATTTAAGATTCGTGCAGTGACTTTGTTTTTTGACATGTCATTTACATTTGAAGAGCTTTTAACAAAAACCACCATAGTCTAAAAACGACCATTTCGAGTTCTCTGCAGTTTTCTATGCTGCTCTCCTCAGGCTTCATCTGTACTAAATAGTGTAGGAAAATTTAGCCACAGTTCGGGAAATATGGAGCTTTGAAATATCACTAGTTTTGCAAAATCAACCAATGCCCACTCAATTTTCGGCAAAACAGGCAAACATTGTCCATTGAAAGGAATAGACTATGTTTTTTTCCCTTAAGGTTGGCTGTATTGTTGCGTGTTGATTACGTTTCCATTACAATGGCAAATGATTTAATCATGTTACCGTTGAAGATGGTAAAATTCTGGATTGAAAAGTTAGAATTTTGAAAATAATACAAGAAGGGCCCCATGTCCTTATTACGTATGCATTCCACGGTGGTTTGAGTAAGATAAATATCAGAAGCAAGAAACAGCTACCTGGTGAAATTACTTTTCAGACACTGTACAAGAAAACTCGTCTGCTGAAACCAAAGAAACTTGAAACTTGAACTTGATGTTCAGATACGTTCTCAGTATTTCAGGAACCCTAAAAACAAACTCTTCAATAATAAATTACTTGCAGACAGAATTGATAGAAGTGAAAACACCACTGAAGAAAATGGGGAAATATCTTATGATGAAGATACTAGTGGACCAGAAGATCTGTGAAGCCTTTTGTTCAGTTTCTGAAAATTTACCAACTTTGTATATGAAATTTTAATTTGTTTAAAATTATTACCTGTAGATGTTCAAATTTCATGAAAAGTACTAACAATTTTTGACAAAAGCACAAATGTCCACACTCACTCTATTTTGAAACCTCAATTTATGCTGTCTCTACACAAGTAATGTAAGGACTAGAATTCAATTACCATCCATAAAATTAAATTTACCTGTGTTTTAAATTCCAGACCATTTATAAAAATACTAACGGAGGGAGAGTTTGTTGCTTCTCCTGAAAAGTATGGATTTTGGACTACGGTCGTTTTTGTAAAAATTTCTTCATTTCTAATAGTTTTTCACATTCACATGTCATAGTTTTACACACAGCATTTACATTTCTGATAGTAATGAGAGTAAAATATTTAATTCTTAGAGTAAAATCATTCATATCACTGCATCCCGGTCACCGCTTCTTGGAGAAACCAGACCAACTTCTATTTTTCGCCACATTCAAATTACTGGGTATATTGTTGACATCACCATTTATTGGACATTATTTCAGAATAAATGTTCCACACGGTAATTACATTGTCCTTTGAAGCTCCTCTACTTGCTCTCTTACCACGTACTTCGAAACAAATAATAAACGTTTGCAGTACGGCAACGAAAAGTGATGATTTTTTGACAGAAACATTTGTATTATGGGCCCATAAGACCCAGAAAGTGAATAATTCTTGTTCGTATTTTTATAGATTACTTCCTCTAATACCACGTTATGTAGATGGAATCCACGTTACGTGAGTCATTGTTACCTGAAAATTGGCCTGCCGGCTGCCTAACAATAGCGCCTTAACGGTTCATTGGATTTTTGTCCATAATTGATATTTGCCAATCGATCTGGCTTGAACTCGAGGCCCTGAGGATTTGAAACGAATATTTCATTTTTTGGGGGATACTTTACACGAAACCTCAACGACACTTCTCAAAAAAGGCTCCAATTTATTTTTTTTCTCTCGAAGAGGGACAAGAACGCTTATAAAAATCGATGTCCGATTTCTTTAACTCTCTGATTTTTGCAAATTCCAAAAGTTAAAAAGTTTTCGACATTTCTCTCACAATTACAAAATTGAATAGTGATAATATTTTCTTAATGGAATCCGTTCTTCAAAATTTATTTTTCAATTGATCTAAAATATATTTGAAAAGTGTTGCACTTGTCCAACTTTTGTTTTGAAGAGTCGGGAAGATTTTGTGAACTGAGCCATCTTGCGCAGTACATGCTCATTGTTTGCTAAACGAAAGTACGTCAGTTAAAATCTCAACGTGGGCAAAACGTTTGCAGCTTGGAATCATTTTTGTGGGTTCAAGAAGTAGTATAATATTTCGTAACCGTTACAAATGATGTCGTGCTCTTGTAGCACCATCAATACCTTCACGGGATAATTATGAAAATGGTTTCAAAAGTGAAGAGTGAAAGTGAATTTGAAGATGGTGTTTTTTTTTTCCTCAAAACAAACACACTCTGCCGTTTTAAACATCTACGCGGCAACCTTGCCTCTCAGCATTGAGTTCAAGGTTTTAAATACGCTCCAGTTTTTTACTTACGTACGTGTATACGGGGAAGTAATAAATGTAATATATTACTTTCCCATATACGTACGTATATACGGAGTAATATACGAAATATAGGGAAAGTTATTTAATGCTGCGGAAAATTGATTTCGAGATTTCAACGGAAATAAACGTTTTGGGGCCCCTGATACCGAGAAAGTGGTTCTTTTCAAAACGTCCGACCGTCCGTCCGTCCGTCTGTCAGTCTGTGAACAACTGTAGCGCCGAAACCATAAATAAGATTTCTTCCAAAATGATTGTTCCCCGGCCGATCTGGTTCCACTCGGCGCAGCAATTTTGAAAAACATTCTTAAAAATTTGGGGATACTGTACATGAAACCGCCGGACATTTTCGAAATTTTCTCAAAAACCGCCCCAATTTTTTCTTTAAATTTCTTGAAAGAATAGAGTAAAATGCACTTATTAAGATGGCATGGGTCCGATTTTCACGGTTAACTTTGAATTTTCGAAAATTACAAGTTTGTTCGGCGTCTTCCTACAACTACAAAATTGAAGAATTTGAATGAATTTGACAAAAATTGTGAAGGATTTGACAAAACGGTGAGAGGGAGTGCAGTACAAGTGAGACAAATACCTCTCAGCAGAATTGCCGTGGGAGATCTAATGTGAGACGAGCCATGAGTGGCCGGCCGTATAACCATCCGACCAGTAGTGTGGATATCGCCGCCAGCGATTTCTATCCTTTCTTACATCTCAAGAAACTCCAATATTATAAAATGTTTTTACAGAACGATGCGCGTATTGCGGAATGGATAGTGAAATCCTTCCGTGCATCAGTGGACAAGTGTAATATTTCTCAATACTAGAATGAACAAAACAATCGATAATAATTGCCTTCCATCGGCTAAATTTACGAGACTAAATTTTGATAATACGTAATCATTATCGATTCCTCCTGGCGGATATCAGTATCTCGAAATTCTAAACATGTCATGAATCATCTCTGACAATTGAAGCATCGGCTGGCACAACGTAAGCAAGATAATCTAAATTTTACAGGAGAGGACAGAATTGATTACCTCTTAAACATTTACTGATATCGGTGCTATATGCTATTCTGACACTTGTAGGTGTTTTAAGAAATGTGTTTTACAAACGAAAATGCTCTAGAAAAAAATATTCTACGACTTACTAATGAATGAAATTTAATTCCATGGAACAACGTTTCATATCCAGAACATACACGTGTTTATTCTAATGTATTTGTTCTGGAAATTATAATTCGCAGGAAAATTTGAAAATGCTTGAGAACTTATTGATTCCCCTTTCATGAAGCCCCCTGGATATTTTCGAAATTTTCTCAAAAAGGCTCCAAATTTTTTCTTCAAATTTCTTGTAAGAATAGAGTAAAATGCACTTATTAAGATGGCATAGGTCCGATTTTCACCGTTAACTTTGAATTTTCGAAAATTGCAAAAGTTTGAATTTTATTCGGCGTCTTCCTCCAACTAGGAAATTGCAGATAAAGATGTTTCCTTCAAATAAAATTTGTTTTTCATAAAGATTCTTTCATTAAGGTCATGTATATTTTTTGAAAATTTTAGTTGTTTTCGCTCAATATTGCGTGCAATATGTGCAATTTTTTTTTAAAAAAAATAAACAATATTTTCTCAAAAACGGTTCTAATTTTTTTCTTTAAACTTTTGGTAGGGTTAATGCTAAATGTACACTTTGAGATGACATAAACGCCATATTGCTCTATTTTTTTTGTTTTTTTCAAAAATTACATAAATGTATTTTTTTACTTGTCCCTCTGTTTACTATCTCTTGTCTTCTGTTTACATTCTGCCGTGGCAACTACGCAACGACGTGCCTCCTGAAACGCAGCCTTCGTTGGTTGCGAGCTGCCCCCTCCACTGCAGCGCTCCGAGGTCCAAAGTCGGTTCTAATTTTAATCGAACGATAGTGCAAGGAGCTACCTTTTCAGGCCACAATATTTTTCGGCATTGAATCCTACCCTGTACTTACAAGATACATTCTGAAATTTATACACCAGTTTAATTACATTGATGCTATTACCTTCAGCAAAAACTAATTTAGTAGTTAATATTTACATTAGCGGCGATTTGTTCACATTATTCTTTTTATGAGTACATGTGCTTTAAATAATGTCAAGTAAAGTTTCTCGAAACCTCAACCGTTTTCTGCAAAAAATAGCTCAGAATTCCGCATTTTCAGAAACGATCAAACGCCATTTTCTCATAAATGGCCCTAAATTTTTTCTTCAAACTTTTGGAAAGGATAGTGGTAATTGCACTCTTTAATATGATGTAATGTTTATTTTGAGTTTTTTTTGTTTTTTCCAAAATTCTACAAATGCATTTTTTTGAAAGATCTCTCACACCTTTAATATGCACATTACCAGCAATATGTAAACATTATTATATTTGTGAGTTTAGGTGCTTCAAATGACTTCAAATGAATTTTTTTTGAAAATTCAAAAATATTCTGAGAAAAAGAGCTTCAAATTTCCCATTTTTAGTAGCGCTTAAACGCCATTTTCTCCAAAACGACCCCAATTTCTTTAAAAGAAAATTGCCACTTAGAACGAGATTTTACTGTTTTTTAATATTCTGAAATTAATATTTCCGTTCTACCATTAGGAAACCGAAAAATTAAGAAAATGTCAAGAAAATATACTTTGGGCGGCGATAGATGGCAGCTAGCACGAGTATGTGGCAATTTCGAATAGCTAGCCCAGACCCAAGGAAATAGAAAACTAATACGGGAAAGTCTGTGCCATTCTGTTGCACCCCTAGTTTTACCCTTTTCGTCCTTTTTATTGCATTTTTTTCTATTTTAATCGATTTTAATATTATTTTAATGGTACTTGCTTCTAATAATATTTACAAGATGCAAAAAATATTTTTCACAGGATTTCTTAGTAGCCTCCTACTCGATTTCTTCGTTCGTTTATTCGATTTATTTCTTTTTTTAAATCAAAAAATGTAAAAATAACACACATTGAAAAAATTCCTAATTTTTGGCCGCCTTTTCACAAATGTCGCTCTTGTGCGGTACACCTCTTCAACTAGGATGGCCGTGGCTCAGCCAACCAGCCAAGAATCAATTAACCTACTACTTCTGATACAAAATGTGGACAACTGCATATAAAACTTACTAGATTCACTCTATTTTTCAAAGTATAGAAATACAAAAACATCTTTTATTTTACAATTTTTAATTTTTTTGTGAGAGTTTTGTGTTTGTTACGAACATTCCGTTTAAAAGTATTTTGTCGAGAAAATTGCAGAAAAATTAATGAATTCTTAGTTCCAACAATTCTATTCGCACATGTACCATAGGATCATCGCTTTAATACAGTGTTCGTCGTATTTAATACGAATAAATAATTACTCTACGAATGGCGCATGCTCTCTTTATTCGCAGTCTGTGTAGGGTGAACACAGAGAATAAAAGCGCAAGGCTAACATTCTGCTTGGCAAGTAACTCACTTGATAACGATGAAGATGAAGCAACATTTCCACTACAGTTGTTTCGACGCCTGAGAACAGTTGCCTTCTCAATTACCATTCGAATTTCGTCTGTACTGAAATACTTTCAGGTAATGCAGTATGTAGTCGCTTGTTATATGAACATTGTATCCCGTGGAGATTCACTATACAATATGTTAATTAAATAAGGCGACAATACCGTTCAGAACACTTTCTGTTTGGTTCCTTGAAAGACTTTAGATTACTTACGTGCCCCTGAACATCTTTCAGACGTGCATTTACATTTATTCACGCATACTTACACGCCATATGGCATTACATCACCCTAGGTAGCATATGCCTGCACGCTTCTGATTCAGAGAACATTGTGAATTGCGCCCTGATTATTTGCCGCTTCAGCCACTTGTGATTGTTAGATTCGTAGGTGATAGCTTTCCATCTTTCACTATTATATCTTTTATTTCACAGATTCTTAATTTCTAGTGTAATTTTGCCTTCCAAAGCTGTATCCGGTGAATTGAATGTACGTTGTTTGGTTTGGTGAAGGACAATTTCTTCTTCTTCTTCAAAGCGTCCGTCTGACTCTAAACAACACTAGTGTCCAACAGTAAACGGGTATGGGTATTCCCCGACAGTTCTGGCCGTTCTCAAAGCTCTACGAATTTGAAGCCATTTCAATTTTTGAAAATACTTTACGTCAAGGAATCATATCGTCTTTGCAGAAACAATACCGCGTAACACGCCCCTTGACCCCCCTGATATCTTGCCAGTTTTGGCATACCTATCATTACGGGTACCATTTAAAAGCATAGTAAATGTAATTTAACACTTATTATGAGTTATTATACATTTCCGACACAATCAATTGGAAAGAGCAATGGCCGTTGGCATCAGGGATGGAAAAAGAAAAAAAACTGTCAGCAAGTCAGTTACGAGGTATTGCTTCTTCAATCGACGATAAACAATATTTCGTTCTTAACTGCCCGCGAGCGCCTGCTGCAGTGGCCCGCGTTCCACCCCTCTTTCACTGGACTAAAATCATTCCCCCTCCTGTCCCCTCTATCAGCAAAACGAGCAGCCAGCGCCTCCCCGCCCCGGACTGACTCTCCACAAACAGCGGACCACACCGGTTGCCTGCAGATAAGCTTTGGCCCGGGGCACGCAAAGTGGGACGCCCGCTCCAAGCATCCTTGCTTTACAAGACGCCACTAGGACTTACCAAAATTTGTATGCGAATGTGCGCGCGCGCGCGCGTGCGTGTGTGTGTGTGTGTGTGTGTGTGTGTGTGAGAGAGAGAGAGAGAGAGAGTGATTGTGTGTGTGTGTGTGAGAGAGAGAGAGTGATTGTGTGTGTGTGTGTGAGAGAGAGAGTGATTGTGTGTGTGTGTGTGTGTGTGTGTGCGCGCGCATGTGTCAGAATAAGAGGAAAGGATAGAACGAGGAAGAGAAAGATAGCGCGCGGTCCGTGGCCCGGTTTTTAGGGTCCTGCTCCAACATTCGCCTGATATAGATGGAAGAAATCACGGAAAACTACCAATCAGATGGACGCTAGAATTCTCCTTCTGTCAGCGGCTGAATTCAACCTAGCAATGTAGGTAGTGTTGAAAATTCGTCACCGTCGGGACTCGAATCCTAGGAGCTCCCGATCAGAGTTGCTGCAAGGGCAGCGGCAGAGCTGATTCTGAGATAAACCCAGCTGGTCACAAAGTACTGCTGATATTTTACTTTCCCGTATACTATACGTATACTACAGTGTAGGGAAAAGTTATGTAATGGTGCGCGAAAAAACGGCGGATTTTTTTGGTAGAAAAACTCTTATTACATGACTCTAGTAACAAAAAGTGGATAAATCCAGTTGCTAAATTAAGAAAACACTATCTCCTAACACGTGGCGCAGCCAGAATCCCTATTTTGTGGGTTCTTGGTACCGAAAAACCAGTTGAAATTAAAACGTCTGTCCGTCCGTCTGTCTGTCTGTGAACAACGCTAGCGACTAAACCGTTCTGCCCATTTTCTCCAAATTTGATACTCCCCGATTGATCTGGCTGATCTCATGGCACCTTGAATTTGAAACCGATATTCTAATTTGGGGGGTATTTAATGAAGACCATGGGACATTTTAAAAATTTTAAAAAAGGCTCCAACTTTTTTCTTTAAATTTCTTGCAAGAATAGAGTAAAACACACTTATTAAGGTGGCATCGGTCCGATTTTCACGGTTAACTTTGAATTTTCGAAAATTGCAAAAGTTTGATTTTTATTCGGCGTCTTCCTCCAACTACAAAATTGCAGATAGAGATGTTTCCTTCAAATAAAATTTGTTTTTCATAGTGAATTTTTTCATTAAGGTCATGTACATTTTTTAAAAAATTTGAGTAGTTTTCGCGCAACATTGCATGCAATAAGTGCAATTTTAAAAAAAATACAAAAACAAGATTTTCTCCAAAAACGGCTCCAATTTTTTTCTTTAAACTTTTGGTAGGGATAATGCTAATGTACTCTATTAGATGACCTTATCTCTCATTTCGTTAATATTTACATTAGCGGCGATTTGTTGACATTATTATATTAATGAGTACATGTGCTTTAAATAATGTCAAGTAAAGTTTCTCCAAAAACCCAACCGTTTTCTGTGAAAAGTAGCTCAAAATTCCGCGTTTTCAGAAACGCTCAAACGACATTTTCTCATAAATTGCTCCAGATTTTTTCTTCAAACTTTTGGAACGGATAGCGCTAATTGCATTTTTTAATATGACGTAATGTTTATTTTGAGTTTTTTGTAATTCCACAAATGTATTTTTTGGAAGATCACTCACATCTTTAATACGCACATTATCAGCCATTTGTAAACATTATTATATTTGTGTCAAGGTGCTTCAATGACTTTAAATGAAATTTTTTGAAAACTCAAAAAGGTTTTGTGAAGAAAAGCTTCAAATTTCGCATTTTTAGTAGCGCTTAAATGCCAATTTTTAAAAAACGGCTCCAATATTTTTGCAGAAAATTGATATTTAGGGCGAGGTTTTATTGATCTTGAATATTCTGAAATTAATATTTCCGTTCTACCATCAGGAAACCGAAAAATTAACAAAATGTCAAAAAAATATACTTTGAGTGGTGACATATGGTAGCAGGTTCTTTCAAGAAAATGTATCTATCCAAACTACATCTTCAAATAAGGTCATGCTTAATTTTTTAAAAATACGAGTAGTTTTTCTATAATTTCGTGACAAACATAATAGCCCACTGCAAATTTACCGCGCTTGAGACAGCTTGATGCGTCGTAAATTAGAATTTGCAATTTTGTATATTATTTCTTCCTTCGTTTCTTACATTCAACCTTTTGTTATACATTTTCACATTAATCTTTTAGAAATTATTTATTTTGAAATATTTGAAATAAAAATAAGCTCTCAGAGAATAGCGACAATGCTGGGAATGCAACAACGGAATTCCATTTCGCGCTCGGAAATTTCTGTGAATTACGTGTCATTATTATGACTTGATGCAGCTGGAGTTATAATTGGACGGTGTTATGCATCAACCGGCTAAGCGCCATTTTGAAAAAAGTGAGATATGGACGCTATCAGTTGCGTTGGACCATGCTCTAAGTGTACGCAAAATTTTGGCGCCAAAAATAGTCTTATAATTAATGAAAAATGTAAACGCCATCGGTCACATCAGGGATTTTATGTTTCGCAATAACCGGCTATAAACCTAGATCTTTAAATCTGCTGTTCTTAATTTCACATTATGCAGGTAAACACCAGATATTCCACTCATGTTTGTGTAGTTTGGCGCTTCAATGAATGAAATAATTAAATTAGTTTTTACAGCTGAAAATAAAATAAAATCTTTGAACACGATTATCTCAAAACTAGTATGATGTCGCATAGCCGGTTGATGCATAACACCGTCGAATTGTTAAATTTATATTGATATTTGCTTGAAAATATTTAGTTTTCGCACCAAATGCTGTACCATTTGTAGTGAGTAGAGTATTTTTGCATGGTTTTAGAATACTCTTCTCTAATCATGGCCCTATGAAATGCATTTCTATATTGTCCGTGGTGTCAGGCTTCTTTTTCCAACACACGTTTACAAAACTTTTGTATTATATTTTTATCCAATTGTAGAATTCACATAGTTCTGTCACCACTGCAATGGAAACAGTGAGTTGTTCGCTTCTTGGTTGAATTGGACGTTTTCAATAACTGGAGTGTCCAACCGTAGAACTCTCTCTTCGTAATACGCTTTAAACCGCATCCCCAAGCACAAATCCATCACGATCAAATTCCATCCTCGGCATTTATATTTACTGTTTAGAAGCACTTGATGAGGCATGTGTTGAGTGACAAGGCAATCCCTAAGGGGAGAAACCAGTTGCCGCATCGAATACATAAGAAATCCAGTTTAAATATGCAAAATTCTCGCACGGGTTCAGCTAATTTTGTTACATAAATGTTAGAAATACTCATACTACGAGAAAGAGTTTGCTGTTGTAGCATTTTTTATTGTTGTTATTGTTTTTGTTGAAATGTTCTTGCTCCAAAGTTGTGTGTTATGTTTATTTATTAGATTGTAATTTCGCTATTCCCAATTTTCGCTACAATTTGTTCTTGATCCGTACATTTTCAATCAAAAATAACTAATTTCGTCTCTCAACATTATTTGACTCGATTGATTTGATTCATTTAGCTTTAAAAAAGTAAAAACTGTATGTGACGTATGTGGAAGAAGCACAATCTGCGCACGTGTTCTTGAGCTTCAAAATACACTCCCCACTTTTTTACTCAACTTAGTTGAATTATGAATAAAGGTAACAAAGAAGCATGTCATACATTTTCATATTAGCACGTTTAAAAAATTAAATCTTTCTTATTATCTCCACCTATCAAATATACAGCTACTTAAATAGAAATAATTGATAAGAAATGAATTAGTATTAAATGTTTAGTACAGGTTTCGTTTGGTACTCAATGGATAAGCTAAAAATCTCACGGGTCATTAGCAGAGGCGTATCTAGGTATTCAGGCGCCCATGGCAAGCATCAAATTTTCGCCCCTGTCAGGATTCTTCAAATTACGGTTGTTGTTAGTTGTTTCGGCGGGTATTCTCTAATTAGCGCCCCTTATGAGTGGCGCCCATGGCACGTGCCATGTCTGCCATACCGTAGATACGCCTCTGGTCATTATTCCAGCAAGTGTCGTGCATGTTTTTTTTAAATCGCTGGAGGTAGCTGTGGATGCCGAGATCCGGCTCGGTCCTACCCGTCGACTAACGCATTATCCCCAAACAAGTACAGTCGACTCCGGTTATAGTGAACTCGGATATAGTGAATCCTCGGTTACAGTGAACTTAAGTCACTGGTCCCATTTTACTTATATTACAAATAAGCGTAAGAAGATTCGGTTATAGTAAACCTATAGTGAACGTAGGAAACTACGTCCTGAAAATTATTTCCCTCCTGGAAAAGAACATATTGCCTCAGTGCCACAAATTCCAATACTAGGCAGCTTGGAAAAAAGCTTGGTCAAAGTGATCGAAGAAGTCTCCCGTGAGGTGAGGTAGCGGAAACGGAATGGGATGAATAATGACGATACAAATGAAGGTATTCCTACAACGCACAAGGCATTAAAGGGCGTCAAGACTGCACCGCGATACTTAGAGACAGTGGAGAATGAACAATGGAGATCAAGTATGGAGAGAGCACGAACTCTAGAGAAGGATATAGAGAAATTACTAATGAAAAATATATGAAGCAAACAATTAAATATAATTGATTTTTTAAGGACAAATAATGATATTGGAATTTTCACTTCGTGCTGTTAATGTATTTTGCTGTATCTCTATAATAAAATCATTCGTTGTGGAGAAATTCTATTTAATTTTGACATCATCGGATATAGTGAACCTTTGATATAGTGAACCAAAAATGGTAGTCCCCAGAAATTCACTATAACCGGAGTCGACTTATCTCCCACCAGCGGGGCACCGTCCCAGCCTAGACAAACTCTAATCTGCCGACTGGTCTCCCGACATGTGTGGCAGTGGAGTGTACATAAGTGAGAGTCCACATAGTGGCCGAATTCGACCTATCTATGTAGTTAGTGTCGAAAATCCTACAACCATCAGAACTCGAATCCTAGGACCTTCCGATCAAAGGCACTGAAGACCATTGACGCCCTGAGCTACCTAAGCTAGTACAAGCCTTTCAAGCTCTCCAGCATCTGTCAGTGTAGCCGGCCGCTAAAATTTTCCTCCAGACTGGGGATGAATTCGACATATGTGGCCAGTGTCGAAAATCACACCACCGCCGGCGCTCGAACCCCAGGACCTTTCGATTTGAGGCACTGCAGTGACATCAATTTAATACCCTGAGCCAACTAAGCTGGTCGCAGTCTTGAGGCAGGAAAATATGAGCTTGTCCTGCGGAGACGAACGGAATCATAAACGAGATGCGTTTTTTATACAATGAACTTACACATTGTTATTGGATGGTTGATACTGATTTTCGTCTTTAGTGCGATTAGGCATGTAGGTTGTTGCAGCGTCTCCGACAACTGACATCATGCTAACGTTTATTTTGTAAAAATTTCATTTGCTTGCAGAGAGGGGATCGTTTACACTTTATACAGAGACTTCGGCTCTTTTATCTTGCCACAATAGTTCATCTATGCAATTACTAAACCTAGGGCAATTCTACCACTTCAGACCGAACTGCTTTAGGGTCACGAACTGATTACGTTAGTATAACGGATGTTTGTTGTCTCCTTCCACCTATTCTCTGTTTGAAGGTGACTTCACTTACTGCTTACCATTCGTTAACGCAATGTTTCCTGTTATCTTGCTTTCAAACAAAATATGTTTTCGTCATTTCCATATACTGCTGCAAGAAGTATCTCAGAAATTTACTTAAGTACAGGAAAAAACGTTAACTTTTTAAATTTACAAAGAGTTACTCAACTAACAATTGGGCAACGAAACCAAACGCGTGCGAAGTTGACACGTCATATCTAGCACCTCTGAGGGTAGCTGAAACGCTGCGACATGTGCGTCAATAAATAAGGAGATGAATATTTTTGTTTATTGTTACGAAAGATGAATTATAAAAATAGTAAAAACACCTAATTTATTTACAGTGGAACAGTTGAAGTAATGTAAATAAATGATTTGTACAAACCTTTCTAATAATAGTGCTTACTTTCTTATTAAATGTCTAGTTCGTATGAAGGGCTAGGCGCAGGAAAAAGGCAAGTCTTACTTTAACAAGATATTAACATTTACGATTTGCGGTAGAATTCCTGAGGTTGATGTAGCATATCTTGTTACTGTCCTAATTCTTGGACCACATTCTTGGTATAATTATAATTTTTATATTATTATTATTATTATTATTATACGCGTATCGGCTATATATGACCACGCTACATGGTATCTTCCGATGCCCAATTTAATTTATTCTGGAGAGATTAACGTGAGTCATTATGGGGCTTTTTTCAATAAGACAAGGTTATTACGCCTTGAATTATGAATTGTGGGGTGATAGGATGATGATAAAAGGTGAAGGGACAATCACAAATACGACCATGCCTATGCAGGACTCGAACCTGCAGCCGCCTCGGCGCAAACAATGGTGGTTTATCATGTGGTTTATTATGATTATTATTAGTAGTAGTATTAGTAGTAGTAGTAGTAGTAGTAGTAGTTGTAGTAGTATTAGTATTAGTATTATTACGAATATTATCAGACATCTGCCATCCTCTATGGGATGTTCTCCCCCACAACTTCGCAGATTGCTAGAGTAAAAAATTTGACTCTTCTCCGACGACTGTATATTATATAGGGAATTTATAGTACAGTACGATATGATACAACTACAGGCCGCTTTAAATAAAATTTATGATTGGACAACATGAATACAAATGGGGAAAAAGTAAAGCGATCATATTTTAAGGGCCATACCGTCAAACAATGCCATACCACGCAAGTAACGACGTAGTGCCGCGCGCGTCTCGCATTGTAAATATCTTGGCATCCTACTGGACAGCAAATCGGGATGGGAGACGCCAGCGAAGCGTAGTGAGAAAAGCTTGGAGATCATTGCACTCACCTGCTGAGTATGTGTGGATTTATATGTATATATAGGTATGTATGTTTATTCAGTGTGCGCGACTAAGATCATCTATATACAATGTATTTCTTGCGGAATGTACAATCGATTTCTTGCGGAACGCTACGGAACGGCGTTCCGGCACCTCGGGAATTATTATTAATTTATATTACAAATATATAACTATTTCTATTAAATTGATAATTAATTTGAGGCGCGTTCCGGGACCTAAAATTTTATAAATCAAGCACTGTGTATACGGAATTCAATTAAGTAGAAATATAGAAGTGACACTTTTAAAGTACTTCTACTTAATTGAATTTCATTAAAGTGCCTTCAACACGTGTTCTATTAATGTAGCATATGGTTTAGCTCCTTTCAAAAGTATTCGTGATCTGCCCACGCCCAATAAGGCCCTGAGAGCCCCGAGGTTCAAGCACCACGCCACCGCAGGCTGCGCGGAGTACGTACAGTAGTGTTCAGACTGACGATAACTCAGCACCCAAATGTCGAAAGTCGTGTTTGAATTGACAATTGTGTTACATTATATTCGAATTTATACATTGCCAAAACACATATTACCTCCATTTGAATCAAATGTATGGAAAATAAATTTACATTGAATATTTACCAAACATGCAAAAACAATGTACTTGATATAAAACTATTTCCTTCCGCACACACAAATTATTTATTTAGTCCCATCCGCACGCCTCACAAATTATATATTGATTTTTTAGTTTCCTGATTGTTTTTCAGCATTTTATGAAACATTCCGGATGAAGTAATGAACTTTCGATCAAAACAACGCACACCCTTTTATTTATTAATCTACAAAAGCATTGCAATTATTAACATCCCTAGGGTGCTTTATATACCCATGAATCTCTCACACGGATGAAAAATTATCATATATTTTAGGCGTGATTTTTTTTTCTTTTCTGTTACAAAACGAAATCTGTGAAATACGGGCAGTATAAATTAATCCTGAAATCTAATAAACCTTAAGCGAAACACTCCATGCTCTCCAACTTATAGAATTATAACAGAAAGGAAAGGAATGCGCGACAGTGACATAGTGCAGAAAAACTTTTGCCACCCACGTTGCCCGAGCGTTTCTGAGATAAGAGATGAGCCGAAACGTCGTCAGACGCTTCCAGGGAACGCTTCTTATCACGTTGGTTTGAACGTTGTCACAAACGGCGAAGAAGTTGTAAAGATACTGTTTTTAACTCCCAAGAATTCCCAAGCATTCTGATCTAGAGGAAGCGAGGGGCCTCGGGAAAAATAAGCCGAAGGTCAGCATTTTATTGTATATTATTTAAATATGTCCTGCAGCAGAACGTTTGGAGCTCGATAGCTTGTTATCAAAATAAGAAAAAATGTTTGAAAATTATACTGGATAGAGTAGGTTTATGTCATGCAGCGAGAAGCGGTGGGTTGGGGGAGGGCAGGAAGGGTCAAGTGAGTAATCCAAAACTTTATTCTAGATTTATTACGAGGTCTGCAATTACATTAATTAACATTACATTGCCTTGCATAAAATAATTAACAAATAAGGTATAATTTCAACGCATGAGTCTTCACAGCACTCCACCTCACTACACTACACTGCACTGAACAGTAGAGTCTTTCTTATACCTACGTAGAGGTGGATTAATAAGTGAATGCTTAGTACTGAACTACAAATTACGTAAAGTTGAAGTCATAGAAAGAATAATTATTCCCAAATTCTCGGTCCGATAAGAAACACAGAGGTATGGAAATTAAGAAGTAATGAAGAAGTTTATCGTACTATAGAAAACAAAACCGAAACATTACAGAAGAGGCGACTGCTATTTTTTGGACATTTATATAGAATGGACGACAACAGATTAACCAAGCAGATTTTCAAATACCTCTGGAACAAGAAGTCGACAGTAGCTTGGATTCAAGAAGTTAGGAAAGATTTGGAAAGGAACAATATAAGTGAAAAAGAAGCAGCAGGAAGAGATATGTTTAAGAAGAAAGTATTAGAAATGGAAGGATTCCAGGACAGGATTTATTATCCGGGATTTGGAGAAAAAATCGTGTTTACTAGTCGATGTTGCTGTACCTTGCGATCAAAATGTTACCAAGGAGGCAGAGAAACGTCTTAAATACAAGAGTTTGGAAATCGAGATCAGCCGAATGTGGGGCTTAATTAAATGATCACAGGTGTTGTCATTGCCAACAATGTTATTTATTTCAAGAGCAGCTTTCGATGGCTTAGCCATCATTATCAGTTTTCTGCTGTCTGGAAGCCACGAAACGACTACGTTTCGTACGTACACGTACACGTACTAGTCGTTTCGTGGCTTCCAGACAGCAGAAAACTGATGATGATGGCTAAGCCATCGAAAGCTGCTCTTGAAATAAATAACATTGTTGGCAATGACAACACCTGTGATCATTTAATTTTAAATGCCAACGACATTTCACCACTAAACCAACGAATGTGGGGCGTAAAAGCACAGGTTGTACCGATGGTTATCGGAGCTCTGGGATTTGTTCCGCAAAATTTGTGTAGGAACTTGTCTAAACTCCCAGGTAATTCACAAGATTTGGGAAGTGGAAGAAATCGCTTTATTTGGAACAGCCCACATTTTGCGCAAAGTATTGTAGAGGCACCGACAGTCCTCCCTAGATCTGCTCCTTACGTAGCTGGTTGCAACCTGGAGTAGATTTTACATTCAGCCGACTCATAACATCTTTAGTTGTGGTGTAGTGGAATAATTATAATAATAATAATAATAATAATAATAATAATAATAATAATAATAATAATAATAGCCTCTTTGTGTGCAACTCGTCCTACGCTGTTTGGCAAGTACACGAATTATCTTGGACTGCGTCCGAACGTGACCTGCCAACAATGCGTGATAGTTGCCCAACCATCGGAGAAAATAAAGTCATTATATGAAATTGGCCGTTATATGAAATTTCCCACCACATTGGTACATATAATCATCTTTGACTTTTCTACACGCCTGAGAAGTTTGGAACAGTTATTATAAAACATCTGTAATTGTATCGTTAGGTGGGTAGAGCCATCTGTTGGAAATTTTTTGTCTGATATGACTTTTGAATAGTTCTCTGCTTAAATATTAAACTCTCAAGAGGTCTAACTGGGCGGAATGAAATGTCAGTCAATAAAAAGTATTTAATTTAATAATAAACAGCTGAGTTGTTGAACCACCAGCTCATTCTACCCATCTACTAATACAAAAAATATGTGAAATCAAATAAAAACCATCACCTAACATCTTTAAAATTTCCATATAAAAAAACCAATTTCAAATGCGCGCACAAACTAAAAAAATAAGAAGCCTCCTGCCTTGTCAGTCGTGTCTATGGTTTTGTTGGATAGCCAGGAACTCGGGACAAATCCAAAAACAATTACACAATTTGATTTTGACTAAAAAATTCATATATTTGATTGTGTTATTCCGCCTAATCTTATACTGAGAGTACCAAATAAATGTTAACACTTCTTACGTCACGGTTGAGGTCATGTGACAGCAAGGCTCCAAGAAATTGACGGCTCGCCATTAAATTAAATTAAGTTAAATTAATCATTCATCCCATTGTTGGGCAAGACTTCCCACTCTTAAGGGAAGGGTGGCCCGTATGTTTTTCCCTACCAGAGAAGCTGGGCTTGTTGAATGTTTCAAACCTTCGCATTAGACATTTAACATTAGTCACTACTTTAAATATTATTTAAATTGTTTATGTTTCACTTCATTGTTCACTGCACTGTTATATTATTTAATAACTTTCAATTCAAAGAAGCTTCGTCCCTTTGGATATGTCCATCTCTTTATCACGCTGCTTGAGTGGACTTACCAACTGCACCTCACCGTTCTTGACCGTAGGACCACTTGTAGTCCTAAATGCCTCGCACCAGCTTGATTTCTGATAGCCTAAATTTCATTTGCCTCCCAGAAGCGACCCATAGTGTATGTTCATCTTTAGTGCAGTGTCTCCATCAATATAACATGGTCTATACACCTTCATTCAATTCTCTTGGCTTCCTTGTTATCGTCCTTTTATTTTTTATCTTTCGGATGCCTTTATTTCTGTCTTTGAGAGTAAGGCCGAGCTACTTTCCTTCTGAGTTAGCTTTCTATCTTCCTTTGCCAAACTTTGATGTTATAGTTGTGTTTGTTGTTTTATTGTGCCTGGGAACCGTCTAGGAGAATCAAAAGTAAGCAGGTCTCGAGTACTACTTCTTTCATTTTCGAATACTATTTTCATTGTTTAATTTTTATTGTTCAATATGAAATTTTGTCTCCAGAATTTCTTCCATGCTTTAGGTAATCTAGTTTTTAACTCATTCTCTTATCTGTTTTTGAAAAAGATTAATTGTCCCTGTATGAATAGTCGTTAATAAATTTTGTGACGTCCTTTAATATGGGTAGATTTTCCGTTGGTCATGATTTTTGGTTACGTGAAATTCAGAGTTGGATCTACTTTCCTGAGATCGGCATTCCTGAGATAGTTCCGTCAACGTGCTTTGTAGCTCCCTGGGAGACTTTGTAAATACGACTACATCGTGTGCAAACCTCATATTCCAGACCTTTTTTCCCGTCTAACTTGATTCGGGTGTTTTGGTTTACTCTTCTGAAGGTCTTTTCTAGGATGCTGTTGAATAAGATATGCGAAAGTAAATCTTCCTTTCTGACTTCTCGGCTTTGTTTGAACCCTTAATTAAATATTTGCTATTTGTGTGTTGCGTTATGGAACTGCAACTTTTTTATATCATTGGTATGTAAAGAACCGCTGTACTGTGTGTATACATGCAGTACAACGGTACGTACGTGTGTGTGTGTGTGTGTGTGTGTGTGCGCGCGCGTGCGTGCGCGCGTGTGGGTGTGTATTAGTGAAAACTGCTTTTGTTAAAATATTTAATTTATTGTAGTGTTATACGAGAGTATTTTGTTCTTGGGCAGTGTGCATGCTACTTTTTGGAAAATCATTTCGTTCTATTTGCTCTGCAGTATATTTGCTGCTCCATCAATTTACCAGTTACCACCCAGCTACCAGTTTACTTAATTTACACGTTTACTTAAATATGAACAAACATATTTGCCGAATATATTTCTTTTGAAACTGAAATTGTCTCCCTTGATTACGTTTTGGATCTGCCCCTCCCTCCCGACTGCTCTTACACTGCAGCAGTCGATTGATATGGGTCACACGGGTATGAGAGATTCGCCCAGTGTTCCTCCTTAAGGATGGCATTGAAAACTAGAATGGAAAGGTATGCTCACATGCCGCCTATGACACGTTTAATACACTGCTGGGCCATCCTCCTGAAATTGTTAGGAGAAAATGACGGAAATGATCGATCAGGTCAACCAGCCAAAATTATTTTAATGTCATTGAAAATGTGTGAATGCAATTAACATTCGGCTTTTTATTGCTCTCTTACTTTCACACACACATTACCTTTGATATAATAGTACTTGGAAATATGCGAATTGTATCTTGTACTGCGTAGAACATTCATTGTATTTTCCAGAGGATCTATGTCTCACTCCTATGATAGATTTTTTCTGATAATTTCTGATATATTATCAAGCATTCGTTGATAACTTTGACAAATCGTTGTCGGCGTTTTCCGCTCGAGGTGACACAGTGGGTTGGAATGTTCATAGCGCAGGGGAAATATACCTTTTTAACCAGCATCCGGAGCGTTTTTATTATGCCCACGTAATATGGCTTCGGAAGGCCGTTATTTCGTTACAATTATTGCCCCGTCGATGTTCTTATTAATTTATCCCTGAAAAGAGTAAAAAGGGAATTTTTTCGCTGGGTAAGGCACATTTTGAGCCCAGAAACTAAAGTAGGAACCAATTGCTCAAATATTAAAGAAAAGGTTCAGACCCAGACGTACATGGACATAGAGCCAGAGAACTTATCAGACCCCTGAGGAAGGAGGTAACGCATGTGGATGTCCATCCCTAAAAGTTAATGTGTAAGATTTATGTATTATGAAAGGCAGAAATGCCGAGCAGGCAGAAATAAATTTTAAAAAGGAATTTATCAATATTTCTGTGGTCACGGGGTAAAAGTTCTTAAGTCATTTTTTTGGCAAAATTGGATTAAGTACTGAAACTACAAGTTAAGTATCTATATTTTATTTTAGTAAAACGCCCGAATTCAAATGTTTCCTCCTTAACGAGAAAAAAAACCTTAAGTAATAGCGTTTACCGAAGGAACAAGTGGTGGCTCAAAAATCTAACCCTTGTTTTCTCCAAACTTAGATTATTGACTTAAGAACGTTTACCCCGTGACCATTGATTTGTTAGAAACATTCGTCAACCTGGATAGCCGAGATCCATAAGGTATCGTAGCAGTCTTGATGTGGAGTGTCGAGGGTTCCAATCCCTCCTCCGGCATTGATGTTTGTGTGTTGTCGCAAGGTGGGTTGCACCAACAATCATGTTCACCTTCACAACTACATGCATAGCCAACGCCGTTCCGCAGCATCACCTGCACATTCACTACGGCGAAAAAAATTAAACAAGTTGTGCCACAACACGTACTTTCTCGCATTGATAACGATTACGTAATACAGCAATTTCTGTCCATAAGAATACATATCAGTCAGTGGCGTATCTACGGTATGGCAGACATGGCACGTGCCATGGATGCCATTCACTAGGGGCGCTATTTACAGTATACCGGTTAAAACAAATAACAACAACCTTAATTTCAAGCATTCCCACAGGGGCGCAAATTCTATGCTTACCATGGGCGCCTCAATACCTAGATACGCCTCTGATATCAGCCATCACTTGAAAACCTCTCCACCTCGTAATAACATCGGCAGCCAGAAACAAGTGCCATTTCTTACCTATCACAAAACGAATATAATCAAATGACAATTCTAACAGTATTCTCAAGACATTGCACAGAGATACGAGAATACTTTCTACAAACTTACCGCTATTTCTTCAAAGATAGCTCCCATCTACAGAAAAATTACGAATTTCAAAGTATACCGGTATTTTTTCATACCGGTATAAAATACCTTTATTCTTTTATACCGGTAAAATACCTTTATAGGACGTCTATACCGGTATGGACGTCCATAAAGGTTATACCGGTATTATACCGGTATTTACGAAGGAAATAGTGTCGCGTTCGCGGCTCCACACGCGCATTCGCGGCCCCACACGAGCGTTCGCTCCCCAAACGCGGGTTCGCTCCCCCAAAGGCGCGTTCGCGTCCCCACACACGCGTTCACTCCCCCACACGCGCCTTTGCGTCCCCACAGGCGCGTTCGCGGCCCCACAGGCGCGTTCGCGGCCCCACACGCGCGTTCGCTCCCCAAACACGCGTTCACTCCCGAAACGCGCGTTCGCTCCCCAAACGCGCGTTCGCTCCCCAAACGCGCGTTCGCTCCCCAAACGCGCGTTCGCTTCCCAAACGCGCGTTCGCTTCCCAAACGCACGTTCGCTCCCCCAAACGCGCGTTCGCTCTAAATAGAGGTATTTTACCGGTATAGACGTCGAATAAAGGTAAAATACCTCTAAAAATACCGGTATTTGACGTCTTATACCGGTATTTTTTAAGGTATTTTGAATAAAGGTATAATAGAGGTAAAGGTATTTCTATACCGGTATAAATACCTTTACCGCTATTATTTCGGTATTCAGTCCCTGCCAACAAGTAGTGTTAAGTAGCACGTTCTTTCTCGCATTATTTCTAACTTTTGCAATTTTCAAAAATTCAAAAATTTCAATGAAAATGAGGCGTACAACATTATTTAAAGCGCTCCTTGCTCTATCTGAAGGGGAAAAACTACAGAAAAAATTGGAGCTGCTTTTGAGAAGATGTTCTTTTTTATTATTTACACTACCTTCAAGCCGAAATTACGCGAAAAATGTTAGTTTTCTTAAATACTTGTGTAATATACTGATGTCCTTCTTTAAAGATATGTTTTTGAGATCAGATTTTATTTATGAAAATCTCTATCATCAATATTGTACTTTGGCAATTTTCGAAAATTCAAAGAGTGCGCCAGAAATACGACTAGCACCATATTTTTACCTTCCTATGATATATAGGACAAGAGAATTTGGAGCCGTTTTTGAGAAAATATTGGTTCAAAAACTGCTTATAGTTCGTGCAAAATTATGAACAAGCTACTCATATTTTAGAAAAATTGTACATCATTTTATTTCAAAATTCGTCTTTTAACACAAGTTTTCATTCAAGAAAAAATCTCTGTCGTAAAATTGTAGTCCTAGAAAGATGCCCAAAAAATTCTTAACTTTTGCAATTTTCGAAATATCAGGGAATGCAACGAAAATGAAACCCACGCCATTCTTTGAGCGTCTTTTACGCAACCCGAGGACAAATTTGAAACAAAACATTTGGAGACATTTTGAAAATTTTGAGATTTCATGTAAAGGATCTTCAAAACTTAAAACATGCGTTTTCAACTTGCAGGGCCTTGAATTCTCTCAGATCGATCAGGGGATATATTTTTTGGAGAAAATCGTGTGAACTGTTTATGAGCTACCGTTGACCACAGTGGGCAATGGGCAGACGAACAGACCGGCAGATCGGCTGACCGGCAGACAGGCAGACCGGCGGACGACACGCGGACGACAGGCGAACTGACGGTCAGATGTTTCGTCATGAATCGGTTTTTCGGTATCAAGGAACCACAACATATGGTTTCTGACTTCAAAACTTTTTAGGGGAAGTAATTTACTACAAACAGGAACAATATTTATCAAAACAGTCAAAATTATATGAAATAGATTGATTATCACATAATAATAATTTATCACTCAGGTATTCTTTTTACTTTCCCGTATGCATACGTCTATAGAGAATAATGTACGTAGTATAGGGAAAATTATGTAATGCATAAAATTATGTAATGCAGAAAATCGATTTCAAGATTTCAAAAAGTGTTTTTTGTTGTTGTTTTTTTTTTGTTTTTTTCGAAACGTCCGTCCCTCCGTCTGTCTATCCGTCTGTGAACACGACCATCGCCTAAACTACGGCTCATCAGAAAGACGATTCGGGGGCGAAGAACCATCGGCCGCTCGGATTCCGGGAGCTTCAGAGAGATCGGGTGAAGCCTGCTTGGCGAGGGTAGGGGGCGTTGAAAGGTAGAAGCGATAAGGCAGGCAGCTAAGTTTCACACAAGACGACATTTGAAAATGTGCTGTGGTGGAAGAGGAAGAAAGTGGCTCTCGTAATAATAGTCCGATATTTTTTTAAAATAAATGAGAAGAACTATTTTTTCTCAAAAACTGGAGATAATATAAAATGTTTGGTTTGTCATAAAACTTTTAATCATGTTTAAGTGTAATCTAAAGAGTCATTACACGATGAATCATGCAGCTAAATACGACAAATACACCGATGAAAAATTATTCGATCTTCAAAATGATACAGATTTCTTTCTTGAAAATCTTCGTTTGAAAGACAAATTCCAGCACAAGGAAGATGTACTTAATTTTTACAAAAGCATTCCAGAGAGACAGTTTCTTAATTTCCACAAGCATGCTGCCGAAATTTTAAGTATATTTGGATTTATATGTTTGTGAGCAATTTCTTTCTAGTATGAAAATTTGTACATCAAAACTGAGAAATTCTCTCACAGATCACAACTTGACAAATGTCTTGAAGTTAAGTTGCGCTCAATCATTTGGGCCAAATATTAAACGCATTGTGCGAGAAAAAAGATTTTAAAAATGTAGAAAGAATTACCATGTAAGATCTCTTAAGAGTAATAATTCTACTTTTTGGTAGTTTGATGGCATTATAACTCTTAGATAAAAATATTTACATGATTTTTGACAATTCAACATTCAGTAATTATTACTGTCGCTTTATTAAACTTTCTCAAGGGTATTTGCTGAAATTCTTTCATTTCCCGAATTATTTCTTTAAATATTGTTATCTTATATTAATGGAGGTGACAAAAGCTATACGCAGAAAATGGTAATGGCTGTTTTGGTATTTGCGCTTGTAATCGAAACACGGGTGTCTACAGATAAAATCACGCCATGTGGATTTTCGTAACTTTGTCCCTGACAGGAATCAGCTGTTTCGCTGCCATCCAATCGGGAGCTTATATTTCGCGACAGTGACGTCACTATGGTGACGTTAAAGCTCCCTATTGGATAAAACCGTGAACTGCTGATTCCTGTCAGGGACAAAATTACGAAAATCGCAGTATAAGCACCACCGTTGAATTTCTCATACCCCGGCTTTTGACACTTGAAATTCTCATAGTGATTTCTCTGGGCCCCGGCCACCCGCTGAGAGCCGGGAGCTATCAGTCGTGGCTCTATGGAGCGAAAACATGATGACTCCTGGCCTAAACCATACGTAGGATTTTTTCCGAAATGAATATTCCCTTGTCAATCTGGCTCGACTCGAGGTTCTGCGATTTTGAAAAACTTTCTTCAAAATTTGGGGGTACTTTACATGAAGCCCCCCGGACATTTTCAAAATTTTCTTCAAAACGGTTCCAATTTTTTCTTTAAATTTCTTGTAAAAATAGGGTGAAATACACTTATGTCTTATGTTCACTGATAACAGAATTTTCGAAAATGAAAACTTTGAATATTTTCGGCATCTTCCTGCATCCACAAAATTGAAATGAGATTTTTCCTTCAAATGAAATTTGTATTCTGTGATTAGTTCTTTCATTAAGGTTATGTACATGTTTTTTTTTAATTAGTAGTTTTTGCGCAATATTGTAAGCAATATATGCAATTTTAAAGAATAACAAAAACGAGATTTTCTCAAAAACGGCTCCAAATGTTTTCTTTAAGCTTTTGGTAGGGATAGTGATAAATGAATTCTAAGATATGATATATACATCGGTTTAATTTATCCTTCTGGTTTTTCAAAAATTACAAAAATTTAATTCCTTTGATTTGTCTCTCACGTTATTATCGACATTAGCGACGATTTGTTGACATTATTATATTTAACAGTACATGTGCTTTAAATAATGTCATATAAAGTTTCTCGAAAACTCAACCGTTTTCTGATAATATGAGCTCAAAATTTCGCATTTTCAAAAACGCTCAAACGCCATTTATTCATAAATGGCCTCTAAATTTTTTCTTCAAACTTTTCGAAGGGATAGTGCTAATTGAACTCTTTAATATTGGACCTAAATTTCATTTTGGAATATTATTTTTCAAAATTTACACAAGTTTTTTGAAGATCTCTCACGCCTTTAATATGCACATTTCCAGCAATTTGTAAACACTATTGTATTTGTGAGTCAATGTGCTTCAAATTACTACTAATGAAGTTTCTCGAAAACTCAAATTTCGAATTTACAGTACCGCTTACACGCAATTTTCTTAAAAACGGATCCAAATTGTTCAAAAAATGTTGCCATTCAGGACGAGGTTTTACTCTTATTTCACATTCTTAATATAATATTTCGGTTCTACTATTAGAAAAACGAAAAATTAAGAAAATATCAAAAAAATGTACTTTGGGCCAGAGATAAATGGCAGTTGGCAAGAGTGTCTCCAAATAGTTAGTGGAAGTCGAAGAAAATAGAAAATTAACACGGGAAAGTCTGTGCCATTCTGCAGCACTACTAGTTTACGTTCCTGTGGACATGCGTATATACAAAGTAATTCGAAGAAGAAAAATTACATAATGTATGGAAAATCGATTTCGGGATTTCAACGAAAATACACCTTTGGGTTCTCTTGATACCAAAAGTGTTTTCTCTTTTCAAAAACGTCCGGCCGTCCGTTTGTCTGTCCGGCTCTGAACACGATTACCGCCTCAACCATACGTAGGATTTGTTTCAAAAATGGATATTCCCGGTCGATATGGCTCTACTCAAAGCGCTGCGATGTTTGAAAACTTTCTTCAAAATTTGGGTACATTACGTGGAGCCACCAAGCAAATCTTTTTTCAAAAACGGGTCCAAATTTTTCTTTAAATTTCTTGTAAGAGTAGAGTAAGATACAATTATATAGGTGGTATATGCCTGATTTTCACAATGTTCTCTTGATTTTGGAAAATTGCAAAATTTTGAATTTTTTCAGCGTCTTCCTACAACTACAAAATTGAAGAAAGGAATTTTTTCCGACAAATAAATTTGTTCTCGATAGTGAGTTGTTTCATTAAGGTAATGTACACTTTTTTTTTAACAATTTTAGTAATTTTCGCGCAATATTGCGTGCAATTTGTGCAATTTTAACAAATAACAAAAGCAAGATTTTTTAGATAACGGCTCTAAATTGTTTCTTTGAACGTTTGGTAGGGATAGTGCCTAATGTACTCTATTAGATGACATAAATGCTATATTGCTACATTGTTTTTTTTTGTTTTTTTCAAACAACAACAAAAATGTATTTTTTTAGATGCCTCTCACGTCGTTAATATTTACTCTAGTGGCAATCTGTTGACATGATTATATTTATGAGTACAGGTGCTTTAAATAATGTCATATAAAGTTTCTCGAAATCTCAACCGTTCTCTGTTAATATGAGCTCAGGAATTACGCATTTTCAGAAACACTCAAACGACATTTTCTCATAATGGCTCGATTTTTTTTCAAGCGTTTCGAATGGATAGTGGTAATTGCCCTGTTTAATATGATATAGAGTTCATTTTGGGATTTTTTTTTTGTTTTTATTAAAAACTTACACAATTTTAATTTTTTGAAAGATTTTTTTACGTCGTTAATATGGACATTTCCAGCAATTTGTAAACACTATTGTCTTTCTGAGTTAAAGTGCTTCAAATGACTTCAAATGAAATTTTTCGAAAACTCAAAAATTTTCTGTGAGAAAGCTTCAAATTTCGAATTTACAGTAGCACTTTAACGCCATTTTCTTTAGAAAGCTCTAAAGTTTTCAAAGAAAATACCCATTTTATGACGATGTTTTACTGTTCTTTAATATTATTAAAAAATATTTCGGTTTTACTATTAGGAAACAAAAATCAAGAAAATGTCAAGAAAACAAATGCACTTTAGATGGCGATAGACGGCAACTGGCGAGAGTATGTGGCAAGTGCGAAGAGCTAGCCGAGAGCAAAGGAAATAGAAAACTAAGGCCTCATTCACAAAGCAATCTTACACGTAAACGTAACATAGCCGCAAAACCGAGAAATTAGTTACTAAGCGAGAGCATTCCCAATGCCTTGACGTAACAGTAGAGTAAGTCCATAAACTTAGAGTTCACAAGTTCCAAGCTTTTACGTTAAGTTTACGTCGAAATTATACCGAATAACCGATAAACTTCAATGTCAAAACTATTAATGACGTTCTAGAACTTCAAAACGGTCTGGTGGAAAAAGCACTCGAATGCGATCCGAACTTGGAAATATCTTCGAAATTTAAGACGAGAAATAGAAGCAACTCTTCCGTCTTTGAACATTAAGGGAATAAAGAAGTCGATGAAACAAACAAAAATAACCAAATGCAATGTCCAGTCACTTTCAACTTTGAAATAACATTCAAATATCGTTTTATTTCTTCTTTTTGGAATATCAATTTTTTAATTGTTTGTTGTAGTGCTTACTCAGTTCTACTGCATTTGTTTATCAGATTGTTTCTTTTCCGTTTTCAAACTATTTTTCGATATCCAGGAACCATTTTTCTTCATTAAAATATAGTCTCAACATTTGCTGATTTAACATTCGCAATGTTCCAGTTCTTGCGAATATTGCGAAGGATTAGTGTAATTTCTGCTTGAAGGTAGAGCAAATTATAAATAACTTTTCTCAAAAACGGTCCAAATTTTTTTCCTTGATTTTTTTTTCACGGATAGTACAAGGGACGTTTAAATGAATGGCTCAGATCTCATTTTCTTGCACTCTCTTAATTTGCGAAAATTGCAAATTAAAGAAACAATGCGAAAAAGCATGTGTTGTTGTAGTACCACTAGTTTTATGCTGAAGAATAAATATGTATTGGACCAGACAAAAAAACAGAAGTTTTATGATAATCGGGGTCATTCCTAATTCGAAATAAAATTTTACAAATCTAATGAAAACGGTGTAATGTCCAATTATTAAATAAGGATCTTAAGGTATAAACTTAAATGATAACATTTAAATTCATTTAGCTTATGGGCAAATATTCTATTGAAAATGCTTGGGAAATGTAACAGAATTTCGAACCGAAATACTCATCGGTTCGAACCATTACTCATCGGTTTCTAACGCTTAAGTTAATATTACTTTCCATGTGAAGATATGACACACGATATTTGAATAGTGGTGTTTGATCGCTGATAATGACTACGCACGAAACTCTAAAGGTAATGGTAGTGTCACGATTTCTTCATAAAGATTAAATATATTTAAGCACAAATATTTACTTATCCTTTGATCAATGGCGGAACTATCTTTCCGAGGCCCTGGTTACAAGATCATCGAAGAACCCTCACATTCCAAAAAAATTGTTCTTATTTGAAGACCCTTATTTGAAGGTACAAAAAGTGTCTCAAATTAAGATGGTTTCAAAAACAAACAAAAAATTGTCGAATTTCCTTAAATAACGCACATATATACAAAAATGGTATGTGTTGATTTGTGATTTCGTTGTTTTGAATTTTGACACCCCGAGCTTCACATTCGGGGAACGTTTTAACAATTTTTTCAAATTATTTCTCAAATTATGGGTCATGTGTTCAATTAATAACAATTAACAAATTAATTGTTAACGAAAGAAAAACTGTTTCAATGCATTTTAGCATCTCAAATCGGAAATCGCATGTTCCATTGAAAATGAACAAATATGCAATTTAGCTGATGTTGAGGCAACAAAATTTTTAGGTCTTTCAATTCAATCAAACCTCAAATGGAATGTACATATAACAGAATTAAACACTAAATTAAGTTCATTATGCTATGCATTCAGAATTCTTCAAATTCTGTCAGCCTTCATGCAGCTCGTTGCGTTTTATTTTGCAAATGTGCATTCCCGCCTGAGATATGGCATAATATTCTGGGGAAGCTCATCCTGTAGTATTCAGACCTTCAGATTGCAAAAGAAAATTATTCGAATAATGAAAAAATGCCTTCCACGTGATTCCTGCAAGCCTCTTTTCATTGAGCTGGGAATCCTACCATTGCCTTGACTATTTATTTACGAATCTCGTAATATTTGTCAAAAATGACCTACGTAACGGAGTGGGAAACATATTTTCATGCAATATTGATATTTATAATTACAACACACGCCGTAGAATCACGTTGCATCAAGTGTCAGTATCAACAGCTCAGTACAAGAAATCAACATACAATACATGTACGTTACTTTACAACGCATTGCCAGATGACATAAAACAATTAAAGTCGGTACACAAATTTAAGTTAAAAGTAAAATATTTTCTGCTGCAAAACTGTTTCTATACAATTAGAGACTATACTGATCGTGAAAAGAAAAAATAATGTTTAATGTAACAAAACAAAGGTATATAATGAATTAGTTTATGTTTGCATTGTATACATTTAAAAAAATATTTAATACGCCTGTAACAAGTAATGTACTTCAGCTTCCGGGTCAATGACCCCCATCTCGATCAGGTTTTTGTCCAGTTTCCCTGATCCATTGAGCAAATGCTGAGATGGCCCCTTGTTTTGCTCTGGACGTAAATGTTAGCTTCACTGTGCGCACGTTTTGTTAAGCACTCCTTTTGCTTGTAATTTCATTTACAGTTGAAATTGATTTTCCATAACTCGGGAAAAAACATTTTTCAAATATCTTTATTTTTCTAAAATAATTATTTTCTAAATTCATTTTTTTCGTTTTTTTGGTTTTTTTTTGTTTTTATTTTTTTATTTTTTTTTTAAATTCTGGCCCTCAAGAAAATTGTGCGCAGATAAATTTCTTTCCCCACACGTCATATACAGTTTTTACTGTTTTTTTGACAAATAAATAAATAAATTAACAGAATCATTAAAAACACCTTAATCGCTTCTTGGCTTATACAATTCCTTAATTTTTTTTTTTATTATTTTCAATTTAGAAAACGATCATTCGGCAATAGAAACTGTTACTCTGGATATTCAAAAACAAGATTATGACTGTATATACATCGGGGAAATACATCATTAATAGAATACTATATATTAAATTAAATTCCCTCTTCCTTGTACCAAGTTCAGTTTAACAATTTTATTTGCCCAAAACAATTTCGCAAAACGCTAATAATTGCAGCTGATAATTGATTTGAAATAGTCTTACTATATTTTTCAACCAATTGATTTTGCCTCAATTATATTACTTCATCTGATAATTTCATCAAATTTCACGGTGTTTGAATTACTTTGAACGTAGTTACATGCTTATATCATCGACTAATGGTAATCGTTTTGAAGTTGTATTGTCTGAAAATATTATGTCATAAAACAATCATTAAAAAAACACTGTAACGCGAAAACTACTTTTCGAATTCACATGTCTTTAGTCTTGACATTAGGTTCATCAAAAAATGTCTTTTGGTTTTCTTTACTCTTTTGTTGAAAATGAGGTTTTTAATTCCAAGTTTTAGCACCAGATTCAAAGATTCATTAGTACGTGCGACGAAATTAGACTAAATTATGATAATTCTTTAACGGGTTCTATAAGCAATTTTTAGATTCATACATATCAACAATTACTATTTTCTAGTACCTTTGAAACTTACATTGGTGGAAGTCAAAATTTTGTGAATGCAAGATAACTTTGAAAGACGGAATTCCGAATTTTTCCATACCCATCCAAACATTAATTGCTTTAGTAGCTTTCAGAATATAAGTTTTGCAAGTCAACGTTATTACCGAAAGAGCTTGCAAGATTTTTGAATAGTTAAATCGTTACGATCATAAGAATCATTTTCTTCGGGACCTCCTCATTGGACAATGTCGCTTCAACTTCAAATCCGTCGCAATACTATCTTTGCGTAGATATCGTGGTTGGATAATAAAGACAACGCGTTATACTATTGACAAAAAAGAAAAACGGTATATCCGTTCCAGCAAATCGTTAAAATCTTAAACTCCAATAAAATGTCCTTGATTGCATCATCTAAGAGGGAAAATTTAATTTCGGTGAGAAGCGCAGGGAAACATGAATCGCTCGATCAATTTATTCAAAAATTCTTTGATGCACTCCGAAGTAGGGACTCATTATAATGCGCTCACCGTTTCATCCCTGTCCTCCGCCATTGTTATTTACGTTCAATTCCTAAAACAAACACGAAATGTTGAAACTTAAATAATATATTATATATGTATATATATATGTATATATTGGGATATATATATATATGATAGATATGGTATATATATATGTATAATATATTGTATATATATATGTATATTATAGTATATGTATATATATATGTATATATATATTTAAATTGACAGACTGCACTTTAACTTTTTTATGCAAATTGTAAATATTAATAATTTTCAATTGTTATTTATATACTAAATTAATATTAACACATTAATTTGCAAATGATACAATAATTCATACAACAATAATTTGAATATGCTTGAAAATATTGGAATTATTTTTTATAAACATTTATATGTGAAAATCACGTACATTATACTCAACAAGAAAAGTCTTCCTTGAAATTGGTAAAAAAAGAACTTTTGTTTATTTTGAAATATATAAATATTCTGTTTATTATGAAATCTAATGCTTATTTCTATAGAAGGAGTAATAGTTAAAATAAACAAATTTATCAATATGAACATGTCCATTTTGTATCAATACTATTAAGTGTCCCTTTTTCTAGACCTTGTAGCAATAGAATCTTCATTATTTTTTAAACTCAAGGAATGACTCGTTTATTGTCAATCCCGCCTTTCTGGCCTTTAGTTAATGGTTATGTAATACTATTTGTACCACAATTTCTATCCTAAGTAACACATCGCAGTAAATTTTTAAAAACTCATTACAATTCATCAGAACTTTTGTTGCGATAACTAAATATTTTCAAGCAAATAATCAACACTAATAAGACACATATAAACTGTTTTTCATACCAGCTCAATCATTGTCACAACAAACAGACGTAATTCACAGAAATTCAGCTGCCGAGTCGCGACCCGGGAACGCCATTGTTGCATTTCAATCTGATATTCCCTGAAGGCTATGCAATTTTATTTCATATAATTTCAAATTGGTTTCAAAGAAGTTCCAAAAGATGAATAATTGGTGAACGTGGAAACAAAAAGCGCGAATGTAAGAAAATAAAGACAAAGAAATCGGAAATAATATAAAATTCTAATCCTACGTAGCATCCAACTGCCTGCAGGTCACTTCCCATGTTACGTTTACGAACTACTCATATTTTCAAAAAATTCAAAAATAGCCTTATTTGAAGCGGTCTGTTTGATGAACAACATTCATTAAGAAAATTATTGGTGCTGCTACCTATTACTTCGCAATATTAAGAATGTTATCGTTATCTACGACAGGACCCCCTATGTTTCCATTAATTCAAACAAAAATTACAGGAAAACTACTAACTTTTTACAAAAATATTGTACGTCTTGCCCTTTTTTTAAAGAGTAATATAGTACTATCATAAATCAGCATTTTTTGCTGCTCCGAGACGCGATCCCAAATCCTCAGATTTAATTTGTCAGCATTTAGCTATTACGCCACACAAGCGCGCATGGGACCGCATTCGGACAAAGCGAATCACAATTAATGTCCGATTGTCCATGTAAAAAAACAACAACAAACAAATAATCAGGACAAAAGTATTAACTAGTGGTGTTATGTAGTTCTCGTAGTATTTGTAACACTATATAACAAAATTAGCTGAACCCGTGCGAGAATTTTGCATATTTGGATTGGATTGTTTATGTATTATGCGCAACTGGTTACTCCCCTTGGGGATTCACTTGTCACCCAACACATGCCTCAAACAAGTGCTTGCAAAATTTTTGAAAGTCCCAGGGGGAACCTGCATGTTAACTACCCCAAAATTTTAAAATATTGAGATCAGCCCGATCCATCGACGGAATATCAATTGGAGAGAAAATCGACTGAACGTTTAAATCGAACTACGTTGTTCACTGAACAGAAGAACAGATGTTTTGCTTTCAATTGATTTTTCGGTGTCAAGGACCCGCAAACAGGGATTCTGGCTGCACCAGGTGTTAGGAGCATCTTTTTTTTAATTTAGCAAATCGATATATCCACCTGTTTTGTTACAAGGTCCTGTAATAAGAGTTTTTCTGCGAAATTCCGCCCCGTTTTTTTCGCGTATTACGCGCTACGTATAGTATACGGGAAAGTAAAGAATTCCACCTTAGAAACATTTATTTCCTCCCTCATTCGTATTCAAATGCCAAACACGGAAGGCATAATACATTTTTAGAATTACATAAAATGCTCCGCAATAATATACACCTTCATAAAACAGCAAAAGTGATTAACCAGAAGTGTTTTTACATTCTGACACCCAACCCATGCCATCCGAGGCAAGACAAGCCGGACAGATAGCTGATGGCGGCGGCGCGAGTCGCGGGGTGTGAGTTAACGGCCCGTACGGCCAGGGCGCGGGCAGTGATAGTAGGCCAGTGATTTCCGAACTTCGGACAGGCAGTTAAGGGTCATGAAAGGTATGAATAACTAAATTGTCGCAAAAAACACTAATTGCAAGATGCCTTCCATAGCACTTAAAAAATTAGCACATATGGGTTTTTGAAAGGTTCTGAATGGGCTGGGGTATATAAAAATCTCCATGTCGATCTGAGTATCCAGCACGGTGAGTGTTGCTGGTGAGTAGTCAAAATTTCATTGGTGTTCGACTCACATTGGAATGCGGCCCCACAACACACAATTAGTAAGCTGTATTATCATCAATACTTTGTTCCTCGAGAACTGTCTTCCTTATGAAAGGTGTAGATATTTTCTACTAGGTAACTAGGAGTTTCTTTCTATTCTGAGGTATTTTGCAATTCTTTTGAGACAATTTGTGCACAGCCTTCGTCAAGGTCTCCTTATCTGATCTTCTAACGACCGTCTGCTGATTACGATATCTGCCTGACATTTTATAATTCATTACAGTACTTTAGATATCTATCCGGACGAACGGGACTTTCAATTTAAATCCGACTCAATTATTTCTAGTACTATATGGAATTGAAAGTATCCTGCGTCTTATAATTTAGAGCTGTACACATAAATCAGCTAATTACTCCGAAAATCTCATTATTTGTTAAACACCATTGAGCTATTTTTTTGCATGAGGGAAAATCGATTGTGGGCATTTCCAAATGCAGGTGAAGTATGTCGTTATAACTTACAATATATATGTTGATACATATTAACATATGGGGTCCACGTCTCTACAATTAAAGCTAAATTGAGGGCAACCGTTAACATAGAATTGGGAATAAGTTGGTTAATAAACTTTTTATAATTAATTCATTTTAATATACCTCTACGTTTACATTTTTACCGATGGTTGTTTTATTTTATTATTAAGTACATCGTCATGCTAATTAGCATACCTCGTAACTACAGATTGGACAGTTTTGCATCGGAAAGAAATAAACATAGCCGGGAAAACAGAATTTTAGCTTTCTTTCTCGTTGAACATATAAATACTGTGAAACTCAATTGTTTAAGGATGCCCGATTTGTTATTTACTTTTATTTATTTACTCTCCTTTCATAATTATATTTTATCATTAAATTAACTGAAAAATAAAATGGAGGGAATATGGAGTTGCGAGTTTTGCTATTTAGCATGACGACATGTCTATGAGCACAGGACGCCACTGGCACGGTTATACTTGAATTTTTAATATTCGGTCACTATGCTTTAAATTAACAATTATTACATGGTATTATTATGTTAGTACTTGGTAGGGTAACCATTCTGTAAAATCATTCTTTCAATCGATTCAGCACACTGAGTAATTTTTTTTTATGTATGAACTATCAATATATGTATACCATTCTTCCGCCATCCTCCTCTTCATTCCTCTCTTCTGGAAATTTTATTTCTTGTAATCGAGCTTTCAGATCACTCCACACACTCGTATTGGGTTATGGTTGAAGATTGAAGAGATGTTCCCAAAACCTTGGGGCAGTTGTAGAGAAGCCAGGAGTGTAAAATGTATGCTTTATGTTTAGAATCATTGTTCTGATGAAATTGAAAGGTTTCCTATTTTCCGAGGGGTATCCGCATTTTGGTGCAAAAAATCGATGCAGAATGCGGAGATAACCTCCCTACGAAATCCAATTCTTTAACTTCAACGAAAATACAAAGGGCATTCAAAAAGTTCCCGGAATTGCCTTGCCGCCGCCAAAACTAGCGATAAGACACATTTTTTTGGTTAGGGGGCTGGGCATGTTCGCACGCGGGCAAAATTGGTCTGGACATGTTTCAGGCACAGTTGTATCTTGAAGAAAGTCTTGATGGAAATGGCTTAGTTTTTACACGAATAAATGTTTGAAGATCCACAAAAGTTTAGTGGCTCATACATATTATAATGCTATGTTTACTACAACACGTTCAGGCAATGCTAGTAAATGGCAACTTATTTATTGAGAAGTATGTCCTATATTACCTGCAAAAATGTTGAAAATCTACATACGTTTAAAAAACGTGAAACATCTGAAGAATGTCAGGAAAATGTTTAGACGTCGTGAATTGTCGGATTACGAAGATTGCAGAACCTGTGACCTACCATTGACTTGAAATAGTATTGATTTGAACTTTTCTTGCTTCAAAGCAAAATCTACTTGGTCCTCTTTGTTCCGAAGGTTATTTTAATTTTACATTCCTAAAATTTGTGGTCACAGGTAGGGCATCTAAAAAAGCTTACTCTGCCTCTTCGCCCCTTTTGCCCAGTCCACTATTGAAACACAACTTGGTTATAGTGACAATACTTTATTTTAGAGCAAAAAGAACAAATCTCCCTGCGAGAAAGTATACCTAAACAAAAAAAAACATTTTTAAAATCATTGTAAGCAGAGGAAAACCTCCTACGAAGAACGTTTTAAAAGAACATACTTACTATGTTGTATTTTATCCATAAGCTCACGACTTCTAGCAGTCTGCCGCTTTCCACCTAGCGGCGACGGTGCTGCCCTCCAAACTACTGAAAGTCACGCGTTCTGGACATCTCTATTGCGCTTGGAGACGATTTCGATATTTTTGCAAACATTCGATGAGCGTTGAAAGATGAAACTATCAATTGAGGCACTCAAACAAAAGCTAAATAAGTAATAATTTTCAAGATATTAAGAAAAAGACCCTGAAAGTTGAAATGTGAATAATAAATTACGAACGTTTCCCCTGACAAAGATATTTAGGGTAGTTATTGCGACATGCCTACAGAGTAATGTTAGAGAAGTATATACTTACAAAGTCAAACTTGTGTTATAAAAAGCACAAACTTTATCGCAATATTAAAATTATCATTATGTACGACGGACGCCCACATTTGTTTCATTGATTTCAAACAGAAACTGGGCAAAAACTACTGTTTTTTTCAAAATCCTACATGATCTTTTTAAAGAGCTAATTTCGTACAACAGACTTCTTCTCAAGTCAAAAATCTCTACAATTTTGTATTTTTGAAATTCTTTATGGCAATTTTCGAAAACAACGAGCGATACCCGAAAATGAGACTACCGTCATAATTTTTACCGTCCCTTATTACATAAGTGGAGAAAATCTAGAGTGGATTTTGAGAAACAAAATTTTCGTAAATTTCAAGCGCAAATTACGCAAAATCTACTCGATTTTCAAAAAGTTGTACATGATCTTTAAAGAACTTATTTTGTACATCAGACTTCGTCTAACGGCAAAAATCTCTATCTTCAATTTTGTAGTTTTGAAATTGTTTTTTCGCAATTTTCAAAAAATCTGAAATTTTTAGGAAAATGATATCTGCTTCATTCTCTTAAACTTCCTTAGCACTATTCAATAACAAAAGTTAATCAAACAATTTGGGGCCGTTTTTTTTAAAACTTTGAAAATATCCGAGGTGCATCATGTAAAGTACCCTCCAAAATTAAAATATCGGTTTCAAATTCCAGGAGCTGTGACATCAGCCAGATCGATTCGGGAATATCAATATTGGAGAAAATCGACTGAACGATTTAGGCGCTTGACCGCGGACGGAGAGATGGATATTTTGTTGTCAATCGATTTTTTCGGTATCAAGAACCAACAAAAGATGGACTTTGGACTTGTACTTTGGGCAGCGATAGATGGCAACTGGCAAGATTATGTGGCAAGTCCGAATAGCTAGCCCACACCAAAGAAAATAGAAAATAATATGAGAAAGTCTGCCATTCTATACAAATAAATACAGGCTGAGCAATCGCCATGATGGCGAGTATTGAACATCTATGTAGTACCAATCAGGCTCCGGACATCATCTTGATCCAAGAATCATATATTGTCAAGGGCCGCCTTACGGGTCTGCACCGTTCATTTCGGGGTATGCAGGCCGGAGGCGAGCCGAGAAATAGAGCAGCTATTATTGTTAATGGCCCTAATCTGCGCGTCATGGAAATGGCACAGTTCACCAGAGCAGATCAGGTGGTTTGTGAGGTATATAAGGGTTCGTACAGTATATGACTTATATCCGCATATCTGGTGCCCACTGATCCTGTTGGACGTGTATGCAATCAATTGAAGAAATCTTCAGGGTGACAAGTCGAACAACTCCACTTATAGCGAGATGGATGCCAATGCCAAAGCATACGAATGGTTTGGTGGGGAACAGGACGCTCATGGTGATCATGTCCTAGGCATGATTATAAGACACGGCCTTTATTAAGCCAATGAACCGTCTCAATGGCAAATATTGAGTCGAACTCTCCACATTGGAGCAACCTAAAAGGAGATTGGATCAAATATTGCTATTACAATCGCTTACGATGCCTCAATATCCCGGCTTCGGCGGTGGAGAGTTAGAGACCAAATTATCAAGAGTGACCATAACGCTATACATTTTGAATACAGAAACGATACGCTGGTGGATGATACTGAGAACCTACATAAATTTCAAAACAGGAAGGCAAATAGGGCTAAATTCCAACAAGCAATACAGGAGGAGGCTGCCAAATTGGACTACTCTGAGTGGCAATGCTTCATTGATGAGAGTGTGGTACAAGTAACAGAATGCATAGAAGCAGCTGCTAAAAGAACTATTCCTCATAGACCTGTTCTCAGGGCGAAGGTGGCTAGCTGGTGGTCTCATGAACTTACCAATATGGTGAAGATAGCACGTCGGCTTAAACGAAGAAATCAACGACACAGAAGAAGAATAAGTGATCTCACAGAAATATTTCTAGTTGAAGCTACAAGGTACAAAATAAAGTGACTGGAAAAATCAGGGAAGTGAAATAACAATCTTGGCAGAGCTACTTTACCCAAGTCACTGACACGGACCAATAGGGGGTACCTTACACAATAGCGGCTGGAAAACTCAGGATAACTGAGGCATTTTCCACTATAAAAGTGAGAGATGTCTGTACAAGAACTTGGAAAGAAACGTGCCTAGTACTGCTAAAAGAACTTACCACGGTACAACCCGGCAGAAGATAACACGGAACAAGCAGAACTTCGAAATCAGATGGGAGAGAGCTATGATGGAAAAACCACAGGTGACTTCACAATGAAAGAACTAGAAGATACTGTTGCAGGACTTAAAATGGGTATAGCGCCTGGCATTGATGGCATTTATACTGAGATAATCAGGGCGGTTCTTCCACTTTTGTAATTTGTATTTTGTATCGAAAATATATATCTGTTCATGTATTTTGTATTTGTATCGAAAATACTTTCTAATAGTCTAGTATTTTGTATTTTCAAAATACAAAAATACTTTTTATTGATCCGTCGTTGAAAATTTGAATTTCGATACACAGTCAAATCTAGATAACATAAAGGTCGATAACACGAATTCTTTATATTTAGAAGCAAGTAAGCTGAAAAAATTGTTTCTGGATGCATCGGAGAACGGATTTTTGGAGACCACCACACGGACGTTACACTATATTGTCACATTGTGCATCATTGACTAGAATGGAATTGGGCGCTCTGGTTAAAAGCTTATGCTTGCGCCGTTTAAACAGCCAATCTTATGATTAGACCGCGAAATTTTTAGGTTTTAAAATCTGCGTTTTAGGCGCGTGTTTTATTCGTGCTTAAAAAAGGTTCTTGCAGCATTTCATTTAAGCTTTTTAAATGGTAGAATAGGCACAAATAAAACATAAACTTAAAAGAAACACTTTTTTATTATAGAATTCAATGACTTAGTGAAAAAAGTTAGTTTTTCCATGCAAGAACAACATCGGCACCAAGAAAACCGTTTTTAAAATGGGTTTTAGGGGTGCCACAAACCCCATAAACACTCCATTTTCGGTCTTTTTTTCGCTACTTTTTTTTAGAAAATAACGAATAAATATTATTTAATGTGATTTTTATCAACGGATTTTGAGCTGAGGTGGTGCCCACGTTACCCCGCAACAATTTTATGATCATCAATCAATACTTGACTCAGTGTGCCACATTAACTCGAATATGGCCAATTTTACGTTTAAAACCACAGAAATTAGACACTTTTCAATTGACCATAGATCTGTAAATTTTTGTCCAAAAATACTTTTAACTTATATAAGATTAGAGTTCGAAATCTCTACTTTAAAAACTTTGCTTCGCACAATTTAACTAATTCACTGCAATCGTCTAAAATTGCGCCGCACGCCATCACTATTTACGGACCCACATTGCTTCCGCACTGCTCTATATGATTTCTTTATTCACTCTTAGGCTGTATTGAAGATATTTGTAGAAGCTTGGAGTAAAAAGTTATTTTTCGATGCAAGGATAATTGGTACAAATAAACCCGTTTTTAAAATGAGTTCAGAGGTGCCACAAACCCCATAAACACATTTTTTTCCGGAATTTTCGCTACTTTTTAGAAAATATTGAATAAATATTTAATGGTATTTTTATCAACGTACATTTGACTGAGGTAGTACCCACGATGTTTCAAAACAATTTTGTGATGATCAAACATTACTTATTTGACTCAAACAGTGGGCCTCATTAGTTCGAATATGGTCAATTTTATATTAAAACTATATACAAAGACACTTTTCAATTGGCCATAGCTCCATAACGTTTTATCCAAAATACTTTTAATTTAGAGAAGATTAAATCTTTAAATCTCTGTTTTAAGAACATTGCAGGTCGCTCTGAAATAAGAAATGCCAGCCCAATTGGCTAAAGACAAACGCGAGTGCTTGGATCTCCGCTCCCAGCTGCGACGCGAGTTATCGCGGGAAGGGAAGGTGTACAGTGAATACTGGGCAGGCAGCGCCTTCGGCGAAAGGACAAGCGAATAATTTTCAGAACGGTTTGAGGAACGCATTATTTATCGCGGACTCGATTAATCCGGAAAAAGTTGCCAATCTCTTCAACAAACACTTTTCTATAATTGCGTCTGATCTCACGAAGGGACTAAAACCACAAAATTCAACATCTTACACTTCCCAAAAAATTTCTGATACGATGTTTATTTCCGAAACTTCTCCCAACGAAATCCTCAGAATAGTCAGTAAACTAAAAAATAAATATTCATCTGATTTAGATGAATTTTCGGATTGTTTATTAAAAACTTGTACACCTGCCTTTATACATCCGTTAACTCACATTTTCAATGCTTCTTTATGTACAGGAATATTTCCAGATATTTTCAAAACAGCAAAAATTAAGCCACTTTTTAAAAAAGGGAACAAAAATGATATTCATAATTACCGGCCAAATTCTCTTTTGTCCGTTTTCTCAAAAATATTAGAGAGGCTTTTCTACTTACGAATGGAAACATTTCTCAGGGAAAACAAAGCGTTTTCAGACTCACAACACGGTTTTAGAAAATCAAAATCTACGGAAACTGCCATTTTTTCTTTTCTCAAAGATGCTACTTCATCAATATACCAAAATGAAGTACCCATTGGAATATTCTTAGATCTTTCGAAAGCTTTTGACGTTATTGACCATAACATCTTGCTCTCAAAACTACCTTCGTATGGAATTCGTGGTATTGCCCTAGATTTGATAACTTCGTACCTTAAACATCGTACTCAAAGAGTAGAAATACCATACTGGCACGAAAGGACATTACATACTTATGTTTCCAATTCTTTGCCAATTAAGCATGGGGTCCCGCGAGATTCGATCTTAGGTCCTATTCTCTTTCTGTTATATGTAAACGATATACCCTCGTCTATTAAAATGGAAGAACGGTTCTGTTTGCTGATGACACGAATGTTCTTTGCAAAAAAGAAGCAGTAAATAGTACAATTTCAGAAGATTCAAATAGGTTTAATAATAACAAATTAATTGTTAACGAAAGAAAAACTGTTTTAATGCATTTTTGCATTTCAAATCGGAAATCGATTGTTCCATTGAAAATGAACAATATGCAATTAACTGATGTTGAGGCTACAAAATTTTTGGGTCTTTCAATTCAATCAAACCTCAAATGGAATGTACATATAACAGAATTAAACACTAAATTAAGTTCATTATGCTACGCATTCAAAATTCTTTCAAATTCTGTCAGCCTTCATGCAGCTCGTTGCGTTTATTTTGCAAATGTACATTCCCGCCTGAGATGTGGCATAATATTCTGGGGAAGCTCATCCTGTAGTATTCAGACCTTCAGATTGCAAAAGAAAATTATTCGAATAATGAAAAAATGCCTTCCACGTGATCCCTGCAAGCCTCTTTTCATTGAGCTGGGAAACTTACCATTGCCTTGTCTATTTATTTACGAATCTGTAATATTTGTCAAAAATGACCTACTTAACGGAGGGAATATATTTTCATGCAATATTGATATTTATAATTACAACACACACCGTAGAAATCACGTGCATCAAGTGTCAGTATCAACAGCTCAGTACAAGAAATCAACATACAATACATGGACGTTACTTCACAACGCATTGCCGGATGACATAAAACAATTAAAGTCGGTACACAAATTTAAGTTAAAAGTAAAATATTTTCTGCTGCAAAACTGTTTCTATACAATTAGAGACTATACTGATCGTGAAAAAGAAAAATGTTTATTGTAACAAAACAAAGATATATAATGAATTAGTTTACGTTTGCATTGTATACATTTTTAAAAAATATTTAATACGCCTGTAACAAGTAATGTACTTCAGCATCCGGGTCAATGACCCCCATCTCGATCAGGTTTTTGTCCAGTTTCCCTGATCCATTGAGCAAATGCTGAAATGGCTCCTTGTTTTGCTTCTGGACGTAAATGTAGCTTCACTGTGCGCACGTTTTGTTGAGGTCTCCTTTTGCTTGTAGTTCATTTACCGTTGAAATTGATTTTCTATAACTCGGGAACAAACATTTTCGAATATTTTTATTTTTCTAAAATAATTATTTTCTAAATTTATTTTTTCGTTGTTTTTTTCCTCCTGGCCCTCAAGAAAATGTGCGCAGATAAGTCTCTTTCCCCACACGTCATATACAGTTTTACTGTTTTTTGACAATTAAATAAATAGATTACAAATTCCCAGTTAGAGGAAGATGCGAATTGGGCACAACAAACGCGTTGTTTTTCATAGTCATTTTCTTTATTACTGAAACTGTTGAATATGAATTAACATATACATAAAAATCATACAAATTTCATTAGCTATTCAAGCATTGTTCATCATAAAAAAAAGGTTCTAGTAGTATAATGCAGTAAAAACGTCAAATAAAGTACATTTTATAGTACAATTGTTTGTTCCAAAATAAATTTTCAATTGGTTAATGCGCCGTACATCCATGAAAAACGCATATTTTTCTTTTCTATTTTTAATGCATTTATTGTTCCATTTTTAAAACAAAAAGCCATCATAATATTTTTATATTACTAGTTCAATTAGAAATATTTTCCCTAAAAAAACATATTTCCGAAATTTCATCTAGTTTTTGCACATAATACTTTTTACTCAAAGCTTTTCAGGTTCGAATATGCAACTTCACACTGCTTTGTGATCTGACTTTTACGATGACAACAGCAAAAGGAGTTTCAAGAAGTTCAATTTCGCTATTCATCGTTTTATAATTATTAAACCTATTCAATTGCTTTCGAGTACAATACACCGTCTTGCGTGTTTACCAGTGGTGTATCTACGGTATGGCAGGCATGGCACGTGCCATGGGCGCCATTCAGAAGGGGTGCTATTTACAGTATAGCGGTTAAAACAAAGAACAACCTTAATTCCAAGCATTCCCACATGGGCGCGAATTCTATGCTTGCCATGGGCGCCTCAATACCAAGATACGCCTCTGGTGTTTACACATACAGTTCCTTACGAAGGCCGGAGAGCGAAAGATAATTTGCGTTGCCCTTCGTGTCACACGCTTCGGAGCCGATAGCTGCTGGTGTTATAGACTCCCATTTAATGCCTTTCTAAAAATCTTAGCCAATCATGACAGTTAGCCTCGAGGTTCTCCCCTAGAGTATCCTCTTCAATGTTTAGAATAAGTTAGCTTAGATATTTTAACTAGTATAAGTCATAACAAAACATCTGTAAAGTGATTACACTGAACGATGTATTTAACTAGATAAATGTGTTATATATATATATATAAAGCTGCCGGTGAGTGATGTCCATCTTCTCCTCACAACGCAGCTCGCCGTCAAGTTTCCGGGCGGGGGAAGCAACTGAGTAGAGCAGGCCTGCAGCTACACAATATCCTACAGTGGTATTAATTTGTCTTTCAAAGTGTTCATGTCAGAGAGAGTCTATTAGCCTATGTTTTCTAATTTAAAACTTTTCCCAGTTAACGTATCAATTTCTATCATTTATAATGATGTGTTTTGAAAGTGGTTGTGCCAAACGTGAGAAAGTTTAAGAAAGAGAAGAAAATAGTAAGAGAATCCCGAAACTAATTAATTATTTAAATTATGTCGACAACAAGGATAATACTGCATATGATAATGTACCGATAAATCACATTCCTGGAACATCAACTTCGAGTTCACAGAACAACAATTTACAGAAACAATTGGAAGTAACAAATAGTGTGCTAGAATGTAAAAAGTTTATGACGTACAATGAAGATGATGTCCACGTGCAGGTGACTGACTGTGCTTCAGGAAACTATGTAAGTACCATTATTTCAGAAAACAATCACTATTCATCATATCCCGGTCTTTGGCCATACTGATGACATCTTACGGGATTATTGGGTAGAAAACGGACCTTCCGCTTGTCAAAATAAAGAAAAGAATTTTGATAAATCGGCCCGCATATATCAAACTGGAGATAATATGGAAGGAGTGGATAATATGGAATGACTTACTCAAGCAATGTTCTCGCGACAATTGGCAAACAAAGAAATTGTAAAGAGAGAGAATGGCTCAAATATTCACCCGCTAAGAGGAAAGTTTATTGTTTTGCGTGCAAATTATTTTCTCACTCCGAATTTCCATTTAGCGGATATGGATTTAATGACAGGAAATATACCTCGGAAGTTGCATCAGAAAATGAAAATAGTCAAGAACAGATAAATTGCATGATAGCTTATTGTAGTCGATCAAAAATACTCGGGTGAGTAGATACTCAGTTGATCACCCAATCCAATAATGAGCGTCAATACTGGAGGTAGAGCAGGTAACTACACACACCTATCGTGTCTTTTTAAGTATTTGGTCTTTGCTTGAATAGGTCAAGTTGGGACGATGTGATTGTTTCTATTTGTTCCTGGCAAATGCGGCCATTATCATCTTGAGAAATTTTGAGAACCTCTTTATCAATTATCGTAATGTGTTCTCAATGCCTGATCTTGGGCAGCTATTAGAATTGCTTTCGATTCTGGCTTCATCCTTTCCCTTTTTAAGCTACGTAAATGATTGATCTGCACCTTGTCCATTCTTTTTAAACTTTGTCCATGGAGTGGTTTGTCTCTTCACAATTTCATTAATATTTTTTTCTTACATTTCACGTTAAGTAGTATCAGAAGCGCAGGGTCTGTAATTGTTATAATTAGAATTACATTCGCCTGTGGCCTCCACTTCCTTGGCTCGGCATTGAAGTCCCTTATTTATTGGTAGTAATGCACCTACAATTTGTAGAGGTGTATTTATCACTGAATGATGTACACGCGCATGCGCGCGCGTGCGCGTGTGTATGTGCAGGGGGGGCCTCATTTTCGAATCAGTCGGGGGCCTCAGAGGTTCTAGAAACGGCTCTGCTGTAGACTACTGTTTTAACCAATCTTTAGCTTTTTAACTATTTTCACATGTTCATAATTATTTTATGAACCTTGCCATCTGATGAATTGTAAAGTTTCAGGTTTTATTTAGCAGCGCCCCGAAATGAAATCCCGTCATAGAAAAAAATATTTCATATAGAAAAGTGCAAAATACCTTGAGAAAAGGGTTTTTGGAGGTCTTTGGACGTGAAATGCGAACAAGGACTCAATAATACTGGAGTGTAAAAACAATAAGAAAACCTTCGTTAACGGCCGCGGAGCTATTTTATCTGTCAAAAACGCAATTAACTTCGCCCTTTTTAATCTTGTAAAATACTGCCTTATTTTCAAATACATATTTTAAAAAAAGCAGCTCCCAATAAAAAGTATTTTTTATGTGATGGTTATAAAAAATGCATACAAAATGAAAAAAATAATCATGACGATTTCAATGGAATTTTCACACATCGCCTACAATAGGCTACTTCAAGTAAAGTTCATTATATTTTTCGATAATATTCATTTCATTTCGTAGATATTTTCTACAGTTAGAACATACAACATTGAATTTTGTTATTGATAACTTTTTTGTTTTTAATTTGATTTTTTTTCGACATTTAATGGCGCAAAAGTAAATGTATTTTTTTTTTTTTGCAGGTCGAGCACTACACGGCCCTTAAAGGTTTAAAGAAAAATTATTTTATTTCGTCTTTTGTGTAAAGTTTAATTTCATAATTGAAAAATAATTAATTTAACTTGTTTTTGTAAATGTCGAAAGCCAAATAGCCCCTTGTGATTGGCGCCCATGGCACCAATGGTATGCCTGCCATACCCGTGGCATGCCTGCCTAGATACGCCTCTGCCAACTGTATACAACTTTAAATCAGAACCATGTTTTGAGAAATAAATTGTGATTCTAGGTCACTATTGGTTGTATTTTGTATTTTCATGGTGATGTAATTCTATTTATACCACTTTCTCTCCGAATTAACACATCTTAGTAATCATTTTTTTGTAAAACTCATTTGAAATCGTAGAACATTTGGTGCGCAAAATAAGCATAAGCAAGAAAGTAAAGTAATTAAAAGTTAATAAATAATACGATACTGATAGCGTTGCCAAACAAATGCAAATAGATCGAAAAATATACAGGTGAGTCACGAAACTTTAGCACCTCCTGTTACTTTTGAACAGTTGAAGTTATTGCAATGCAGTTTTCACGGAAGTGCATACGGGAATGGAGCTAATCGATACATGTATTTATAATTAGATTTTTCTAACTCTGCCTCTCAAGCCCCTGTAGACATGATGGAATATCACACGGCATTTCACGTCTTTCTCGAACGTGCCACTAGAAGTCGCATGATCGCAAGCACTGCTTGATACTGTCCCGATCACTCGATATCTAGTGGCAAGACTTCGAAAGACGCGAAATACCGTGACATATTCCATCGTGAAGACGTGCCTTGAGAGGCAGAGTTAGAAAAATCGCAGTATATTCTATTTCATCACCTGTGTTTTACGAGATATTTGAGATAACTTTATTTTTTCAAACGGAACTACATATTTTTTCAGTCAACATTTCAAACGCCATTTTCTCATAAATGACTCCAAATTTTTCTTCAAACTATTCGAACGGATAGTGCTTATTACACTCTATAATATGATGTATAGTTCAATTTGGTGTATTTTTTTCGTTTTTTTTTAAATTACACAAATATAATTTTTTTAAAGCTCTCTCATACCGTTAATAGGCACATTACAGCAATACGTTAACACTATTGTATTTATGAGTTGATGTACTTCAAATGACTTCTAATGATGTTTTTCGAAAACTCGTCGGTGTCGAAAAAGAGCTTCAAATTTCGCGTTTTGCAGTAGCACTTAAACGCCATTTTCTTAAAAACGGCTCCAAATTTTTCAAAGAAAATTGCCATTTCGGACGAGGTTTTACTATTCTTTAATATTTTAAAAATAATATGTCCGTTCTACGATTAGGAAACCGAAAAATTAAGAAAATGTCACAAAATGTACTTTGTGCGACGATAGATGGCAGCTAGCAAGAGTGCATGTCAAGTTCGAATAGCTAGCCGAGTCAAAGGAAATAGAAAACTAATACGGAGAATTCTTGCCATTCGGTAGCACCACTAGTTTTAATGAAATATCAAAAATACATTGAAGCAATAACGGTACTACGTATTTCGTGAAAAGAACAACAATGCCGGTTAAAAATGATCATTGCTTAATTTAAGTTAATCATAAATAAATTAAACGAAAAAAACATTCGAACTGTTTAATGTGCGAAAGCATTTTTTAAGTACTACTGAAAGATTGTACCCTCTCTCTTCAGCTAAAACTCAAATATTTAGATCATCTTTTCTTGCAGATCCAAAGATTTCAATAATCAATGTTTCTTTATAGTCTCTCATTCTCTCCGTTAGATAGCGCGCATCGTTATTTAAATATGCATTGCCCGTTACATCTTTCTACGAAGCACTTTGGATTATTGTAGTGATACACTGTATAAATGACAGTTCAAAACATTTCGTGTAAATATGATTGTTTGTGTGAAGCGTGTATATAGAGGAAACATCGTTGAAATTTTGGCATGGACTTATTGGACTATAGATTTAATTTTCAAGTTGATAATGTTTTGGTTGACCGTCGTTTCTTTATATTCTAAATTACCATGTACCTGGAGTAGAACATTGGGAAAGAGTGAAACATACAGTGTTTATTAGTTTAAATTAAGTGACCCGGTAGGAAATAAATTTTTATTTATTATATTGTTCAAGATGTGATGAAGATTTACATTTCTTATTTTCTTCTAGGCGAGGAGTGTTCTCTTAGCCAGTCATTGGTACATTTCAGTAAATTACATCTCCTTTTGTATATATAAAGAATACTAAATATAGTACTTAATATAATTAATATGATGAGTGAAGTGGGCTACAGCTTTTACCCAGAACCTCCTAAGTCAGATTATAGTGATTCAGTAGAAGGTGCTTTCACCATTGATGCAACTGGAAGTGAAGACACTTTTGGGTTTGTATTGTCTATACTATGACATTAAAATGTTTGTGATTGTCCTAATTTTTTCCTCTCCAGGTGTGTATAATGTATGCATTTGATGATACTGTGTGTAGATTGGAGTTTGCTGTGTCTCAGTGGCTCAAATTAGTTACAAATGCTGAGAATCTTTTCAGCAAGCTTGTTACAAGTAAATTTTTGTCTGATGATGAGAAAACTCAAATTGAAAGATGGTTGTGTTTGAAACAAGAATGTGAAGAATGTGTAGCAAGTGATGATGCTGCAAGTTTGCGAGGGTGCAATGCTAGGGTTCTAGAAAGAATAGGTAATGTTAAATACAATTTACATGTTCGGGAGGATGATTTTTTAAAATATATAAATCTATGTATTGATTAATTGTTAGTGTTGTCACATAGTATATTTCTTGAATGTTTCACATTCATTTTGCCAAATATCACTACTCATTTTAATGCAAAAGAGAACTTACTGTATATTCTATTCCTGCAGATGAATTAACAGAATCTGATTTGAAAACTGAGAAGTCTTCTGATATTGGAAGACAGTCTCCTTGTGATAATAGTTTTGAAAATGAATCTGATACTGAAAGTGACTTGGAACAAAACCCGGACTTTGTTGAAAAGTTGGATCGCTATATGAATAAGTTGAGAGTAAGAACAGATGAAAAAATTGATCACTTAAATACTAATTTGATGACTCATGTTCGAAATAAAAGGATGGCCTCAGCGTATGTTGAAGATGGTGCAGGTAATTGATGTAACGATTTTAACAAATTCACATTTTGTTCTTTCAATGTCTTAGTACTTCATTGTCAGTAATTGTAAACACTGTATAATTTATTAGGGGATTACAAAAAAAATGTAAAAATGTATTACCTGAGTGTTTACGCAACAATGTTTTCTCCTTCAAAAATTGCTTCTTTTGTGCTTGTATCATCAGTAGTGAACATTTCTGTTCATGCAGGTATAGCAGATTGAATTTTAATGCCATAATAAATATCATATTCTAAAATATGTATACATAAACATTAATTGATATTTTTAGCACACCCAATTACATGCACATAAATAGAAAAAATGAAAATATATTAATTACAAAATTTTGTGAACTACAATGGATTCACTCTTTGTTCATTTGCATTGAATATATTGCTATAATTAATTTACTTGTGTGTTCTGTAACATAGTTATTGTTAAACAAATGATGTTCAAATGTTTGTAGGTGCAGAAAGTAAAACGTGTATACAAGATGTAAAAAACCCTCTGTATGGAGGAAGTAATTTACCCAGAAGACGCAAAAGTATTCATCCTGGCACAGAAGCTGAAAGTGTAGTCAACCAGTTGAATTTGAAAACTCTTCATGAGAAAACGGTAATTGAAAATATTGATTTTCATTTCACCTCGCATCATCTCTTTGAATACTGTAGAAAGGATACCTTAGTCTTCCTCCAGTGTGTTACCCACCCTTTTGGTCTTTAGACACTTCCTTGTTGTATATGAATTGCAAACAATATTATATTTTGTACACATATCGTAGAAATTTCTCTCTTCATTATGAACCATCTTCATCACGTTTTTCATCCGATTTCCCTGATCCTTTGAGCAAATGCTGAGATGGTCCCTAGTTTTCCTTCTGGGCTTAAATGTAGCAGCACAATCTGTTCACATTTCCTTGAACTCATTGGGGAATGCAGTTATTCAAATAATCATTCTCCATGTTCTCATGACAGTAAGTCAATTCTATCATGAAGGGCATAAGGGATAATAGCTAAAATCGATACCTGATTTGCCTTTGCTAATTGTTTTTATTACATATTTTCTTACTAATTCTTGCCAAAAATGTTCATTATTTGCATTCACAATTCAATATATATATATCGCAGATTTTACTTGCTTTTTTACATTAAATAAATAAAAAACCAAACTGGAAATTTTTTAAACACTAATTAGAGAGTTAATTCAAGGAAATGTTGAAATTTTCAAACAGTGTGTACTGTTACTGTTCAAGATATTTGAAGGATAACGAATGTAATTGATATAAGTTGTCCTATTATTGTCTGTGAGTGTGATTTTTTAAGAATTACTTGAATAATTTCAGAATGTTCCGTATAGTTTATCTGATGAAAATGCAAGCAGTAACTTGAAGGATGAATCCACAAACAATAATCAGTCATCTCAAGAAAAAAAGGAGGAAGAAGCCACGGCTTTGCCTTACATACCATACCTGCAAGATGTGAAGCCTGGTCCAAGTGAAGAGTTGCGTATGCTGTCAGCAGGAAATGAAGCCAAGCAGAGTCAAATGTGCCAAGTCCTCATTGATTTGGAAGGTGCTCAGAGACGGATTGAGGAACTTCAGCGAACCATACAACTGAAAGTAATTTTGAATTTCACTTTATTGATAATGTTGTGATTACCCAATTATTGTAATATCTCAGCAGTACGGTCCAATTGAAACAGCTGGCTTGGATGCAATTTGAAGTAAATTTATTTTCTTTTAAAATTGGAACATGTCAAAACACATGCAATGCTAGCATGTTGAGCATTCATCATTGTTTGAAAGCTAAACCAAGTTATAACAATTTCTTGTAGTTTTTAATCTTACGTTCATCATTGAATTTAGAAAGGGAAACAAAATGTTGAATGCCTTGTGGATAAATCTGATATCTCTTAATGTTTCCTACAGGAGCAATTCATAGAAAATATGGTGAAGAATGATAAAATGAGAGCAACAGCTAAGCAAAGATTTAGACGAAAACGTATTAAACTTGAAAGTGAATACTACAAGACAAGAACACTTATTGCCCAAGCAGAAAATAATCTCATGATAGCCCATGAAAATAATTTGAAGGATGATCAAGTAAAATGTCAAAGAGAAATAGAAAGATTTAAGAGTGAAGCAATTCTGTATGAGAAGCGCCTAAAAAACATTGAAATCATGAAACAGATTGCAGAAAATAGTGCCAGAAAGTGAGTTTCTATGAATATATTTTTAATTATACTGTTGGGAATTCTAAATGAGTTTATAATAAATAATGAAAATTTTGTTCTAATAATAAGATTATTATAATCTTATATTTTAACCTAGAAGAATTTGTATGTGCACATTTCTTTTGAAGGATGTTAGAACTAGAAAACAGTTTACAAAAATCAAGATGCCAAATGGATCGCCTGAAGAAACAATTAAAGAAAGAGGAAGAGTACAAACATCTGTTGGAGCAAGAACTTCTACAAGATCAATGCAAAATTAGAGAATTAGAAGAAAAGTATATGTTCAGTGTGCAACATGCAAAGGTATGCTCTTTTAAGTAAATTTGAAAGTGTTATACTTTAAACTTTTTTAAGCTGCCAAAGTAATCATAATCAAACAGATCATAAATAACCAGCTAGATTTACAATGATTCTCTTGTTGGGCATGTGCAAGTATAAATCAACAGCAAATGGAAGGGAAAGTGCTTTTTTTGATTTTTGCCCTTCTTGTCAAGCCTAATGACAGTTGCTTTCAAAAAAAGATTTAATTTTCATACCATGACCACACAAAGATAACTTATCAGTGTGTTCATCTCACAGTCTCTTGTGTTGCCCCTAAATATACAGTAAAACCCCTGTTTTTGTCTTTTTATGGGTCCAAAGAAACTGGTGGGAAATTACTTTTGCTTGTACTATAAAATAAAGAATTCATTACCTTTTTTAATATTAACCTTTAATGAAAAATCATTGGGCTTGTTAGGTCGTGCACTTCAAAACAGACTAATTCTTCTGTTCTCTCTCTCTTTTTTTAATTTCTGAAAACACAAAGACTTATTGAAACCATTTTCTGATCAAATGAACACAAACTTTTTTCAAAACTTTACACCACAACATGAACACATTATATCTAGAAAAGAAAGTAATAATTGTAGTAACTACCCAGTAAACCTGCTTTCTAGAGAAGGGAAATAGCATGAAAATAACGACGGTCACTATTTGTGCTTTAACAAGATCATTTGATAATGAAACAAAAAAATTCACCAGTCACTGCTGGTTGTTGCAGGCTCTTAGTAAAATAGGAAGTGAAGTGCTCATTTATATGGTCACATATTACCAGTGATGAGTCAGCTAGATGCAAAACATTTCTAAAATGTGTGTATTGAAAATAGAATTCAAAGAGAAATATAGCTCTTAGTTCAGAGCAATATTGAGTAATTCTGACCTTTTCTGATTATAGTTGAGTGCCTTGGTGGGAACAAACATACAAGATTATTAGCCATCCTATTCTTTGTGTTTGTGCAGTGTAAATGACAAGAAATTTTAATGTCAGTAACATAAAAGTGGGGACTGTTTTACATTATGAACACAAGAGTATTGAAGGGACTGGTAAAATTGGTTTAAAAGGCAGAAAAACACAAATTCCGGCAATGTAATAGCCAGGTTTTACTGTATTCAAACATAAGTTGAGTAGTTTGCTAGTGTACGTTTATATTCTTCACGTATTAAGTTAATCGAGTAATTATGTAATTTTGTATAGTTCTTGGTGGATTTATTTTTTTGTGTGTATAAAGTTACTATCTTAAATGATATACAGGTTTTAGCCTAATTTATCATAATTTTACTCTGGCTAGCTGTATTTTATGTTGCCTAAACTTTGTGTATATTCTGGTGTTTGTCTGTATACTCTTTAATTCTGTAAGTTTGACTTTGTTGCTGTAAGGTCTAATGACAATTAAATTAAAAACTTAACTATTATAAAACTAAAGATAATTTGTATTTGCCTTGTGGAAGTATCTGCCAATTATTAATAAATAAACATGACAATCCTGTTGGAGGCTATCAACAAGAAAAGTAATCCACACATTTGAGTTGAATCCAAATTAAAACATCCATTGTATATTTAAAAAATGTTCTTAAATAAATGTTCCAAATATTTATTGTGAATATCAATGTGCTTTTTAGGATAAAACTTCAAAAAAGGCTGAGTGTCGTTTAAAATGGATTCAAGAAGAAGAAGAACGTGTCCTTAGTATGCGTGAGTCTTCTCAAAGATTCCAAGAACAGTTAATTCAAAAACAAATCATGCTTGAAAGACGAGAAGCATTTCTAAAACAACGACTCTGTCTAGAAAAGAGCAAGACAAAGGTATGTCTTAATAATAGTAAGTGGTAAGGCATAATATTTTTGTCTTGTCATTACATAACTATCAATTTTTATATTGGACTATTCATTTAAGATAGACTGAGAATAGCATTACATTGTATTTCAAAGTATAAACAGAACGTTTTAATAGACTAGGTGTTATAACAAAATATCTATATGGATTCAACCAAATGTATTAAAAAATCCTTACAAAGGAAATCATCGGTGTTATCATCATCATCATCATCATGTACAGCAAGGATTGATCTGTTCCATCCCGAAATTGTTCGTGCCAATCTCTTCAAGGGATGTCCTACACTTTTTTCCTTTAAGTGCATATTGAAGAATAATTTTACATATCTTATATTCTGGCTTTCTCAGGACACGACCTTTCCAGTTTTCTTGATATTTCTTTATGGTATCTATATCTACACTTTTTTGTGGTCTAATAGTAAATAGCCTGCCACAAAATGAAGAAATCTCATTTCTGCAGATTCAATTCTCCGCAGCAGATGTTAATGTTCAGCTCTCGCTTCCATAAAGCAGTAATACAAGGCAATAACTTTGTAAAATCTAAGTAGAGTTTCTTTTTGGACATTACGCTTTAGAGTTCATTGTAATGGTCCACAGAAATATGTGAAATTGTTTAGCGTTATTTCCATATCTTTTAATTTAATATAATTAAAATGACATCCAAGATATTAAATTCATTAATTTGTTCAATTATTTGGCCATGTATAACTATTTTTGCTGTTAAAGGCTCAAGTCCTTTAAATGCCATCACTTGTGTTTTATGTCATGAGATTTTCAGAAAGTGTTGGCAAGAGCAGGCACCGGTTGTACTCCCTGTTTTATATAAGCTGATTCTATCCCGTTTCTTAGCATTTGGATCTTAATCTTATTATTTCTGTATAATGATTCAATTTCTGTAATAAGATGAGAAGGAAGTCCAATATTTTTCAGTGTTTTCTATAATAATCTTCCTTTAAAGCTGTCAAATGCTTTTATGTAATCAATAAACACTTAGTATGTTGGTAGTTTAAATTCCCTTCGCTTTTCAGTAAATTCTGTGAATACAGTCTGAACATGATCTACTTTTTCTAAAGCCATGTTGTGTTTCAGATATTTGAGTTAAAATAATAGGCACTAATCTTTGATTTATAATTTTTGCATAGATTTTATAACAAGAATTTAGAAGACTTATACCTCTATAATTTGAATGTTAAGATTTGTTGCCTTTTTTTGTTGAGTGCGTAAACAGGGGCTTCATTGCATTCTCCTGGCACATATCCACTGGACCAGCAGATATTAATAAAATTTGAAAATTTCTGCATAAATTGATTCGATGAACATCTGATCAATTCCATGTTTGTTATTAGTACCGGGTGACTTTGTATTTTTTTGTTGTGTTAATGGCTGCTTTCAACTCATCCATAGAGATGAAAGTAAGGCTTGAAGTAGTGCCACATTTTTAACAGCAGGGAGAATAAATGCAGTTGGTCATCATGAATAGAGAAAAAATTTCCGAGGCTGAAGATTGGCATGTAAATGTTGCTCTAAGTGTTGTTGTGGGGGCTTGTATTCTTGCAGTAGTCCCTTGTTCTAATTCTAAAACAGCTCCTTAAACTGAAAATTGCAAAATATTTAGAGCTTATTGTAAATATTTAGTTCTTGTATTTTAATAATGTGGCCCATTGACTTCAAATGCACAATGTTAATTTTTGAAAATAGATTGTGTATTGTTTGTATTGACATAAAGTATTTACAGATACATTACGTACTGATATGAGCTAGTAGCCATTATTCTCATGGCATCTCTGACATACCGTACGAGCTATAGGACATGTATAATCCTTGTTGCTTAAGAGTGCAAAGAGTTAAGAGATTTTTGATCCAATTGAAAAGTTACTGTTCACTGATTCTCGACACTCATTGTTTCTGAAGAAAGCCATTCATTTGTACTTTTAACTGAATGAATTATTGCCTTCAGCCAAGATGAAAATTGAAATACTAATCCTTCCAGAATATCAGTGAAGTGAGTGCTAGAATATCTCAGTTACATCAAGTGTTGAAGGAGAAGTCTGCAGACTGTGAGAGAATTGATTATGAGAAAGAAGCTCTAAGACATGAGATTGGAAATTTGCGACGAACACGTGATTGTCTTGTAGATCAGAGATGTAATTTAGATGAGAAATTTCAAAAGGTAAGAAAGTTGTTGAATTCAGAATATTAATTTTACTTAAATTTGTCTTAAAATTATTTAGTGTGTGCTTTCTTTCAATAGAAAACATTGTCCAATGTGGAGGAGAGGAAGCTGATAGAGTGTGAAGAAGCCATAGAAGCAATTGATGCTGCTATTGAGTACAAAAATGAGTTGATTTGTGGTAGGAATGCACAAGAATTAAATAGCTCTGAAGTTCCACGAGAAAAGGTGCCCATCCAGAAATTAAGTGATAGTCGTCTAGTGGTCCGAATTTACCTACTTCACTACTTTTGCTCTATTTTTTTTCCATTTAAGGGTGAAGAACTACTTTTGGCTAGATTAATGCAATTGTCTCCTATGGAATTGAGGTCATTGTTGTACAAATATTTCAAAAAAGTTATTGATCTCCGGGAAAGTGGAAAGAAGATGGAAATCCAACTTTCTGAGCTTGATGTAAGTTAAGAATGTAATTATTACAAACAGAGGAAAATTCCATAATGATAATGTTTACAAATCAATTTTTAATGATGTAATAAAATAATTTTTCTTCAATGGTAGAAAATTAATTCAGGTTAACTTATTTCATTAAACCAACATTTTAATGACCTGACTATTCATTCATTCATGAAGAGAAATTAGAAAAAAAAAAAAATTGAAAGTACCACAGGAATAAAAGGCACTTGTTATCATTCTTAAGTATCATTGTTTTGTATCTTAACTGTTCACTTTATAAAATTTTCAGATTCAAAATGAATCTCAAAAGTGGAAGATACAAGCACTTAGTAATGCTCTTCAACAAGCGCATTTGAAGGCGGAACGACATATAGTAATGCTTCAGAAAGAACATGAAGAAGAAATGGCACTAATGTTGAGGTATTTTGCTGAAGAATCTTCTGGTAGTTCAGGGCCTGAAGTACCAGAGAAATCAACAAAACCGCCAAAACCTCAACATCGAGGTAACGTGGATGTTTTCAATTTCTTGCCTTAAAATTGCTCATGTACTAAACAAAACTAATAAAATTATTTTTTTTAGGTTGTTGGAAAATGGTCCTAGTACCACAGTCACCAAAGAAAATGGAAAGCTCATTTTTCAACAACAAAGGCTCGAAAAAACTCCTAAAAGATAAATTATCATATAGAATTATATATTTGTGAATTTTTAATTTTATTTTGTAATTCTAACAAATAGTTGTGATCAAAAAGTTCAGAAATCAGTTAATTTTTTAGAAACAATTTTTAATGTACACTATGCACAGTGGAAACCAATATTGTGTTTGTGAACCTTTTACCTGTGTAATGTATAGTAATCTTCAGTAGAGAACTCTGCTCTATTTCAGGTCTTGTGTAATTCAGGATTAAAGTTATGTATTTACTGCATATGAATCATGGCTTATTAGCAGTTTTTGGAAAAAAAATATTGCTTTGAAAATCAGCCTGAATTATAAATGTTTTCAGGTATTATTTTTTCGATAAAGTGTTATCATACGGTGGCCAATAGTGGTACATAGCTATACAGATTGTAAAGAATTATAAGATATTTCAACTAAATTACTTGACTCTTCTTTTTTTTTATCTAAAAATATAAAACATTGTATTAAAAAGGTAAACATTTTTAATTAGAGCTTTGCAATTTATCATATAATTACAATCAATTTTAATCCAGTACTGTCTGACAATAATACAAAAGGTTTGAAACAGTTGCAAATTAGAAACAAATAGCAAGTTAAAAGAAATAGTAATGGTATTGACCTTAAGAATAACGGAATTATATTCTCAAGGAAACATACTGTGCATTGATTGCTGGAGAATATGAAAATAATTTATTCTGTCATTTTGTCTCTTTCTATCATGAAATAGGGTTTTTCTACTAAAATTTTCATTAGGAATGTGTGTGCTCAGAACTGAATCCAATCTGTAGATTGGAGGGATAAAATGGCCTTTGAATTATTTTCTTTCTTGATATTGATAGAAGATTTTTAAATTAGAGGAGTTAGAAATCTACTAATTTAGATATCGTTGACTCATTTTTCATTTAACTTCAATACCCTGAAAGAGAAAAAAGATGCTCGCAACTACAGAAACTATTTTGATTAGTAAATATTCTCACAAAAGTTAATTGTAAATAAAATTTTTGCTTGGTTCATCATGTGGTTTTCATATTAAAAATCATTTCAAAGATAGCATGAATTCGGGCTAGTTTGGTTGAATTCCAGGTAAACATTTGGTAGTTTGGAGGGATAGAATGTTTGTAATGCCTATAATGCATTTACAGACCTGAATTCTCTTGATCCAAGGGACAAAATGCTATGCACAGTCAAAGAGGTCTTGCAAGTTGGTGTGACTGGTAGCAGCCTAGTTGCTTTTGTAACTTCTCTCAAAACATTTGTTCCGACTAAGCAAGTATGGTGGTGGGAGACAGACCACCTTCAACAAACATGCCTCTTAAAAAGTATGGCCTATACAATACTTTCAATATAGTCTTGATGAAAATTTTGGTAATATCCATCTTCTTCAAATGACAATGTCAACTTGTTTACACATTCAATATTTTACGATTCAGCTGTGTAAAGTGAGGAAGTAAACATCTTTAAACACTTGTGAAAGTATATATTTTTTTAAATTTACTTGCAACTAAGACTTTGTATTTGATTTGAAATTAGTAATATTTACATCCTTTCAAATTCCTTGATAGTTTTGAATTCTCTAGTTGCTAACAAGCCATTTATGGCAAAGTGCATCGAGTGTTTCATAATCTTGATTAAAAAATAAATATGGATCCAAGAGAAATATGAATTAACTCCAGTAGTTTACTTCAGAATATTAATGTTCACGAAACATGTTGAGTAATTTGATGGCCAATTTTATGACAAAAAATTCAGACTGGACTATAAAATTTTGATTGAGAATTATCTTAAAAATAATTTGCTTGTAACATATGAAAGCTAGCATGCAATGAGAAGTTTTTGATCACTCTATTAATGCCAGAACATGGTCATAAGAAAAGTGAGTGGTAATGAAAGTATATTAGTCATTATAGAACTAGTTCCTTTGTGTCAAAGTGCATCATGATAAATAAATCATGGGTATTTAATGTAATATTCTAGTTTCTTTTGTAATGTAATTATTGTTTATAATTGTTGTACAGCAAGTCATATCAGATATGGCTTTTAACTTCTTGCAAGTTTTGAAGTATCTACTTTTAATTTTAAAATATGTATGTTGCGGATCAGTTAAACTTGTTTAGAACATAATCAAAATCACTTGATCTGAAACATTTATCACAGTATTTCTGGACTCCCTTCCTAGATAGGAACAGGTTCAGTTGAGATTACTCGGTTTTCAGCTTCAATAAGATAGAAATAATTGGAAAAAGCTAGATGTTAAGCACAAAATGTCTTCTAAAGTAACTGGATGAAATACTACAGAAAAGGAAGTGAGTGATGAAAAAAATACCTTACTAACTAGATGAAATGTTAAGTGTGAGAATAATAAAACAAGGAAATATGGATCATATTAAAGAAGCACGTCTGCTGTGTACAAGAGTATTAGGTAGTACAGCCAAAATATGGTTCATTCATTAAAGAACTTATATCTTGTGAAAATGATGTAATTAACGTTTCATCATTGTAAAGTAATATAAAATGTAAACAAAAGGAGAAGCACATTGTTTCTACCTCTATAATAAATGTCAAAGGAAACTGTTGCAGAGAAAGAATTGAAATTCCAGATACTTATACCTTCATAAAAAATTAAGATGGCTTTGAAAAACAGTTTTGTTATACAAGAAGTACGTTTCTTCCAGCTTCATAATAATTCTTTTTTTTATTAAAAATAAGCCATAAAATTTCTTAGAACTCTGCTTCCAATTTTTGTGAAGACATGTTTGATATTACAGATTGTGATAATGTACAGTGTTTGAAAATATATTAATTGTCTGTTTTTCTATACAGTTTTTTAAACCAAAAACCGTTATCCTGTCAAGAGTTTAAATGTAGGCACATACAAAAACCAGTCAATATGTTTTACTGGAGTAATTATTAATCAAAAGTAACACATCAATTGAGTCTCAGAAAATCCAAAGTCATTTGCATGAATTGTGCTTGGCTAAACATAAACTAGTGTTGCAGTGCTCAAAAAACAAATAACAATTAATAATACAATTCAAAGCTCTGCAAAAACAGAATGAAACGGTCTTGCACTACAATGGTACACCCTTAGGTGTATATTTTTCTAGCTACATTAATTCTTACAATGAAAATTGAATGTACAAATGCCTACTTTGCAATTTAAAATATACAATAAGAATAATAGAGGTTTCATGCACCATCTGCTAATTGGGAAAAATTTCTGACAAATTGATTCCACTGATCACATGTGTGAAGATAAATAAATGACCAGTAAGAGAATAAACTGAACTTTATTTCAGATATCAAGATTTTTCCATTTATCTAATATGCATTCTTGACATCAACATCACAGCTGACATTTTCTGTTGTTTCTTTATGTACCAATATTGATGTGAAAGAGAATTTTAGTTTGGTTGCATAAAAATTTATGTTAATTCCAGTAAATGTTCAATCAAATTATTTAATCAACAAGCAATCTGTCACTCACATTTCATCATACATTCATCAGCAATAATTAGTTTAACATATATAATCACAATAGTAACATCTTTTAAAATTATAATAATTAACTCAAAATAAAAATGCTCAGAAGTGTTGATATTGTAACTACACTACAACAAATATGAAAGTATATCACTTCACGCTAGTTCTTGCTACACTCGCTGGAATAATGGTGATCTATGTATATACACTAGTAAGGGAAATCGTTGAGCATGCAAATAGCATGGACTTGTCACCTTATTCACTTGTTTTGCACATCCTCTGCTCCGGGATACACATGAAAGCCCTTGTAACAAAGATGGCAGAAATACTGTCAACAATGTTCATTCACTGTAAATTATATTGCCATCATTGAAAGAGAAGCAATCTCTCTGGCTATATGTGCAGCTGTGATATAAATGATGTTTCCCCATCATATACCACAATTAGTCTTTTTTTATATATATAAGTTTACACTCCTAAATATATTATAGTTTAACATTTAATGTTCAACTCACATTTCAGAATGTCACAACTGAACACAATTTGCTTTTACAGTTTAATGGAGATTGTCCCTCTATGCACTGCACACTGATCAACGAAGTCAGCACTTTAATCATTTATACAACACTTTCACTTTAACATTTTGAAACTGAAGAATTTCCTAAATTATAGACAATCTATATTAAATGCAATTCACAGAGAAAGAACAATGAAATTAGAAAAAAAAAAGACAATTTAAATTGAAAGAGTAATTTCATATTAACAAACATTTAAGTAATTTTTTACACAAATTAACTCAAGAGAGACAAGGGGGAAAAATCAATAAAAAAAAAAGAAGTTGTATATGTAAATGAAACTCACATTCAAAATTATATTCTTAATGCATGAAAAAAGCATTAGAAAGCTTTTAGGTAGATGAAAATGTGAATAGTTTATAATAATAATGTACATAAATGTATGTTATTCATTAATATAAATGAATTCAAACAATATACAAAAGAACACATGCATGCTAAAAATTACATTGAAAATACTTCATTAATAATTTTACTTGACGAAAATTTGCTTCAAATTCAAATAAAAAAAATTGTTATTTTGATATAACCACAATTACAGGTACACCACAAGAAGAGATACGCTGCCAGTGCTTCAAAGCTATACACACTGAGCAAAGTTTATCACAATTTATTCACAAGCATGTTCAAGATAAACCAACATTACTTAATGCGTTTCTATAACAAAACATGTTAACTAATTTGGATGTGATAAATTAGCAAATACAACAACAAATTCCAATTGCATTCTGAAAAATTGTTAAAAGTTGCATTACCTACAAGTGTAATTAATCATAAAAAATTAGAAAGATTGGGGAAATCTAGACACAAAATTAAACAATGTAATTGGCATATTTGGTCAAATGTTATAATAGTAAAAAGAAAATACTTCAAGGTGTTCAGCCAACAATTGTATACAATGTTGCCACTTTCTAACAATACCCATAAATCTATATCCAATATTTTAGATATTAGTTTTCAAATTTATGGGCATGTTCTTTAGCAGTGGTAACTGCCTTAGTTCGTTGAAATTCTATAAAACAAGTTGGGCATGGGTGATGTCATCTTGTAAGGGCAGAGTACAAGGCTAAGGCAAACTCTTATTCTAATAATAATTTTCATCCTAACAGTATAATTAATCCTGGTGAATAAGCTGTCCAGTCAAGTTCATACTGAAAATGAAATAAGTATTCTACAGGAATCTCCTACCATTCTCTGTATTTGCTTATAATCAAATAGTTAAATTTCTTCCGATTCCTGTGATGCATGTAAAATTTACAAACATAACTTAAATTTCATAAAATTCTTAACTCTATTGTGATAATCTGTTAGATTATTCATGCTATAACAATGATTTGAGATTATTGATTAATGCCAAATTTAACTGATTGCCATCTCGACATTTCCAGGAAATTATTCTTCATTATAGAAGGGCTTGAGGGAATTTTTAGCTTTTTAGTGGAGGAGATTCTATGTTAGGTATTCATCATTTTCTACTGCCTTTCTTCCCTTAAGTTAATTTACTTTTATCTAAGAGAGGAAGAAAAAAAAAGAAGAAGAGTGAAAAAGAATGCATTCGCAATATATCTGACCTGGAATGAAGAGCACTCTTAATTACCAAAGAACTCAAACAGGTTCAAACTATCTGGAACACATTTAATTTTAAAAAATTAATACCAGTCAATTTGTTATATGGTGACTTACCTTCAAACCTATCGTATTTAGGACAGAAGCATTTTATCAATGCTATTATTAAATAATAAAAAATGGGGAAAATGAAAGTTTTGTGCTTGTTTTTACATGTTAATGTTAAAATGGCAGTATGGTATTTCGACACATTCCTCGTGCCCTTTGCCATACACTTCTTGCTTCCACACATTAATAAAGTACTTGCAAATGTGATAGTTCTATGATCTCAAAGGTTTGTGAACAATGGAAGTTTCTTGTCTTTTCACCTATCCTGTCGTCATTCATAAATTATGTACACAATCCTCTTCATGCACTAACAATCTGGGTTTTATTCGATTTTATGATACGTTATTTCATTTGATTTTATAATGTACTGGCTTCAAATTATCTGAATATTCAAAATTTTAATTAAACGTGATGGCATCACATGAAAACCTATTATCTATATGTAGACTTCCTTCACCCAATTTTACAGTAGACTCAAAAAACACCAGTTATCAGGATCAGGTATTAGTTTAACGTTATCATATAACTCAAGAAAGGAGGTAATTTGTTTACCCCACCACAAGGTAGAGGTGAATAACAAAGTTTTCATTCAAATATTACACACTTTGAGATAGAAGTTTTCATATGATGCCATCAAAGAGAGTTAAAATATGGATTTAAAGGGGAACAAATGATTGAACTCCCGAAGAACTGAACCCCACTGAACTCCCAAAACCCTCAAGAGAACTATCACCATAACACCTTTGTACCGATTGAATGGGAATGAAATTTGTATATTACATAAAAGACTTAATTACATGTATGTGTATGTATATGTGTGTTTATATATATATATATATATATATATATATATATATATATATATATAAAAATATATATATATAAGGTGAAATTCTTTACATGACATTATAGTCAATTAGTTCTTTTCCCTATTTTAAGCTACTTCTTGGTTAACTTATTTCACGTAAAATAAATTATTTATACAAAGGATAAAAGTAGTGAGTGAGATTTAGTCTTGAGCACATTAGCCATGGGACTTGATTCCCCCCAAATATCAAACATTTTCTCCTTTCATTTTTCCGTAATTTTAGAAATATCCACTGAACTCCTGAAACCCCCAAGAAAACTATCAAAATAAAAGCTGTACCAACTGAATGGGAAAGGAGCAATAGGACTGTTGTTCTTCTATATCTAAGAATAAAGAAACACATACTACTTGAGTTACTGTAGCTGTTGGAAGATCATTTTATGTGTGGCATCCCAATAGGTTCCTGGAACTTACTTGCAAAATTGAAATTGTAATAATAAATTATGAATAGTTTGAAGACCTTTTGGGGTAATTCACAATGCTATGAAAATCAGTTTTGATGCTTTTCTGATTTTACATTTTATTAGCATTTTGAAATTGGAAAAAACATCAAATCCAGTTTCACTGTAATGGGAACTGTCTCCCATCTATTCATAATATATTAGGGGATTTCAGGGTTTTATCTTTTACTACAATAATAAATTAATTGTAAATTCTAAATAAATCATTCAATATATATTTTAGTTTTTCTTCAAGCCTTCTGAGAGTCAGGTAAAATAAATTTACTGTTCATTCTGTCAAGATATTATTGTTTCATTTTTCAACATGTTTACCTTTTTAAGAAATAGAGAGAAATAATTATCAGGGACTTGAGGAGGCCCTGAGTCCCCTAAAATGAAAACATAACTTACTCCCCAGGAAGTAAACTATCTTTCAATCCCTCCTATAAAAAGTTTTAGATAGGATAAAGATAATATACTATTAGAATAAGTTTCATTAATTTAAAATAATTCTATGAAACAAGGAGTTTCAAATTTTCTTTTTTAAAGATGATTAAATGAGACCAACAAATTTTTCCTAAGGTGAAACTTCACTCCATTCACTTCACTAAAATAGCACTACAATCCCAGAGGGTCATTGTTTTGCTCTAGCAATAATGTCCACACATCGTCAACAATAGTAAAACCTTGCAGTACTAAATATAGTATATCTAGTAAAACCTTGCCTTATGTTCCCAGAATTTACATTTTTCTCTTGATTATACCAATTTTTCCTGGTCCCTTCAATTCCCCTATGTTCAATATTAATTTATGCCTGCTTTTATACTTCCACTATTAAAATTTCCCACATTTTGCACTACCCCTTCCAACAGCACAAACCCAAAGCAGAATAATGTTTGGTAGAGGATCTTTTGTGTTTGTGGCAGGTAGGAATTCATGGGGTTTTCATGTTCATTCATTACTGTTTGTGGATGGTAGGGAAACATTGACTCATAACTACATTAGGAGAAAGAATTTAGAGAAATTTATCAATATGTTGCCTAATGGTTTTTAAACGCTTCATGAAATGCTAGGTTTTACTGGTGAAACACGGTTAGATAGATGGGCATTTTACTTCGATTTTCATTAATATACAGGTTAGTGTAGGACATGTGGTCTGCAATTCTATTAAGAGTGGTGAAGGTCTGTTTTGTTAGCTGGAGTTTAAGTGTTAAACCATTAAAAAACATTTCCTTGGTAAAACATCAATGCATCATCATATAGAAATTACCTTTAAATACAGTCTTATTTTTCTTTCTTTATTGGTTCTAGGTGAAGCCTCATAGATGCTTCTTCAAAAAGAGAGTCTTCATATTATAGAAAATATTCTTAGAAAACAGGAGAATTCGATTATACTGAAGTGTAAGGCCTGAGACACCCATCAACTTCTCATTACAGATTATTATTATTATTGTTATTATTATTAATAAAAGTTGAGAATAAATGTTGTGTATTGTATGGCATACCGAGAGACTTAAAATATGGATTTAAAGGGGAACAGAGGGGAATAAATTGCTTGTGACTGTGCAAGCACTGTACATTCACTAGCAATTTATAAAATTTTACGCCCCAGAATGCACCTCCAAATGGACGGTGTTATGCATCAACCGGCTAAGCGCCATTTTTCTAAAAAATGAGATATGGACGCATTGGACTATGTTCTAAGTGTATGCAAAATTTTGGCACCAAATCTGTAAAAATAGCCTTATAATTAATGAAAAATATAAATGCCATCAGTCACATCAGGGATTTTATGTTTCGCAACAACCGGCTATAAACCTAATCTTCAAATCTGCTGTTCTTAATTTCACATTACGCAGGTAAGCACCGGATATTCCACTCATGTTAGTGTAGTTTGGTGCTTCAATGAATGAAATAATTAAATCAGTTTTTAGAGCTGAAAATGTAATAAAACCTTTGAACACAATTACCTCAAAACTTGTATGATGCTGTATAGCTGGTTGACGCATAACACCATCCAAATAATTAATAATTTAACAGAAAAAGTTACATATTCATGTTCCTATATATAGCTAACCCTATTACTAATTGTTATTAAGTATGATATTTTAATTATTAAATTATATTACGAATTGTTTTATTTGAACAAAAAATTATTGTTTCCAAGGTACAGGAATAGCATTCCATCATGTTCCAGATATTAATTATTAGTTCAAAATTCTCAGAAGGATTCTTCAAAACTAGGGGGTAGTCTTATTTTCAGAGTCAACTTATAATTGGGTAAACAGGGTTTTCTCAATTTCTATGTCAAATTTAAATGATAAAACTTTTTTTGAAGGAAATAATTTATTCTAGGGACATATGGTAAGGTAAAAGTGTGAACGTGACTGGTAAAAATATTGCTAGACAAATTCATTGCCAGACTATCAACAGATTTTATTATTATTAGTTGTTATATTGGCTAAGAGTTGTGTAAGGTACCTGTGAATAAAATTAATTTTTTACTTATTTTAGTCTTAATATTTCATCTCTGATTCTAGTATATTTTTTAAATACCTGCATTCTGAATAAACTCACAAAACGTTTGTAATTCAATTTCTGACTCCACTGTAAAAGTGAAATTATATTTTTTGAAGTTGCATAAAACTATTAAGCAAAGTGTTATGTCGCATAGCATACTTACAAAAAAATAAAACTTTCTTCTGAAGTAAATGAGCTTTGATTGTCACAAAAGGAAAAAGTATACCTGGGTAAACTTTTGATGTTTAATGTTAATCAAGTTAGGCTAAAAGCCAGAGCCTTTTCATGAAATTCATCATGCATAGTCAAGTGACACCTCATCTCACAAATAATTTATGGTTTGTAAATACAACACCTCTTCACTTGTGAGTATTTGATGTAATGCTCACACAATTACACTAGTTCATAAGTTGGCTAAATCAATCCCTACGTGACTTTTTAAAATCCATGAGGTTGGTGGTGTGATACAGAATGAGCAAAAATGCTGTCCATTCCCTGTAAGTAATCCATATCTGAAAAGTACCATATTAGCTGTTAGCTGAACACCTTGAAGACGGATCCCTAGTAAATCCTTGAAGTTTTGATATAAAAATAATGCTAATTAATTGTCTATTATTTGGTAGTATGGTGATTTTGTATTAAACAAAAACAATTACCAAGAAAATTATATTCTCTTATTGGCAAATTCAGATAATTCTGAAGAAAAACAATTCTTTTCTATTTTCAAAGACCTAATAGAACTGAGGTATGTCAATTGCTGTATTAATTATGCTTAGTCCTAAGCCAAACTTAGGCAATACACTTCTTTTGTAGATTAGCAGTGAATTTTATACATACAATTCAATTTTATACAGAAATTCTAACAGATTGTTCCAAAGTGCAGTGATGAAATGCAAAAATGCAACGAAAAACGTTTGAAGGAATATACAGTATTAAAATTAATCAAAAAATACTATTTAATAACGAATAACAATTAAGTCACTTTAGATTAAAATGAATGAAATATACAATTAAGAACTGTTTAACAGAGTAAGCCAAAGGTTGATGACCTCTGATAATAACTTAAGCCAAACTACTGGCCTCATCTTTGGTTCATCAACTGCAATCTCAAATGAAAAAATTCAACAAATATGGACATTTTTTTCCATAGAGATGCACAAAAATTAAATGCTTTATGCACATGTGTGTATGTAGAAGATGTAATTTGCAAAAAAATTGAATCGACAAACTATGCATTCAAAATTAAATAATGTTGAATGTGTTAGAACAGCAGACAAGTATAAATAATTTCTAATAAATAAAATTAAATACAAAATGCATTAACTGCAATAAAAGTATATTAACAAAATAAGTCAAATATATCTTAATTTATAACTAAAACATAGATCTTATCTAAAACTAAAACAAACAACTATTTTAGAAATGAATAAATAATTAATATAATGTACAAAAGTTGAATTTAAATATGTACAATTCCTTAAAAAAAATTAAAGATGAGTTTACATGATACTATATAGAATCAACTCATTATCTGTTAAAGGTAAAACTAAAAGAAAGAAAAAAAGCGTTACATAGTTTCAATTCACAGAAACTTCATTTGTGATGTATTGATATTCATCTTGTTTCAAATTGGCTTCTCTATGAAAAACATTACTTAACAGTAAAAGTCATCTCATGTTCATCTGGAAGTAAACAAAGAGAAAAAATAGTTGATTAAAACCAAATCATATTATTGTTTCTTTAGCTACAAAGATTAAAGATTAATAAATAAAATAATCATGCACACAAAAAGAAAAATACAACTTCTTTGGTCATTTTAATATAAACCATTTCAATGAAGATAAACGTAAAGAAGAATACCATAATGAAAATTAAGTAATTATATGCAACAAGGCACATGTTAGAAGATGGAAATATTTTCAATAACATTACTGAAAGACCTCATTAACTTAAATGTCCTTCAAATTAAAGCAATTTGACTGAGTTTTATGAAATGTTTTAAAATCCCTATCTAAAGGCAAGTTTTACCATTACAAAACTATTTTAATCCAAAAATTAAGATCTGTTCATCTCATTTTTCTCGTTTGAAAGGCAACACAAAATATGAAATAGCTTAGACATACCTTCATTTTATTGGAATTTCTCAAGTAATGAATTGTAAAGTAATACACAAACACTAACAAACTCATCACAGAAAAAATATACTTTCAATGAAAATTGTTAAACAATAATATTTATCAAAACTCAATTATAAATTTGTGCCAACAGTACATCCACCCCCTCTTCAGACATTAACTTAATGAGGCTTTTACAGTGCAGTTATTTTTGATGGTTTAAAATATTTTCACTATCAGCTGTGTTAGATGCTTAAGAACACAGTAAGGGGGAAATCTAGCAAAGCTTATTCTTCAAGCTTAAAAAATATTACAGGTTTGTAAAATATATTATATGATTATAAAAGATCAACTTTATTATTTTTTATCAGCTATTATTCTCGACTACATCACTTTCCCAAAGGAATTCAAATTATCGGCAATCTCAATTGAAAAGTAAAAGAGGAAACAAGTGATAGGCATACCAAAAATATTAATATTTTTTAAAATTTAAATATTATTGTGCATATTTGAACTAAGATTAATTCACTTTTTACACAATAATACAAGGTTTCGTTTAAAAATTTACATCAATCAGAATTTTGATAAAAACTGACACCACAGTAGGACAAAAAACATAATGGAAAGACTATAAAGATGAAATCTGTGTAGCATCAATTAGCAAACATTAGACAAATAAAAATCCCAGCAATATTTACCATCTGAATATAAATCTTGGATTATATTTACAAGGATTTTTGTTTGAGGAACTGTAAATTTCTGCATCTCTTACTGAGAAATCATTGTTGAGTACATCCACATTCACACAATTTACATGCACACACGAACAACTGTTCCATTTATTACATTTTGACCAAACCATCACTGAATTTCCTTCTTACCAGCTAATTTTGGACATTAAGCATAATAATCATGCCATTATTATCAATGACAAAATTTTTAATAAAACCACAAACAGTAGCCAAATATTAAATGCAATTCTCAAAACCTAATATTTGCTATCAAAATCCAAATATAAATCACATGCCCTCAATACAATTTTTCATAATAAAAAGGAATTAGAGTGAGGAAGAGAGAGTGGAGGGAAAGAGAGGAGTGAGAAGGGGGAGGGAGAGAGAAGAGAAGAGGAGAGAGAGGAGAGTGAGAGAGAAGAGGAGGAGAGAGAGGAGTGAGAGAGAGGATGAGGAGAGAGAGGAGGATGAGGAGAGAGAGGAGGATGAGGAGAGAGAGGAGGATGAGGAGAGAGAGGAGGATGAGGAGAGAGAGGAGGAGAGAGGAGGAGGAGGAGAGAGGAGGAGGAGGAGAGAGGAGGAGGAGGAGAGAGGAGGAGAGAGAGAGACAGCACCAGAGTGAGAGAGAAAAGAGCAAGCATGAACCAAAAAAGCTGTCAACTATAATGAAAAACATCTAGCTTTGCAGATTTCCCCCTACAAGAGACAAAGGATTAACAGGTAAATGCTAAACCATATATACAGCAACCCCCCCCCAAAACCAAGCCAACTTTAACAATTTCTCACTGCTTCGGAAACTCAAGCAAATTCCAAGAATTACAATTGCAAATTTTAACAAAACTCCAGTGATCAATGAATTGTTGAGAGCTAAGTTTTTAAGAGGTTTTCCCTCATTGATATCTTTGTTACAATAGGGTGATGTAATATGAAAAAATACATGTCAGTTTTTATTTTCCCATTTCCAAGGTAACAAAACCATTAACAGTATTTGGGGAAGTTTTCATTAAAAATTTTGATATAAAAGAAGATTATCACAATTATCATAAAATTTAACTAACAAAAGAATTTCATTGTATCAACCCATAGAAATTGTAACAATAGACCTTTATTCAAGTGAACTGCCAGAAACAAGTTTGGAAATTAACCAGGAAATCAAGTACATCAGAGCTTCAAAATTTTGTTTTAAATTGTACAGAAGTGGATACTACTGTATATTTTGAAAGACTTGACATTAATCCAGACAATAAGCTACAGACATTAGGCTATTACTAAACAGTAGAGGAAACCACTTCTAGGGCTTCTGATATCATACCACCTGTCTCCTCCAGAACAAAGTGTATCGGAGCTTCTGTTGGTTCTATCACTAAGCTTTCTGTTTGTTCAGAATTTAGCATCACCTGTAGAAATGAAAGCACAATAGAAAAACAGAACTGGAAGCAATTCATAACTCACATAAAAATACATATCTTCCATGGCAAAGTATAAATGACCACATAGCATGTAACTGAATTTGTAAATAAACACACTGGTCCGAAAACACCTAATGATATTTAATTCTACACACAGAAAAGCAAAAAAGGATTTATTTATGTATCTTGTGAATATCTACCTATCACTAATTACGAATATTGAGAAGAAAATTGTAGTTATTTAGTTAAAAGATTGATACTTGCTGTGGCACGTCTTATATTATTATTGACCATTATTGTGAGGTGGAGCAAAATGCTGTGTGTTTCAATAGAGAACTTCTTGTGTAAAATAGTGCTATAAATATTTGGCAAAGCAGAAAAAATAGAGTATTTAAATTTTTCTTGACAGAGTTATCGTAAAAAAAAGTGTTTAAAACCCTTTTGTTTTCAAGGAGTTATGCATATCATATTCCAAGTCTTTTATGCCTACAAATGCAGCAATTGAGGATAATTTTTCCAAAACTTAATATCCATTAAATTTTCAAAACTGAATTATAGTGACATCAAACAACGAAGCGAAAGGAATCAAAACTATTACTCAAAATTGAGCTAAATTGAAGAATTACCTGCGCAACTTCATGTAAAACACTGACAATTTTTTGAAAACTCAACATTCACAACTTTCAGCCTCACTTATAGTTTTGTAAGCATTCTAACAGGAATTCTGCTAAAACTTCATTCTTGTTAAGTGTACATTGCAAAAACCTTTTTACTTTCCCGTATACATACGTATGTACGGAGTAATAAATGCAGTATAGGGAAAGTTATGTAATGCTGCGCGAAAAAATTGTAAATTTTCTGCAGAAAAAAAAATCATTGCCGGGCCCTGATAACACAAAAGTGGATAAAATCCAGTTGCTAAATTAAGGGGGGAAAATACCCTAACATGTGGTGTAGCCAGAATGCCTGTTTTGTGGGACCTCGATAAAGAAAAACCAACTGAAAGCAAAACGTCAGTCTGTCCGTTCGTGAACACCACTAGTGCCTAAACCACTTGTAGGATTTTTTCCCAATTGAAGAAACTCCAGTCCATCTGCCTCTAGTTGAAGCTTTGAGACTTTGAAAAACTTTCTTCAAAATTTGGGGGTACTTTACATAAAGCCCCCCGGACATTTTCAAAATTTTCTCCAAAAAGGATCGAAATTTTTTCTTTAAACTTTTGGTAGGGATAGTGCCTAATATACTCTATGAGATGACATAAACGTCATAATGCTTTATTCTTTTGTTTTTTCCAAATACAAAAATGATTTTTTTTTATTTGTGTCTCACGTTGTTAATATTTACACTAGCAGCAATTTGTTCATATTATTATATTTATGAATATATGTGATTTAAATAATGTCGAATAAAGTTTCTCGAAAACTCAACAGTTTTCTGTGAAAACTTGCTCAAAATTCCGCATTTTCAGAAACGCTCAAACGCCATTATCTCAAAAAAGGCTCCAAATTTTCAACTTTTCGCAAAATTCTTCAAACTTTTCGCTAGTGCTAATTGCATTCTTTAATATGATTTTTACGTTCCCGCATTTTACGTAATTTTTCGTTGCTCCCGACACAAAGCCTGCATAAACAAAGCATTCTCTTCTCGCAATTTAGAACTTGATATTAAGGAAGCTTTCCGTATTTTACATTATTTTTTCTCTTTATTTATTTTTATTTTTATTTATTTTTTAACTTTTTCATATACGTCTGTATTGTATAGAGATATATGCAGAGAAAGTTATGTAATGCTGGAGCAAAAAACGGGGATTTTTCGAAAGAAAAACTCACACTGATACAGAAAAAGCAGGTAAATCCTTCTCCAATAAGTAGTAAATGAATACATATGCGTTCATATTAAGCGGGGAATATCAATTTTCAAGAAAATCGGCTGAACGGTTTTGACGCCAGAGTTGACCATTGACGGACAAACAGACATTTCGTCGTCAATCGATTTTTAGGTTTCAAGGACCCGCAAAATACGGATTCTGGCTACACCACATGTTAAAGGTAGTAATTTACTACATACAGGAACATGATTTATCCACTTTCTCGTAATGATGACGATGATTGAGTTAGGCGCTTCAACACCTAAAGTCATTGGCGCCCTTGTCAAATTATAGTTTCAGCGTCAGGCGTAAGGAGGCATCGTTGAACTCTATTGATCACGTAATTAACGAATTTATACAGTTGTAATGAACAACGTTCAGAAGAGTTTTAGCAATAGCGTCACTGCATTATGACAAAAGCAGCATATCAAGAGTTGAACAAATAAGTTCTGTAATATATCAAAGAGTTTAGGATAGTGGAGAGACATTTCAACCACGATACGAATCAAGAGTATAACAAATCTACATTGTGCACGGAGTTTTAGATTTTGTGGCCCTCCGCGATGAGTATGCAGTCTGGAATTTTGAATAGTCTTTTCTTGAGATTGTAGGAAGTATCTTAAAACAGCGTTAGTCATGAGCAGGACATAACCTAACTCAAAGATATGATTTTCAACATCTTTTTCGCTAATTTCTTTCCTGTCACTCCTCCAATATATCTCGTTAATTCTTGTCAGCATTGTGGAGTTGGTAAGGAATAATCGTAACTGCCTCACACACGAGAATCGGTTTATCGGAGTTGGAAAATGCAACATTTCCTGTTTTTAAGCGGCCATTTTGCCGTTTGTAAGGTGACCGTAGACTCTCCTACAGGCGTGCACTACGAGGGTCACTCCAAAAGTTTTGAGAATGCTGTATTTAAAATCGAGATAACAAGTTCTTACCTTCACATCTTCTCGAAGTACTCTCCATCACACTCTATGCAGCGTTTCATCCGATTAAAACAATTGTCAAATGACGATCTCCACACTTCTTTTGAAATAGTGCGAATCTGATCATTTGCAGACACTGCAGCTTGAGCTGACTCCAAGATGACCTCGATTTTTTTCTTTCACATAAGGGAAAAGAAAAAAGTCACATGGGGCCAGGTCTGGACTGTAGGACTCATCAACATGAGACAGGGCTTTAACCCTTGATTCTGTCAGAAATTCAGTTGTTGCTCTGGCTATGTGCGATGAGTGTGTGAGTTGATATGGAGCAGGATTCCACGCAAACCTGATTTTGGACGGTTCTTTCTCAGCTCTTCAAACAATTTAGGCAAACAAATTGTAGTGTACCATCTTGCAGTGTCTGTTTTTTGTTCCTCGAGAGGTACTGGCACAATATGGTCACTAACAGAGAAGAAAGAAGAAATCATCATCTTGCCAACACTTCTGGATTTTCTCACCTTCGTTTGAGGATTCTCATCTTGGAAGACCCACACTGATGACTTTTCATTTCTGGCCATTTTATTTCCGGATAAATCCAGTTTTCATCACCAGTCACGATTTTAAAATGTTTTTTGATCTTCCTTCATTGAACTTATCCAGGGTCTCAAGACACCAATCCACTCGTGCCCCCCCCCTTTTTTTGTCATTTGACAGATTGTGAGGGATTTAGCAACAGCATAGCTTCCTCACGTGAAGTTCTTTCAGGATGTCTCATTGCTGTTGATCCAATATTTAACGCTTCCTGAATCTGAATATGCACATCGACGGTCTTCCCTTTGCAAATGTTCCACATTCAGCATATTTTCATCCGTTGTTTGCAGCGTTGGGCCGGCCAGAACGGTCTTCATCTTCCCCTCTTGAATTCAGCAAACTATCGATAGGCAGTGACTTGTGATGAGCTACCATTGCCGAACGCAAGCTGTAATCTGTCAAGGCATGATTTCTCATGCAAGCCTGAGTTAATCAATTACCAGAATGTGTTCAAATTTGCGCGAGCTTGTTACTAGAAGATCCACCTAACAATGGAAATAGTCTCATTGTTGTTGAGTAACTAATTGTTGCTCATTCTCAAAACATTTGGAGAGCCCTTCGTATTTATGAAGGTATAAGGTCGTGACTTAGGCCTAAGGTAAGACGTTATGACTTCAAGGTCCATCACGTGACTTAGTGCATAACGCCGCTACCTTACACGTGGCACTAAAACTCCCTATTATTTAAAGACCAGTACGCATTGTGGCAGTGTGAAGCTAAAAAAGTTTTAAAATGGCAAATAAAAAGTAAAAACTGAAAAAAAGGCATGTCGAATTTAAAAAAAAACGGGTTTGTTAGAAAAGAGAAAGATAAACACTTCAAAATCTCCAACTAAAATCCCAATAATTGGCATTATCCTCTTCTCTTAGATAAGGCTGTAGATGTTAGTCTCTCGTAAAAAGTTTGCAGAGAGAAGATTCGTCAATTCTAAGTATCTCCGCTAGAGAACTAGCAAGATGATGCCTTCGGCGACTGTCTCTTATCTTCCCCACAGTGCAAGAGAACATGATCCATGGTGAGATGTTTTGTAGTAATCGCATGTAGGGGTGGATCTCCACGGAGAAGATATACATGGGAGAAATGGCAGTGACCAATCCGAAGTCGTTACCATCATCTCACGGCTAGCACCACGAGATTAGGAAACACAATTGATTTAGAGAGTCCTAGATGTCTTAACTCTCTTCTTCGTGGCGAACTTTGAAGCCTGATCAGTTATTTCATTTCTTAATATTCCCACATGGCCTGGGACCCAACAAAAGAAGAAGATATATAACGACGAACCAATAACTTATGGATTTGGTGTTGGATGTCATTGTCAGAGGGTCACAAGATAATAATGAAGAGATGGATTCGAGAGAGCTTTTGGAATCACTGCAGATCATTACTTTCCTAAATGACATCGATTCAGCACACTTGAGTGCTCCAAGAACGCATACTTCTCTGCAGTATAGACGCTGCAAGAAGAGACTAATCGAAAACTCCGTGTGGCACTATGGCAACAGAAGGCATATCCTACTTTGCCATTTTGGGAGGATCCATTCAGTGTACATGAAGTTACAGGTAGGATACATGGATTTTCATCGCCTGAAATTTCATTAGAAGTGTACTGGGGGAAAATTAAGGATTTAGAGAGGTTAGATAATCTTTGATCAATTATGGGCCGGAGAAGTTTCCATGGGGAAACCAGTTTCCACCTCGAGATGATTTATAAAAACACGTCCATAACTACAGAAACGAAGAGCATTAGTAACAAGCATTTCACACAAAAATGTGTGTGTGTAGGTATATACCATATTTACCCCGAATTAGTTATTGACTAGGCTATCCAGGACAAGCTGCGTCTTTGTCGTAGTGGCTGACGTTTCAGTCAACACGGTCGTGGCCTTCTTCAGAGCGTACTGCTGTACGTACTATACAGACTCCAGCCGCGGAAGCCTACGCAACCATAAGACTAAGTTTCTTCCTAGAAACTTAGAAAGTAAGTAAACGAGAAAGTAAAAAATTCTCTAACCACGGTGTAGCCAGAAACTGTTTCGTAAGTCCTTGGTAGCGAAAAATCGATTGACGGCAAAACATCCATCCGTCTGTCCATCCGTCCATGAACAACACTAGAACCTAAACTAGGTGTAGGTTTTTCCAAACTGAATAAACTCCTGTTGATGTGATTTGATTCGAAGCTCTGAGATTTTGAAAAACATTCATTAATGTTTGGAGGTACTTTACATGAAACCCTTTGGATATTCTCAAAATTTCTTCAAAAATGACCTTTAATTTTTTGTCTTTAAATTTCTTGTAAGAATAAGAGTAAAATACACTAATAAAGAGGGCACAAATCCAAATTTTTTATTGCTAACTCTCAATTTTCTATAAATGCAAAAGTTTGAATTTTTTTCAACGTCTCCCCTACAGCTACAAAACTTAAGATAGAGATTTTTCCTTCAAATGAAATTTGGTGTCCATAATTAGTTATTTCGTTATGGCCAGGTACATTAAAAAAAGTTTTCGCGCAATATTGTGTGCAATATGTGCAATTTTAAAAAAATAATAACAAAATTTTCTCAAAAATGGCTCCAAATTTTTTCTTTAAACTTTTGATAGAGATAGTGTTAAATGTATTCAATGAGATTATGTAAATGCTATTTTCTCCTCTATCTTCTCTTTTCAAAAATTACAAAAATTTAATTTTTATGACTAGCCTTTCTAGTCATTAATATTAACCATTCAAGTTTATGCACGAAGGTGTAAAAATCAAATGGAATTTAAAACGTATTTGACCTCTTTTTACATTACAAAATTGTCCGATTCTTACAAACATTACGTTGCCTGTATGCATGCTTTATCACCATTAATTTGTATAATCAAAATGGACCTTTAGTCTTTCTCTTATTCTCCTCTTACTATAATTTCCTAAATATCAATGTATCAGACGTCAAAATTTCAAGTTGTGGGCTAGATGACAATTTGAGTGCTAGAAGGCGCTTCTAAGAATGAGAGAGTACTAGTTTGCACACGAAATCAATACCATTCAGAGTAATTTCGGTTGTCAGAATGTAAATAATCCTTGCTTAGCAGGATCTCTAACACATCAAAAACTCATTATGCTCTCTATCATGTAATCATACACAACTTTTGGTTTCGATATAATTTTTTGGGCTCAAAGCGAACAGTATGATCCCCTTTTCTCTCAGTTGCCACAATTTTATTTGCATAGAAATATGCTTCTGATAAAGAACAGAAAATAATGTGATACATATAGAAGTTTGCCAAGAAACAGCAAGTAGCGTTTTTATTTTTTTAACAATTTCCGTCAAATTGCCCATTACTTCATCTAAGACCAAACATTTGTGCCCTTCTTTGTTATTCCACTATGAACATTAAATGGTTTCAAAAATATTTTTTCACCTGTCAATTTGCACTACATCATGAAACCAAACTCACATGTTTTAGCTAAATGTCGCCCCAAGTACGAAACTATCTGCTCATAAGTGTGATATGTTCTGGCTAATGTTTTTTGCAAATGTTTTTTTGCTCATTCACAAAAAATTGGGCCAAATTTTGCAGTTTTCTATTCTTTACCTAAGAATTGATTGACTGAAATATGTAGATATCTTTTTATTTCTTCAAGTTTGTTTCAAAACTTTCTTTTTTTTCGGAAAAGATATTTTCGAAAGACCGCGCAAACTGTTTCGTGCAGGGAGTCATAACTATGTCATGCCTTGTTTTAGTACCAAGAAAACAACAGAGATGATGTCCTTTGGGATATCCATCAACAGAAACAAACCAAAGAGAGCATATTCTACCTAAATATTACATCTTTTTTCAAAATACTAAGCTGCCATGAACTGTTTTGTCGAGGCGCCATAGTGGAATTTGGCAGTTCCCAATTCTGCCGGGAAACTTTCAACGTTGCGTAAACGCAACACAACATTTATTTGTCTATAAAAATCGTTTTGAAAATCACATTCTATTTAAACATTAACTCTTTTATTTCTACACATTATATTTTGCAATGTGATAACAAAAATCCACATTGATCACCAATTTCAAGGTCAAAAGACAGATATTGTTAAAGGAGACAAAATAGGGGCACATGTCTTGATGGAGAAAAAATTAAAAATGAATATTAATGTATTATATATTGTATCCCAAAAAATATTTTTAGAGTCACAAAGATTGTATTTACTGTACAAAAAATTATGAATGCTTTCAAAGAATGGTATAAGGTAAAATAAAATAGTACACATTGTGTTGCGTATACGCAATGTTGGGAAGAATGGGAATAGTGGACCCATGATCAGTTGCCAGACTCATGTTATAAATCAACCTGTATCACAACTTCTTGTAAAAAATATTAAAATCAACACAGGAAGCAGAAGAGTAAAAAAAATTGTGCTAATTCAGTATCTTCCTGATTGGGTACACAGTCAGATATTTACAATAGACATCTAACAACTTTATTTCACTGGGGTACTAATTTTTGGTTCAGTTAAAATAGATAATTTTCAGAAATTATTAATGGCAATTTTTGCTACAACTATTAGTCACCAAAGAGAGGTTTCACTCAATAAATTCACTTCATTTCCTTCTAATATTCAGGTATTTAAAAAATTGAAGGACAAGATTGGAGAATGTAAAACAGACATTCTATTTTTTGTCAGTGTACTCAATGCATCTGAGGCCATTTTTGTCTCTTCAGGTGTACTTTCGCAGACAGGAATTTCAGTGGTGCACAAGAATGTTGAGACACATTTCTGTAGCAAATCTCACGATCAAGTAAGTTTAGTTTTCTTTTTTAACAAAAGGGACATCAGGGAAGTCTCTTCATGTTTTTCACAGAATAATATCTACTGAACTTCTTACATAATATTATGTGAATCAAATACCTACCTCTTCAGGTTCCCCATAAACAATATGCTGTACAGCTGACTCGGTGTCATATTCTGTCATATCCTGTTCTGATGGAGTTATCACAATTTGTTTCTGGTCTTCCGTTACCTAATAATAATAATAATAATAATAATAATAATAATAATACATCTTTAGTCGTGATTTAGAGGAATAATAATAATAATAATAATAATAATAATAAATAATCATCATCATCATCATAACTTTTCCTCCTTTTTCTTTAAGATCGTGTAAATACAAGATAGGACAGGCAGTAAGAACTTCAAATGAAAATCTAACTGAAAAAGTGGAATAAACGAGCGTTTTCTCATTCACAGATATCTTAGTAGTTTAGTAATATGTTAAAATTCAGTACATCATTCACTCCACATCACACACCGAGTATTTTATTCTTCTAACAAATTTCTTGGCTTCATACTGCACCATTTATAAAAATTTCTTATATCAAATTCTGATATATTTGTTAATTAATACAAAGTTCAAATTTCATTACATATATTCCATATGTTGTATTTCACAACCACGTGTTGATAACCAAGATGTTGGTCAGGTAAATAAAAACTGTGTAGCGTTTATCTACCTGACCAATATCACATTAACAACATACCATCATTACATCATTCTCCTCCAGTAACATGACAAGTCTAGTATCTTCTAAAGAATGTTTCATACAACTAGAGAGAAATTAAAATTTCTCTTTTGAATTCGTCTTGGATCAAGAAAAATGAACAGATTAATTCAGGAAGACCAGCGAATAATCGCAAAAAGAGAAAACAACTTTGAGAACATAGAAGTTAGAGGAAAAACTCTCCATAGGGACACAAATGACTTTACTTATAAGCCCACGCTCTGGCTTTATTTAACAGACTTTCTTCTTTGAAACAATGGACTATAATAGCGAAGCTAGAGTCATGCAAATGGGTATTCTCAAAATCTTATCATACACTTTTTTTGTAAATTAGCTCCATTCATCTTTTTTTTTTGTTCCCCATCAAAAACTTTGATAATTTGTTCTTTAAACAGTCGTTTCTGCCAAGTTAATTTAGCAGACACTTCTCGATAGCCAGTGTACTGAAATTACTAATACTGATAGTATATCCCGTGGAATTTCTTAGGAATATCTTCACTCTCTTTAATGTAATCATATTCCTTTCACATAATGCTGTAACGGTAAATGCTGGAAAGTTACACTGACTGGTGTCAACTGAACTGTCTCTAAATTTTTTTCCCTAGACTAATTGGTCCAACAAATACTTCAGCAACAAATCTGCAGGCATGTACTTTGCATAATCAATGTATGTATTTGTCAGTTCATTTCGAAGCTGCTCAATGTCAAGGAATGGATATGGCTTCATTAGGAAAGAAAACTTTTCTGAAAGAAAGGACACTTCGTAAGTGGAAAAATGCTTTTTGTCAAGAAATTCAATAAAATGAAAGTTTTCAAAATCTTGAACCAATATTCCGTCTGAGACACTATCATATCAATTATTCTAAAACAAACAATTTTGTGTCTTTCAAATAATTCTGATCCTGAAAGTTCATTCTTGGTCATGATCTACATGATGAAATCTTTGATACAGATTTCAGTAGTCTTTTTGTATTTATCACGGATATTACTATGTATCTCTACTATTTCTATCCCTATGGCATATTACTTGCCTCATGATTCAGCATTGTTGAACGAAAACTGCACTTCGATATAGTGAACTGTTTAGAAGTTACAGGAGTGACCCATATTTAGTGGGACATTCTCTATAACACTAAATCAGCATTATGCTACCACGCAGTCTATTATCACATGATGGTGCACAAGACACAAGGATTATACAAACTGTTCAAGGCAGAGAAATGGAACTAAGGAACTATTTCTCAGTCCAAATGGACTACATCAAATCTAGTTTTGACTCGTCATCAACAATTACCTGTCTTCAGGAGAGAGATGTATCTTTAGAAAACATGATAGATTTAGTAAGAACAACTGAAGACGTGCTGCAAAAAGTGCGGGGTAATGTTGGTAAGACACTGTCAGAAAAACTTCAGCATGTTCTTGACAAAAATTCTGGATATTAACGATTGTGCTCCATTAGTTGAGTGTTAAGAGTAGATTTCATAATGAATGGCCTCCAAGAGCAATTAAAATCCAGTGATTTACTACACTTGAAGGGTGCTTCTGTTTCCTCGGTTAATGTTGAAACAAGCTTTTTAATGTACAAGAACTGCTGGTGGACAATCCGCACTCATTCTCATTTGACAATCTGTGCATGATCAGAGTAATCTATTGCAATGCTCATTCTGAATGAGGTAGGACCAATACCACTTGCACATAATACTTATTATTTATAGATAATTTTCTTTAAAATATCAGTTAAATAATGCATTCTTCTGCCTTCAAATGATATTTTTGTCTTTTCCAGATTATTGGAGCTAAGGATTACATTCCCTCCTCAAATAAAGATTTTATATTTATTTAAAATTGGAAATTCATTGAGTAAACCTTTTCATACAAATTTTTGAGTATTTTAAGTTGGTCATTTTCCCCTTATTTTTAATTTATTTTATAGGACATTTTCAAAAACAATTTAAGGTCATAAGAATCTGAATCCCAATTATTACACTTGATCTGCTAGAGTACACTATCACATCAAAAGCACATAATACTAATTTTGTGACAAGCCTATATTTTCCCTGCATTTTCTGTTTTCCTTGCATTAATTTTATGAAAAAAGTACCAAAACCAACTTATGAATAACAGCTAAAAAATTTGATATTTCTCTTACCTGATAACCAGCAGCTCGGATAGCATCAACAAGAGCACTCAAACTGTTCTGATTCATAATAGTATCATTATCATCATCAGCCTGCAATCATGAAGTCATTCATGTGAGTATATTTCTCAATAAAATACATATCAATAAATTACACTGTCATTACTATTTAGTGCAAAGATCAGATAAATACAAAATATTCTCTAATGTTGGAATGTTTAAGATCTATAATAAAAATCATGTTAGGGGAGAAAAATTTAATCCAATTACATATTTCTTATGGTTTGACATCACTAGACTGAGAATTTAAACTTTCAATCACAACAAAATATTAAAAGAGATCTTTCTTATTTCGGGCATGCTTCATAATTGAAGTCAGTTTTTCTCACTAAAATTCAGTTTCTTCCAAAATAAAAATATGAAACATTCACACTCGTATGGAATTAATAGGTATGTAAGTAATGCTTCTTTTTTATTAGTTAAACTACTTTTATCACTCCTATTTCGCACTATCATATTTATGAGCATAATATAATAATGTGTAATGTTTTGTGCAAACAGATTTGAAAATGAGTGTAGGCTTCCGCGGCCAGAGTTAGTATTTACATGGCTATCCAGGAGATGCCGCGTCCAAGGCCCTGATGAAGGTCACAGCATGGCGGCCAAAACGTTGACACCTGTGCCTTGGACGTGGCATTTTCCAGATAGCCATGTAAGATTTGAATATGATACCATATCAAAAGCATCTGCAAACACTGCTTTGCACTTACTGTTATATAGTTTTTAAAACAGTGTTTCCTTTTAAAGAAATTATATACACAGCCAAGTCAACTGAAAGGTATCATTTATAATACGGTAACATATTGTGGTGAGGTATGTCCACAATATCAATTTTATGATGTCTTAACTTATTTGAAGAAACTGCTTTGCATTGCTATCTGCCTATAAGCTGTAACTGAATTTTCTCTCTTTAGTGATAAGTAATATTCAGCCAGCATGCATTTGTTCAATTTCCCTTGATACCTACTTTCCATTTCCTTTAGATCCTTTTGGAATATTTCCCGTTGCTTTTCACTCAGCTTTCAACTTTCTCATCTGCACTATTTTCTTAGGTTCCTAGGGAAATAGTGCAGATGAGAAACATCTGCACACTTGAGCTCATATTGCAGCTTAAATCTTTCAAACAAACAAGAATTCTATTCACTGTGTTTTGTTGTCTGGATCCTGTTATATTACCAATGAAGCTCTCCCCCCCCCCATTTCCCCAGAATGCTTTCCATGCTGATCGTAATGTTGCATTAATGAAATTTTCAAAATTAGCATTAAAGAGAAGTTTTCTGATATGTGGTCCTGTGACAACACCCTCTTTCATTTTTTGTGTTTCTAATACCCGGGAATCAATGACACAGGTATTCTGCATTGTCACAAGCATTAATGAATTACTTTATAAGGAAATGTAATACTTCGGCAGAACTATTGACTACCGCCAACGATATTGAGCAGGTATTTATTAAAATTAAATGTTTTGAAAGTGACATTATAATTGGATGTGTATACAGTGAAACACCTATTTTATGCCACTCTAGAAACTGGTCAAAAAAAGTGTAAAATCGAGGAAAATTTAAATAGAGGAAATTATTTTTTGCACAGATTATGTTCTAAAACATGTAATTCTAAAAATAATAAATCATACATTTAAACTTCAATTGAAAAGAAATGAATAGAAACGAGTGGTGCTGAAATAGCATGTGTGATCTCATCTGTTCTTTCACACAAAATTACGCGAAAAGTACTCAATTTTTTGAAAAATTGTGCTTGACCTTATTTCAAATTCTATCTTTTTGGAACAGATTTCATTAAGGGAAAAAAATCTCAATGTTTGTAATTGTAGTTGTAGGAAAATGCCGAAAAAAGTTTGAACTTTTGAATTTTCGAATAATCAAGAGTTTTCACCGAACATGACACCTACACCTTTCTCTTTAACGTCCTCCGCACTATCCCTCAACAAAATTTCATCAAAATCGATGGCACAATTTTTTTGAAAATTTTGAAAATGTCCCTAGGGCATCATGTAAAGTACCCCCAAAATTACAATATCGGTTTCACATTCGATGGTCCGAGACATCAGCCAGATCGATACGGGAATATAAATTTTGGAGAAAATTGGCCAAACGGTTTAGTCGCTAACGTTGTTCACAGACGGACAGACAGAAAGACATTTGGAGTCGATACATTTATCAATATCAAGTATCCTCAAAATATGGATTCTGACTACACCATGTGTTTGAGGATTTTCTCCCTAAATTTAGCAACTGGATTTAACCACTCTTTTCGGTGCCAGGGCCCGGCAAGTTTTTCTGCGGAAAATTCACAGCTTTTTTCCCGCAGCATTACATAACTTTCTCTCTACTGCGTAAGCAGTGGCGAGAAAGTAAAAACCAGCAACTGACTTTCACTGGCGACAAACGTAACACACTGTAAACAAAACATGTGGGCTTAGTCCTGGAAAATTATTCAGCGAACCAATTCAGAACATTCACCAAAATATACCTGATTTTTAAATAGCAAAACACGTAACATTTATATGTATCCCCACCACCCTTCCCAAAATTGACATTGACACTGCCAACTTTTCTTTCAGAACGTCTGACTAAATTCGAGATCCGACATGCAAAAATCTTAAAATCGGAGTTTTACTATACAGTAGGACTTCACAAGTAAGGCGCAAGATAGAGGAAAACGTAAATTCGAGGAAAAATTGTACATTACTTATATGGATCTTTTGCCGGGACTCAAAATACGGGTGAGAAAGTACATGCTATTTCAGCACCACTCGTTTCTATTCATTTCTTTTCAATTGAAGTTTAAATGTATGATTTATTGTTTTTAGAATTACGTGTTACAAAATCTGTGCAAAAAAATAATTTCCGCTGTTTTACGTTTTCTCGATATTACACTTTTTTTTGACCAGTCCCTAGAGTGGCGTAAAATAGGGGTATCACTGTACTACCTCAACCCTTTAAAGCCTATTGTTACATTTCTGAACCACCATATCACATACACTATTTTTGCTTAGTGAATGTGTGATTTTTTTTGTTTACGTTGTTTTCCCGCAATCTAGAAACATCACTTTACTTTGCCGATTTGTTTTCTACAGGTTTCAGAAAGTGTTGGATTACATAAAAAAGTTGCTTGTATAAAAATATGAGATCTCCATAATGGTGTTGAAAGAGGTGTGGTTAGTAGTTGACACAGTAGGACTTCACAAGTAAGGCGCAAGATAGAGGAAAAATATTTTACTAACATTTTTTAAAAAAATTTGAATAAAATACTTTATTGCACCGTTAGGCGTTTCTACTTCCATTTCTACAAATACATGTGGTGGGAAGGGCGGGAAGAGAGGGGCGAAAGCGGGGATAGTGGCGAGATCTGAGGGGTGGCGCGGACAGAGGGGGGTGGAAGAGAGTACGAGGGCGGAGGCGAGTGGATGTTACGGCAGTGGCGAAGGCAGGGAGGAGACGAAGGCAAGGCAGGTAAGCAGAAGGGGCGAAGACGGTGCGGGGGCTGGGGCAGAGGCGGAACGGTAATGACGGCGGGGGCAGGAATGGGGACGGGGAAAGGCCTGGGCGAGGACGTGACCGATGGGAGGTGCGGAGCGGATGTCAGGGCAGCGGCGGGGATGAAGGAGTCACGAAGACGGTGGGGAGAAGGAGCGGAGTCCACGGCAGAGGCAGGCGTGGTGGGGGGGAACGGAGGCGGGCGTGATGGCGGGACCAAGGCGGACGGGGTCGGGGGCGAAGGCGAGGGCGGGTATGACAGCAAGAACGGAATCGAGGGAAGATGCGGGGCGGAAGTAACTTTGGAGGCGAGGGCAGAGGGGGGATGAAGGCGTGGTGGTGACGGTGTGGGGATTGGGGCCGGGTGTGGAAGCGAAAGACGAGCTGGGGGCGGTGTGGCGGGGGGCAGGAGTGGGGACGGGGATTGACGCGGAGATCGAAGCGATGGCGTGGTAAGGGTCGGGACGGAGGTGACGATAAGGACGGTGGCAAAGTGCAGGCGGAACCGTGGGTGGAAGTGCGGACGGAGGCAGGGAGACGGCGGCGAATGCACAGGAAGGGACGGAGCCGAAGGCGGAGAGAGAGATGGATGTGAGTGTGGATACGAGGATGAAGACAAGGATGGAGGCCGATGCATGGGTGGCTGCGAGGGCGGAGCGGACGCGAGATAGGTGAAGGCATAGACCGAGATGGAGTCAGGAGCACGAGATTGGACCGGGGCGACAATTAGGCGCGGGCGGTGGAGTCGTTGCGGGCTGGGGGCGAAGGTAAGGGTGTGGGTGGATGCGAGAGTGCAGATGAGGAGGGGTGGATGAAGTAGCGGGAGAAAATATTACACCATATTTACTCATGTGTTATATTTAACATTATTTTCAGCGTTTCACAAAATGGCGGTGTAGGAGCTTACCGATATATTAATGCACCAGATCATAACTTATAAATGACGACAGAAAATAACAAATAAAATTAATTTTTATCATCTAAGCCACTATATGAAATAATTAAACTCGAAAAAAATGCAATATCGAATTAATTCCGGCTTTAAAGGGTTATTGGACATCAACTTGAAGTCGCATTAGTAAAGGACTTTGACGTTATTGACAAACTCAAATTCTAGAATCATGTGGACAGTATAACATTTAAAGCATTTAGGACACTGGGATTTATACTCAGATCTGGGGGAAAAAATGCAATAATGTACATACACTAATTCACCTATTCTCCACACTGGTCCATCCAATAATTGAATACTGCTCGACGATCTGGTCACCATACACAAATACTCTTGTGAAAAGGATTGAAAATGTTCAGAAAAAATTTTGTAAATATGTCAGGCACATATGAGTATCAGAGGTCACATCACGAGTATCAACATACGTACGATAATTTTAAGATGATTCCTTTTTTGATTTGGAAACTTTTTTGGAGGATCTATATCATTCATGTCAAATTTAAAAAGTATTATACTTTCTAAACAATCATATATTATATTTATTTATTCATTATATGGAAGCAGCAAAGCTGATATTCACACATCTATAATTACACAGTACTTTACATCATATATCATAATCGTAGTTTATCAGAGTTTATAAGGTCACTTGGAGAGTATCAGAACACTTCATTGGTTTCATCCAGTTTTCTCTTAAATGCCATTACATTTCTCACAGACTCATGACTTTGTAGCAAGGCCTTCCGGGCATTTACTATTCTATTGGCGATAAATTGTCCATGATGGTTGGTGCGCACTCTTTCTTTCTGCAAACTGCTTTGATGTCTAAGTCTATCATCTGGCTGACTAATGAAAATTTCCTCAAATTCCTGTACGTCCTACTCTCTGTTAAGAATCTTGAAGGTCTCAATGAGGTCGACTCCCCACCTCGTCTTCCTAGTGTATTTCTCATCTCTCTCTTTCCCTATTTCTTCCCTGTATCTCCCTAGTCTCTCCCCACATAATACAGTAAATACATAATTATTATTCGAACTCTTAGACATTTGGCTCATTAAGACCTCTTCCCCCTCTCAATTCATAATAACCACCAATAAGCAACCATAGTACACCATAATCCTTCCTGCATCTCTCTGGGAATATGCTGTAAGCTTCCGGAAAGGCATAGAAGGGATACCTCATCTGGTGGCAGCGGTTTGCGCTAGAGTTTTTTCTCGGTGCAATGAACTTTACGTCTACATCATCTTACCAACGTCATTTATCTGTACAATTTCAATTGTTCCATACATCTCAGAATTTTGATAATTTAGTACGCAAGATTTCTCTGACATAAAATACTATTTGACACCACCTTACCTATCTTATGCAATTAGAATTCCATTATTGAAATTTCCAAAATTTGTTATGACTTCCCAAAATTTAATACTACATCACTTTGCAATACTTGTGATAAGAAACTTACTTCAGGCTACTTTCATCCCTTTGCCAATAATATTAGTTAGTATTATTTGCCCAACCTAAGTTAATATAGTTATAGTAGGCCACGTAAGTTAGAAATAGATTACGCAAATGCTTGAATATAGTTGACTGACAATGCTGAACATCAGTGCAGACAGAGCCCTTTCCTCTGCAAAATAACAATTTTCAAGTACACAAACCAGATTTTTCAGGAGAAATTAATCCTATTCACTTTCATTAGCATGTGCATTTTTAAAATTATATTGTTCCTTCAGTAGATAGTGAAACAAAAAGCAGTCTAATTCAGAGAATTCATTCCAGACTCGACAGAATTTCAAACACCACTATAACAAAGTACACAATACGTCACAAGTCATCAACTCAATATATTGGTACGATCCCTGAAGATATTCTCTTTCTTTCTACTCTTCCTCTTCCATCTCTTATAACTTTATATATAAACGACCCCCACATATCCTGGCCTATGGAAATATTCATATCGGATTCTCATTGAAGACACCAACATGCCATGATGCAATATTACGCATAGAGACCCTTAAATTGTCTTCAGGTGATCTTACGCTAACTCAAAAGCAGATACCTGGCAAGTCGTGTATGGAAATAACAACACTCGCTTTCACTTTGCTGCAGATGTAATTCACCCCACCCTCCCACTGGCCGCGGTTTTTTGAACCACAAAACAAGTTATTATATAGAACTCTACATGCGCAAGCATCGTTGAAAATCATTAAAAAACGAAATCCATACTCATTTAATTGACGTCATGTTGTTTAAGAGACTGTGTCGTCTAAATGGTCTTAGAACAATTTAAGGGCACAACTCACTTCAACTGAAGAATCATTCAATTATTCTTGCAAAGACAAGTACTACATAATTAATGATAAAAATAACTCTTCCTTTGGGAAACTCATAATTAGTAATCGAATGCATGACAATGTTAATCATGAAAGTAATAATGATATAATGATGACAATATTCACAAAGATGAATACAAAAAATTAATGAAGATAATATTGATGGAAACAATTGTATAAACTATAGTACTTGTATGAATGATAATTTGCAATCAAATTGCGTGTATTTTAATTCTCAATGGAGTGACTACTGCAATAATATGTAAATATGAATACAGATTGCATAAAATTATATAACAATCCCTGAATGAATGGCCACTGCAAAGAATAAGGAAAATTGAATACAGATTGTAAACAATTTTATAATAACCCCCATATCAATGACCACTGAAAAGATTAAGAAAAATATCAATACAGAATGCGAACACTTTTATATCGAACCCCTAATGACTATTGCAAAAATATGGAAATATGAATATATGTAGATTTTGAAAAACAGTACTACTCCAAATCCAATAAATGAAACTAGCATTACTATTATAATTTACCCCCACTAATAAACTATCAATAACCAAATTTCAAAATATGTTAATTAATATTTTCACCTATTATAAGACTAACCCTATGAGTGAAAGGAAATTCTTGACCCCTCAACCCGATTATCAACAACATATGTTTATTACTGCATTATACAGAACCTCAATTTACCCTCAATACAAAGTTACCTGCACTGCTTTAAAAACGTAATCTTTCCCGAAACTTTTCACCAAACATACCATTAATTCCCAATTAATCAATCATTCCTCTTCCTCAGGAAGGAAACCTCACTTCGACACCCATAAATGTTATCCCTACCCTGTTGAGACCAGCACCAAGGGCCCCACCTTGAGGCAGCCTGTGAGCAACCACTTCTGGAGTCACCACCAACTGCCTCCAACCTGTATGTATCTGCGCCTGGACCACATCATTCAAACCAACTTCAAAGGAACGTTTCAACATATGTAACTTTCTAGTTAATATAAAACAACAAAGTGCCATGAAACCATGAACTAATTTGTAATAAATAACTTTGTTTCCTTCATGCATCTCTATTTTTATGATCCTTGTCACCCTTGTGCCATTTGTTAGGTTGGTAATGCTGAGTAGAGTAGGCATCTTAGAACAAGTGAACATCACTCTCCCCTCATAACCAGTAGATCACTACAACTCTCAGGTTTTCTGATGTCATTCACGATTATTATTCACCTGAAGAGGAATGAAAAGATATCACTTTAAACACAATGTTGTAGGACATTGTTGCTAAATTGACTCATATTTTTATGAAATTTTAAGAAACTATGATTTTAAATGTGAAGTGGTTGTTATTGTTGCTGTTGTTAATGTCATATGACATCCCCCACTTCTCACCTCTCTCACATCTAGCAAAATGAGAGGGCAAGAAAATGTGTGTGGATTAAATTGTCTGGAGGCAAATGTATCCAAACAGAGGTCACCAGGTTGTCTCTGCCTGACATTTTTTTTCATGGTTTTAGGCAATTCCAGATTGCAACTGCATTTCTTTAATGACTTTTTAAAAATTATGCATTTTTGTCTCAAAGTTGATAGATGTTAATCACAAAGGCCAAAAGTCGCCAGTCTCATTACCAACGAGGAGGTACACTTGGTTTTAACATTATTTTTACCTATAAGTGCTGGATAATGCTGACAACCCTTCCAAAGTCTCATAACGCACATCATCATTAACATTACTTGCATTTCCCTCATAGCATGCACTACCACACATGGAGTGGCTTCAAGACTGGCCAACAAGTGGGCTCAATTTTGTAAGATATACATCGTTTCAATTTAGAAACATGCCTGCCCCCACTGATGCATTTTGCACCCTAGTGTGGGATGATGGAAACTGACAACTGTGTTCTGGAAAGCAAAAGAAGTGATGTGCAATGTGGGGAATAAACATGGGGATTAAATATTCTCTTTAAGTCAAGCGCACACTGGGTTGGTAAGGCATGGATGGATGGCAGTTTTTTATGTGTGTCATGCACGCTAGGCCAGAACAGACAGACAGACAGACCAACAGGCAATGTACACTACAGACAGTTTTGGAATCAGTTTCCTCCTTGCTCCACGTCTTGTATGCAATGGCTTCATAATGTTAAGTAAAGAACTCGCTTTGTTTTAACAATGGATGAAGAAAGTGAGACAAGGAGTCAAAGAAAGCTGATTCTAGGTTCATTACATAAACAGAACGAGAAAGACAAAAGGGGAATTTCATGTATTATATCTTGACTGGGTAGAAGATAAAAAATTATTTCAATATGTAATGATACCTTATAATAAATTAGAAACCTCAACTGGATACACTGACAAATATAAGTAAATAATTTATGCAAATAGACGCACACATTATTTTTATTAATTTACATTGATTAATAAATCAGTTATAGTTAAACTACTGGTGCTTCCAACACACATACTTTCTTGCTCTGCTTCTATACGGTCCTTATTGCTATTCCACTACTTCATAAACCCAGCAAAAGTGTATTATACCAGCAAACGTTTTCCGTACCGAGACCCGACATCTGAAACTCAAAGTCAACGAACCGGCACTTATACCACTACGCAACACCAACACCGCCTGTGTCGAACAGAGCCATGAAAGAATAGAAACCGACCTATAAAATGGTAAATGCATGATAAGAAACAATAGATACGATGGTACATATGCTTAACAAATACAAAAAGAGAAGTACAAAATTGTCTTAAAAGTTAAAAATTTGAACAAATATATACAGACAATTTCCAGTACATTTATCGCAATTACTTATATTTTAGTCAAAACGTAACTGTATCAATTTTATCATTAGGAGCCGGTAATTTTCAACATGCGAAAAACCTGTTTTTCAAACATGACCAAGAAAGGCAGCGGTGAACCGCTTTACGAAATATTCATAAGGCTAGAAAGTAATAAAAATTTCGGAAACGTTAGGGATTGTAAGTTTATCGCATGCGTTCTGGATATAATGTATTACAATTTAACGTTAAAATACTCACATTTTACTTAAATTGGTTCATACAGATGTATACAAAATAACGGTTGATTTGACATGTCATACGCTTCAGAAATTGAATAACAGAGCTGAAAAATTGTTTAAAAGATGCAGTTAGGGAAAACACAGACAAGTCCTGTCTATTTATCTGCATTGATTCTATTCGTGAGTAGAAGTACTTCAAATGATTTTCAATAAAGTATCTACACTCTTCACTGTTTTTTTCTGCAACATCACATTCATCGAATTAAAATCCCCCTCTGGGGATCGAACTCGACATCTTCCTTATTGAAGATCTCAACCCGAAGGTGCTTTAACCAGCCGCGCCACGGGACCCACATGCGGACCAACTACTTATATTTTAGTCAAAACGTAAATTGTATCAGTTCTATCATTAGGAAGCCGGTAATTGTCAACATGCGAAACACATGTCTTTCAAACATGACCAAGAAAGGCAGCGGTGAACGGCTTACTCCAAATAATTTATCCGCTAATCGGCATTTGAAAAATAACTACTGCGAGAAAGTATGTGCCATTCTATAGCACCACTAGTTTATTTATTTATTTACCGTCCCTTATTACACACGTGCAGAAATTTTAAAGAAAAAATTTGGAGCGGTTTTTGAGGTTTTTTTTTTTTTTGTAAATTTGAATCGCAATTTACGCAAAAACTACTTGTTTTTCCAAATAAGGGTTCATGACCTTATTTGAAGTGCTAATTTTGAACAACCGACTTTGTCTGAAGCAAAAATCTCTATCTTCAATTTTGCAGTTTTTAAAGTTTTTTTTTTGCAATTTTCGAAAAATTGGGCCTATCAACGAAAATGATACTATGTCATTCCCTTCAACGTTCTTCGCACTATTCAACAACAAAATATAATCAAAAAATTTGGAGACATTTTCTTTTAACTTAGAAAACTCAAAATGGGCTTCATGTAATGTTCCCTCAAATACTAAAATATCGGTTTCAAATTCCAGAGGCCTTGAGACGAGTAAAAACGATCAGGGAATATCAATTTTGAAGAAAATCGGCCGAACGGTTTAGGCGCTAGCGTTGACCACAGACGGACGTTTTGCCGTCAATCGATTTTGCAGTATGAAGAAGCAACAAATCATGGATTTTGACTACACCACGAGATAGAGGATTTTTCCCCCTAAATTTAGCAACAGGTTTTATCCACTTTTTTGTTACCAGACTCCTGCTATAAGAGTTTTTCTGGCGAAAATTCCCCGTTTTCCGCCGCACGCTTACATAACTTTCTCTTCTTACGAAGTATTCATAAGGCGAGAAAGTAAAATTGTGGTCTAATTTATGCTACCATGCACAAATATACCCAGTTCAATAATATTGTGCAATTTCTTATAAATACCTATTTTGAATATCGCAGATATTAACCTTAACACAGACGGTCTAGCTAAAAAAAAACAACAACAACCTTAATATCATGTTGAAATTGGGATAATTCCGAATCAACATAATTGAATTGCGCCATGTTCGTTTCACATACTTCACATAACCTCACAACTAAAACGTCGGAGAGGCCTTTCCGACCTGCAGCACATGACATCACTGGTACAAACAGGAACAGCACATTGGATGTTCAAAAGATCTTTCCTTCACACTTTTTGCAAAGGTAGGGATCATTGTGTTCCGTCTGTGACAGCCTGATGTATGCATTCTTATGGGAAACAACATAATCAACTTTTAAAAAAATCCTGTCCGTTCCATACTGACCCAGAGGACACTATTCTTAAGAGCAAGTTTCTTAAATATGCAAGAGGAATCTATCAGTTTGTAATTTCACTGCACAAAGAATAAATATTAAACAGTTTATGATCACATGCCTTTAGTCACAATTACTTTTATGTTAGCAATTTGAAAGGAAAATACAAGGTGACTAGTAACAATTGACAATTAATTTTTTGTTTTATATTTAAACAGAATGTAAATAAATAAATAGAATTTTTTTTTTAAATTGCAGTGTAGAAATGCTCTTCATGATATTTCCCATTTGAAAATGTTAACTACAAAAATATTCATGAGAATAAATATCAATACAATCTACTATATATAAATTACTTACATCAATATCTTCTCCACTATTGACAATTTCAATTGTTTGTCCTGGCTGCTGCATAATCTCTGCAGCTTCTTCCTGAGTAAGTACTTCAAACGTGCCATTTACTGAAGGTTTCACAAACTGAATTCCTCCTGTTGCAGCCAATTCTAGTAGACCTTTAGCAAAAGAATAGTGCAATACATTATTAATTTTAAGTAACATAAAACACACAACTACATTCAGTCCTGATGCTTCTACAATTCATCATGACTAAATCTTGTAGTTTTTTTTTTAGTTTAAATCTGAGAGTTACATTTTTTGAGAATTTTTGAGATGATCACTGAATGAGGTCCCAAAAAGGTCAATTAAGCTTCAAAATCTATTAACTAAAAGGTACACTATCGTATATTCACTCATTTTGAATAGAGAAAGGCAATGTGGAAACATTAATCCTAACTGATAGTGCTTAATTCTCCAAGGACGAGTGTGACATACATCACAGCAAACAATTTATGGTAAGTAGAGACTGAATTTTTATGCATTTACATATTTTTTGTGTTTCTATTTACCATTCTCAAAATTGAAATCATGGCGAATTGTCCCTCTCCTAATACAATATCCAATTTTTTCGTTACATACTTTCACATATTTAGTACTATATTACATATTTTACATATTTTGCTGTTTTCACTATATATTTTCTTATTTTATCAATTTTCTTCTATTTAATTCCATATTTTTTTATGAAAAGATGTATTTTTTTTTAAATCAACATTTTCCCTACATTATTGGGGAAATCTGGGTGTCCAAAGCATCATTGACACCGCATTTTGTTATCTGTAACCTTAATTTAGGAGAAAAATTTCCAATCACTGATGCGTAAACACTTCGGTGAAGACGCTACAGTGTGTTTGCTGTTCATAGATCTCGCCAGTATGTGCGATGGCTTCTATTGCGATTAGTCTGGCTGCTAAACTACGGTCCTGGATTACAACAGATAATGCTTTTACTACTGACGAGAAAGTTGTATGATGTATAGTGAGCAGTTTTTATAAATCTAATTTTGTATTATGTAATGTATTTTATTATTAGTGCATTTTAATATTACATATTATATCCGATTTTACATATTTATTACATATTCTTACTATTTTCATTACAAATTTATGTACATATTTGGACGTTTTATACTACATATTTTTCGAGACTCTAATGATAAGACTTAATCCCTTTTGCTGCAGGTCAATATTTCTGTACGTGCCAGTGAATTCTTTTCGCAGAGGGATCTAGTTCAATAGTTTATTGTGTTATCTTGTCCAAAAAGGTGTTACAATATTTTTTTCCCGAAGTTCAAATATTGTGATATTTTTCTGATGGACCTTGATCATTGGTAAGTTGAATACATACCCTGCATTGTTATGAATTCAATTTATCTCAATGATATATCAATCACAGATAATTCTAAAAGTAATGAGAATTATTTAATTAATTTTATTACTATTATGGGCAGCTGTGGAGGTGTGAAAAGGACAGTGTGACATATATTTCACACTCATCCTCCATTCCAATCCTCCATTGCTTTTCACACCTCTCCACAGTTTTCTTAATTTTTTTGACTACTTTCTGTAGTACAGTCAGGAATTGGAATTTTTATAAGATTTTTTAAAACTTTATCAGTACCAACCATTTTCGAGGCAGACTGACTATCGCACTATGAGTTCAGTTGCTTGAAGAAGATGAAGATATTCAAAGGCATAGATGATGATACTATAGAAGAGGATACTTTCATTGCACCATGGCCTGCGAATGAGCTAATTGACGGAAGACAGTGGTCATGAGAACACACAAGGTATGTGGGATAATTGGGTTGTAAATAAATTGGAGAAGTGAAGCTGAGACAGTTTTGACTTATGGAACAATTGGGTAAGGTATGGACACAAGTGTGGTTGCAGTTGCATCCAATTCAGAGAATCTTCAATTCAAGAAATTCAATTTTTTAAATTCTCGTCCTTGGAGAGTTAATCTAAGAATATAAGAAATCTCTAAAATTTTTTTGAATCTGTTATTAGGGGAAGAAAAAGAAAAAAAAAACTACATGTTATATCACAGTGTAAATGTGGTATTTCTGGAATATTACTATTTCAAAAGTGTCCCACTAATCTCCAATCCTGTTTATACACCTTCAATCGCTAGTGTGAACTATTTCATCTATCATTTACTTTACCTTGTTCTGCAGTCATACTTTCTTCATTTATTTCCACAGTTTTTTCATGAATAATTTCCTGATCAGTAGATGATGCTTCAAGGAGATCAACAGAGCTTTCTATTTCTTCTACTTCTTCTTCCTCCTGTAAAATTACTCCACTTTGCTGTACATACTGAACTTTGGATGTAGTGGTCACAGCAGCATCTGCAGTAGGACAAACACATTATCACCAAGAACCATTTTAAGTATTTTGTATTTTGTTAGGTACTATAATGCTCTTAAAAGTGGTAGCTGTTGAATAGAACTTGATCAATTATATGTTCTAATTTTTGTATTTTTTCTGGCAATAAATTATTTTTATTTACTCAGTGAGCAGAATCTCATTAGCACATTTTTCAAGAGATCGAAAATGTTGAACATCATAACCAGGAAAATATGTTATTGAAAAAAATGTTCAATTTGTACTTTTCACAGTTCCCTTTCCAGATGACAAATGGAAACAAAAACTACTTTATACGCAAATGTCACACAATTCAAAAGAGAAATTGAATAAAATCAAATTCATGCAACTCACAAATATGAAAAACAATGCCCGTTAAAAGAGAAAACTAGGGGAGCTATAATAGCGCATACTTTTCTCTTATCTGTAACTTTAGAATTGTCAAAATTCAGTTCAACAAAAATTAGATTTGTTTAATTTTTTAAGACTTCTTCACTCTTTGAGAAAAAAATTGGAACTTTTCTCCCCCCCTTTTTCATTTTTTTATTAATTGCCTTACTTCAAGCAAACACTAGAAACCTTATTTAAGATCAAATTTTTGAAACAGATTTCCTTAACAAAAAAATCACTATAATCATTGTACTCTTGCAATGTTAATTTTTGCAATTTTCAAAAACACAATTCTATGAAAATTGATCACTTGCTTTTTTTTAATGTATTTTTTGTTCTATCCAATAAAGAAATTTAAAGAAAAAATTAACTGTATTTCATCTACTACTCATACTTTCGAAAAATTGTACCTGATCTAATTTAAAGACTTGTCTTTGAAGAACAAATTAAGGGAAAAATCTCCCTTTTCCATATTATTGCTGTAGGAAGACTTTAACAATATTTTAAACTTTTGCAATTTCCAAAAATTCAGAGATCAATGAAAGAAGACCTACACTGTTTTTTGGGGGTCCTTCACTCCATCCAAGTTCTATAAAAAAATTGTAACTATTTTGAGAAAATTTTGAAAATGTTGAGGTTACATGTATAGAATCCCCCCAAAAATCAAAATACCCATTTGAAAATTGCAAAACCCTCCAGTTTGGTCAGATAAATTTTGAAGGTAATTGTCTGAAAGGTTTAGGTGCTAGCATTGATCACAGACAGGCAGACATTTTGCTGTCAACCAATTTTTTGATATCAAGGACCAACAAAAGATGGATTGCAACTTTGCAATGTGCAAATACTAGTAATGCACCACATTTCTTTCATATGCAACTGTAGAACACAAAACAATTTGAGACACATTGAACAGAAGAATGGTAGGTGCCACTTACTGTTTGGATTCATTTCAGCCTCTTCTGCTTCCTCCGAATCACAGTTTGCTTCTTGTTCGTAATTTGGTTCTTGTTCAGGACCTGGAGGCTCCACTTCAATAGACAACTGGCCATCAGCAGTAACTCGCTGAATAACAGTTGCAACTACTGGAACCTACAGAACCCAGATTTTTTTAATAATAAAACCCCACAGATTTTCCAGAACTTATCATTCAATGAAAATAATTCATACACAACTCATTTCAATACAAATTACTGTCTTGTATTCCATTAACCTAAACCTTTTATAGTAGAATGCATACATATATGTTCACGAAAATTTTATACCACCAATACACCAGAAACACGCATGTTTTTTTGAGCCCCGCAAATACCTAGCACCACTCCTTTACTAAAATGGTTAAATTAAGACTAAATGTTCGCGACGAGCATCACTAACAAAATCTAATTACCAGAAACGATCACTTCTGTCATAACAGAAACTATTTTGCAAATGAAAACAAGCTACAAATTTGATATTATAGTTCTGTCATCGAAGTAACAACCCCCCAACCTCCTCTCGCATCTAGTGACATGAGGGCTCAAAAAATTGTGCGTGAATAATACTACCATAAACTGGGGTGAATAGGGACAGATTTCATGTTTTTTTAATAATAAAACTAGTAATACAAAATGTCATAAATATTTTAATCATGAAAGTAAAAGGTTTAATCACTTATCTTTGGAACCTAATATCATTAAGATAGCATTACATAACGACCCATAATTGTTGATTAAAAAGTGTCCCTATTCACCCCAAGGATGAGGTCAATAGGGACAGTCATTAATAGAAGTTCAAAATTATATTCTACGTCACACTGGGGTCAATAGGAAACAAGATTACTTTAAAATAAACATTAAATATATAAAAACAAAAGCATCCAATGCATTTCTCTCACTTAAACCTTTATCTTCCTCGTCTTACTATTGGAACCCCATCTACAACTTGTTTCAATTCTTCAAAACATGTTCAATGTCCTGTAAGTGACTTTAGCTTTTCTTTGGTCAGATTTTGATAAATGTAAGAGTAATTTTATCCTTATGCCTGTTTCTGAAAGACAGAGCCCAATTTGTCCACGGAAGATTGTTCTTGAACTGCTTCATTATTTTCCCCTCCCAGTCTAAATGATTTTAACAAAATTCTGCAAATCAAAGGTACTCATTGGTTACCCCCATCTTGCACAACTTACAACACTATCCACATCTTGTTCTCACAAGATTCCCCAAGAGCTGTTTGGATTCCTTTAATTTTTCTGTCTACAATTTGGGCTATAGACATTTTACTGTACCGCTGCAATGCAGATTTAGGTATTTGAAACTTTTCGGCAGCAGCTCGAAGTGACATCCCTTTCCTAATAGCTTGCAGTGCATTTCTAGATCCTCCTAGGCAATGTGCTTATGGCAACTACCTCTGGAATTACTCCCATACTTTCTAATCATGGTGTCCCTATTCACCCCTAAATGTCAAAAAAAGTGACAGTGTTGAGAGAAAATATCAACAGTTTATTTAAAATTAATCTTACAACTAAAAATGCATGCATATAACTTAGAAATAGAACCACTATTTACCCTGAAATATTTTTAAAATATTTCACCAGCGTGTCTTGCTTGCACAGAGTAAGTTTTTGCTGGGAACACTACATTAGTAACAACGACACCTAATCAATTTCAGCAATATTGCCAATCACTGAAATGATTCCAAAAATAATACTCACAACTGTAGACAACTACAATTTCATACGAATTTTATTTACCCAATGGCATCAAAAACACATTATTCAGCGTCATCTCAGTGAGAGACGTGAGTTTTTTCTGCACTACTGCCCCTATTCACCCCTGCGTCCCTATTCACCCTGGTTTACGGTACAGGAAAAGTTATGCCCCAGTACTGACATCCATTTATGTCCACCTCCAAGTTTGTCGTTTCACTCAGAAGATGGTGCCTGTTTCTTGACATGTAGAGGTATCTGAGGAAGCTCTTTACAGAACTAAAATAACATTGCTCCACGACAGAGCATATTTCTTTATTATGTGAGAAAGTATAGGTGTAATAAGCACCCAACACCTGTAAGATCCGTTCGCCGCAACTTTTACTCAGCATATGAACAAATGCACTCCGTCGTCACTCGTTTTAAATTCGCAGGACAAGAATGGGGGGACTACTTTTCACGGCGGCGTGAGCTATACGAGTTAGATCCCTTTCAAAATCGACTCTCTACACAAACGAAGTCAAAATAATCTTCTCTCTGACTTGATGTGAAATCAGACAGTGAGCATGACCCTATCAGTAGCGACATCATAGTTTCGAAACGGATTTTTTGACCAGTTGCAGTTCCGTTCTTGAATGAGAAGGTCCTGTATCCTGCAAGCATTAGTTGTATTTTCCTTAGTGAAACCAGGGGCGTAAGTTCAACAGACGAGACCAATTAGTATTCAGGCCTTCCATTACCTGCTGCCTGTCGAACACATACGTGAATAGTCCAACATACGTGAATAACCCAAATACAATTATTGCAAAGATATCAGTCCCTAAAAATGTTATCTCGATATGGGGCAAATAAATAAATACATTTAACTTTTGCTTAGAAACACAATTTTCACAATAATGGGTTTTTAATTAAAAAAACTTAAAACATCGTGTAACAGTGTCATCGAGTGCACCTGTATGCAAGTTTATTTCTCAGTTTTCTTTTTAAAAAAATAGCATTGGTTTACACGATATCTTTACAACTGCCTTCGGTAGAATTATAAAAATGAGAGTTACTGTGCCCTTGAAACTAAGAAGAGTCCAATGGATATGACCTTTGCGATCAATCGTGAAAGAACGAACGCGCCGTAGATAAGACACGGTTGATAGACGTTTCTGGAGCTGCCGATTGCAACTTCGCTCGCTGCACGAAGCGTGGAGGTCATGGAAGGTCTTGATGCTAAACAACTCTAGAACACTATTTCTAATACTCTAACACTTCAAATTTGAATGGTATGTGGGTTTTGCATGGTGTTCTACCAGCTGGCGAAATGTTGAAAATGTTTCGTGCACTCGCTCTTCAACACGATGTCCCGCCAAGGGGAAACACACTTCCCACGGACGAATGGCATCGACATCTCAGGGTTTCGTCAGTCGTCTGGAAGTGTGATGGTCAGAGAGGACAAAGTTATTTTTTCATACTTTTGTATTTGTAATAAGCAAGACGAGATTTCGGTAGAGGGTCTCTACCTTTCTTCAGATCTTAACGTACCACCTATAAGCCTGGAGAAAATTCGCATACCACTTGAACGAAAATCACTTCAAAACATTTTAAATAGCTTAATATTACAAATTAAAGACTTTTCTTTTATAAAAGGGATGTATTGAATTATTATTTGTAAAAACCAGACCTTTAAATGAGAATTAAAACTGAAATATCAATAGCAAACTACGTCTAACTCCAGGTGAAACATTCTTTATCCATCAAACACCAATGAGACTAGAATTGTTTTGCACGAAATCGATATCAAGATCAATGTTACTAATTTTGTCTCGTCGTTTTACATGTCATTTGTATATATCTATATTTATTTCACTGTTTTTAATAAGTGAAATATAATAATAATAATAATAATAATAATAATAATAATAATAATAATAAAAAATTTCCTTTCACATCGACAAGTTGAGACTCGCTAAGAAGTATACAAGTTCACCGAACGACATGAGATGTTCGATCCGAGCGCACTCAGTATTGTTTTCATTACCGTTCTAACTCAAGAATCATGACTCGTACAGAAATGTGGTTGGTCTCGTATCAAAATTTGGACTTCCCGTATCATTTCATCCGCTGGATGTTTGTACTTTTCTTCAATAATAACGTTTTCGCGCATGGTCGTTATTTAGGACGTCAAAATGTAGACGTAAATTTTAGGCTACAATTTATATCGTCCACATTAAATCAAACTAAATTACAAAATAACCATCACATTCATAAGAGTTCTGGGAATAACTGAAAAAAGCTCACTTTTCTCAGAACACGACCAGTGAAGCTATCGTTGAGAAACCTGTTAAATATTTGCGCGTGAAACACGACGGACGAGCCAAATAGCCCCGAGCCTTGCGAAGTTGGTAACAGCTAGCGGAGGCTGGCAAACGTTGTTCTGCCCTTTACCCGTAGTAAACATTTAAGTATATTTTTGTTCGCCTCAGTGATCCTTGCAAAGTTCGTCAAAATGTCGATTCGCCCTCTTCATTCATTAAATTTCACTTTTACTTTCCAGACTGGATAATTCTATTGCAGCATTTTTCAAATCATCATAGTGTTTCCGTACATTCTTCGCAAGCTCCGTCGAGGAAATTCCATGCCGTTTGCGAATTCAAATCAAGGCTTTGAATGTTATTTCGACGCAGTGTTGAAGTATTTTGGAATGTAGTATAGTAGAACCCCGCAAATCAGAAATTTTCGGATAATAAAAACAAAATTCGGGATAAAGGGGAAAAAATTAAATCCATATTTGTAGGGTAAAGAAAGGTTTATAATTACTGTATATCTGAACAATAAATTATTAAAACAAGTAGTCCAAATGAAATGTTCGTTGAATTGGTAACTATGGTGTATATCACATGTTTACGTAGTAGTAATTATTACTTAGAGAAACTTGCAAAATCGGCAATCTTCTTTTGCCGTAATGAACTGAATCTGCTTGATGGATCGCGACGCCACGTTGCCATTTTCTCACATCGCACGCTACCTTGCATTGTGTTTGGTAATCCTACAGATGTATTTGTATATGTACGGTACATTTGTTCCCCCAGAAAATCTGAACCGGAACACACTACACCCCCAATTAGTTCGGACACCGGGGTTCTACTGTACTACACGGAAAACCAATCCAACATTTTCCCATTTCTTTTTTCATGTTTACAGGTTTCACTTGCTTCAAACGTTTCGCTAGAAAACATAATTATTTTATAATTCGCAAAATATTAAAATGTCCGAATCTTGTAGCTATTAAGGAATCGTTCCATGATTACCATCTTGTAGGTCAAAGTCGTTTTAATGAAAGATTACTTCGGTTTTTATCTAAATCGATCACGGTTACTATGTTCCACCGATTAAAGAAAACAGAAATTCGTTCCGGCAAACGCTAAAAAGTGGATAAAGGAATTTCTAATATCCCATTCATGGCATCATTAAGCACAAGATTTAAATTATGAGCAGCACAATGCACTAACAATGCATTGTCAAAGCTTAAATAAATAAAACAGAAAAATTGAACTTTTCGTTTGTGATATAGTTCAGAATTTTTTTTTCCTGGAGTTGTAGACTGCGAATTTACACAACACGGCAAACTTAAACGCGAAAAATTGCATAAAACGCTGAATTTATTTATTTGTTATATTTTATAAATAATTTTTGTTTTAGCCGGTTCAGCTTTTAAAATTACGAATACCATATTTTCAATTACAAACGTAGATCTCAAGTTTTAAGCTGGTTTTAAAGTACGGTATATGTAATACTGAAAATTACTTATTAGGCCACTTTTTATGTTTATTAATAATAAAGAATAATTATTATTTTAAATCAATGTAGCTTTTAGTTTAAAATAACTTGAAAATAATGTGATTCCTTCTTGGCACAACTTATCCTCAATGTGGAAATGAAGCCTTTTCCCCCACCCACAAGTTTTCAATTTTTTAAAAAATACTTCCAGTAAAATCTAAAACTTGAAATTTTTACTGAAGTTTGGTATGATAGCGGTCTAGCATGTGTGCAATTTGCAGATTTTCATCTGGTCCCACAACAGAGATATTACAGTTCAAAATTTGGAAAAATCCAAAATTCCAATTTTCAAGAGGATGTAATTTTCAAGTGGTAAGTTATATATCAATGATATTTTACAGAAAGTAACAGTAAGTATTATGTGTAAAATCACAGAAAAAATTAGGCTGTGATTCTATTCCTTTGAGAAATTACTTCTGAAAAGCGAATTTCATTCATTCGTGTTCCATAGATTTAATTGCAAATATTTCCCAAATAAGAACATAGAAGACAGGTAAATAATATTTAGACTTGTAGGCCAGAGTATACTGAATCAAATGCGTTTTTATTCTAGAATGCTAGAACAACCTAGAGCTGAGTAATTTAGAAAAGAGTAAATGTCTGCAAACGCGAAAATGGCCAGCATTTGTACACCAGGTACAATAAAAAAAATTAAATGTGTTTCTGAACAGTCAAAAACGTAAGGAAATTTACGTTCAAAATATAAATTTTTTTGACATGGTCAAGCGACCAATTTATTAAATTCTGGACCACTTAATATGGATTAACCCCAATAAGTGAACCAGTGTCCGGTAGGTTAGGTTTGAAATGTTCGCAGGGAAAATCCCACAGAAATGATGAGAGCAAAGTGGTTTTGCATGTTTTTGAAACTATACAGGTTAAAAATCCGACAAGGTCTCTGCGATAGGTGGAAGAAATGACAGTTGAATTGACAGGTGTCAATGTCGGAAGTGTTGGTAAAATCTACAATTAATAACAGGTCATTAGAAAGGTAAATACTCCATGTAACAGAAATAGAGCAAAACCGTGCCGGGCGTGTGCGCCGAATTTATCTGCCAATTGCAATCACTGTCTCCTATATTATTTCAGTAGTATACCTTCCCTTTGCAGCTCACACACAACCAATCTTAATAAATGAGGTCTCTAAAGAGAATTTCAGAGATGTGATGAATTACACATTAACTTTAAAATGAAACGTTCCTCACACCGTAATCTACAGGATGACCATTTTATTACATTTTTGCTGGTTTGACGCTTCTTGATTCTACTCCACCTGTTCAGAGCTTGTAGAATCTGCAACTGTATGAAATTACAAATTACTTGATATTCTATGTGATTGAATTACACGGGTGTACCTCTTTGCTCAATAATAAAGTGAAATTAGAATAGTTTGTATTGACAAGGGTGTGCTATATTGTTATCAATTACAAGGTGACATAGAAGAATTGACGGAGGATAAAAGGATATTGAAGAAAAATATATATTACAGGCTTATATGGAAACCCAAGGCCTTACGCTCCGAAAGCAACTAAAGGAAGAACATAGAAATGGAAAAACAAGGAAGAGGGTGGGGTATAGTATGCGAGTTCTCGCATGGGTACGCTAGTATACATAATTTTTGTTCGAGGGAACGTACTGCGAACATTAAAGAAAGTTTCGAATGTGGTTAATGATTTGAGCTCGCCTAATTTTAAAAGAACTACCTTGCGAAGGCACATCGTATAGCTCGACCACGCGAAGAATGAAGGTGATGATTGCAGCGCGTCGTGCAACTAACAATGTAAACACGGCTCTATACAGTCAGTTTCGCTAACAAAAGTCGCGAGGAGCATGAAGCGAGTTGTTTATTGGTGTAGCTTTGGGAAATACGAGTTCTCGTCGAGGTGTGACACTTCACAGGCAGGAAAGACGCCTTGCATACAATGTAATTAAATTTTGTGATAGTGAAAAATACGGACCTAAAATACCTCTTAGGAAGCACAATCAAACGCGCAGCAGCAAGCTTAAAGTTATGTGAAAACACGAAACGCAAAATTCAAAAAGAAGGATGTAAAACAGAGAAATGGTTTTTTGATAAGATCGCCGAAACGTAAGTATTTATAAGTATAAGAAACGCAAGTCATAAGTATTTAAAATATTCTTCATTACAACATTTTAGAGTATTTGGATGTAGAGCATATTATAGAAATGATGATATATCCAGAAAAAAATTGATGAGAGCAAAACAAGCTACATTTGTAGGTTATTCGAAAAATAGAAAAGCTTATCTTCTTTTTGATGTAGGAGATGATAAAATCATGGGAGTAGAGATGTAATATTTTTAGAAAATGAGAAAGAATTAATAAAAGAAAAAGATTGTCATTTAGAAAATTGTAATTGGTTTGCAATTTCTAATAATACAGTACCATCGACTAATGTAGAAACAAATATTGAAGATAGAAGTGTTGAGGAATATTCATTACAGTGGTAGTTGCTTCTTAAATAATAAGAATTTGATTTGGTATATATTCTGAGAAGTTACTTTAGTTAAATTAAATGATTTATAAGTATATGAATGTTACAGTACACATTTTCTGCCCATCAAAGGAATTCAATCAAAATTGAATCATTCTGCAGAGAAAAATAAAATTTTGTTTCTTCCAATACGAGGTGTAGACATGTCCAAATTCAGTTAAAATATTAATTGGGAAGATACCAGATTTGTGACAAAATAAATCGCGCCTTTCCCGAAACAGTTTGGTAGGGTCCCATTTTTAATTTGATTTGAGTGTCCTTATATCACCGTCTCTGTCGCTTCGGCTGTAAACATACAGTGGGGCGCTCCTGTAAATATTCTCAACTTGGTCAAGTTATAAATGTAAGTACTCTGATAATTAAGCAAATTATCTGCATGTTGTGGCTGATATTTTGGATGTATTTAAGAAATAAAAGTGAAAATAGTATGTACGACAGTTCTTTCTGAGACACGGCATTTGCTTATGATGGTGGCGCAAAAGGCGCAGCCAATCACTATCTGTGGCGGAGGGATGCACACAGTTTGTTTACATGCGGAAAGTGAAGTTAGATGTGAGAGCGAACGACCTGGAGGGTCAATCAATTCCATAGATTAGGTGGGGATTTAGAACAAAGAATGTGTAGCAGCAAAAGTATTAGAAAGGAAAATAATTTTCTCCACCTCCATCTATTCCAGAAAGTAAAATGAAATGTGCTTCTATGAAGGTCAGTGTAGAAGTACGTTTACTATTTTATTCCGGGAAGTGAAAGAAACCATGGACCTGTGATGAGAATATTTGCTATATTAGCAGTGGCGTAGCGTGTCTCCTGCGTTTGGGGATGCTCAACAATAATGCGAACTGAAGACATCGTGATTCTAAATGTTCTCTAGAATCTACGTTATTGAAACAAATGTTACACTACTTCAACAGATTTATGTCAGGAGACTTTTTAAAAGCAAATTATGAAATAGCTCCGCTTTAGTTCTCACGCGCGATTGACAATAAGACCACTTGTCTTAAATAATAATATAATACCAAAATAAAATTTAATATATTTAAGTCAGAATTCAACTTCCTAGATATTAATTGAGAATTAGTAGGCAAGCACTATATCTACTGATTGTGCTCATGACCAAGCACGGAATCACGAGTGAGAAAGAAAAATATGTCTCTGACAACCTCAAGTGTGCTGCGCTCTCGTACACAAACGAGCAACTTGCTCTCATAAGCCTTTGTCACCAGCAGTATGCTGCCCATATGCTAGCTTTTCGGGACTCGAGAATCCTGGGGCAGGGGTGAAGAGGGGAGGGGAGAACCTCGCCGTCTGCGCATGCGTCATTGCTCGTCGCAACTCGCGGCAGACGCTGGAAGCATTTTAGCGTCCAAACAATCAGAGGCCAGCTTGTATAAACGCGCGGAATTCAATCATAGGAAATCACTACAAAATAATACAAAACGTGTTTCGCTGAATGTGTTTCACTCATTTGGAAGATTATCAATATAATATTAAGGCTTCTTTGATTAATATTTCACGTGGGGATGCTCAGCATCTTAGCGTTCCCTGACGCTACGCCACTGTATATTAGACCCAATTTACATGCTTCCTTTCGACGAAAAATTCCAGAGTTGTAGCTGGAATGATTGATTCTGTTTCTGGGCACGTCAACTGCTATGCTCAATATCTCCGTTAGCATAGTAAAAGTTTTATCACAAGAGGTGGCGTTTTCCTCCCTGCTTTATGGTGAAGTCTGACATGAACCTAAGGTCCAATTAATTTAAGATGGTGATTGAGAGTTGTGTATGATGTAAGGACGCCACTCCCGTTTCCAAGAAAGCTTCTAATCAGAGTGAAAACTGTCGAGTCATGTCGCTGAACTGCCACTGACGAATTGGAAACATGAGCACCGTGCAGCGAACCTTTCTTCCCGTCACCCGCGTTTCTGCCTTCTGTTCTATGTTGATAAGCTGTGTTGAGGATAGGCATTGGCGTTCATCGTTCGAGTTGTGTGTGTTTTGTGATAGAGCCTTTTTGTGATCGTCGGTTTTTACTTAATTTTCTGTAATTTTTTGTTATTTGTTTTTATGAGTTTTAATTTATATTACCATTGACTTGACAAAGTCCGAATCACAACGGACGAAGAGGCCGCCCCAGAAAACGTTCTGAAATCCCAGGAAATCTGGAAAAGGTGTAATATTATACAAACAAGCTCGTGCTACTGTGAAGGAGTTCGGGAGTATTTTGTAAGGGAGAAAGACAATGCAAGTCCTTTGATTCCCGTTTCGGAAGTTCTTGACCGATCAGCTGTATTGAAAAATCAGCAAGAATGAATACGGATGTCAAAATTGGCAAGCAGAAATTAGACGCAGACGAGATAGGACCATCTTAATATGGGCCAAAGTAAAAGAGTATGTTGCAAGAAACCGACAATTACTTTATCTGAAGAGGAAAGGTTTCTGACTGAGGCAGTAACCAATCTAACATCGTGAGAATGGCGAAATGCTGAACATACCAAGAAAATGATTATAGAACTCTTGGGAGGAAGGAAATCAAGAAAGAAAACGACTCTGAAACTGAAGAGCTCATTATTAAACTAGAAAAATAAAGTAGCTCGAGTGGTGGTCCTAGACATAGCATGTGACAGTGAAAGTGGCAGTAACTCAAACGAGCGGTGTATTTCCTATCCCCATATAAATTAGTGTAAATAAGTGTTATGAAGTAGAGTCATATTTATATAAGTTAGTGAAGAACGTAATACGTAGTCGCTCTAGAACCAGCTGCTGCTTCATACAATGATTTGGTTACTTTTATAAGTATTTTCGTGTCCCGGAAGCACGTGCTCAGTCGTGGCAATCCTATACTAAATTAAAGGATGGCCGTGGCTAAGTGGTACGCAACCTGGCAACGTCGCTTTCCTCCACGCGCAATTGTCAGTCACCTACACTTCATTTCATCGGACTCTCGAATATCCACTGAACTCGATTATCCGAAAAAACTATTGTTTCAGGGACATTTAATAAAAGTACATAAAATTATTAACATACTGCTTTTTTAACTCGCATTCACCTGTGTTTATATTACACTTTTTCTTAGTTGGATAAGTATGTTTTGGAACACTCAACATATCATTTGAGATCCAATGAGTACAGGTCTCAATATGTAGAGCGCGAATTTGTCAAACCAAAGATTTCGTTGAAGGATTATAAAAATAAAAGTTAATCATTGTTTTTATGCAAAAACTATTTTGCTGTGTCCTAATTAAATCACCATGCAATATTAGGGCAATCTTTAGCGATAGCCATCAGTTGAATCTGTTCTCAGTATAAAACAAATACTAAATAGCTTCAGTTAATTGAGCAAATTCTACGAATTCGTGAATTCACTGTTAAATATGAATTAAATCTAAATAAGTAAATTATTGTTCACATAATATATGTATACACACACACACATACAGAACGAGTCACGTAACTTTAGTACTTCCCGCAGTTTTTAAACGGTTGAAGTTATTGCAATGCAATTTTCACGAAAGTACGTGAGGGAATGGGGCTAATTGATACACGTATTCACTTCTATTTTATTATTTGTAATTTATGAGATATTGAGGTAACTTTGTTTTCAAATAGAACTATACATTTTTAAGTGTCATGGGCGTAAAAAGACGAATCAAATGATAAACATATTGTAATTTGTTAGATAAGCATTTTTTGAATAATTTTGAAGCCTTGTGCTCAATTTTCCTTCCCCGAGCGCGCGTTTGCAGGGGAAGCGTTGCGTGATCTAGTGTGGCGGACTGCTACATTCATGTGTTAAACATGAGTCGCAAAAAAATCAAAATTACTAAAAAAAATATAAATAAATAAAAAATTTTAAAAAATGCTTATTTAACATATGACAATATGTGTATCATTGGATTCGTCTTTTTACGTTCATGATAGACTAAAAAAATGTGTAGTTCCATTTGAAAGTTACCTCAATATCTCGGAAAATACAAGTGATAATATAGAAATGAATACATGTGTTAATTAGCTCTATTTCCTCGTGCACGTCCGTGAAAACTACGTAGAAATAACTTCAACCATTCAAAAACTGGAGGAGGTGCTAACGTTAAGGTGGCTCCACACATTCGGCATTCGCCGAACAGCGAGCTACTACTCGCCCGATCCCGAGTAGTGGATGTGTTCGGCGAATGTTCGCTCCCTTTGACGTGTGCACAAGAACAACACGCGGCGGGTAGGGCGAGCTCCGAATGTTCGTCATTCGGCAAATAGCAAGCGACCCATTCACACTACTCGGGATTCGGCGAGCGGTTGTTCCCTGTTCGCCGAATAGCGAATGTGTTGAGCCGCCTTTTACGTGACTCATCCTGTGTGTTTGTATGTATGTAATTCGTTCATTATATTGAATACCTAATATGTACTTTATATATTTTAATAATTTGTGAATATAAAAATATATACTTTATATTGAACATATAATTTTAAAAATGAAATAGCAAAATTGTTTGTATACATTTAGTTACATTCAACTAAGGAGATTAAAATAAATATAAAATTATGTTGTTCATGCTTTTAAAATGTATTATACCTTGTGTCGACTGACCTAAAATGGCGTCGAGTGATGAGTTAGAGCGGCAAGATTTTGAATTCTTTAAAACGAAACAGTGTGCAAATACACCGAAGACTGGGAAGCTACTTTTGCATGGATTATCAACAACGAAACCGACAGAACAAATACGACGGCCTACCGTAAATTGTGTCGGATGTCGTTCACAATTGAATAAAATGGAATAAAAGCTGTCACGGCTCACTGCTGTCACAGCTCGCAAGCACAAAATGGTTATTTATGTATCAAGGGCGTTAAGTAGATGTTTTTGTCCCGAGGGCGACTTCTAAACCCGAGGGCCTCTGGCCCGAGGGGTTGGAAGTCGCCAGAGGGGCAAAAGCATCTAGTAACGCCCGTGGTGAATACAAAACTTTATGGTTTTGTCGTTGCTGAATAAAACGAGAATTCGAAACATTTTATATTTCTGGCATCTAAAGGGAAAAAACGCATTGTAATAGTCATTAGTCAATATGACGTCAGATAAACAAAACAATGTATATCTAATTACTATTACATAATCAGTATGGGACTGTTTTGTTCATACAAAATGTGAAGTTCCTGCGGAAATTCTCGCAAAAGCTAACAAAACTACGGACAGTGGTTTCCATTAAAACCTCTAGAAATATATGAAACTGTTATGGTGTATTTTAGAGTTACCAGTGTGAATAACAGTGTTAATTGCGCTGATGAAACGGTACTTTTGGGTTATTAATATTATTGCCAAAAATTTTTTTAGAATATGTCATAACACCAAAAAATTACATTTTGAGGATATTAGCCGACGTGTCTTATATATCATGTGACTGCTACTAGTACTGCTACTCAAGAATATAATTATGTCTTTAAAACAGGTGATAGGTAACAGTGAAATGTGAGTGACTGATGGCAATTATAAATTCACGTAAACATTCCTACAATTGAAATTTCCATATCAATGAAGCGTAATAAGGTTTATAACGATTATTTTACTTATTTGAGCATTACGCCATTTATTTATAGTATTTTCTTGCATCTTAACTTTAAAACATCGAATTCATAGAAATGTTGTATGTGTTGTGTTGGTACTAGAGCGGGCCATAAAGTATTCAAACGACCCTAGGGCCTAGAACATCAGAAATGCCTGCAAGGGTATTAAATATGCCATTACGTGTTTTGTTTCAGGTCCGTAAACACACAACAATGAACTAGTGAACCATAAAAAACATTTTGATAACGGGAAAATAGCTTCCAGCAACAAGCGAATCAATTCGTTTTTCATAGTTTCACTCCTCTTCCTTTTCTCTTTCAGTGAGAAGGTGACTAGTCGAAATGGCTGACTTACCATGGGATCAAACAACATTTCTTTCCCGGATCACGACTGCGGTATGAAGTTAATGAAGCAACTTTTTTATGATTCAGAAATTGTAAAAAAGACCTCTTGTGGAAGAACCAAATCATCCGCTATTGTCAATGAGATTTTGTATCCTTTTTCCATTGCGTTGATTTTCAATGATCTTAAAATTGGAATTCCATTTTCTCTCTCTACTAACGCATCAAACAAGGGAAATCGCAAAATGTATCCCATTGTTACACAGAGCGCTCAAAAAGCCTCTTCGCAGTGGCCGCCTGCCCACCCTACCATCCTTCACGGGGAAACGGCAACATCGCGGGCTCCTTCAGTGCGACGGCGTTCGAATGTTATTCTCTAAAGCGCGCTCGTTGCAAGCAAGCAGTTGTTGGATACGAAGAATACGATCACGTATTTTTATTTCAAGTGACACATTCAGTTTGACTATGCACAAGTTGTTTGTTGTCACATTATAACTGTTAGAATGCTGACACTACGTGTATTTTTGTGTAACATGTGCTTCGAGCAAATAATAAGTACACGGATGACGTGAAACAAATGTGTGACGAAATTCCCAGAAACGGTATAATTTCAAAAGAGCTATGGCCGCCCAGGTCACCAGATCTCACATCTGATTTCCTATTTCTGGGGAGCAGCTAAAGAAAATGTCTACAGAACTTGTCCCAAGACCATTGAGGAATTCAAAGACTCAATATCTTTGTATGTAATGTCCATATCGCAAGAAACTTTAAAATAGTTTTCGATAATAAATGTAAAGGGGTAACGTTTTGCCTTCAAAAGTCCGGTAAACATTGTCAACACAGGACGTAATAACACAATTATAAAAAGTAAAATATATTCTGTTTATTTCAAATGCCTTTTACTTTAGTGTCGCTAATTTTTTCACTGCATTTCATGTTTCACATCACACTCCTTTGTTGCTGTTGCGTAAAGGACCAGGGAGAAGGCGCCGTCGCTGATTCAGCCCGCGATGTTGCCGTTTCCGCATAAAGCATGGTGGAGTGGGGAGCCAGACACTGCGGAGACTTTTTGAACGCACTGTACAATATTTTACTTGTGAAGGACTGAAAATTTTAGATTTTTATGATTTTTGAAGATCCTACACATCAATAAAAAAATCAGCTGTGTCGAGTTCTTAGTGTGATAATAAAATTGGAAAATTAATGTTTCAGCTTACTTAGCAGATAATCCATCTGCTAATTATAGAGTGAACAAATCTGTTTACAAAAATTATTGCTGGAAAATGGCATTATAACTGCTCATTGCAATAATCACATTTTGCATAATAGCGCAAAAAATGCATTAAAGCAGTTATCTTCTGGTATCTAAAATGTAGTGCTGAAAGTTTATGCCTAATTTTCGAATTCTGCAAAGAAACGAGAAGAGTTTAAATTAGTTTTGCGAGTCAGAATTCCATTTGCGCCTTGTTCCAACACGTGGGTTAAATTTGTTTAAAGGGATCAAAAGAGTTCTTTTACACTGGATCCTCTAGAATCGCATTTTCTCTTGGATCTGATGAGTGCCATAAGTTTAACTGAAACCTTCTTTCGGATCAGAACTAGCGGTGCTACAGAATGGCACAGGCTTTTCCGTATTAGTTTTCTATTTCCTTTAGTTCCGGCTCACAATTTGGAATTGCCACATACTCGTGCTAGCTGCCATCTATCGCCGCCCAAATTACATTTTCTTAATTTTTCGGTTTCCTAATGATAGAACGATATATGGGTCATTCCATATTAAATCAACACAGTTTTAATTGAAATTTTACCTCACCATTTTAGATTCAGATTGAAATTTGACACATAGGTAGTATGCATGGAGAATAAGGAAACTACAAATTTTGAGTAAAATATTTCCACCCGTTTCTTAAATATAGCCATGTAAAATTTTGCAAAATTGGGTACCCGAAAATGTTTGAATTGATGTAGAACCTCACCAAATTAAGATAGAGAGCTGAAACAGGTGTCATTTTGCAGCTTTCTCTATGGCCTTTCATAAGATATACAACTCAATAGGGGTTGCGTTCAAAAAGTTTTTCAAATTTGAATTTAAATTTTGATTTTGAGTTTTTTCAAAATGCTCATCTTCAAAAAAATTGAAAAAATTCTATAATAATCCTTGTACATTTCCAAACAGATAGTGCAAGTTTAAAAATGGGATTGCAATGGGTTCATATGGTAATCTTTATTTAAAATGCACAATATTTACATACTCTCGATATTACTGATTTAAAATGCATTTTATTTCAATTTATAAGCCCTAATATATAAAAATTATTAATTTAGTGTTTTTATTGGCGAGTGTGTTGTGTTTTGTTGTTATTATGATTATTATTATTAGACCGCGGAATGTCATGCAATTGAATATTTTTAATGACTGTGCATATCGAAAGGAAATGTATATAAATTAACCTATCACCAAAAATAAAACAAATCAAGGTCACCATTCAGTTGATGAACCAGATACATGGGAACCTAAATATTTAAGCGAAATGAAACGTTGAGGAATGATCACCAACTTTGAGCACCGTCAGCTGGTTATTTATCATCATGCAAAGGGTTAATGATGCCCAAAATTTGGCAAAATGACATTAATGAAAAAAAACCAGTGAGTTACGATGTCATGGTCCATCAATGAATAGGCGATTGAACTGCAACACGGATGAGAATGTCCGAAGACTTTCTGATCCAGAAGAGAATCTTGTGAAAATAATAAAGAAGGGCCCTCGTGTTAATGCACCAAAAGTTACTCCACAGTTATAAATTGGAATTGGCAAGAAACTAAATCCCGAAACCGTGCGAAGGGTACCAAGGAGGTTCAATTTCCCTAGCCGCGTTGTCAGAAGAAAGTCATTTCTAAGTTGAATGAGAAATACCCGAAAAGATCTGATCTCGATCCACTTCTCCACAAAAATCAGGAATATATGCACTAAAATATAATGCATACATTAAAATACGCATTTAAACTAAAAAATTGCACACATGCAAAATAAAAATAGAGTAGATTATTTTTGGTGATAGATAAAGTTATATACATTTCCTTTCGATATGCACAGCCAAAACATTTGCAATTGCATGAAGTTCCGCGGTCTAATAATAATAATAATAATAATAATAATAATAATAATAAGAATAAGAATAAGAAGAAGAAGACTAAGAAGAAGAAGAAAATTCATAACAATAAAACCCAACACACTCGCCAATAAAAAACTCCAAATCAATAATTTGTATATATTAGGGCTTATAATTTGAAATAAAATGCATTTTAAATCAGTAAAATCTAGAGTAAGTAAATATTGTGCATTTTAAATAAAGATTACCATATGAAACCCATTGCAGTCCCATGTTTAAACTTGCACCATCTGTTTGGAAATGTACAAGGATTATTATAGAATTTTTTCAATTTTTTTGAAGATGAGCATTTTGAAAAAACTCAAAATCAAAATTTAAATTCAAATTTGAAAAACTTTTTGATCGCAACCCCTATTGAGTTGTATATCTTATAAAAGGCCATAGAGAAAGCTGCAAAATGACACCTGTTTCAGCTCTCTATCTTTATTTGGTGAGGTTCTACATCAATTTAAAAATTTTCGGGAAGCCAATTTTGCAAACTTTTACATGGCTGTATTTCAGAAACGGGTGGAAATACTTTTACTCAAAATTTGTAGTTTTCTTATTCTCCATGCATGCATACTACCTATGTCGTCAAATTTCATCTGAATCTGAGATGGTGATGTAAAATGACTGTGTTGATTTAATATGGAATGACCCATATTAATTTTAGAATATTAAAGAACACAAAACCTCGTCCTAAATGGCAATTTACTTTGAAAAATTTGGAGCCGTTTAAAAAAATGGCGTTCAAGCGCTACTAGAAATGCAAAATTTGAAGCTCTTTTTCTCAAAAAGTTTTTGAGTTTTCGAAACACTTCATTTGAAGTCATCTGAAGCACTTTAACCTACAAATACAATAGTGTTTACAAATTACTGGTTATGTGCATATTAAAGGCGTGAGAGATCTTTAAAAAAAATTACATTTGTTGTAATTTTTGAAAAAAAAAAAACAATGACAAGAACCTCCAATGACAAGAACTCAACTGCCAGAAAAACCGTGGCAACAAATTTCCATTTATTACCAAAGGACCGCTACCCACAGGGCATTATCTGTTAGTTGTGTGTGTGTGTTTGTGTGCACGCGCGCGTGCGCGTGTGTGTGGCTTTTCCAGCTTCAGGGGAAGTCAATAATCGACTACCTGTGCCGGGTACCCACTATGTCCCTCACGGGAACATACATTAATCTACATACTGGACACTGATACTCTCATGGGCTTCTTGGTCTGTGGTACACAGACTATCAAGACCTTCGCGACACGTACATGAAAGACAAGGCACAAACAACCATGCCCATGACAGAACTCGAACCCATGATCCTTCCAACCGCAGCATCAAGTCGGCACATACTCTAGCCACCTTTGCCATCCAGGTCAGCAGGACATTATCTATTGGTCGTGTACTATTATTATGAGATGGAGATTATGTGGATGACAACACAGGATCTTGTACTTGGACTGTGGGTCATCTTCACAAGGTTTTGAATCCCTGAAGTTTTAATTAGTGACAATCCTGGCACATTAAAAAAATGAGGGGTTTGACACGTTTCTCCCAGAACATGGTGTAGAACATCAATTCACGACACTGCTTTGGCCACAAGGATATGGAGAAGTCGCGAGAAAACATCCATTTTTGAAGAGGCTTTGCATTGCCCAAGCTGAAGGTTTACATTGGAAGGACGAATTTTACCTATTGGCTTGTCGTGAAACACCACACTCACCTACTGGAATCGCACCTTCAGAACTCATGTTTGGCCAAAAAATAAGCTCAAAACATCAGATCCATAACTACTCAAAGATGTAAGTTTTGACCTCAACATGTTTGTCACTTCGCATAGCTCTATATACTCTTTGATACTTCGATTTCTTTATGCATATATAATCTGTGGTGGTCGCCCGCGCTCCTTTAAAAGAACCGCCACAGGAACGGGGCAGCAAGGCGGAAAGTTCGCCCCAGGGTTCCTTCGGCGCCCGGGAGAGCGCGTGCGGTTTGGAACCACAGGGCCCGTTACGCTCCAGTCGGCACCATAGGACTCGCTCCCGACCCTACGGGCGGGTTGGCCGGCGAGCTTCAGCCCCGAGGGGGTATAAATACCCCCCGCCGGGAGCGGCGAGGCAGTTCGAGTCTTCCCGGCATCGTGAGTTCTTCGCAGCGGTTTTTGAGGCATCAGAGTCGACTACGCTACGCCCCCGGATCTCTCTCTTTGGACCACTTCGGACCTCGGCGACTCCCTCGGCACTTCTCCTGGACTTCACAACGGCCTACGCGCTTCCCGGTACATCTCCTGGATATTGAAGATTTGGCAACGACCTGGTTAACTCTATTGATCGCTGGAACATTGTTTATGCCGAGTAATTGCTCCTTTGTCAATAAACTTATTCTAACGGATCTTCTGGTTCTTTTTGGTCACAACAAAACTGGCGACGAGACAAAATGGAGGCCAGCGAGCAAATGACAAAAATGATAACGCTCCTACAACAACAATTGCAGCAGCAACAGCAACAACAGCAGCAACAGGCGGCGGCACAGCAACAACAGGCGGCGGCACTCCAGCAGCAGATCTTACTGCAGCAGCAGCAGCAGCATGCGGAAGCACAGAAGCAGCAGGCGGAGGCACATGCGCAGCAGATAGCGGCAATTACAGAAGCAATCAACAGGCGCACTCCCCCGCAGTTCCCGTGTTTCCAGCCGGACACTGAGGAGTGGGCGGAGTATAGTCGGAGATTGGAGCAGCACTTACTTTGCCACCAGGTAGGAGACGCAAAAACACAGAAAGCGTTTTTTTTTGAGTTGTGTAGGAAGCAAAGTGACCGGCCTGTTAGAGAAACTGTTCCCAGAGAAAGACTCGGCAGACATTACTTGGGTAGAGATGAAAGAAAAATTAGATGCTTATTTTAACAAAGTGCCGCATGTAGTTTCTGCTAGGTACAAATTCTTTCAGTGCAGAAAAAGTGAGGGGCAAACCCACAGTGAGTTGATTACGGAGTTGTCGGGACTCCCACGTCATTGTCAGTTTAAGTGTCCGCCATCAGAAGTAGAAACCTCATGCGCGGAAACATTAATTAGAGATATGGTGGTGCTACACACACCGGAGGACAAAATTAGATTCTTGGCATTACAAAGTGGTAACCCAACATTAGAAGAAGTGAGGAATTTGTGCAAAACATACGAGTTGACGTGTGAAGCAGCCCGAGAAATTAGGTCAGGGGCACAAGTGTGCCAAGTGAAAAACCGCAATCGGTCTAGATCAAGGGACTATAGCACGGACAGTGATATCAGTGAAAACAGTGATTACAAATCGCGAGTGCAGAGAGAGAAAAGAAATAATCAAGGGAGATTGAGAGATAGCAGTGATAGTGAGGGGGATAGCAAGTTGCATACAAACACAGAAATAAAAATGCGGGAAGAGAAAAAAGTGACAGTGACAAAATACGGGGGAGCAGAAAAATGAAATCGTGCAGAAGCTGTGAGAAAAGCCACGCAAGAGATAAGTGTATGTTCAGACAAGCACAGTGCTTTTGGTGTAGGAAAATAGGTCACATTCAGGAAGTGTGCGGAAAAAAGAAACAGTCGAAACGGTATAAAAGAAGGGAGGATGCCAAGGAAATAGACAATATCAACGAAATTCTCAACAGTGAGGGGCAAGAGAAACTTATGGTTAAAATTAAACTGGGTGACCAGATGGCAAATTTTTTGTTAGATACTGGGGCACCGGTCACATTGATTAATCTGGAAACCTATCACAGATTAGGCGCTCCCAGATGTTCAAAAGTGTGCAGGCGATTGACAGGTTTCGGCAAAAATCCTATCAAGGTATTAGGCATAATAGCTGTTGTGGCTTCCTACAAGAAAAAACATTCTAAAATAGAAATTATTGTGGTTGACAGGTATGATGTAACTAATATCCTCGGGTTAGACTCTTTTCATAAGTTAGGCTTCAGTGTAGTGGACCAGATTAATCAGATCTCAGCAGAAGAAGGACAGATAATCAGTGAACTACAGCAAGAATTTGCGGTAGTTTCTCACCTGGCCTGGGAGAGTGCAAAAATTTCCAAGCCAGCATTCAACTTAAAGAAGGTTTCAAACCGCGCTTTATGAAAGCTAGACCAGTTCCATGGGCCCTGAAAGAAAAAGTCAAAGAAGAACTTAGAAGACTCGAGGCGGATGGCGTCATATCACAGGTTGCTACAAGCCAGTGGGCCACACCGCTAGTATTAGTAAAAAAACAGAACGGATCAGATTGTGCGGCGATTTTAAAAGCACCGTCAATCAGCAAGGTGAAGTTGAGCAGTTCCCCATCCCCAGACTGGAAGACCTCTTTCACAGATTGTCCGGGGGGCAGCGATTTTCAAAAATTGACTTGCGGGATGCATACCTACAGATACCGCTAGACAAGCAGGCGAAAGAAGTGTTGGTGATCAACACCCCGTTAGACCTCTTCCGCTACAACAGACTTCCCTTTGGCATCAACTCGGCAGCCGCTTTGTTCCAACGCTGCCTGGAGCAGCTGACAGCTGGTCTGAAGGGATGCTGCAACTATTTGGACATTATCGTCACGGGGACTACAATAGAAGAGCACAAAGAGAATCTGAGAGAATTGTTCAGGGTTTTAAAAGAAAGTGGACTCAAAGTGAATTATGAAAAATGTGAATTCTTCAGAGAACACGTGACATTTTTGGGACATGTGCTAGATCGCACGGGAATAGCCCCCACCCGCCAGCACGTTGAGGCTATCTTGCAGTTACTGCCCCGACAAATTTGAAACAGTTACAAGCCTTGCTAGGGAAGATCAATTATTACAATAAGTTCATAAAAGATTTTTCGGCTATCGCGGCCCCAATGAACAGACTACGGAAGAAAGCAGTTAAATTTGAATGGTCAGAAGAATGCACTAAAGCTTTGGGCAAATTAAAGGAAGCACTAGTACAGACGGTCAAGTTAAACCATTTCGTCCCAGGGAGAGTCACCACGGTAGCAGCTGACGCTTCGGACTACGGGCTGGGGGCGGTCCTCTCTCAAAAGGATGAACATGGAGTGGAGAGACCGATCGCATTCGCGTCCAAGTCCTTAAATAAGCACCAGAAAAATTACTCGCAGGTCGAGAAAGAGGCACTTGGGATCGTCTTCGCGGTAAGGAAATCCAACGATTTTCTTTACGGCAGTAAATTCCACATAATAACCGATCACAAGCCCCTGGTGCAGCTCTTTCCACCCAGGGAAGAAGATCCCGGAATGCACCGCCAAGAAACTTCAGAGATGGGCGTTGTTCCTAACTGACTATAACTATCAGATACATTTTAGGAACACCACGCAGCATGCCAACGCAGACGCGTTATCAAGACTACCTGGAGGGCCGGATCGGGAGTTCGATAAAACTGAGGCAGAGTGTCTTCACATCGACAGAGAAGAACGGGAAGGATTGCTGGAGTTTCCGCTTGAAGCGCGGAAAATTGCGGAGGGAAACGGACAAAGATCCAGAGCTGAGATTAATCCGGCGCTACGTCAGGGAAGGTTGGCCCCCGCGTTTACTCAGGAGCAACGCAAGATGGTACAATAAGAAAGACAGTATGGTGTGTAAAGCGGGTGTATTAATGTTGACAGGAGAAGAATTCACAAGAGTGGTTATTCCTAGGAGTCTTCGTAATGCAGTGCTTAAGCTCTTACACGAGGGCCATTGGGGCATAGTGAGAACGAAACAACTAGCTAGGCGTTATTGCTATTGGGAAGGGATCAACACGGACATAGTACAGATGGTGAAAAGGTGTGAAGCTTGCCAGACTAACCAGAGCGCGCCTAGTAGGGATTTAGTAGCGTGGCCAGAACCCAACGAACCGTGGGAACGGGTCCATATAGATTTCGCGGGCCCTTTTTGGAACACGATGTGGCTCATGGTTGTCGACGCGAAATCAAATTACCCGTACATAGTGTAAATGAACAGTACCACGTCCACTCACACAGTAGAGGCATTAGAGAGAATTTTTGTTACGGAAGGATTACCTGGGGCATTAATTTCAGATAATGGTGCGCAGTTTACTTCCGAAGAGTTCAACAGGTTTTGCCGGAGCAACGGGGTGCAGCACATCTGCGCACCGCCATTCCACCCTCAGTCCAATGGGGAAGTGGAAAGACTGGTCAGGACATTTAAAACCGCCATGGCCAAAGCACGGGCAGCTGGAACCCCGAGGTCCAGGGCACTCCTAAGGGTCCTCGCCACCTATCGGGCGTTACCAGGCAGGGACGGTCGCAGCCCGGCAGAGATCCTGCATGGTAGGCAGCCTCGTACATCATTGTCGCTCCTCAGACCAGAGGAGACATACAGGTCTGGAGGTACTGACCCTAAATTCAAGGTAGGTGACAAAGTTTATTGTCTTTCCTTTAAAAAGGATCCGGCTTGGCTACCTGGAATCATTCTAGAAAGAAAAGGCAATAGGCTGTACCTGGTAAAAACAGAAAGGGGTACAGTCGCGAGGCACCAAGGGCAGATTAGAGAGCGAGTATCGCACAATAGGGTTGACGAGATGCAACACGTATCTCCCCAGGAATTCAGGAACAAAGTATTTAAGGAGGTTATATACAGTTCGCAGGAAGCGAGTCCTCAGCCCACCCCCGCAGCGGAGGAAGCGGCCCGCCCAACCGCCGAGCAACAAGCCACGCAGAGCAGCAATGCAGAAGAGTCGACCGGGCAGAGCGACGCCCCAGAGGGTCCAGCAGAGCGGTGCGTTTCGCGCCGTATACGACGCATTTGGGCGCGGAGGGTGTGGTGGTCGCCCGCGCTCCTTTAAAAGAACCGCCACAGGAACGGGGCAGCAAGGCGGAAAGTTCGCCCCAGGGTTCCTTCGGCGCCCGGGAGAGCGCGTGCGGTTTGGAACCACAGGGCCCGTTACGCTCCAGTCGGCACCACAGGACTCGCTCCCGACCCTACGGGCGGGTTGGCCGGCGAGCTTTCAGCCCCGAGGGGGTATAAATACCCCCCGCCGGGAGCGGCGAGGCAGTTCACGGCGCGAAATACAAGGGCTGCCCCGAGTATAAGCGCCGTTGTTTCAGGGGAAACGCGGCCCAGCAGCAGCGCCACGAGCGGCAGCAGCGCGACCGCCGGCGACGCGCCGGCATCCAGGAGCGGCGAGCGGCCGACGCGCGGTCGGAGGCGTCGCGATCTCCCTCACGGGAGCGCACGCCTTCGCGCCGCCGCAGCGCGTCTCCGCCCCCGCAGCCACCGCGGTCGCAGAGACGCGGCCACCAACGCGAACAACGGCCGCAGCGGCGCCAGGAGCATTCCTACGCGCCCGCTGCGGCGCCACGCCCCCGCCAGCAGCGGGAGCGCCCGCCGACGGCCGCAGACGCGGCCCGTGAGGAGCGCGCCGCCCAAGTGGAGCAGCGAAGGCGGACGGCAGAGGCCACACCCGTTCCCGCCTCCCTGAGCGAGCAGGAGCGCGTGATTAACCGCACCATCGACGAGCTCGCCCGCAACGGGCTCGACTTGGTGCGCGTGACGCAGGCGCTTATGCGCGCCGTGTCCGGCCGCGATCCGGCTGAGTGGCCGGCGATCATTCTAAAAGTTGTTGTAACACAACTCCTTGTGCACTCGCACGAGGTGACGGCGGCCGCAGCGGCCGGCGCGACGGATGAGGCACGCTCTTCCTCATCCATGTCCCAAACCTCCCTCGCTCCCTAAATAATGGCTGTTTTTCCTTCTTTTTACAGGACTAGCTGCACCGTCGCATTTTGGAACTGCAACGGCATCTGCTCGCGAGCGAAGCAGTCAGAACTTCACAGCTTTCTCGCTCGGCATAACATTTCTGTCATGATGCTGGGTGAAACATGGCTAAGCCCGCATCTTTCTCTTTCCATTCCAGGATATATCTGCTACCGGAACGACAGAGCGGCACAAGCAGCAAATACGACGGCCTCTCATATAGGAGGCGGAACTGCAATATTAATCAGACGCAGCATAATTCATTATGTTACAGCTCTCCCGCAGCTGCAGCACGCCGAGGCCACTGCTGTCGTCGTACAGACGGAACGCGGGCCGCTGCGGCTCGTCTCTCTTTACGCTCGTCCCGACCGCTCCGCGGAAGCGTGCGCCCAAATAGCTGCAGATATTGCAAAACTAGTTGCGGCAAACACCACTCCAACATTCGTGGCAGGCGACTACAACGCAAAGCACACTGTCTGGAGTTCCCGTATCACTTGCCCGCGCGGCCGTAAGCTGAAAGCAGTTGCTGATGCAAACGGCTGCGAGATTTTTGCTCCCACCACACCCACCTTCTATCCTCATGGGACGAATGGCAAGCCTGATGTTTTAGATATCGCGCTTTGCCATAAGATTCACTTTTCACCTATTTTAACCACTACCTATGAATTATCCTCTGATCACTTCCCAGTAATCGCAGAGATGAGACGCGGCGGCGCGACACTGACTACTGCACCTACGACGCAGAAGAGGCGCACAAACTGGAATCTATTTCAGACGGAGCTGCAGCAGCGCATCCCAGACGCGTCCGCTCTTTCAGATCCGCAGCAGATTGAAACTGGAGCAGCAAAATTCGCCGAAGCCGTGACTGACAGCCTCAACGCAGCAGCAGAGAAGCAACGTTCCTCTAAGAGGGAGCAGCCACTAACCCCGTATCTTGAAAATTTAATTTGCAGGAAAAACAGAGCGCGCAGAGTGTGGCAGAGCACGCGACACCCCGCTGATAAGCGAGAGCTAAATCGATTGAAGCGGAAAGTTGAAATCGAACTAGCAGAGTTTCGCAATCAGAAGAGGGAAAAATTTCTTTCAGGTCTCAAACCGGAAGATAATTCACTGTGGAAAATCACGCGCATGCTTTCCAGGAAGCCTATTACGGTGCCGCCGTTGCAAATCAGCCCTGGAGAATTCGCTGAGTCGAACGAGGCGAAGCGGAGCTCCTCGCTAATGTTTTAGAATCTCAGTTTCAGCCGGTCGAGGAGGCGCCGCCAATACCGCACGTTGTAGAAGTGCAACAAACGGTGATGGCGGCACTGCACGCGCCCGCCGACGAGCCGAGTTTCACAGATGAAACAGAAGTTAAAGCGGCTATTGCAGAGCTGAAAGCTAGAAAAGCTCCCGGCCCGGACGGCATCACGAACGACGTCCTGAAGAAGCTGCCGCAACAAGCCATAGTGTTCTTAGTCGCACTGTTTAATTCAATCTTTATGTTTCAGCACTTTCCGAGTCAGTGGAAACATGCGCATGTTCTAACTTTCCACAAGCAGGGAAAAAATCCAAAACTGCCCGAGTCGTATAGACCAATTAGTTTATTAAATACACTCGGTAAATTGTGTGAAAAACTCATATTAAAAAGAATTCTCAAATTTGTTTCAGAAAATTCACTAATGAATAAGGAGCAGTTTGGCTTTCGCGCGGGCCACAGCACAACACATCAGCTTGTGCGAATTACAGATCGCATAAGGCGCAACTTCAACGAGAGCCGATTTACAGGTGGAGTATTCCTCGACGTCGCCAGCGCATTTGACAAGGTCTGGCACGTCGGCCTCCTCTACAAACTCCATTCTTTAAACCTTCCAACTTACCTAGTGCACCTTGTTCACTCTTTCCTCGCAAACAGAACGTTTCAAGTAACGCTTCTGAATGCGAAATCTACCCGCCGCGCCATACGGGCCGGAGTGCCGCAAGGGAGCGTGCTTGCTCCTACGCTCTTCAGCCTGTATGTGCGCGACATACCCTCTCACCCTCAAACGGAACTCGCCTTGTACGCAGACGATACGGCTGTAATAGCCACGTCTAAAAAGATCGAGCTTCTCCAGAAGTATTTGGATCAGCATTTACTTCAGATCCAGGAGTGGCTGAAGCTGTGGCGGGTAAAAGTCAACGTGAGTAAGAGCGCAGCTGTGCTCTTCACACGACGACAGAGATTCACGCAGCCGAGGCCGCTCGCGCTTTGTGGCGATGTAATAAACTGGGCCAAAAACGTTAAATATTTAGGAGTGACATTAGATAGCGCACTCACTTTTAACCTGCACATAGATAACGTGCGGAAGAAAGCGCGGCAGACCAAAGGCCGCTTGCGATGCTTATTTCATAAGCGGAGCAAACTGTCAACGGCGAACTGCCTCACGCTTTATAAAGCAATTATCAGGCCACAAATGGACTACGCATGCCCTAGTTGGGCAATCGCTGCAGAAAGTCACTTAAATAAACTGCAAGTAGTTCAAACTGAATGTCTTAGGGCCGCCCTCTGCGCCCCTAGGTATGCATTAATTAAAGATTTGCACCGCGACCTATCAATGCCACTGCTAGTAGAACATTTCAAAAAACTAACTTCACAATTTTTCAGAAAAGCCGCTGACTCGGAAAATACTCTCATTTCCGAGGTCGCTTCATACGAACCCGCTCCGCGGGCGAAGTATAAGCGACCGAAACAATTCCTGGAGTAAGAGAAATCTGAAACAGCGAAATGAGACTTGTAACATAAACATTGTTTTCTAACTATTGCACACGCAATGCGCGCGCCAGTTGGCTAATGTCATCTGACCTGTTTTTCTTTTTCATTTTGCAGGATTGGCCATAGATGCCCGTAAGGGTAGGATGGCTGCACCGCGGTGGAGTGAACGTGCATTGCACTTTACGCGCGATTCACGAAACTGCACAAGTATTGCTCAGCGAGGCAGTTCGAGTCTTCCCGGCATCGTGAGTTCTTCGCAGCGGTTTTTGAGGCATCAGAGTCGACTACGCTACGCCCCCGGATCTCTCTCTTTGGACCACTTCGGACCTCGGCGACTCCCTCGGCACTTCTCCTGGACTTCACAACGGCCTACGCGCTTCCCGGTACATCTCCTGGATATTGAAGATTTGGCAACGACCTGGTTAACTCTATTGATCGCTGGAACATTGTTTATACCGAGTAATTGCTCCTTTGTCAATAAACTTATTCTAACCGGATCTTCTGGTTCTTTTTGGTCACAACATAATCTCTGATGTACTTTGACTAATTTTAATCAATGATCTGTTTAATACCTACATACGTAAACTCCGAGAATCTGTAATCAATTTTAAAAAGCAACTTGAGTAATACCAGTTGACAGGATGAAGTTTACAACTTGACCAGTTTTTTATATGAATGACAATTTTGATCAAAATGCTAACTGTTTATTCATGACATGATGTCAACAAACCAGGACATTAGGTATGTCACAATTATTTGTATTTTGTTATTATCATTCAATTCCTCTCAATTCATCGCTTTAACGTATTATAATTGTGTTCCAATGCATTGCCATATCGTGTGACAATTTTATTGTTAAAGTTCCATCATGTGAACGTACAGTGCTAACTAAAGAGATTCACTGACTTCATGTAAACATTCTCCAGTACTCGAAAAGGTGAAAGTGCAGTAAATAAGAAACAGAAATTATCTGCAGTTAACAGAAGTGTACAAGTGGTTCATCAGAATCGGTCAAGATTCTTATAGGGGCAAATGACATACACAATGAGCAGTAGAGAGAAAGGTTTAGGCAGGCAGACAGACATATACAATGAACAAAGAGATGAATGGTTTAGAAGGGCACACAGACATACACAATTAGCAGTGGAGCGAAAGGTTTTGAGCTGTATTCAGCAATTCGAAGAAAAGCAGTGGAACGGAATGTTTTGAGATGTTTTCATGAATTAGAAGATAGCAGTGGCGTAGCGTGACTCACACGTTTGGGGATGCTCAACAATAACACACAAAATGTCACTATCAACTACTTCGTCTAACAGTCGAACGCAACACAAGGCAGATACACTGGGACTACTTCCACGATCTCGATTGCTTACGACGGTGTAGGCGCTTCCCACAAAATCCTCACAGCAGTCAGGGCTGCCGATGTCTTGAAAGCAAATTATACAATGGCTCAGCTTTAATTCTTATACGCGAATGGCAATAAGACCATTTGTTAATTTATACATTGCAGACTTAAATAATATGTAATCTATTTAAGAGATAATACAATTTCTTGGATATTAATTAAGAAATAGTAGTCAGGCACTATTTCTACAGTTTGTACCCATGACCAAGCGGGGACTCCCGAGTGAGAGAGAGAGAAAGATAATTTACTGAACGCCTGAAGTGTGCTGCGCTCTCGTGCACAAACGAGCTTCTTTCCGCAGTAGACGCTCTGGACGCTAGCGTAAGCAGTCGGGTTTCTCAGGGCCAGGGATGAAGAGGGGAGAGGGGGACCTCGCCATCTGCGCATGCGTCATTGCTCGTCGCAATCTGGCGGCAGACGCTGAAGTATTTTAGCTTCCAACCAATCAGAGGCCAGCTTCAACAGCCCGCCGAATTCAATCATAGGAAATCAATTTAAAATTAATACAAAACGTGTTTCGCTCAACAGACCACTTGTAAGATTATCAATACAGTATTTAAGGTTCTTATATACGGGATGCTCAGCATCTCAGCGTCCCCTGACGCTATGCCACTGGAAGATAGCAATGCCCCCTCTGATTTTTCAGATTGGTGAATGAGGGAGTACAGCACCAATAGACCATGTTCCCATGAATACCTCTGAAATTGGAATTTTGCATCCATCCTAAAAGTATTGAAAGAAGACCTTCAGTACCAGAAACTTACAACATAAAACAGGTTCAGTTGCAATTCAAGAAATATGAGTTTGGTCACCTGCTGTACTACCTGTGCCTAGCAGTTAAAGGCTCACTTAGGTTGATGGAAAAGAATGCAGAGGGAGTGCAGACTGTGGTCAACAGCCCATTGGCAAAACAGAGCACAGTACACATGGTGTACAAAAACACTTCAAGTACAAAGAGTAAATAGAAAGAAAAAATGATTATGCAGAAAAATTCTCATAATGTACTAGTATACACATATTTTCCCCTCCCCTTTTGCTGATAAATCATTTTTGTATTTTTTCCTCAGGTAGCAAAAGTTGCAACTTGGTGTGTCACAATGTGCAGGATATGACAGGCCATGTTGTTATAGCATTAATGTGGTGATCTTACAAAACACTCTACTGCATGCATGTACAAATTAATTTGACAACTGAACCAAAAAAAGTTGGAATCGCACAACCAATTTTCAAGGCAAAGGATAAATACACATTTATCAGTAATGACAAAGTACTTGTAAAGTAAAGACTTGCAGAGCTAAATTTATAACTGGTAAAATAAATAAATAAATATTTTACATTAAGATTTGTACTAAATTTAACAACTTCAGTGTAGACTAGTTATATTCTGTAAATAATGCATTTAAACACATTATGAATGATTTCCTTGAATACTGTCATTCCTATATAATTAAATGAATTGTAAATGGACACATGTACACTAAAATAACACTTCTGTTAAACATTAAGAGCACAAATACATATTTACTCCTTTGCACAATACCTAAGCAGCACATAATTAACAAAAATCTACTGTGGTAATAAGTAGAAGGCACAAACTATGCAGTACTAATAATAGAGAATATTTTTCATTTTCATACAGTCTCCAAAACATCTGCAAATGAAATTTTTTCCCTCTTCCAGTTAGTGTTATAAAAGTTTTAACCCAATCATCTAGTTATACAACCCATAACAATATTTACAATTACATAAGTGTTCACTACAAAAATAAATAATTACTTTTATTTGGACAGCTTTCACACCCCCATTGTTCGGACTTCCTCCAGAGAAATTTGGAGAAACTGTTATTTTACCAGCAGATTTCAGGTCTTCTGCAGTGGCAGGCACTAACATCTGTTAACAGTCAATGTGACAAAATACTCTGAATAGCTGAAACATTCATAAAAAGTATGTTAATAAAAGTGGATTAACACATTTTGAGATCTTTAAAATATGACTAGTGTCTATTTGAAATGAAAAAACCTAATATAAAAAATATATTTGTGTGAATAAAATATATTTCATTATTTACAGATGTAAACACTTCATCAGTCACTTTTTCATCAAACACTTTTTTGTTTTCAAAACATTAAAAATAAATATATTACTTATAATCTTTTTGCTTGATTTTATTTTTGTGAAGGTATCGATTATTTCATCATAGTTGCAAATTTTGGGCGCCTTGATGTGAAGCATAGTGTGTCTAAGATATTTACATGCATAAAATATGTGATATAATCTATATAATGTTCTATAATCTATGTTACAAACTTCTAGGACAAGTAGAGGGACCAAAGATGATCACTTTTGGTCAATGTAAAAGTTGAAGGAAATCTTGTCAAATGATGTTACACATATGCAATTTTGAATATTGCACCCCTGGCAGGCAACTTGCACTGGTGTTTGGCAGGATCACGTTCCGGCATCAAAGATTTTGTTATAGTTGTATTTTACTACACAAAAACTCTATGATTAATGTTAACACTGAAATTTGAATTTGAATTTTCTTAAAACCTGCCACTTTTTAACTGAATTAATTGTATTCAGTAAATGCCTCTGCAAATGTAAACACAGCAAAATAACCACTTTCAAAGTTATTTTTTAAAGACCAAATTATTGAACTTGAATGAAGTTTCTCGTCTTCCCAATTTTCCTTCTCATTTCTTAGCAAATTAAAAAACCTTTGAAATGAAAAGGAAGTTATTAATACTGAAGAAAGATGTACAGTAATTTTGCAACAATCACTTTAAACATGTTACATGAATTCACAAGTCACAGAACAGAAGTAAAATAATCCATAATTATTCCAATTACAACCAACATTTCAAATGAAATCAATTATACAGCTAAATTGATATACTAGAGAAAAACACTCATACACTTCACATAGACATTGCAGAACAATCAGCCATAAATATTTGCAATACACATTGCTTTTCCAAAAGAAATATTTTGATATAAAGGTAACAATTCGATACAACTGCCACATATTCACAATTTTGCACTCAAGAAAAATCTCTACAAGAGATCACGTTGCTCTTGTCAAGTATTTGTTTAACGACAAAAATTAAAATATAAATATATATATTTTAATTTTTTTTTGTGGTTAAATATTGTCTCAGTTTGGTGGATCTGTGGATTTTAGCTTAGTCATAAAATAAAAAAACTTAAGCTACAGTGTTTCTGTAACAACTAATTAGGAGTGACTTTATAAAAATAGTCCATGTGTTAAAGAGTACATACTGTATTAACCCTTTGCGGTCCTTTCACTTTTCCGTCTTCATCGTCTGGCGGTCCGATGTCCTGCGTCACAGGACTTTCCTTTTTCCTGGTTCTGGTCCTTTGTCCCGTGGGGCGGGACCTATATTTAACTCTGTGTTATTTCACTCAGGTAAATGGCACCGGTTTCCTGTACAACTAATTATCTTCAGAAAAGTTTAGGCAGTATTTTCTTTCTTTGTAGCCAGACTTTGCCCATTTTACGTTGTTTAAAATCAGTTTGCTTACGAGGTTGCAATTGAACTTATGGTGACATTGAGAAGTAAGTGTTCGAGATCGTCGAAGCTTGAATTATGTGAATCGGTAAACAATTCTGAGAGTTAACAATCTTCAGGAAAGTAAGAATTTGAAAACATTTTCTCAAGATATTCTGAGGAGTGTGAAGAAAATGATAGTAATGACGACTCGGACTTCGTTCATACAATGCAATATACAGGTGTTATTGGTAATGAGGTGAAGCTCTCCGCACCAAACATTAAGTTACAAAATTATGTATTATGAATTAGGCAAATAAATTAAAATGTTTTGTTTGTAATAATACGAAAAATAATTGGAAACCCGAGTACAGTTTCTTACGCCGCGGCACGCCGGACCGGTGCAACCAGCTACCCGGGGATTTAAAGGGTCTGCAACGAGGAAAACGCTGTGTCCGGCCACACGGGACAGAGAACCGCAAAGGGTTAATCTTCATGGACAAATTGAATTTGAATGAAACTAAACTCAAATATAATGATAAACATTATTTGAAGCGTTGAGGGAAGTTCGTGCTAACCCACAACTCTATACCCTGGCAGGTCAGAAAGCTCCCTTCGAATGCGCATGCGTGAGGAGGGGTGACTCCCACCATCAACCATTCACTTCCCCTGAAAATATTGCTCTCTCTCTCTCGCTCTGCGCACCAGGCGGCGTGGCCAGTCGAGAGGAGGGGGGGTCTGAACGCATAGACAGTTTGCTTTGTTCGTGGGCCCAACGCGCAGCAGTAAAAGTGTCAGCCATCCAAATCAAAATAGTTTCAGCAGTCTGTGCACAAACGCTGACTCTTAATATATTAAGATTCAGTAAAAGAAACATATGTATAGGAAGAATCGCCCCTGGTCCTCAGTCCTATCCCTTTCGTCTTCAAGTGCTGTACAACATGGCGTGTCTTAGCGTAGGACTAAATTCAAGTGAAGTTCACAGGCGTAATATTGGGTGTATTTGTTTCTAACACTAGGACAACCGTTTGCAGGTAATATCACCTGAACATCAAGCTCCCTCCTTACCATCCTGATCTCAATTCCATCGAATTAGTTTGGAGTTTCATTAAGAATCATGTTACGAAAGAAAGCATCGGTACCCATCTACGAGTTAAGAAAATGTATGCCAAATATTATTTTCTCACTATTGCTCAAATCAATGGAAGAAGTGTGAACACGTTAAGAAAATCGAAGAAGAATATATGAAAACAGACATGACGACGAAAGCAAAAGTGGACAAAATCATCGTTTCTTTGTGGGACAGTTCCTCTGAGGACGACAATGACGTCACACAGCAAAGGCTGCAGTGACATTGATGACTTATAGCTCCTCCTTGCTGGGGGAGGGCGCGCAGTAGGTTCAGCTAATCTGGCACTGTAGCAGCGGTGGGAGAAGCCCGCAAAACTAAGCACCGCCCAAAAGGGAGATTTCAAACTTGTCCCCCTATAATTTTGATCAGCTGCAGCAAAAGAAAAGATTTTATAAATTCAGGAGTGTCTTGGTTTCTGTATAAACTTCTTTCTGACTTCTATACACATACCATAGTTCTATGAAAAAGTTTGCTCAGTGTTTCAAGCGAAGTTTGTTTTTCTGAGACAAGATCATTATTTTGGATTCCCGAAATGACTGTCAGCACATCTTCCCGACACCTTCATTTAATTTATCCAATTTTTCAATGAAATTTTACTAACTTGCTTGTTGTTGGCAGCAGCCATGACCTTAACCAGAACAGGAATACCTCTAGCTGGCTTCAAAAGCGCGAAAGGTGTTTGACCACCTCGTCTAGCTGCAGTCATAGCTCTAGTGTTTATAGGATCAATGATTACTCCAGCACTAGGATCCTGGAACATTAACAAGCAAGATAGATATTTTTATTTTATTTTCTGACACACACAGGAAATCAATACAAAAGAACAAATACTGTACGATCTGTAAAATACATGCAGAAAAAGTATCTTATGTTGTTCTTATTCCATTCACGAACAACAGCAATGATTTCACCATTCTACCAAGACCCCCACCACTCAATTACACATCAACATAAATACAGACATTTTGATTAAATTATCATTCCTGTAATCATTTTCGTTATTCACCTATCACCTAATGTTTGGGAACCAATCATGTCTGTCAAAACAAACAAAATTGTAACTTTACTAATATAGACAAGATCATTTCCCAACTACCAACACATTTACTAGCATAGTGAGAGAGTGTGTGTGTGCGTGTGTAAAAATAAAAATTAGTTACAATGAAAATTATATATTACAACTTTCCAAAGGTCTGAGAAAAAGAATGGTAGTAAATGCAGGAGTTTGTAAAGGCAACAAATGACGTAAATAAAAAAAATACAGAACATTAATTCTTAGTTTTTTTATTATTAATTATTATAATCAACTAATGAAACTCCAAGAGCACATACTTGCTCACATTGTAGTTATAGGAAAACGCTAAAACAAATGTCAACTTTTGCAATTTTCGAAAATTCACACAGTTAAAAAAATGGGGGCTGGGTCCTTTGCTCTATCCAAGGAAGAAATATAATGAAAAATTTGGAGCCACTTTTGAGAAAACTTTGAAAATGTTGTTCAGGCTTCATGTAAAGTATCCCCAAAAATTAAAATCTGTTTCAAACTCATAGGGATTTGATTTCAGCCTGATCGAATAGGAAACATCAATTTTGGAGAAAATCATCTGAACAATAACATTCAGTTATGTCGTAAACCAATTTTTCAATTTCAAGGACCCACAAAATATGGATTCTGACTACACGAAGTGAAGAAGTACTTTACTACATATAGGAACAAATGTTATTCACTTTTTCAATATCAGAGCCACACAATACGAGTATACAATTTTGATTACTTGATATTTTTTATCACAATAGGATTAAATTTCTAATATAGAGAAAATGAAGTAACTTTCAAAAATTAGGGCAGGAAAACGTAAATTTCAGGAACATAAAAGTGAGATTTTACTGTTTCTATTTTTTTTTATTTTTTCTCTTCTTCTTCTTCTTCTTCTTAGGCATTCAGATTTGAAACAGTCAATTATGTCATTTAGATTATCACAAAAATACATAATTTAAAGAGTAAAAGGGAAGTATTCTGTTAATGCATCTTGCAATAATTTACAGATTTTTTTTGAAAAATTGTTACTTACCCAGAATATATCAAAGTCAACAATTAAACATTCCCCACATTTTGTAATCATTTTAAATGCAGATCATTTAAAATTTCCTCTCACTTTCCAAAGATTTTATGACTTTTTTAACTTAAGAAATGATTGTAAGTCCACCTCCGGACAAAGGACTAATTTTCCCGGTGGTCAGTGAAAAATCTCATCAATATTAGAAAAACAAAACAACAGATGACCAATTCTTCACACAAAGTAATAGTTTCATATCATTTCCAGACTAGTCAGAGATCCAGGAATTGCAATAGCAACTGCAATGCATCTCAGTTGGCTGATAAGTACTGGGCTCATTAAAATCGCTGAAATGACATTCCTATGCTTCACTTTTCACCTGGACTTTCTCGAATACTGTTCGTACCATTAAATTAAACTCTTCAACAAATAATGACAGGAATATACATACAGGAGTTTAACAATTTACAGTTGTGTTTCTGTGCACTCACAAATGCACAACATGCCCACCCACATTTGAAATAATATTGCAAACTGTAACACACCTGCATAAACATAACATCTCAATAATTCAAAACACTCAACTGTTGCACACGAAAGACATAATGGTAAAAGTAATTTTGTCACACTATTTAATGACTGGTGTGTTCCTGAATTTTAAATATGGCTATTTAGTAGGTATGTTGTGCATTTTCCCCTTTAAACAACCTAAATGTTTGGTCATTTTTATTTTTCTGAATTCATTGACTTATTCCTTTCACAGCCTCACTGATGACGCAAATGTAACAAAAGCAATAATGTACCTTTTGCTGGTTCCCCTGTCCAAATATTCTTTCTCTGTTTTCTGGAGGACAGCCTGATGTTATTAAATTGTTAATATCAGCCAAAGTTCTGTCCCCATTAGGTAGATGAATAATTCGCAAATTTTTCCTGTAAACATTTACATGTGATAAGGGTTTGTTGAACACTAACAAGAGAATGGTGTAAATAATTAATCCAAATTTTGGAAAAAGACTAAACACAATAAAACATTTTTATCTACCTCCCTACTTTCACAATTATACAAGAAACAAACTTTTTGTTTTATATGCACAAACAGATTGTAAAGGTCATTCTAAGATATAAATATATGTATATGCACTAAAGCAATACAAAACAGATTTATTGTAGTCACTCCATTAAATATAGAAATCTTGACATTCTCTTTGGCACATTTCATTAAGATATAGTTTTGCATTCAAGTTTCTCTTTCTGAGAAATTTATATCAGGTCCTTGGCCATGAAACCAATTAATTCCCTTTCCTGTACTAGTTGAAGCCAATCTGAATATTCATGTAAACCTACAGTTCACAAAATAGAAATTCAACAAACAAAATATCACAAAATCCTACTCTTCCCGTCGTTTTTGTTTCCTTGAAACAATGTCCTTGAAGTTATTTGGATCCATTTCTTGTATACGCATTCCTCCTCGATATTTAATGCCATGTTTGTATTCTTCATGAGATCTAAGAGCATATTTCCGAGGAAATTCTATATGACATATTGAACACATGAAGTGTGTTTTGTTTCCATGGGAATGTGCCTGCAAACAATTAAAAATAAATGTAAAACATAAATCCAAGGTTAATATATCTAGCACATTTAATATGTACGCATTCTTTTTATCTTCCAGCATTTCAAAAATATAATATGTTAAGACAATTTACTAAAATACCATGACACATCGCAACAAGGGAACCAGTCACTGTAAAATACAAAAGGTTATCCACCAACTCTCTACAAATGCACTAAATTTATCTACATCTCTTGATGATTTATTCTAGGAAAATGTAGGTGGCAAACAAATTCAACAAGAAACAACAGTTGCCCAGGCTAAGATACAAAGACTCGATAGACACATCAATATCACTTGTGAACATATTTCGGAACCACTTAGGGGAAATCCCTTACCTTGTGACACATTAAATTGGACATTTGATTGAATCCTTTGCCACAAATGTCGCATTTATAAGGCCGCTCATTGGTGTGAGTAAAAATATGGTTTCTTAGATTGCCTTAAAAAAAACAAACAATAATTGATAAACATATTGCATTACATTTGAATAAAATGTATAAGGTTTGGGCTCAGATACTGGAATATCAAACAATAACTGCTAAGAAGAGCTAACAACTACAATATTTAGCCTTTTTCCCTTATCTTCTATGGTGCAACAACCAATGCAGGTTTCAAATTTTTTCTTCTATTTGTTACAATACTTCCCCCCCCCAAAAAAAACAACAGTAGGTAATTAACAGTAAAAAGGCATATTCACAACTGTCTTAAAGCAAGTAAAATACATGGAAAAGAGGGGAGGGGTTCAAATATACTACTGAGAAAATCAACAAAAAATATTTAAATAAAAATAGTATCCAATACAGATGTTACAGCTAACATCCAAATCTAGCTAATACAGGAAATGGTCAGTTAACATTCACATTATCCACAATGGGAGAATGAAGTTCGAAAGACAAGCAGCCTCGTTGCATACTTTGGACTTAAGCTGGATGATAGGCATATAAAGGCCACAAGATGGCTATGGTAGGAAAAGTACATACAATGACGAAAAATTGCAGATAACATGTGATAAAAAGGATCAGACTGCTGGTGAAAATTACTAACAACAGTGAGATGGTAGTTAGTGTTGAGTTTGAGTTTCACTGTGTCTTATATGACATCAACTAGCCTAACCTCATTATATACACCGGTTGATGCTTCCAAGTTGGTGGCAACAAGTTCAGTCTTTGCAATTCACATTAAACTACCTGGAGCTTGTGCAATACAAATTCAAACGTATTTCTTTTATTCCAAAATGCAAGAAGTTTGCAAACACCCAAGGCATCATTACTCGGACAAACATCTTACTTTAGCCAATACCTTGCAACCAATGCCAAAAAAGCTGCATGAATCTGATCTTTTCATCATCATTCATACTGCATTATCCAAACTGACAGGCTAATGAGCAATTAACTGGCTACTACCAAATTAGCCACGTTTTGGAATTACACTGTAACATATATACAACTTGGATATGGTAACCTACTAATCAATGAAAACCACGGAAAGAAGTTCCCTTGTTCTTTTGAAACCATTAACATGCACTGAAACGTATATTGTACTGCTCAAAGAGGAACAATTTTCCTTTTCTAATATAATTTTATAAAAAGAAAGAAAAAACTTATAGAAAACAAACCTTTCTGATGGAAGCCCTTCCCACAAACAGTGCATTTGTGTGGCTTGTGCTCGGAATGAGTTTTACGATGAGATATTAATGTAGACACCCTATTAAAAGTCTTTTTACACAATTCACATACATACGGACGAGCATCACTATGAATTGCTCGATGCTGAGACAATGTACTCATCTAAAAAAAAATTCACAGAACACAATTAGAAAAGAACCAATACTTTAAATTGGAAAATATCATGCTGTAACGCTTGAATATTACACAAATAATTTCAAAAAATAAACAATCTTAATTCTACACATAAAAAATTAGAATTAATCTACTATAGTGTGATTTTTACATAGCCGCCTCTCAAGCCCCTATGGACATGATGGAATATCACACGGCATTTCATGTCTTTCTCGATCGTGCTGCTAGATGCCACATGCTTGCAAGAATTGATTGATATGGTTGCGATCATGCGATATCTAGCAGCATGATTGAGAAAGACGCGAAATACCATGACATATTCCATCGTGAGGAAGGGACTTGAGGGGCAAAGTTATAAAAATCCCACTATATAGTGGTTTCCATTAATACACTAAAAAGAAACACTGTGTGTTAGAAATTCAATTGTCTAAGAACTGTCTGCTGTCATGAATCCCTGGCTATTGTTTCTGATGAAAGTTACACTAGCATCAATACAGAAATAAATTCTAAAATTAGTACATACTTGTCGGAAAGCTTTTCCACATGCCTCACATTTAAAATTCCTCTCATCAGTATGAGTGGGTAAATGTCTCATCAAAGTATATTGGTGTCGAAACTCCTTCCCACCTACATTCACAAAGAATGGAAATGAATGAAAAGTTTTGTAATGTTAATCAAAATTTCAAGTAAAACATATCCATGAGGATGTAATACTCACAAATTCCACATTCCCAAATTTTTACAGTTTTATTTTCCACTTTTACATACTTCACAAAATGCATACGAGTGCGTGGGTCACTTTTTATAATTTGGTAATCTTCCTGTTCTGTTGTGGGAAAATATTCCACTCCATCTTCAATTACCTATATAAATTTAGCAATTAGAACGACTATACAAGCCAAAAGAATTTGAAACTTTGTAACAAAGGAAGAACACAAAACATCTGAGACAATGAGTTCATGGGTTTTAATTTCAACTGTTGTGTAAATAACGAATAAATACTGAGACAAGCCTCACAACATTGACACACTAATTATCATTTCTAAACATATCAAAAGAAATTTTTTTACCTTGTATCTGATTTTATTTTGTCTCATTCGCGAGTTGGTAGTAAAGTTGGATTTTAAATGAGAATTCCCTTGCACATCACCTTCATCTGATCTTTTTCCTTGTCTCTAAAAACAACAAGGAAAATGGGGTGGATATACGAAAGAACGTTTAAAGAAAGAATGACTGTTCTATGAATATAACTCAAATTTGAAGCACAGAATACTAAGCAAGCAAATTCTGCGAATGTGTGAATTCAAACTCTAATGAGGTGTCTTTACAACAAGGAGAGTTCAAATCAATATCAGCAAAAAAGATCAGGAAGCAATGTTTTCCTAATGCAAAACTTCGCAATCAAGTTTTTCTTCCTTTACAAGACAATAACAGGAAGTGACATGTACAAATGATTTTAAAATAAGATTAACTCAATAATCTGCATACCTGCTGTGATGTGCTGGTTTCTACAAGCTGGTCAGTTACACGACATTTGCTGATTCCGACATTATCCAGTTGTTCTGGAATTACATCCTCATCTTCACTATCGTATTTTTCTTGTTTCACATACACTTGCTCACTGCACATAAAATATATTTTATTAGGAGACAAAAATATTTTGAGATTTTTTATATATAATCAGCACTCTAATTTCTAACTGACAAAAAGATATATTGGAGGGTGTAAAAACACCATTAGTAATGTGAAATCTTTATATTTTAAAAAATTGAAATGTAACTGTTGTCTTCCCATACATTTAGTAACTATATAAAGCTTAGCTCATGATTATAGACAACATACATAATACATATAATAAAGAATATTTATAGATATGATATATGTTGTCTATAATCATGAATGAAGCTTTATATAGTAACTGAATTCTTAATACAAATACAACATGATTTTTACTTCTTAACCCTAGCCATACCATAGTATAAATAGTCCTGTGCATGTGTATGTGTGTGTGTGGGGGGGGGGGGCGCTCGAGTCCATCGCTTAAATTTTGATTTTATTGATGTTTTGAATGATTTTACTAAAGTAATAAATTGACATAACTCATAATATACATGTGAATTCAGTTAAACAGAAAGAATTCAATTTGATTCTCTGCAAATGAAAAAAAAAAAACCTTTCGGAAATCACTATTTGTATTTAATGACAAAATCTTTTATATTTTTACATCAAAGCCTGATGAATTATCATAACCAATGTATTATATTATATCACAACTTAACGTACTACAAATTTTTCCAAAATTTTTTTGGAGTGTTCAGTTTTCGAGTGAATATTGAGTGAAATCTTCTAAATATTTTTACCCAACAGCCAAAGATGCTGTAATAACTCAAATTCAACAAACACAATGTGATAAATCACATTTTATATTCAACAAAAAGCACGTCGTAAATAGCATCAATGGTTTTTGAAATTCCAAAAAAATTGAAACCTATACAAATCAAACAATATCATTGGGCCTCGAAGCATGTTAGCTCCCTCTCTCACTGATTAATTAATTGTGTCTCAATTATTTTCTATCCTCACTCATATCCACACACTTACTAGCAACACTACATTTTTTGAAGTTGCAAAACAGAATTCTATAGTTGAAGGTACTTAGTTAAAAAATACAACACAAGAACATAACATTACTTCCAAAATAAATACAATTGAAAGGATTAAAATCATTTTACCTCATGGTGGATTCCTTTGGCACATCTACAATTTGTTCCTCCAGTTCTTCAGATGGATTCAAAACCAATGATATAACATGCTGAATCTTGTCCAAATCTTGCAATTTGTTAACAGCTTGAGATCCAGATTTAAATTCCAATTGCAATACTTCTGTGTCATGCTGTGGTACTGTAACACGATAAATCAAGAGAAATGTATAACAAATAAAATTATGACAATTCAGCAGCATTATATGAAGTGTATTATACTTTATGAAAAGTTTAAAGCTTCCAAACCATCTCATCCTTTCCTTGTAAATTCAAGAAAATGTTAAAAATTCCATTGATTTTTCTAATGATTTAATATTATTATTATTTAAAATGCTATTCAATTAAATTTTTTAACATTCATTTTGTCTCCTAAAAAAAATTGCATATTACTTGCCAACAAAAATATAGTGTCCATCACAAAGATGAAAATACATTTTATAAGTATTAATCACAAATATCTGCATGCATGGCCATCACTGTTGAAAATTCTTAACTCGAATCCTGCATTTTCTAAATACAAAATTCACGACCACATACACCAATGCAAAATTTTAAGAGTTTGATGTTCAATTACTTCTCTAGTCAAATTCTATTATTTCAAATTCTAGAAATTTTCTACTTTTCTGTGCTTTTGAATTGCGTCATCACAAAGTAAAAGAAGAACAACAAACTAAGTATTACAGAACTGTGCATAATATGCACTCACTCCTATGGGGTAACCTCCAATGAAAAAATTAGAAATATTAACATAATTGACTGACTTTTGATAATAAATTGAATTTGTATTCACTGGACATTTGTAGAGCTTCTGATCAAGTGAGGTAAGAGTTCAACTAGAAAGAAAATAAGCAGGAAGAATTATAATACAAAATTATTAATATAAATGAATTTATTAATATTTATGATTTATCAATTCAATCTAGCAAATTTTATGGAGAAACAATATACATACTTCACAAGTTTAAGGTATACAAATGCAACATATATTCATATATTATACAATAGAAATTCAACTTCAAATCATTTCCCCTTTTCCTTGTTCACCTTTTATTCTCTTTACATAGTTACTCAACCTATGACACAAAACTAAAAGAAACAATGCCAGATTAAGAACAGCAATAGCTCAGACTAAGTGTGAAAGAAAATTAAGATCCTGTTTTCACTTCACATAAATTTTGATATCAAATTTCATGGCATAAAATAGTGTAAAATGATACATGCTAATGAAATTTTAACTGGAATGCTTTAATAATTAATTATCCACTTCTGTAACAATAGTAAAAAGAAAATGAAGATTGATTCTCTTAAATAATATTTAAGACTAAAGAAGAAATTCATACTACCATCAAACACAGCGGACGTAAACAATCTAGATTTATGAATATTTTTCTGGTTTATTTACTCTTCACAATAATTTCTACATTTAGTATTGACTTCAAGAGACTTCTTGAAAGAATAATTCTAAAACATGGAAGCATTTTTAATATTAAAGTCGTAAGTTCATACAGTTCATAAGTGATGGACCATGCTACTGGAAATCTATAAATGCTTCTGCACAAATTAATAGACGACGTTGGAAACTTATTCAGAAATATGTACAGGAGAAGGAATGGAAGAAGTGTCAACAGATAGGTAAATGCAGTTTCGTGAAATTGTACTGAACCTACCACAGAAATAACCAATGCAAGCTTAGGGAATGGTGGAAAAAAACTGAACTGTAACATGACTTTGCGCATTATGATTATCACAATGCCGATTAATCCACTTTTTCACACACAAACGTAGTTACAATAAAATAATATAATAATCACACATTTTTAACTATGGGAAAGAAAAAAGTAATTTGAAACAGCTAAACAGCGACGACACCATTCACACGCAAGATGGATACAGATGCATCATTAACACACGATAAACACGCACCTTCTTTCTGTTAATGCTATCACTTCCTATAAAATAAACGCGCTCCCCGTTAATACGAATGGGTACACTATCACAGTTAAATTTATTGAAATTACGAAACAAAAGACTGACGCCATAGTGAGATCGTCTTCTGCTCTTCGGCTCTATAAACACAAGACGAACGGAGTTCGTTTCTTTTTCATGCCGCATGGCACGCGTAAAATTACGCCATTTATCAGTTTTGTTTTTACTGCTTACCTTTTCCTATTCTAACCGTTCCATGAGCGCTCATACTCAGTTAAAAGTTCTGTTCGCCTCCAAGCGGGCTAAAAGTAATATCCAATATCCCCCCGTGAATCTACAGCAGCTACGGATCTGATTTTCAACATGCGCAAAAGCTTCAGGATGCGTTTGCGCATGAGCGGGAAAGTTACGTATTTGAAAGAAAACATTGGTTAACCATTACATTCATTTATACATTTACTCGCCCGAAAAACAATTAGCCACTTGCAATATTTTTTTAAGTTATACAATTTTATAAATGTTGATGCTATAACAAAATGTAAAAAATACTCAAATCACCACTATTTCTTATCCTCATACTGAGATGAGAGTGCAGACCCCCAAACAAAGAATAATAGTTATAATTTTAATTGTGAATTTGAATAATCTAATCCAAAGTTGCAAGCTTACCGGGTAACTGAACAACCAAGAACGAAATATGAGCTAAATTGCCAGTGTAATATTTAAATTATTGGGAGAAAAATTTAATAAAACCCTATAAATGATTTTTATTTATTTATTTCCCTTTCGGGGTCTTTGACCCATTATACATTTTCTTGAAGTCATTTGCATGGACTGTAAAAAAATCTAATATAGAATACTAACGTACCAATATATTTTGTCATAAAAATCGTATTTTCAAAAATATATGTTAACACGTGTTGCAATTGCCGGCGTCGTTAGCCGAATTGTTTAACTACGTACCGTAAGGTCACGGAAGTTAAGCAACTCGATACACCACAGCATCCTAGATGGGTGACCATCTGGGAATCTCGTATTCTAACTGCGTCGAGTCCGTAATCGAAAGGATAAACAGCAATGACTGACTGGGATGTTACGAGACAAGACAAAATTTAATGGAGTATTTCTCCATTAAAAGTATATACGCTCAATGCCCAAAAGATGAGTACGAGTCGTTGTTGCGAAAAACGTGCAACAGAAGTTTAATAAATTGGATTCCCTGCTCTGAAAGTCGAACGAGTAATATAGATTTATATAATCTTGTAAAACTAAACATAATCTTCAAGAATTATTTCATTACGAGAAAAAAACTTAATATACTGAATATTGATTGAACAATGAGAAATATATTTAATGTGAAGTAAATTAGTTGAAACTGTCAACTAATTTAACTGTTTTTGACTAATAAAACCGTTTGACTGAAAGACGACATGTCACAACAATTAACTTTGTCCAATGAAAATTTCGTAAGGTCTGTTGTGTTTAACAATTTTTAAAAGAATTGTAATATTATTTATTTTATTATAGTTAAGAAACTTCCATACATTTCTTGAACATACAAATCATTTGTAATTGTTCATTAAGTTATACTACGTATGCCTGTATTTACGAGTAGGGGATAAACGGTCTGATTGGCACAAGGGGATGGTTGACACTCAGTTTCCTACTCTGCCACATAGCTTCCATAAACCAGTTTCTATCACTTGTCCCTTACGACCTAACGAACTTCCCACAGAAGTCTCAGTTTGTTCAGTGTAATGATGGTGGAACCGTGATCTTTTTGCGTTTTAGAGCTTGGTGAATTCTATTTTTATAGTTCATTGATTATCTTCTGTAATATTGGAAAGGAAGGGTTTTGATTTTATTTTTCAGTTGAAACCTTCAACCAAGCTCTTGATTTTCATGAATCAATTTTGAGCACATCAGGGGCCATCTTTAATTAACAAGCCCGTTCGGTGGTGATTGACACTTTTAAGTTAGGTTGGTTAACACAGTGCCAACAAACCACGTCCTCTATCCGCCAACCGTCTCCACAAAAAACAGCTATTTTTCTGATATTTTATTCACATATAGGGTAAAAGCACTGGCAGTGGCGTCGAATTACATTTTCGTAGTTATCTCAAAATTTTTGGGCTACAGTTCTAAAGTTCATTGGCACTGTAGGTATGTTCCTCATTAATAACAAATTAATAGTAAACAAAGTGAAAAATATTCCAATGCAGTTTTCTCTTTCAAATAATCCACTCCATTGAATATGAACAATGTGGCATTGACTGACGACAAGATAACATTCTCGGGTCTTTCAATTTTGTCAAACTTCAAAAGGAACGACCATTTAAACGAACTGATCATTAAGTTCATTATGCCCCGTGTATAGTGTTTTTTTTTTCTTTCTCTTTTTTTTCAGTCAGCCTTCATATTACTCGTGTATATTTCGCGAATGTTCATTGTCGTCTGAGATATGGCATAATATTCTGGGGGAATATATCCTATAATTCCCAAACTTTTATATTACAAAATAGAAATGTACACATAATAAGCAAACACCACCCATGTAGTTCTTGTAAGCCTCTCTTTATTAAGTCAGAAATTCTACCATTGCTTTGACTCTTGATTTACGAATTAGTGGCTTTTGGTTAAACTGACTTACTCAAGGCAAAACTGACATACTCTTTTTTTTAGCCTATACGGATATCTATAACACTCAATATCAACGACATATAACACATAAAAATGACGCATGTCACACTTTGTGCCGAATTTACTGAGTTTTTGAAAATTGGAAAAGTTCGATTTTGTTTTGGCGTTTTCCTACGACTACAATATTAAAGATAAGACGTTTTCCCTAATAAATCTGTTTCACAAAGTAGTCTATCTATTGTTCTCTTTAAATATGGTCATTACAGTTTTGCAAATATCTGAGTTTCGCGCAAATTAGGTTGAAATATAGGTATTTTTTCAAAAATTAATTTCTCAAAACGGCTCCAAATTATTGCTTCAATGTTGGAGTCATATCGAACAGGGAATATCAATTTTGGCGAAAACTCTCAGTACGGTGAAGGCGCAAGTGTTGTAGACAGACGGACGGACAGACGTTTTGAAATCTCAACAGACACCCTCAAAACGAGTTTTTCCGACAAAATATCGACAACGATATTTTGCATAATTTCATAGTAACATTTCTTTAGTACATAGTACACGAGGAAGTACAAAGACGACCGGTTGGCAAACAATATTTTTACTTTCTCGCATTTAATTTGTTAGAAGAGAAAGTTACGTAAACGTGCGCAAGAAACCGGCGAATTTTTGGCAGAAAATTGCTGGGCCCTGGAAACAACAATGTGGATAAATTCTGTTGCTGTATGTAGTAAATTACTTCCTCTAACACGTGGTGTAGCCAGAATTCATGATATGTGGCTACTTGATAGCGAAAAAACGATTGACGGCAAAACGTCCGTCTGTGGTCAACGGTAGCACCTAAATCGGGCAGCCGATTTTCTCCAAAATTGATATTCCCCGATAAATCTGAACGAACTTGAGGCTTTGGGAGGTTCAAACAGATATTTTCATTTTTGAGGGTTCTTTACATGAAGCCTCAAAAACATTTTCAAACTTTTCCTCAAAAATGGCTCCAAATTTTTTGATTAAACTTTGCCCTCAGATGGCGTAAAGAACGCTTAAGAAAATGATGCAGATTTCATGTTCGTTGAAATCCAAGATGTTTCAAAAATTGCAAAAGTGCAATTTTTTGGACGTCTTCCTACAACTATAATATTGACGATAGACATTTTTTTCTTAATGAAATCTGTTCTTTAATGATAAATCTTGAAATAAGGTATTGTTCAATTTTTCGAAATGTATGAGTAGTATTCGTGTAGTTTTGTGGGAAATCTACGCAATTTTAATGTTTTAACAATGTTTTTTTCTCAAAAACCACTCCAAATTTATTCTTTAAATTTTCTCCTCATCCATCAAAGGACGGTAAAAAGTATGGTGCTAGTTCCATTTTCGGCGAACTCTCCGTTATTTTTTTAATTGAAAAAGGAAACATTTCAAAATTACAAAATTGAACATATAATTTTTTACCTCAGATAAAGTCTATTGCAAGAACTCAGCTCTTTAAAAAAGGTAATGTATTTTTTAAAGAAAAAAGTTCTTTTCGCGTGATTTATACTTGAAATTTATGTATTTTCTAAAAAAAATACTTTCTCGCAAACCGCTCCACAATTTTTTTTCGAATTTTTCCATGGATAGAAGAAATAATGCTTAAATAGCTTAAAATAATGGCGCAAGTCTCATTTTCGTTGAACCCCCTAAATTTTTGAAAATTGTAAATTTAGAAATAAGGCGAGAAAGTATGTGATGTTGTTGCATCACTAATTTAACTAAGGAGGATATCTAGTAAAAATAAAATTTGTAATAGCCTCTTTTGGTTTCCGATACCAGATTTAAAGTAAAAATGTGACAATTGAAAAAAAATGTCGGATCCTTTTTGCAAAAGATTGGATCCTTTTTGCTTTTTGCTGGGACCGAAAAAAGCACTAAGACAAAATCATTTAAGCACACAGAGAAACCAATACACTAGAAAAAATAATTATGCTATCAAATTGATATTTTTCAAATTTTCGTTATAATGTGCGGCCCTACGTTGTTTATATCTGATCTACGGTGTTGGGCGCCGTTACATGACTGACGAGTACTTCAGTTTCTCACACCAAAATGTAGAGAAATTAGATTCTTGAAGGACAAAAAAAAATTAAATATATTAGATGAGAGTATGCGAATGGCATAGAGTGTCCTTTCGCATTATCGTGAGCAAAATTTCTCATTGAAATCCAGTGCAATGTTATGCTACTCTGTATTCTAATAACGTCACTGGCGAATCCAGGGGGGCCATGCGAGCCATGGCCCGCCCAAAAGGCCTAGAGTTTTAATTATCCTTCTTTTATTTGGCAAAATTGATATAAATATTTATGTTCGAATTACGTAATTATTAGAGGCCAAACTTTTAGGTCGGACTTTTAGGCAAACTTTTAGGCCGGACTTTTAGGCAAACATTTGCTAATTTAGGTGCTAAAATAGGGGGAAAATATTAAAAATAGGTGCATGTTTAGGTGCAAAAAAATTGGTCCATGTTTAAGTACAAATACAGTAAGTAAATTATTTTACCATAACATGACAAATCCACATAAAATGTTGAGGGAAAACAGAAAAGTTACATACAAGCTACATTTTTTAAAAACATATTCACATTATCAATAACATCATCGTTCTCTGTGATATAAAATAGAAAATAACTATATTGAATTACGTTGTACATCTCAATGTTAGGGAAATCAAAATTTGGATGCTTATCTATCAGAAATGTTTTATACGCAGAAAAATATCTTTCACGTGAGGTCAGATGTTATTATTCACTGCCACGAACATCACACCTGAGCACAGAACCGTCCGATAGAATCCCTTCTCTGCATACTGTTTAGCTATTTATTTCTTTCAGTTTATGGTTTTCTACCTTACTCGTTTCTAGAATGTTCAATAACAACAGAATACGAGACCTGTAATGTAGGTTGACAAACATTTTTTCGAGAATCTTTCCGTAAACGTAACAGCAGCAATGAACACTGCCAATAGTACAGATGCCCGGTTGTGAGGTGAGTTTTGCGGCCCTTTGCGAAGAGCCAGATTCCCCGAGTTTCGTACAGGGTGAAGGTAGAGGGAGCGCGAGAGGGCGATAGGATTTGTTTTAAAGATGTCCTTTGCGATGGGCTGTAGTAAATCGAGCTCTTAGTTGACGCATCTGTTCAGAAAACTTCAATGAAATGAAAAAGGAAGAATAAATACACTATAAGTAGTGTTATTTAACTAGAAACAATATTTATTTATTTATTGATTAAGTTTAGGATTCACATATATTATTCCCATAATGTCAAATTTTACTTTCAAAACAGTCGACACAAGTGAGTATTGAGTGATCTGAACATACATGACTTTTACATTCAAAACAAACAGTTGAACATTTTCTGTCTTTCTTTGTGGGACATTTACTGCATCTTTTTCTCTTATTGTTAGCCAATGTACTAGGTTGGTTATACTTCAGTTTGTCTTTCTCGGCGCACGGGGGGTGTCAATAAAATGGAATATCTCACGGTATTTCGCGTCGTTCTCGGTTGTGCCGCTAGGAATCGCTTTATCGCCAGGAATCGCTCGATTCAGTCGCGATCATGCGATTCCTGGTGGCATAACGGAGAACGACGCAAAATACCGTGAGATATTCCATTTTGATGACACACCCCCATGCGCCAAGAAAGAAAAATCGAAGTATAACTGTTGTTTTTTCTTCTATCCCACATAGTACTTTGGCACTTCATATGTTCTTCTGAAGAGTTTTGATTGTGCTCCTTTGCAGAATACATGGAAGAATATATTGGCATAATTCTTTTGCCAAATCTTTTAGAAATAATCGTCTTTTGTGCTTTACTGATTGTTGAAAAGTGGGATTCTTTTGGACAAAAATTGCATATGCATTTACAGCAGCGACATCTAGCATATTCATGAAGAAGGCAAAACTCCATCTTATTATTCTTCTTCTTCAAGACGAGTGTCTCCCGAATTTTATCCACCGGCGTTGCAAGACAAAGGCAACCAGTTGCATCTGTTCAAAGGAGCACTGTACACCTGGATTTCGTCAGAGGAGCTCAACCGATATACATTCCTGCGAGAAGGTGCAATACGTTCTGGAGACACGAGTGTTTGACAAGCTCCAGAGATGCCAAGAGTTGGGGGTGGTTCGACCAGTGCGCTATGCGACGTGGGCGACACCGGTGATAGTATTGCCGAAGAGGAATGGGACCCTGAGACTGCGTAGGGACTACGAGGCCAGCGTGAATTGTCTTGGCAGAACCCATTCTGATCATTGGAGGAAATATTTGAAAAAGGCTCGACTGGACCAGGCTTTTACACAGCTGCTGGTGGTCGAGAAACTGCAGGACTCTTGACAATCACAATTGTGAAGGGACTATTCACGGTCTAGCGAACACGAATTAGCATGTCAACCACCCTTGGTATAAGAATAATAAAAGTAATGTCTTTATTATTGGCGAGGCACAGGACATAGGGCCTGCTCTTCTGCCTAACCATGAGACATGTGGTATCTACCACCGCCTGATGGAGGGGTCCTTGTGGTCGCCGGGAAAATAAGAGACAAGACAATCATAATGAAACCCTGATAGATGTGCTTGATAGACTGGAGACAGGGGGTCTACGCCTAAAAAAGAAAAATGTACCTTCTTCGTTGAATCGGTGTAGGTGCTGGGCATGGTGGATGCTATGGACATCCGACCCCTACAAGAGAAAGTAGAGGACATGGGTGAGGCACTAGCTCCAATAAATAGGACGAAACCGCAGCCTCTCAACGGTGTCATCAATTTCTATGACCAATTCTTGGACCATCGGGTAACGGAATATTAACCCTTGTACAAGTTACTTCATTTAGGAAAGGAGTGTAAACAAAGAGAGACGCATGGAGCGGCCCTGCAGACTGTGAAGGATAACCAGGTGAACCAGTGCTGGCCTACTATGAGGGAAACCAAACTTTGATGCTTGCATGTGATTCTTTACCACATGTGGTGGCCACAATGCTTTCACACATAGGCGATGATGGATGTGAGCACTCCATCGAGTTTACGACACGAATATTGTCACAGACAGATCGCAACTCCGCGCAGATTGACAAGGAGACACTAGCGTTTGCATTTGGTGCCATCAAATTTAATAAATTTATATATGGGCGCCCCCAGGAGAATTTTTTGAAACACCACAAACACTTGTTAGGTGTTTTCAAGCAGGACTCCAGAACGGTTGAACACCTGTCACCCAGGTTGCAACGATGGTATCTGATACTGTAGACGTACCACAATATAATTTTTGTCAGCATGGAGACGGAGATCTGTTGTTACGCTTGTCGGTTTCACTCTAGTCTGACTGTGAGTTCACAGAACCCGCAGGTATACACTTTCTGACAATGTGGGCAGGCCCATGCCAATTGGAAGGAGTTTACATTTGTAACAGGCGACCAGAGACAACCTGAAGTCTCTCCTAGGGTTCTTCAAAAACGGGCGGTCGCGAAGTGTATCCTTAGCAATCCTGAGACGACCATTCCACGCACCAGGTATATCTGTTAGGGGCGAGAGTGGTCTTGCCGGAGATGCTGCAAGAAAAGGTGCTCAGGGGAATACAGGCAAACCATCAATGAATTGAATCCACAAAGACTGTGGTCCGCTCATTAGTCTGGTGGCCAGGTCTAGGAAGGGACATAAGGACTGTAATTCGGAGGTAACAGACAATCCAGGACTTTCAAAGCAATCCACCCAGAGCCCCACCTGTATCGCCATGTGCACAAGGATTGGGAGAAGGTACATATTCATTACCTCGGGCTTGTTGAGGGCCAGGTGTTTCTAATAACAGTGGATGCGAATTCAAGATTCCCCATGGTCAAGCGGGTGGAGTTGATGGGACCGGCAACTCTAGCCATCTCTCCACGGGAGGTGTTAACTGACTTCGTGGCACCAAGATATGTGGTTTGAGATAACGGCATTCAACTCACCTCGATGGAGCAAAGAAGCTTAAGAAATGGGAGAAGCTATTTCATTCTCCACCCTCCATCCCACATCGAATGGTTTGGTAGAATGTACCGTCGAGACATTGAAGGGCCTACCAAGGAAGACCACTCAGGAAACTTGATGAACCGGGTTGGCCCGAGTGTTGTTGGTCATGCGAATTGCAGTCTGTGCAGACACAAATAGATCGCCGACGGAGATGTTTCGCGGGAATCTGCAAGGGAACACACCGATGGAGACCCTTCTCCCACACCCAGAAAGCACGACGCAGGACGAAGAGGCTGTTGAAACACGGCGATTCACTCTCGGAGGTTGAGTTCTGTCCCAGGACTATCGGCAATGCAAGCCCCAATGGTCACAGGTATCATTGCTGAAACAAGCTGGCAGGTGAATATGCTCGGTTAAGGGTGAGCAGGTATGCGGAGCGTGAATGACGTGCTGCATAGACACTAGGAAAGGGATGATGGACCTGTCCAGCTTCAATCGCCTCTGCAAATGTGCGGAGACACCTATGTGAAGGATGTAAGGGCAGACGAGGTCAGAGGGGCACCAGACGAACTACAGAATAGCCCAAAGCGTTGCAAGGATCAGGATAGCATCCCGTGCGACCAGTGCCCCATATGGAGTATGGAAAGTCAAGCATGTTCAAACGCTACCCAAAACAACGTGACCCCAGAGGACGAGACGGCTGCCGACTTGCTAGTGTATAGTGCTGCGCAGAGTGTGCATGACTAGCAAGAAACAGACCATGCGTGTGTATTGTAAATAGGTAAGATATGTATCTATATAGGTGGTTAGTATAATGCGGAGATTAGTGTAGTAACTATCTGATAGGCAAGCTCAGATACAGATGCAGAAAGATGTGTCCGTATAATGTGCAGAGCGGCATCCTGGACCTGTGAGGGTGGTAACAGAACGGAAGTCAGACAGTGGCGCTCCCTGTGTTGAAAAGGGCTGGAAGCTGGAGCGCTGGCAGGGAGTTCAGTGCGCGGGTACTCGTCGTGCGTTTAATACAGCGTCTGTTGCAGTGAGTGCGACAGACAGAACAATTATATTCTTATAATCTTTTCAGAATTAGAAACAAATTTTTGTTTGCATTGTTTCAGTTTACTCATGCTTCAAACACGTCATCCAAATAGCAAAATACACGTGTGTTTCTGAAAATTACAACACTCAGAAGGAATGGTCGGATAAATTAAAAATCGGTGGATGTGTATCTATAAGAAGTGATTAAATTTGCATAGAGATGGCGTGCACGTTGGCCTAGCAGCGCCCTATTTTGTGTGACAGTTCACATCAGAGTTACGCCACACCTGGTCGGTGTAGAGTCGCCAAACTACGTGCAAACGTGCAAGCAAGTGCCAATATGCTTCGTCGACGCCAAAGGGCCCACCATCAGCATCTGAGTGAGTTCGAACGGGGCAGAATGATCGGTCTTTGGGAAGCAGGTTTGTCACACCGTGACATTGCGTCTCGAACGGGGCGCGCTTCTACGACAGTGATGCGTGTCTGAAACCAATGGATAGAGGAGGGTCGTACACAGCGAAGAGAGGGTACAGGACTATATGACCACAGCGCGAGATGACCGCAATCTTGTGTGAATGGCCGCAACCAACAGAACGGCGTCGTCCACATTGTTAGCTCGACTTTGGAGCAATGCAAAGGGTGTGGTCATGTCTGCGATGACGGTTCGATGCTTTCCTCTGAGGGTTGGAGTGGTAGCACCCATAAAACTGCGTCGGATTGCGTTGTCCAGAAACTACCAACGCCTCAGACATCACATATATCGTGAACGTGTTCACTGATATGCAGTGGCAAAATGTGGTTTCCGCTTCAATTTGTGGTACAACGATGGACGCGTACGTGTTCGACGCTACCTTTATGATCTACCATCCTGTATTGTTCCGCGCAATAGCGAACAAACGCCAAGTGTAATGGTTTTGGCACCATTGGCTACAGTGCGCGATCTCGCATTGTACGTATTACGGTATTCTGAAAAGCAATCGCTACAATAGGAAGGTTTTAGACCCCGAGGTACTTATTCTCCTGCAAGCAGCTACACATGCTTTCGTGTAAGCTTTCTGTAAAGAACGACGGGAACCATTTCTTCCCTGATCCGCACATTCGCCTGACATGTCACCCATCGAACATGTCTAGGATATTTCGGTCGGCAACTTCTTATTTCTGGTCCCTCTGCAGCCAATGTTGATGCTTTGTGGTCACGCATAGAAACAAAGTGGCAGTGTGTTCCCCACCAACATATCCAGCCTCTCTTTGAATCCATGCCACGATGCCTAGAGGCTCTGATGGCAGCGTGTGGCGGCTTCAGACCGTACTAAATTCTCAAGGTCAAAATGCAGCTACAGTTTTGTAATTGTAATCATTTGTGTATTGTGATATTCCTAATCGGTGGTATACAATTAATTGTAATAGTATGTCTCCTTCTTTGTGTTCATCATTTTCACAAACATCAGAGTACATGTAGGATATCTTTGAGTACACTACTATTCATCACCGATTGAAATATACCGAATACGCAACTACTTTTAAAAGGTAACGATTTACTGCAAAGAAAACGATATGCATTGTCGTGTGCTCTTCGGAGACTACCACCTGTTACCCGAAGGCGATCACCTCCGATTTGCTGGTGCCCGGATGCTCGTCGGAGAGGGTCGCTGTTGCCTTCATCTGAACGTGATGGGTAAACAGGACGCATGTATTAAGGAGCTTTTGGTTCATCGAACTGTCAAATAATTCTTGATTTAGAGATTACATTTAATAACCCACAGTTACACAATAAATTTAGTTGACTTCTACTACTTAAAACCTTAAAACCTACTAGGGATGCCTTAAAACCTACAAAGGACGCCTTAAAACCTACATGGCACGCCATAAAACAGGTATACAATACTCGCTCAGAGCGGTGTCAGGTAAAGTCAGTTATGCCATCCGGCCTTCTCACCAATCTTCAAGATGTTGCTCCGATGGTATGGCGATGATTTTTCTCGGTGCTGCTCTTGTCGAAGTTAGGTCCAGCCATTCGCGGGCGCACCGGCATAGTCTTGGGGCTCAATCGGCGGCGCTCTGCGGGTGTCTTTGGCGACGACTATTTGGTCTGTTGCTCGCCCGCGATCCCGACCGATGTCCACTTATCGCATCATTTGTAGTAACGTCGGCTTAGAGCCGTTTCTGTCGCGGCACCTCGACTACTCGACGACGCACAAAATAAAGTTCGACTTCATAGCAGATGTCCAGAATGATCTGATGGCAACGCCGAGGCTAGTCAAAGACCAAAGTCTCCATGATTGGCAAAACGCATAAGGCACAAGGCAAAAAAGGCAAGCAGAAGCTCGTGTGTTCCCGTGTTCCGCTTATTTATAGTGTAGTTTTTCTAACTCTGCCTCTCAGGCCCCTACGGCCACCATGGAATATCATACGGCATTTCGCGTCTTTCTTCCTCGTGCCACTAAAATCGCATGATCGCAAAAAGTGCTTGATACGGTCGCGATCATGCGCTATCTGGCGGCACGACTGAGAACGTCGCGAAATACAGTGACATATTCCATTGTGAAAACGGGCCTTGAAGGGAAAAGTTAGAAAAATCGCAGTTAAAAATACCGCGATCCGCGCAAACCGAGGGCGCCTACGCAACCCCCGTTGCCCAATCACGCGGCCTACGCCGCCTCCCTTGAACCGCCGGACGAAGCACCCCACTTGCAAGCCACCCGGGACGTGCTAAGTTCTGATGGCGAAGGCTCTCGTCCTACTCGCCCGCCTCGCCCACTTCTCCCCAGGTGCGCCTGGGAGGTCCTCTGGGCCCACCTTTGGCTCTCGGCGACATCTGGTCTTTCTCGGGCCCGTTCAGCGCGAACCTCGCTCCGCTTCTAGCGTTACTTTCGATCATATCTAGGCGTTACCTTTCTAGGCGTTACTTTCGACCGTAGGCTCACCTGGAAGGCTCACATCAGAGAGGCGCGGAAGAAAATGGCGTAGCGCATCACTTCTCTGCTGCCACATCTTGGAAGCCGCTCCCTTGAGAAGAAAATTAAAAACCCTACTTACCTTGCATGCGCAAGAAGCGCAGGGCTTTACGCATATGAGGTATGGGCCACATCTGCACGAGTAATCGTGCAGAAAACTACTTCCACATCAGTATTACTAAAGTATCACTAAAACCACATCCAGGTGACGCCTACGCGAATGTACTACTCTCACATAACACAGAAAAAGTCGCCTCCGTTATACACATACTCGCTATGCAAGGAATCAATTCTATCTTCACAAACATTAAGACCCACACCCTCTTTCGCTCGTACGCTCAATATTACACTAAACAAACACAACACAAACACAAGAAACTCCGACATCATCTTTCATAAACTTCCTTGATAACACACACAAATACTGATACAATCACACTCTTATCACTGATACTAATCACAGTCTTATCACTAATACTGATACAATCACACTCTTCACACACCAGCTCCGCCACGGAAAGGAACAGCTCCCTGCACAATTCTTTGTATATATACTCTTAGATAAAAAAGAGTTGTACCCAGAAGAGACCGAATTGTTTCAAACTTGGCGAGTCAGTTTCATATTGGAAGACAACTCACTGATTCCATTTACACGTCTGATCGCGTACCGTGAGGTCTCAGTGCCCACATGCCCGGCCATAAAAGGGCGTTTTTTGACGTCGAACAGTCACAGTCGCCCATTGATCTGCTGTCGTAGCTTCGTGAAATGTTCAATATGCCGCGGGGGCGGAAGCAACATCAGCAGCTGAATGCGTTCGTGGGACTCCATGAACCCGGTTGGTCATTTCGATGCACTGCGCAGCATTTGGATCGAGTAGATGTATTGTCACGATGTGGGCAGCAGTGGCAACAATAACGCGCACGCCATATTCGGGAATGGTCTGGAAGGCTCCGCCAGACCACACCACGAGAGGACAAGAGAATTGTCCGACAGGTAGTGACTGATTCAACATCGTCGCTTGACGACCATCAGCGCGCAGTACAACCAACAATGAGAGATCCCGTGTTCCGCTGCATCATTGCCAGACGTCTCCATGCCGTGGGATTACGCTCACGCCGGCCGTGCAGACGATTTGGAGGGGGCATCGTGAGGTGTTGCGTATTGAATCATTGTATTAATTTTGCGAAACTTAATTTTCTTGTATCAAGTGAACTTGGTTCCCTGATCATCAGTTACGACTTTGTAATTTTTCACATGTAGTGTTGTGTTTGTATGACGTTATTCTAACTTTTCTGGGCTTCACCTTCTGTTGGATAAGTGAGAAGGGTAGAATCAGATGGGGGGTTCCATTTTGAAGCGTTCCATTTGAAGGTTTCCGTTTTGTTAGGTAGTGAAAGAAGGAATTTGCCAAGAGAAATAAATAATAGTTGATCAAATTGGATTACATGTCATGCAAATAGAAGATTCGTAACGTTACATCCAGTGTCATCAGGATTGCATATTTGAGTGTAATACTTTGAAATACTGTACATTTTAGAAAACTTCTTTGTGTTTTTTTGTTTTTGTTTTGGGGGGCACAGGAACCCCTTATGCATTCTTCGGTATGGGAACGACATGATGAACGCGAGACATTAGCTCTGACAACATGTCAAGAAGGTGAAAGACACCCGTGTATACTACAGCTAATCATTAAATTTTATTGTCTGTTTTTTCAAATGCATGTGTGTTTCTTTTCTTTGAAAGCACATGGGGCAACGCAAACAATAACGCAGACTTATTCCCCGACCCCTATTTCCCATTTTAGAAAATCAAGAAATAAATTTTACATTCTTTGTTCGACGAACCGACGAACAGTGTGATCCTTCCCGAGGATTCTGGAGGTGAAATGAATACGTCACAGAATATTGTATTTACATTGTATGTATTATGTGTATATTTGGTGTATTGTGTATTTTGTACTGTGTATTGTTCAGTGTATTGAGTATTGGCGTAATGTAACTGTTATAGAAGGGAGTAGACATGTGAACCAATATGCAGGTAGATGGGCAGATGAAACAGGTTAAATCTATATTAAGGCAGATGGTCGAGAATATAAAGCCCAATCAATAGTTAAAATCATAGGGGGAGAGGAATTAAGTGCTGTTTACTAGACTGAAAGATGGACAGGAGTTGTTAGAGGTAGATAGTTTACCGAGACAGTTAGCTAGTTAGTACGTTACTAAGCTAGATAGTTACATAAGAGAAAAAAAATATACTAGGATGTAAATATAATATAAAAATAGCTCACTAGAAATGTAAACACACATATGTAATTGAAAATAAAACATTACAAGAAGGAGACCGGCAGTGTGTGCCAAACGAGAATGACAGGCGGAGCAGTGCCATTTCATCACTTCTTGACAAAAAGAGCAGCAAGAACAAAAGTGCTAAGTCCTTCAAAATCTAGTGACGACGGTATAAAGACGTAACGTAACACTGCCAAATCCCGCGGGCGCCCACAAATGAGAAAATCATAAGTGCGCCCGCCAAAAACCTTAATATAAAACCAAAACTCTGATACAATACGGAAGAGCTCCACAATGGAGCAGACTGTAAAACTGCCAAATTCACCCTCGGCGAGACGCAGTACTTTGCCGGCATTCTACGTTTTGGGGATGTTTATTAATTTCCACCGCATCTTTTACCCTCTTCGGACTCCAGTGCTCCTTCCTGGCCAGGAGGTGTGTGGTTTCAAAAAAGGAGTGGCGAGTTTTCCATTGTGGAATGTGAGTGATTTTTATTCAGCCAAAAGATACACATCGCTTCTGCGGCGTAGGTCGCTTTTGCTGAGGAATGTTGGGGTCTTGTCTATAATCCGCACAGCTTCGGCTTACGTAAATGAGCAAGCATACTGTCGCGATAGGGCATTCCGCCTCTCGTGACTCGCCGACGTGGGTAAGTGACCCCGCTTGTCACTGTTGGCTGTTCGAGAACCTAAAAACGAGGGCGTTTCGCAGCTCGCCCCTCTTTCCTCACCAGCTGAAATGCCGGAGGCACTTGTCGCGCTGCCACTCACTCTCGGTAGGAATGCTTTGTTACCTGGGTAAGAGACGTAATACATTTTGAAAACTACACGCTTTTTCTCTTTCCTCTGCACGAGTAGCTGGGTCCTCCCTCTCCCCATCAACTCGCGACATTTATATTCCCTGAGCGCGTAAGGACCATTTACTTAAGTATTGCATATTAAATTTAACTTATAATTAGAAACCAATAAATAATAAAGCTCTTGCATGTACGCTTGTATTGTCACAATCGGGATTTTTAATGCCAATATGTACGAAGGACCATGTCGTGTGTTTTCAGCCTAACGCGGTGTTAGGCTTCCGACAGCATAAATGCTGCCGATAGCATTCAAGGAACCATGGACTCTGGAACCGGGGCTTCGAATGTAGCTCGTTGCACCTCGTTTGCCGTGTTTCCAACTCCTTAACCGGCGGGGCCGAGTCCCCAACGTTGTCCATCCCTAGGCGCGTGGAGCCGGGTGGCTGCGACCCAGGAAAATAACTGCCAATGAAAGGGAATGCTATTCATTGTGTTCGTCCCCCTTCGCCCACTAGAGGCGGGCGGATCTGTTAACGGCGTTTACCACCATCTGGTCCCGGACGGGAACCTCAAGCACCGCCAAGGATGAGGAAGTCCGTATTGCAGCCGGAAGCTTCTCAGCAATGACGTTCACCCCAAAATTGAACGCAAAGCGGAGCCTATGATGACTCCATTACGGACATCCCGCGCGTAGGTGAAAAGCCGTATCCTGTTCCCCATACACACATAAACGGGAGAGTTCATTAGCCCGAACTAACGGAGCTTTACATTAAATTGCCCATGTCCTGTGATATGGGTTCACTCAAAAATCTAAGCCTATTGGTTGGGCAGGCATATGTCGCGTCCGGCGAAGCATTGTTACACCGGTCTGCCATTGAACCCGCCAGGCATTCCGCCATTTCACCTTCAGCCTTAGGACTGTATCTTCAGGTTCCGGAGTTCGCACTTTCCCGTGTACATAAATAGGTGAAACCCTTTTTCAGAGCGTACTTTCCCCGACTGATAGGCATTCGGTGATTTGTAATTTCGAGAGCAGAGCAAAATCTGTAGCCGTAGAGCTTAACTGCGACCATTCCACTTGTGAAATTAAAACCAATAGTGTTTATATATACAAAAATGCCCCAATCAGGGTGGTGTATTTCAAATTCGCTTTTTTATCCGATTTTTCTTACCGCTTCTTCCTCCTGGCCAATCATAAACTGTTATTTAAATTATATAATGTGAGTGCAGAAAGCGATGATGGAGAAGAAATGTTAACGCAATTCAAAGAAATTGTTCAAATGTGAAAACAGCTAATGAGAAATATGTGATTTTAACGAGTTTACCAAAATGTTGGAGTGAACAAAAAATAATGGTCGGATTTGGCGTATCTCATGTAACCCGTAAGGCAAAATTAACACAAAATCGGAAGCGTGTCATGACTTACCCTGACAGAAAACATCAGTGCAATCTTCCTTGTGATGTAAAAACTTGTGGAAGGTTTTTATCAAGAGGATAAGCAAGATTATGGCTGGCATGAGGGATACAAAATCTGTCAAAGAAAAGTGTAAAAAAGCAAAAACGGTTACTTTTAAGAAATTTACAAAGAGCTGTACAGAGAATTTAAAAAAAGACACCCAAAACTATAAAATGGGGTTCTCGAGTTTCTCTGGTACGAGGCCAAAGCAATGTGTCTTAGTTGGATCACTAGGCACTCACAATGTTTGCGTGTGCACAATATGCGAAAACACGAAATTGATGTGTGTGAGCGGGCAACAAATTCATCAAATTGATGCACATAAGAACTCAATAAATTGTTGCATTAAAAAACTGGTTTGTGAAAGCCCTTCTCCACAATTGGATAGAACAATAAATGTAATGAAACCATAACGTGCCTTGTTCTACCACTGTCCCATACCTGCTCAGAAACCGAGCTAATGTCACCTCTTCGACATCTGGCCATCCCACGGATGTTAGTCCCGGGACCCAGAGCCGGCAGTCGCTCGAAGCCATAGTCAGAAATGGACACGGGATGAATTAAAGGAGGTGATGTGGTGATTTTACTATGCAAAAGCGAAAATGGGGGCTCAGAAATAGAAGTTTTTAAGATATGGAGAGAGCGGAACCCAGATATGAGACCTACCATAGACTCAAAGAAGCTCGCCAGTCAACAACATTACATATTCGGCAGTGGAAAATTCACAGCAGAACAACTTGCAGTCATCCAGAGAAACGCGGAGTAAGTTCTTCGATCAAACTACACAGATGACGAACATTTAGAACCATCTAATATCCCTGAAAACGATAGTCCCCTTGAAGGTTCATCTCTTCTAAATGAATCATCTGTCAGTGGTGAAAATTCATCTGGTCATGAGTCACACGATAAGGATATGATGCGGGACCTCCTCCGACGCGAGATAGAACGAGTTCGTCTACTTCCATTCGAATTTCGTGCACCGTTGAGGAGAATTTACGAAAATGCTAAAGCTATGAGAGTGATAGAAACAACGAATTCTGTCTTAAATGAGGTTGTACAGACCTCAAGTAGAGATCTAGATATTACTGAAATCAATCACATCGTGTATGCAACTGGATATCTAGTATCTCATGTAATCTTGGGGCCAGCCATGAACACCGATGGCCGACAGCCAGACAGAGTAAAATGCTCCGTACCAACATGGGCGAAAAGAATTATGAAACGGATAGCCGACACACGGCGTGAAATATCACTCCTAGCCGAGGAATCTTTTAAGTCAAACCACACTTATAAAGTTCAACAAAAATACTCCATGTTGAACAAAAATACCTAATTGAGAATGACATAACAAGGCTAATGGTAGCTGAAAAGCTAAAAGAGAAAATCCAAGCATGGGCTCAACGAATAAGACGGTACAAACGTAGAGAAAATTTCCGTATACAGAACCGGTTGTTTGAAACAGACGCGTAAGAGATTCTATCGCAGTCTGACTCAAAAACCGAATGGCAATGCTGCCCCTCCTTCAAAAGATGACGTCGAAACATTTCGGGCAGGAATCTGGGAGGAAACCAGATCCTACAACAAAGACGCATCGTGGCTCCAATCTGAAGTTGATGCTGCCAATGGAATCGTGGAAATTGGGGAACTTGTTCAAGAATTCTCAAAAGAGGACCTATGGCAAACAATTAAGAACATGGGAAACTGGAAGTCCCCCGGGATTGATAAGATCCAGGTTTATTGGATTAAGAAATTAACAGCATTACATTCTCATTTAGCAAATGCTGTTTAATAAAATTTTAGAAAATTATAAGGAACTCCCCCAATAGCTCACAGGCGGCATCACGTATTTGCTACCCAAAGCAGGAGACAGCTCTTTAGCGAAGACCTACAGGCCAATTAGTTGTCTGCCAGTAATGTACAAACTTATAACTGCAGCCATAGCTGACAAAATGTATAGACACCTAGGGAAGAACTATCTGTTGCCAGTTGAACAGAAATGATGTCGTAAAGGTTCCTATGGCTCTAAGGAAATCTTGCTTCTGAAAAAAATAATTTTGAATGATGTAAAGTAATTTGAAAACGTAATTTGAGCATGACTTGGATTGACTACCAGAAGGCCTTTGACACGACTGGATTTTGAAGACCCTAGATATCTATCGATTTCATCCTAGACTTGTTGAGTTTTGCAAGGCTAGTATGAGGTCGTGGAGTACCAGGTTACTAATACACAGCGGAAAGGGAGTAGTAGAAACAAGAAGTATTCAGATTAACAGAGGAATTTTTCGAGGAGATTCACTATCCGCTCTGCTGTTTTGCATTAGTTTGATCCCACTATCGAGACAGCTGTCGCACACTGACTTTGGTTACAAGCTCCATGGTGATGAAAGGCCTGTATCACATTTATTTTACATGGATGATCGGAAAGTGTTTGATAAGAATGAAGCGATTCTCTCCCAAATGCTGTCTGTCGTGAATGACTTTAGCAATGACATCTGCATGAAGTTTGGTCTTGACAAGTGTGCAAAAGTCAACTTAAAAAGAGGCAAAATGACCACGTCAGAGAACATTGAACTTGATAGGCACACTGTGATTCACAATCTTGAGCCAGGTAAAACTTTCACATATCTGAGCATTGAAGAATGTGACACCATTTCAAACGACACAATGAAAGAGAGAATTCGCAGGGAGTATTTTAGAAGAGTTAGACTTGTTCTGCAGTCGGCTCTGAACTCAAGGAATAAAATATCAGCAATAGGTAGTTTGGCGGTACCTGTAGCCGAATACAGTTACGGACTAGTGGACTGGACTGAGCAGGAAATTCGCATCATGGATCGAAGAACCAGAAAACTGCTTACAATGCATCATGTTGCCAACCCTCGAGCTGATGTACTTAGACTTGATGTGTCACGTAAGGAAGGAGGAAGAGGCCTCAGACAAATTGAAGCCTCCTGGCACAATGCAATAACCGGGATGGGAAAGCATGTAGTCAGCCATCAAGATGACCCACTAATAAGGCAGGTCATGAAATCTGACCGAAGAATGGGAAACATAGGCATTGTAAGTGTAGCAAGAATCATTGCGAACAAGACTATGCAAGACACCCAAAATGACACACTGAACTTCTGATTCTACTTAACATGAAATTTTAGACACAAAAAATGTTAAAGAAATCGTGGAGAGACAAACCACTCCACGGACAATACCTAAAAAGAATGGACAAGGTGCAGATCAATAAAGATCAATCATTTATGTGGCTTAAAAGGGGAAGAATGAAGCCAGAATCGGAAGCACTTGTAATAGCTGCCCAAGATCAGGCCTTGAGAACATGACATTATGATAAAGCGGTTCTCAAAATTTCTCAAGATGATAAATGCCGCATTTGTCAGGAACATTGATCATATTGTCTCAGCTTGTCCAATCCTAGCAAAGACCGAATACTTGAAAAGACACGACAGGGTGTGTAGCTACCTCCACTGGCAGATCTGTACCGCCCTCGAAGTTCCGAACACATGCCCCAAGTGGTACGAACACTCACCGAAACCGGTGACATCTGTTGGATTGTGTACGATATTGTACGACCAACAAATTCAAACTGATCGCACGATATTGGCAAACAAACCGGATATAGTCATCCGGACTTTGGAGGAAAAATCGTGTTTACTTGTCGATGTTGCTGTACCTTGCGATCAAAACGTCGTTACCAAGGAGGCAGAGAAACGTCTTAAATACAAGAGTTTGGAAATCGAGATCAGCCGAAAGTGGGGCGTAAAAGCACAGGTCGTACCGATAATTATCGGAGCTCTGGGATTTGTTCCGCAAAATTTGTGTAAGAACTTATCTAAACTCCCTGGTAATTCAAAAGACTGGGAAGTGCAAGAAATCGCTTTATTTGGAACAGCCCACATTTTGCGCAGAGTGTTGTAGAGGCACCGACGGTCCCTGGATCTGCTCCTTAGGTAGCTGGTTGCAACCTGGAGTAGATTTTGTATTCAGCCGACACATAACATCTTTGGTCGTGATTTAGAGGAATAATAATAATAATAATAATAATAATAATAATAATAATAATTTATTTGCTCATACTAACTCAATGTTACAAGTCTTGAAGCATCGTCATACATAAGTCATCATTCATTATTTTGTGACTTACATTTGTGTGCTTTTTGTTTGTTTTTTAAATACAATTTTATATAGTGTGGTATTCGCAATTACTAACATATCATTTATTCCTTATTTATCTAATCCTGGGGTTTTGAGACAGTGCGTCGCGGCTCCCAGGAGCGTCGCAATGATTTACTAAAATGATCTTTAGATTTGATTTACTTTAATCCTTGTATCATTCATGTATACATAATAAATGCAGTGAGTGCCCAGGATCAGATACTCGTTTCTGAATTATTAAATTTCATCCTTAAAAGCAACCTTGGTGAAGAAGTGATTTACAAAATGTGGACAACAGACAGAGCCGAAGTGATTACGATTAAAACATATGCTGAAAACTTCGTCAGTAATTTTATCACCTACCTTAAAAAATTCAAAGCTGATAACTTTATAGTGAGAGCTCAATCATCATATTGAAACAACTGAAAAACTCCTTTCAACCTGGAGAATTAAATGTCAACGGCGTTTACTCCGACAATTATAGTTTCGTGATTCAAGGTTGCCACTGGGACAAATCGCAAGCAACAATACATCTGTTTATTATTTATTACACACATTTTGAAGATAATTCATTGCAACATCTCTTTGTGTCGATAATTTCAGATTATTTAGTACATGATTCTGCTGCAGTGCACTTTTTTCAGAAGAAACTACTCCCCTGACTTCTCCAGAATTTGCTGAAATAAGTAAAATTTATTACTTTAGTGATGGCGCGGCAGGTCAATATAAAAAGAAAAGAACTTCTGCATTGTGACGAATTACAAGGAGGATTTCCAAATCCCAGCCGAATGGCATATTTTTGTCACGAACCACAGCAAAGGTCCCTGTAACGGTGCAGGAATAACTGTCTAAGAGACTTGCAGCTTATGCAAGCCTTCGAGGAACTTGTATTATTACCCCTAGGGAAATTTTTGATTGGGCGAAGAGAAATGTGGAAGGAATTTATTTTATTTTTACCAACAAAGAGGGACATTAAGTAAAGGCAGAATTTTTAAATACTGGGCGATTCATAGGCCTGAAAATGGTGCCGGGAATACGGAGTATCCACGCTGTGATTCTAGTTTCAGAAAACCAAATTGCCGTGAGAACGTACTCTAGTTCACCAGTAGATCCTAGAGTGGTGGTTTTGCGAAATCCATCATCGCGCCGCGGAGGAAAAACGTAACGCCGAGTGCTGACGAAGAGGGATGGGGCTCGGCGGCTGTAGCAAATGAGACAAGTTCGTTTACGGAGCGCCGGTAAGATATTTTTATTCGTAACTTTAAAACCATTCAATATTCCGTGATTAAATTTACAGATTCGCGAGAAAGTAGTTTTAGCAATGTTTCTTCCAAAATTCAAGAATTTAAAAATATTACATTTGCATTTATTGCATGTTTTAGGATTTGTTTACTTCATAATTGTTAAAGACTCACGGTAATAATATCTTAAGTGTAAAATAATCCTTTACATTTCTTCTATAAATAGTGTCAGTTTCATATTTTTTGCTTGTTTGCTAATATTCGGAAATAATCATAAAGGGAAGTCTACAGAATGCTAATCTTCAAGTGCCCATTGTTGCTAAGCAATGGCTGATGAGACAAAAATATTGTACCTGGTTCGCGCAAGTATCATGATAAGTAAGGTGGCAAAATATTTTTAAATTCAGAGATGTAGTGTCAGATTTCCTACTTTTTTTACATAGAATGAACCTCTTGAAATGTTCCACCTATCAATGCTTAAGTTTTTAGCCAGTTCGAAAATTATGAATCCCATAATTTAAATTGGTGAGCCTGGTTTGGTTTTACAATTCATTGTGAGATTTATTACTCTTCTCCAGTTAGAAGTTAATTTTTAATGTTTCCGGCGCCAAATTGAGTTTGCCGTCTTTTTAGATTGATTACAAGACTTCAGGCTTTTTATAATCTTCCCTTGCTGGTTGCGAGTTGACATCATCTGACTTGAGGAAGTAGGCACTGCATTATGTGACGTGCCTACGTGCACTCGTGACCGCTTGGAATTCATCCTTGGCGGCGCACAGCAGCGGGCCGTTCCAGGAGGCGACAGCGCGAGGGCGCTCGACCTTCACCGCAATCCCGTTGGCCGGCGTGAGAAGACGGCGGGAGAACGTTGAGTATTAAAAGTTTCGTTCGGGGCTTAGTGAGAAATTGGAACTGTGGAAAGCAGTGTTATTTAACCAAAACTAGTCGCGAGAACTGGGGAGGGGAAATAACTAGTAACAGATTTAGTCGCACTTTAATAGACATTTTCATATTCCAAGCCGATGACCGAAGAGGGGAGTCCAAATTTAGTCAAATTTTGTTATCATTGTAATATTTCTGGTTCAATGAGGAATTAACTTTGTAAAATAGATTTAAGAGTTTTGGATGGGGGAATTATGTGGAATGTGATCACGAAGAAAGGGTTAATTTTTGTGTAACTGATTATTTAAAGAATTGGATCAAAGTTTATGTTGAATTTGTGTTAATTAGCCGTAGTTGGTATTACCAGTCAAATGCGTGGGATCCCATTTGCGCAGGCCTGGGTAAATTATGGTTGAATGGTTTTTGAAAAGGTATCTGAAACTAACGATGCAATTATTTCAAGTGTAATTATGTTTTCTTGATTTGGGAAATTTTCGTTGGAATAAATCCTGACTTGTTACCAGAAAAGGTGTTGCTAAATTTCCATCACGTGCTATTTCGAATCACGACTCCGCCCTGCCAAGACCCCTGTGCCTTTTCAGGTCCCCCAAATAAAATTAGGATTATCGTGGCGAAGTACCGTCACATTATATATATATATATATAATACGGACCACGTTGAACGGACATGGTAGCAAATGAGCAACATCACAAATTGATGCGAACATGATGGCGACAAACTGCGACTGAGGGCAGGTCCAAGCCTACGCGACCCGAGTTGTCTACGTAAACTCACGAAAGAGATCATCACCATTGGGCAAGAAACGTTTTCTATACTTGGGTTTTTATTTGTTGGAGCGTGGGGTCTTGTGTTCACGATGGAATATCTCACGGTATTTTGCGTTTTCTCCAGGTGTCGCATGATCGCCAGCACTGCTCGATACCGTTCCGATCATGCAATGTCTAGCGGGATGCGAAATATCGTGAGTTATTCCATCGTGATGACAAGCCCCCACGCGCCAAGAAATAAAAACCCAAGTATAGGAAAGGTAGGGAACTATTCATCCTAATATTCATCCATGGGATTGTAGAAATTATTGGATAAAGTGGGGGGTGCATGGACTATGGTGTATTTTTCAAAGATAGTTTCTTGAGAAATTTGTGTACCAAAATTATTTATTTGGGACAGTAATATTACAATATTTGAAGGAATAATGCAAGAAGTTAACGCACTTAATGAATTTGAAATATTATTGATCACCTTGGCCACTGCTGTGACTGTAAATTTGGACAAATTCCTTTTCAGACACTTTTTAGACGGCTTCCTTTCTTATATTTAGACAAAATTCCTTTGTGATTAAAATCTTCTTCTTCTTTAACCTTCTTTGATCTTACTACATCCTCTTTCATCTCTTTCTTTGGTTTACGTCTCTTCCATTCTGTTCTTTCTATATCTGACATAGAATCAACTTCTTAGTTGTTACCTTCTCCATGTTTACTCAGATTCAAAACACAAAGGACGTATATGCCACAAGAACATGTTATACACTATCACCAAATTTCCAGGATAAAAATACTGGATATGCAGTACTATGTCCACAAATGAAAGATTGTACGCTTAGAAAATTATTTATTTTTAACTTCCGTATCGAATGTAGAACACATTTACAAAAACAGGATTTGCTCTCCTCCTGATGTAGCGTGCCTCCTGGCACGACTCCACTCCCTTGCGTCGCTTGGCACGGTATCAGCCCCGTGCGTCTCCTGGCGCTGCTCCACCCACGTGCGTCCTCCGGCACGTTTCTGCTACGTGCGTCTCCCGGCACGGCTTCAGCACCGTGCGTCACTTGGCACGGCATTAGCCCCGCGCGTCTCCTGGCGCTGCTCCACCCACATGCGTCTACCGGTACGTTTCCTCTCCTGGCGCTGCACGGCTTCCTCACTCGGGCTGACGGACTGGATTCCAGAATCTCTCGGCTTATCTGCTGACTGTGGACTCTGGACTACCGACGGAGTGCCGGCTGGCTCCATTTAAGAGGCCGATGCCGAGGGCGGTGAGACTCGCTCCTTCAGCTCGTCTCCATTGGTCCGTGTCCACGGGCTTGCAGCTGCCGCCACTGTCCCCCAACAGAGCGCATTGTCTTGCTGAGCACGCGCCAATTTTAATGGCGTGTGCGTATACTTCATGCAGAATAACCACATTCACAAAACAAACCTTATCATCTGGAACATCCTGTGATAAGCTAAGCTTGAGAAATAATCACGGAGAAAATTTACATTTAAAAGACTACGGTTCTTTTATGAAAAAACTGGACTATGGATCTTTTTTCAAAATTACATTTTCGGAGCTAATAACTATGGATAGGGGCTAGAGCAAGAGTTCTAGTATCTCAAAATCTCACTTTTTGGACTAAGATTTTTTTTGTTTTACAAAATGCCTTCAATTTTGTTCAGTCAATCTTTGATTCAAGTACTGCAGAACTAAAAAAGAATGACCGTCTGCCTGATTAGGGTTTCAATAAATATTAATATCTCATATGTTCACTCTGTCCCCAGAAGAGATGGGTGACTGCGAAACGAATTCAACTACTTCTTTTCCTCATGTTCGTGAAACAAATTTTACTGCTCGGACATAGATGAATTCATTCATCTGTGGACGTATTCGTCCATCGCTGGGACCTTTGCGTCCTATGGTTTAGGCGCCCTCCTGACCTTGTTCGTAAAATACAATAGGTCAACAACTTGTCAAGGGGAATAAGTAAAATTTTCTGAACATCAGTCGAGTCGAGTTTACACAAATATTCAATTTTCAAAATATATTTTTTTAAATTGAAAATATACGTAGGAAAAGAAATATTTTGCAAAATAAAAAAATTTCTTTTTGAGTTTCGAATGAAATTAGAACGGAGTTTCTATAATTAGTGTAAACAAGTATTTATTACTTTAAAGTTGCTGATGCGCATCATTTTTGGGAAATTTCAAAATGCAATAATTCCTAATATAATAGAAAAAATAAAAAATTCATATGTTAATATGTTTGAACCATATAATAAATAGAAAAAATAAAAAAATAATTGAAAATATGAAGATCAAATTTTGGTGTTCTCTGTGACATGAAATTTGACATGAAATGGCTCTTATACCTAATATCCATCTCCATCATTCCCGGAATCAATCATCCAGGTACACATTTGCCAAACTTTCTGCGGAACTTGTTTCGGTATTGTAATGAAAAGCAAATATTTAATACACGTTGCGCGGCAAAATGTAATGAAACGAGAGAGGGGAGGGTGCCGCCACACGTGGAGTGCGCCGGTGACTTGCAGACAACAGGATACACTCGCTAAATTTGTTTAACGGGCGCCTATCGCGTATCTTACCTGCGTCTTGTTCCGGCTTTACAGGCACGACTCGTCATTAAAGGCTGTAAGGCGGAGCCTCACCTACAGAAATTGCCCTCCAAAAGAAATTTAAAAATATGTTTATTAATGTATTTGTTTATTAATAATGGATTTCTCAGTTGTATTATGTAACAATCATATCAAACTTTTCTCTGTCGGTTCGTTAACGGCCGTCCGTAACGCATTTGAAGCTGTTGACACGGAAGAGAGGAGCGTTAGGCTCCCACTTCATTCTCCCATAAGGCCAGTGTAAAACGAGGAGGCGTGATGTCACGCATTCACTTCACAGGCTTACCGGCGGAGGAAGGCTGCAGCCAGGCAGCCTTCAAGGGTGGGGCCTAGGGTCTGAAGAAAGGCGTGCTCACCAGATAGCAGTACCAGGCAGCTCAGCAAGTAGCATTGCGCTTCAACTAGTTTTCCCAAAATGCGGTAGGAGCGCTACTCCCTTGTCTATATCAGACTTATTATGAATTCAAATACAATGCAGGCAATGCAATGCACTGCAATGAAATGTAATATAATGCATTTGCATTCCCTATTTATAAAACCACGAGCCGCGACTGCGTCTTTGAGAACCACACGGTCGGGGCGTTCTGGGTCGAAGGAATGCATTTGTCGACTAGCTAATGTAATAATACACAAATATTTTTTTAATTGTAACCTGTCTAAGTGACGGAATCACGTTTATTAACTTTAAAATGTCTCTATTACAGGTGAAATTTCTCTCTTTCTCAATTTGAAGTTACTCAGTCCAGAATTTCTATTCAATCAAGCGACGATAGGTGTATTCACGAATAAACGATAGTGATGGTGTATTTACCTCACTTCGGTGGGATTGCACGCTCGCGGGCAGTTACCGGTCAGTTCCGGCTGTGGGTTCCCGACGAAGCACGGCTGATGAAGTCTCGAGCACGGCAAGGAGAATCTCATACTTCCGTTGAGTATGTCTGGGACATCAGCTGCAGCTTTCCACGACCATTCTCGTTCGGCAGGACCACGATGTCGATGTGCAAGGTAGGGCCGTCACACGTCACTCCCTGCGTTACGCAGTCGTTGGACAGGACTGCACACCCTTGGTTAATTGCTGGGTGACTGTCCGACTGATCCGTAACATGGAATTAATTCCAGTTTATTTTATTTATTTTTATTTATTTAGTCAAAAAAACAGTAAAAACTGTATATGACGTGTGGGGAAAGAAATTTATTTGCGCACATTTTCTTGAGGGCCAGAATTTTATTTAAAAAAAAGTTACAGTTACAAGTTATAGTTACAGTTACAAGAAGTTACAAGTTTTACAAGTTACAAGTTTTACAAGTTTTACAAGAAGTTACAAGAAGTTACAAGTTACAAGTTTACAGTTACAAGTTACAGTTACAGTTACAAGAATGATGGACCAACGGATCTGTTCAAAAAATGCGTAGACGTTCCAAATTTAGAATTGTACTGCCACTCCACAACTGCATTGGTGATTGATTTTCTACTGATGTTTGCCCGTGCGATTCAATAAATAAACTGTTGTTTCACATGCTTGAACCTCATCGTTTTAGATAATACACTCACTGAAAGTATTGATCAAGCCAACTCCTCACTTGTTTCTCTTCACATTCTGCAGCTCCGTTTTGTTTCGGAGTGTAGGGGGCGGACATCATCAGAATGATTCCACGATTATTCAGGATACGTCGAACATCTTCACAGTCAAATTCTTTGCCTCCATCGCACCGAGAAGTCTTCACCTTACGGCCTGCAATCGAAGCCTCGTTTAGAAAGATTTCCAAACACTTGGAAATTTCATTCTTGTGTTCTAAAAAGAAAATACGACGAAAATTAGGCCTACTATTATCGCTCTTCAAACACAAAATACCTTTCACCTTGAAGAGATTCAACTCACATCGATGCATTTACGTCTGAATTTATTTGTTATCCAACAACATCACGTCGATTAGTTCGTAACATGAATGGTTTTCTATGTGACTTGCCCAAAGCACATCCGTCACAAAAGTCACCAATTTCTGCTGTTCATATAATTACTTTTGAACACAGTCTGGACATGTCGTTTATTTTGTTGTCCAAAGACGCTCATGACCTGAAGAGTCTCAGCTGCTGTCGCAATTTTTACTATTACTGGAACTTGCGGCACTACAACTCGCATATGCAGAATACAGTATATGCATTCACTCTCCATTCTCCGGTTCCAACAATTTTTTTTTACTACGACACAGTTGAATTTTCCCGTTTTCTATAGTGATTCCAATTCCTTGCACAGATGTACTTTTGATAGAAAACAAATGTCTGGCAACTTCTGGGACATACCAAACATTCTTCAAATGACCGGAAGTCCATTTGGTGTCGACAACCATTTCCATGTTGACAATACTAGAACCATAAGCCAACATAGTCCTTTGATTTGCCACTGTGACTGGTGTTGGAACAGTAAACTTATTTTAAGTTGCAAAATACTGCTTATTTGATGTCATGTGGAGCGTCGCACCCAAATCAACCACAAATCCGCTGACTTCATACTATTACTCGTCGGGAATGCTGAAACTTGAATAACATTCGTTGCATCGCTTGTTATCAGAAACGCCGAACCGTGAATGTTATTCTCTTGATGTAATCTGCTTTTTAGCTTTCAATGTTTTGCAATTTTTCTTACTATGGAATGGTTTCCCGCCGAATCAGCGAACTTGTTTGTTGCTGTTTTACTTTATGTAGATTGACCTTTTGTATCAAACGCATGAGTGGTAAAAGCACCAGATTCTGTTGCCATACATGACTTTATTCGTTTATCAATTGTACACAATTTTCCCAGTAAATTATTTGTCGTGTGTTTGTTGTCATCGAGAGAATCCCATATATTACTATATTCCTGGTACTCAGGGCCCACAGTGGCTAAAATCGGTCCTTGAAATAACTCCACTGGAATGGCATGTGATTCTCGCTTGCGAAGCTCAGTATTCATATCCGCAAATATGTTTTCAACTTTTGTCACATACGTTGCCACTTGAAAAAATCTGTCATCAATAAACTTAAACGCTGAATATTGCTTTATTCAAACATTGACCACTTTGTCGCGTATGTTTTTGGCATAAATGTAGGTTAACACCAAATCCGCCACGAAAAGACTCAACGCACTCGCAATCAGCGCCGTTGCTCGATCATTGTCACACTTCCAATCTTGGACTTCTTTCTTCTCTTCAGCCGTTGCCTCTGCTGCATTTAGAATTACAGGATGCTGCCTTGTTACGTCAATAATCGTTGCCAAGCCGTACAGTTCGAAATGCATATTACTCGTTCATTTTACATTTGCAGACGGCAGAATTAGGAACTAAAGTTTTGAAAGTGAAGGCCCGAACACAAAACCGGGAATATACGAATGGTCCCTATATCAATCAGCAGTCTCCAAAGGCCGCACAAATGCAACGGACACATGCCTTTCTGACAGTGAGCTGGAGTCGCGCCCTTAAGTGATTAAAGTAATATACTATAAAATAGATCACACCACACGCTATTCACAACATTCACGTACAATATTTTTATTTCTTCTTTGCAGTTATGTACTGCTTAATGGTTATGTTCTTGCCCCGCCGGGTTTGTGTGCTGCTCACCGCCATCTATATATTAAACGGTCGGTATTTGCCGCAGACGCGTGCTTCTCATTCAGTCGGCGGTGACCTCATGTATACTGCGATTTTTGTAGGAAGAGCTCTCAAGATAACTCAAATACCATCTTCGCGATGGAATATGTCACGGCATTTTGCGTCTTTTCTCGGTCTTGCCGGTAGAAGTCGCATGATCGCAAGCACTGCTTCATACGGTCGCGATCGTGCGAAATCTAGCGGAACGACTGTGAATGATACAAAATGCCGTGACATATTCCATCGCGAAGATGGGATTTGAGTTATCTTGAGAGCTCTTCCTACAAAAATCGCAGTATAAACAGATCGCAGCGCTCCGTCTGCAAATGTAAAGTGAACGAGTAATACGTATGCATTTGTCACATCCATTTGCCCAATTAGATGTATCCAAACGTTTCTCGATTTTTAAGTTTAATTCTGTCACCACCATTGTGCACTAACCTCTCAGCACGGAGCTAACGACACAAACGATTTCATTCAAAACGCAATCCACCTTTCCTAGCGTTTCCATGCGCTGAAATGTGCCTGATTCATGCATTTTTTCTTCAAACTTGTCGAACGGATAGTACTAATATGACGTAAAGTTCAATTTGGGGTATTTTTTGTTTTTTGCACAAATTACAAACATGTAATTTTTTTGAAAGATCTCTCACAACATTAATAAGAACATTTCTAGCAATTTTTAAACACTATAGTATTTGTAAGTTAAAATGCTTCAAATGATTTTCGAAATCTAAAAAAAATTGTGAGAAAGAGCGTCAAATTTCGCATTTTTAGCAGCGCTTAAACGCCATTTTCTTAAAAACGGCCAGAAACTTGTCAATGAAAATTGCCATTTATGTCGAGGTTTTAGTGTTCTTTAATATTCTAAAATTAATATTTCTACCACTAGGAAAGCGAAAAATTAAGGAAATGTCAAAAAAAATGAAATGTGGGCGACGATACACGGCAGGTGGCAAGTATGAATAGCTAGCCGAGACCCAAGGAAATAGAAAGCGAATACGGGAAAGTCTGTGCCATTCTGTAGCACCACTAGTTTCCAGAATGGATAGTCCGGTCGATTTGGTCGACTCGAGGCGCTGCAATTTTGAAAAAAAAATTTGAAAATTTGAATGTGCCTTACATGAAGCTCCCCAGACAGTTTCAATTTTTTTTCAAAAACAGCTCCTAATTTTTTCTTTAAATTTCTTGTAAGAATAGAGTAAAACACACTAATAAAGTCGGCAAAGGTTCGATTTTCACGATTAACTCTGAATTTTCGAAACTTGCAAAAATTTGATTTTTTCGTCTTCTTCAAAAAATTGAAGATAGATATTTTTTCTTCAAATAAAATTTGTTGTCCATAATTAGTTCTTTCATTAAGGACATGTACAGTTTTTTTAAACATTCAGTAGTTTTCGCGCAATACGTACAATTTTAAAAATTACAAAAACGGCTTCAAATTTTTCTTCAAACTTTTTGTAGGGATAGTGCTAAACGCACTTTATAAAATGACAAACTCCATATTGCTCTATTCTTTTGTGTGTTTGTTTTTCAAAATTTACAAAAATGTAATTTTTTCACTGGTCTCTAACATCGTTAACATTCACATTAGCGACGATTTGTTAACATTATGGCATTTAGAAGTACATGTGCTTCAAATGATGTCTTATAAAGATTATCGAAAACTCAAAAGTTTTGTATGAAAATGAGCTCAAATTTTCGAGTTTTCAGAAATGTTTAACCATTTTCTCAAAAATTGCTCCAAATTTTTTCTTCAAACTTTCTGTGCAGACAGTGCTAATTGCAGTTTAAGACAACATAAAATTCATTTTCTGTGATCTATTTTTTCTTCAAAAATTATACATAAGGTTTTTTTAAATTATTACTCACGTTGTTCATGTACATATCTCCAACGATTTGCGCACATTATTGTATTTGTGAGTAAAAGTGCTTTAAAAGACATCCAATAAAGTATGTCGAAACCTCAAAAGATTTCTGTGAAAAAACTTCAAATTTCGCATTTACAATCAAGCTTAAACGCCATTTTGTTAACAACGGAACCAACTTTTTCAACGAAAATTTCCATATTGAACGAGATTTTACTCTTTTATACTTTTTTAAAAGAATATTTCGACTTTGCTATTAGGAAACCGAAAAATTGCGAAAACTATTTTTAATGTTCTTTAGGCAACGATAGATGGCAGCTTGTAAGAGGATGGGGCATAAACAAAAAGGTATTTTTGTATAGGCTAGGCCAAGGAAATTAAAAAAGTAACTAGTGCGAGAAAGTCTGTGCCGTTTTGTAGCACTATTTTCTTACTGTGTTTGGCTTTCTGTGTCACAGGAAATAGCAGCTTACGTGTTTTTCTTCTCCTTCTTTTCTACGACACCTTTTCTTTTTCAGCGGCCAGTTTTTTTTCCTTTTCGGCAGCATCTATTTCCATTTTTTGTTTATAAGGGGTTGACGTTTGCAGCACTGACTTCAACCTACGAACTGGGAGAGTTGGCTCAGAGCATCAACTGACGTCTCTGCAGTCCCTCTAAACGGGAGATTCGAGTCCCGACGGTGACACGATTTTCGACACAAGCTTGTCAGCTAGGTCGAATTCAGTCGCTGGAGAATTCCAGCGACCAGTTGCTCTTATCGCTTGTTTTCCATGGTTTCTCCGATCAACACCAGGCGAATCCCGGAGCAGTACCCTAACAAACGGGCCACGGACCGCGCGTGATCTTTCCTACCTCTTCCTTGTCCTATCCTCCCCTTACACTACCACACATTCCGGGATACCGGTCGACAGCTTGTCCAGATCGAGGCGGTGCCCCGCTGGTGGGAGATACCTGATTGTGGGAAAACACCACTAACCGACGGTAAGTCGGCGCCGGATCTCGCCATCCAGCGGGACCATCGCCACCCCGAGCAAAGCGTGCACTACACTTACGGACTAATTATACTATTAGTCGATGCGCCCGGAATCGCTAACAATCAACCTACGACCAGAACGCTTTCTTCTACAAGTAATGTGCGTCTTAGGAAGAGGAATTATGTCTTCAGGTGTGGTCGAATGCTGCTGAGAGTTATCTTTCAAGGGAGTAACAAGAGCAGAACAATCCTCATTTCGCTGCATCTTACCATCCTGCTATAGTTTTATAGTTGGTGTTGTAACATGCTAAGGAAATGGATGGCACTGGTTCAGAAACTCCTGGCACATCACTGTCTTCCATATCCCCTGGATTGTCTTTAGCATTACACGTGATCAATCGATCATTTTCTTCAAGCTGCTCCTCTGGTGGCTCCTGTTCCGTCACCTCTGAGGGCAAGAAATCAGCATCAGTAAACTTATTTCTGTCATAGAGATGAACCCCAGTTGAACTGAAACCTTCAGCTGCAATGGAAATGGTGCCTACTTTCTCAAAAGCAATTTTAAATGCTTCAGGAAACATTAAACATCTCCCCTGGGTATGAAATATTCCATTTCTACAGCACTGTCATAGTATCTTTTGAGCGGAGCAAAAAAATATCTATCAGGAGGTTGAGTCTTGTTGCTGCTGTGTGGTCATAACATGAGTAGGTGGATGTGGTTAGATTTTGCAAAATCAAAGAGCTTCCAGACTTGGGTGAGAAATATGATTATCTACTGTGGGTTGTTTTGACTTGACTTAGTGAATTTTTGGAAATGTGTCAGCCACTTAATGAATGGTGGGGTGGTCTGATATATTTTATCGAGCCTCCTTCAATTATTCTACGATCTTCACGTTTTCTGGCATAAATAAAGTAAGATGGGACAAAGCTCCCTAATGGCATGGCACAGACAGCAATTACTGTTGATCCACTGCAATCCCTGCCAGCAAGCTGGAATTTCACAGAGAACTGATTGGGTATTATGTTGTACCTTGCATATATAAACAAAAGAAATCTCAATGAATTTAAAGTCAAGCCAAAAAAAGTTCGCAAAATTTTACCTGTGGTATTGAAGCTTTGTTTGAGTAGAGTAAACTGATAAATTGTTAATTCATTTTCTTGCGACCATCTACATACAAAATCACATAGAAATCTCACAATTATTACATCAAAACTGCAAAAAAAATGAACTTACCTCATTACATCATTGACTGCCGAAGCAACCTCCACGTGTTTCAATAACCAACTGGTTGGTATCAAGATCAAACAATTGCGTGATGGTGAGATCCGTAACCATGGCAGTCTATTCAAAAAGCCCATTCGGGGGTTTGCTAACATGGGGCTTTGCCCCCACCTACTCAATGATAACATTAAAGTTAAAAATTATGTAATGTTCAAAATGAGATATTTGTACCTATGTAAAATATAAAAACAAAAAGTCTTTAAGAATCCATAGTTAAGTATTGTTAAAATTTAATATTCTGAATGTTGAAATGTATCTAATAGGCACCTGGTGTTAACTTATTAAGATCCAGAAAATTCTGTGATTAATACACTTTGCTTCAATAACAATAATTATTATTTTATCATAATCATCAACCCAGCAGAGGAACATGTCTCTTTTCAGATCATAAAATGTTTGTTGCAAGGATTTCCATCCTATTAAAAGTCAAATAGAAGGAACTCATAAATAAGTGGAAGTGGTTAAAATTAAAATTGAAGTTCATTGTTTTGCATTCAAAATTCTTTCATATTCAGTCAGCCTTCATACTGCTCCAGGCATATATTTTGCAAATGTATATTCCTGCCTGAAAGAAGGCAAACACTGTAGGGAAAGACCATTGTCAGCTACAATATTCAACTTTTAATTACAGAAAAAAAGTGTACAAATATTAAACAAATGCCATTCTTCTGGTTTCATTCACATTTCTGAAACAAGGGTTTCTGTCAAAACCAACTTCAAGAACATTTTCATGATACAGATATCTATGATTATTAAGCTACTAATTTTTGTGTAATAGGAAAGTGAGAATATGAAAATATGTATTTATTTTTTCAAAAATATAAAATTTAAACAGAAAATAGGTACAAAAAATATATTACTCATTCACACTATGTAATAATCACATGAGAAAATTATTTAAAATTTTCAAATAAAATTTTCATTTTTCAAATGAAAATCAATGCTGATGAGGTTTTACAATGTAGTTGTACCAGCTAAATGATTGTTCCTCATTTACAGAGGTAACAGCAGCACTTCTGAAGAGTTATTTCTGTTGGCCTTAGCTCCATCTAGAAGATTCCACAATGGATGTCTGAAATATTTAGCATCTCTTTCCAATCAGGATTTTCCCCCAAAACATTCTTGAATTTCTAAGTGAGAAATGTGAAGGATTTTAGCTTTCTGCTAAGAACTATGTACTATGATACTTGAATCATATGGTATCTCTCGGTTGAAAGCACACAGAACAATGTTGAATAAATATTAAACAACAAAGTCATTGGGTTGTAATTTGTATCATTTGAAACAAGTTCTTGAGATGTTCATTCTCTACACAAAAAATATAGCAAACAAATAAAAACATTTGAAGTAACAGGTAAAACATTAAAACTGGGTGCTATTACTGGAATATGTAAAATTGTGTGTGCCTTATTAGACTCAGAAAACCTTGAAACAAACAGTGACCCTTCATAAATTATCTAGTTAGTGTTACCATGTGTAAATATTTAAAATCTGCTCCCCAATTATTAACACATGACAGAATCATTTCCATCAATGTCAGTATCAACAGCCCTCTACAAAACATCTACAAATAATACTTACACCTTAATACTTAATACTTTTATTATACCTTACCAGATTACCTAAAACAATTCAATTTCTACACACAATTTCAAATGAGTAAAAGATTTTCCACTGGATAACTGTTTCTATACAATTAGTCTGCAAATAATATTTAATTTACAATCAGGATACTAATATGTTTATTATATAGAGCTTTTTGTACTGTATTATTCTAAAAGACTGAATATGGCTGTAAGAAGTCAATGACACCATACAGATCAGCTTTTTTGTTGTTTCCCTTGATAAATTAAGCATATGCTGAGATAGCTCCTTACGTTGCTTCCTGGCAGTAAAATGTATCTCCTCTCCCCCCACCCCACCAAATGTCATGTACAGTTTTCACCATTTCTGACAAATATAAAATTTTGACATTACTGAGATACGCAAATTTTTAGAAAAATCCAGATTATCCAGATACTACAATGAAATTGGGCAGACTATTGGAAGCATGACAACATCATACACAGCATGTAATGCATGTGAAAACGTTTAATTTGATCAATGTAATACACAGGCTTAGGATTTTCACAAAAAATGAAATAAGGGAATTCAAAAACCCAAACAATTTATTAAAAATAAAATAAAACAAATGAAACATATAAATAACAAAACATTATTTTATCTCATTTTTAATAACAGGTTTTTCACCCTCATTATGTTTAAAATTCAAATGAACTTTCTTAGCTATTATAAATTGAGCAATCAATTACAGTGCAATACACAGGACACAGAATTATCAAGGAGTTAACTCCAATACGATTTCAAAAATAAAATGAGAAATGTAATGTGAATATCACAATCCTGTAGCCTATAGAGGAAACATTGTTGTCTGATAATTAAAGATAATTATGGCCATTTATAATTTGATTAAAAAAAGTCGCATAATAATCAACATTAATATTTCAAATTTCATTTTAGAGAAAACAGTAGAGGACATTCACAAAATTCTCTGAGGTATTCTTATACTACATGCTCTTTGAACAAATAATTGTAGCATGAGGAATGGTCAACTACCTGAAAAACATTAATTTCATTTGGTACTACTGTACTCTCTCACTCTACCAAAATAGACTACTTACAACACAAACAATTTTTCTCAATACAGAAATATATACCAACTACTATTACTTTCAAGTTTGACTTGAAGTAAACTTCGACACTGTTCCACATATAGAGACATCCTCAAAAAACAACTTCGAAGATTCAGTTTAGAAAATAAGATTCCCAACAGAGTAACCAAAATAAATTTCAACTATCTACGTTTACTATTGCTTAGTGAATCACTTTGTAACTTGCCCTATCACATCACTGGTATATACAAAATAAATAATTACAAAGAAAAGCATTGCACAAAAAAAATGCTTTAGCTGTTCTATACTCGGAAAGATTAAGTTAGAATAAGCTTGCAAATAACTATTTTTTTGGTCTTGATCAGTAACCTAAGGCATACAAGATTTTACAGATTAAATAAATGTGTGTTATGCCCTTGCTTATCCTTACTAACGACTAATATACAGGTAAAAATAATTTTGAAGTTTTCATTTTTATGCTTTGTATTGGTACAGATCAATTATATTAAGAAAAAAAGAAAAGAAAACAAGGATATTAATATACAGAAATAATATTCATTTAATTGGGACTTTATTGGCTGATGAGTTTTCTGATTATATGGAGGATTTACAATCCCACCACAAGTTCTCAAGATACTCTTAAATTTTATAGAGATTAGGTTTGGCAATTGGTAGGCCTTGTCACTAGTAGGAGGTACTGAGGCTAATATGATCTTCTGCAATGGGTGCAATATGTTATCAATGGATAATATTTGTCATGAATGATGGTTAGCTGTGATTACAAAAACATCCAATTCACAGTGATCTGCTCTGTGAACATAACTCATTCCACTCAGTCTAAAATAGTGGTACATTGCTCATACCATGATCAAGATCTGACACTCTTCAAGCCTCACGATGTTCCAGTACAATATGCACATACAACTGGTTGCTATGGAGTCTGTCTAGACAATTGAGAATAAGGGGAGATTATCAAGACATACTCATATTATCTAACATATTCATGTTGTATTGCTTTAACTAATCCTTTTAGTTTGCCTGCAACTGTTATAACAATTTTGAACACAACTAGTTGCAGAATAGGAAAGTTAATGCTCAAACTAAACAATAAAAAAAATAGTAGCTCAAACACAAAAATTTATGAAACCAAATGGAAATAGATATAATTTGGGTATATGGATTCTAAATAATTATTGTCAAAACGTGGAACATAATGGAGGCATATGTTTTTCATTATTGAAAGTTTGAATACGATAATCCTTTTAACAAGTGGTGATTTTAATAAGAAGACCTACAACGCACACATGCACACACACATACACACAAAATGATAACTTAAGTAAATAATATTTTGCATTAAAACTTTCATTCCCTGTAACAAAACATGTCTTAAATTCAAAGTGCAAATTTATTCTCACAAACCCTACACTTAAAAAGCACCATTTTACTAATGTTGCATCTTCAATCATGTATTTAACACATCTGAATATTTTCAAGATCGAAACACAAAAAATATTTTTAAGTAATGAAAGATGCAAAACAATTTTTGCAAAATATTTGCAACTCTACACTGTCCAGGGAAAAAAACAAAATAAAACAAATCCTATTAATCACAACTTACAATATGAAGATCGACTTGGTCAATCTAAAATTATTTAAATCAAATTTTGGCTCTTTGTTTCTTGACCAAACAGAAAATTATCAATTACTTACTATTTTACAATTTCATTCACAATAATTCATAATAGAACAAATGAATTTTTTTTTCTTGTAAAAGATGTAAAACAATGCTCACTGAGAGTAAAAATTAATAAAAAGACTGGTATTATCTGTTGACAAGGAAGATACACTATTATTACAAATTATTCTTTCAACATGAGCTGAGTTAAAAAAATTGAATGAATCTTCAAACCAAACTCATACATATTTAACATATTTTGGAAAGGTGATTTATGTAATTGTAAATACAACCCCTTTCAGATGATATAGATGCAACACTGATGAACATATTGCTTTTTTAAGTGTCACGATTAAAGTCATTAAACATTTCTTTGCATTTACATCTACACAGGTAATTAAATTAGAACTTTGAAGAGCAATAAAAAATTAATACTTTAATATTGAAATATAATCACACAAATTTATCTATTATGGCAATAATACCAAAAATCTGGTATAAAATGGCTAGAATAATGGGAAATCTTAATTAACAATAAAATTAAGCAATGGAGAAATTTGTTATGTTGCGTATGTACTAGGATAATTTTGATCAGCATTTACAAATTTTTGAAATATCAAAATACAATATGTATATAACCTGTTGTGCAATATTTTATACAATATTTCATTTATGATAAAGGTACACACTTAAGAGATTTAACTTGTACAATGAAAAACATGTTCTACTGAACCCAACAAAAATATATACAAAATTTTCAACATTTTAAAATTCAATGTTCTTGAGCTTGATATGCAAGAGATCCACATTTCATCAGCATTCTATGCACGCAATGTATTATGTATTAACATGACAAAATTCAAAAATATCAGGTAATTAAATATAACATTTTATATCCATGATAATAAATGTGTAACACAAGAAATAATATGCTTGTTGAACACTTGCTGAAGTACGGGGCCATAAAATTGACATAGTACACCACAATGAACATTATCATATACTGCAATAATACAACAAATAGGAATTTTGATCACTTACAGAATCAAAAGAAATTTTACTGACTTTAAATTTTTAGAAATATTAAGACTTACAACACACTCTCTAAATCAAATCAATTCATTCAAAGCATACAGTATCAAAGAGACCCAAGAAAAATATATAGGGAGAGAAAGCATTAGACATCTGCACATGCCAGTAAATTACCATAGATTTAGATTTTGTTTTGATGTATACCAATATTACAAGATTATATTTTTTGAAGTTATATATACAAGTCTGTATAGTAATGCATGAACAGCTTAGAATGATTTAGTGCTATATCAGGAAACTATTTTTGTTGATCTACATTTAAATGTGGCTTATATGTCCCACTGACAAAAAGCTTGTATTAATAAAAATGCTATTTTAATACTTTCTAATATTGGCCAGGTTTCTCCTCATGAATGTACTAAAATTCCTTTGTGTAAGTACAATGAAACCTGTTCCTTGTACATCACTTTTCATTTAGTATAAACACTTTCAACTTCTAGAAAAACAAAACCTGCATTTTAAGTAAAATAATTAAAAATTGAAAACCTATCATAGAAAGGTGACCAACTTTTTTGGGGTGGACAACTGCAGGTTTTAACACACATGGCCAACTGTATTGCACAATTTCTACTTAAAATGTGTAGACATGATGAATTTCATCTAAAAAGAAATGCCATGTTCATTATTAATAACACCGTGACTAGGATATTAAGCACTGAAAAAAACTGGAAAGTGGGAGGTAAATGAGTAACCCCAGCTCTGAATCAGGAGTCGAAGTGCTAGAGCACTGTATCAAATATCTCTTACACGATTTTCAAATTTAAGGTATTATATAAGTCACAAATAGTATTGCTTTCTTTCTCATTCTAAAAGTGCAAACAACTTGTAAATTCTAGTTCAATAATAACACAATTCATTGAGTTTGTAATATTACTTAGTTTTCATTTGCATACATTTGCCCACACCTCTGAATGAAAAAAAACATTCACATCATGAACAGTAACAACATATTCTTCTTAAAGATTGAATACCTGACTGAAAAATTTGTGTATGTTCCAGTATCACATCCATAATAAAAAATAATTTAGTATTTTTTGGAGAAATTTGTGATTTAGTTATGTAGTACAGATCATTATCAACGTAAAAGACAATTTGATTCATGAAGACTGTTGCTACAAAATACAACACAGAGGCACTTGAATTTTTGTTTCATGTAGAAAATGCCTAAAAATTGAAATAGTCAAATTTCCACTGCTATTTATATGAATAAAAACACATATTACAAGTTCATCACAGTATCACCACTATAAATGTAGTTTTCACAATGACCAAAATTATTAACTAACAGGCAACAAATTGTGCAGCTGTATGGCAATCCCTGCATCAAATAATCAGGAGTCAATTTTCAACATATCTAGCTGGTAGTTATTACGCACTCAGAAACTTGCTTTCTAGTCTTAGTATTTGTTGCTTTTTTCTTGACCTCTTTTTATATCAGTAATGATAAATTCTCAATATGCAGCACATACACATTGACAATACTATAGTAGATACAAAACTTTTATCAAGAATGTGTAGTTTACAAACACCCAAAATAAAATTAATGATGCAGTTTTTAATTCGGGGACAATTGACTTGATAAATAAGTTTCCAAAATTGTACCACTGGTTTATAATAATAATAATGTTTATAAGAAATGCATTTTAAAAATTATTATATAGCAAGTAATTTCAAGGTCTCCTTTAGAAATATCTAGAATCCTGATATGGCCTCTACTGCAACAATTAGTAAGTGCAAGTCATAGCTCCACTTGATTTAAGAACAAAAACTCAATTATAATATTGTACAAGAGATAAAGAACAAATTCCTCTATGAGTGCTTGAACTAAAATGGTAAAATGAACAATAGGAAAACTTTCAATATTATGACAAAATGCAACAAGAGGGCCATTATTTCAGCCAAAATTGTTGGTTGGTAGATCAACTGCTATTTGAAAAATGTTTCACATAACTTCTTCACTAAACAATAAATAAGCAGGAGAAAACTAATGAAACATTAATTGATATATTTAACTGAAGTTTGAAAAGAGCAAAGAATGCTAAAGAAATCTATATATTCCAGGTTTTCTCAGTCTTTGAATGCCTGTTCATAAGCCCCATTGTGTGTTGACCCCCTGCTGTGACAGTTCCAATTTTGGAATTTGTTACCTCTTAATATTAGGTTAAGCTTTATATTAAAGGCAAAGATTTTAGTTATCATACTGAGAGAACTTGCATTATTCAAGTACATTTATCTTATCAATGATCATTAAAGTTTACAACTGTTGCAGTTATTAAAATTTATGAATAATATCAGCAAGTCTATTTCTGAATGAATGTATCCAATACACTGAAAAGTGTTAGAACAGAAGAGTTTGGGACAGAAGTAGAAGAATACAAAGTACACAGGAAATAGAATAAGATTAAAAGAACAGATTCAGGCGAATAAAGGAGAGCAGAAACTAATGTTAATAGGACAAAATGTCAAGCAAGGGCCACAAAGAAGAGAGCAATATGTGACAACGGCAAGGTGTTGACGGAATTATTCTTGACACTAAATTTGCTAACATCGATTTTGGTTTGAAATTTTGATAATGATCTGTACTCGCTTCTTCAGTAGGCACAGAGCACAAAGATAGCAGAATATTAAGAGATTTGAATATAAGCTGTACAAGGCACTATTGCTCCTTGTTTTCCCATGGTGTATTCAGAACAAAATTTTTATACATGAGACAGCAGTCACACTTGGTTGCAAATCAATTAACAGCAAAATTATTTTGTATTTCGGCCATCAACTGCCACATAACATTCAGAATTCCACTGGAATAACTTGGAAACAGGATACAATAAAGAACTTATGATCATCATTATTAACATTTTCATACTGACTAAGCACAACTATTACACAAGGCAAGAAAATGTAGTGCTACAAAAATATTTTTTATTAACATCAGATTAATTTTGTACTTCATTTCAATTTCAATATTCTCTGCTCTGCACTCTATAAAAACTTTAGTGCATTATAAATGTTGTTTCATTTAATTCATTAACTTGAATAAGACATTGTTTAAACTTAAAGTAATAATCTTTGTGAATTATTAGGGAATGTAGATAGGAAGATTTATCAATTCGGTTATTATTTGATTTTTTAAAATAACTTGTGTTTTACAATTAATACTAGCATAATGAAAAATTTGTAATTAAGATTTGGTTTACATTTGAATAGGAAAAGATCAATTTCACACAAATTTTTAACTAGTACACATGCCCTACACAGAGTCCTGAAAAAATTAACAAATTTGGGGCTCCAGTTACACATGAGATTCTGCCTTGAATAATTCTTTTTATCTTAAATTTCACAGATAGCATTATATGAGGTTTGTTATCAGTTACTTGTCATGCTTTTAGTAACAGTTCCATTGAAAATGCATGAAAAGAAAATTCACCATTTTCCAGTGCACAATTAAAAATACTTTCTCTTCTTACAAAGTAAGAGCAAGAAAGTAATAATACTTCTTCAGCACTTTGCAGCAATTCTAAACTAGCAATTCAGCAGAACAGCAAATCTAAGACACTAATCAACATTAATTTAGAAAGCAAGCCACAGAAAGATTTCATGTCAGAAAGTAATGGAAGTAGTTGCTAATTAGTGAATATTCCAAATTTTTTAATTGAATCCACAGTGTTAAAAGTCTAAAAGGTAAAAAGTAAATTAATAAATTCAAAACATGAAGGTAAGCTAGACTGCAATATGTGAAGACATGACCTGACTAGATGGGAAATGGGTCAGTTAACTTCACTAAAATTCTCACTTTCAACACATGAATTCTTCACTATCAACCCCTCCCCCCCTTTTTTGGCTCATGTTCATTATAATCCCTGTAAATTTAATTTCTTTCCTTTGTTATCTTAATAGAATTGTTACAAACCTAGCAAAACGTCTTCCTGCTTCACAAAACTTCTTCAATTTTTTATTTATTGTTAGTTAAAGGAATCCTTTTCTTACTTCCAGAAGTTTGGAACTTCAATAAACATTCTGCAGTAAAGGTAAGGAGGACATTTTTTATACATCACTTCCAAATATATGTCTAACAAACATCTGATGATAATGCTCAATTAGCACATACAAAAACATAATGTAACTCTTAGTACAATATGGTAGACAAAAGAACTACGAAATAATTTGAAATAAGTTAAAATGAAATAAGTTTGAAAAAATTTTGCAAAAAAAAGTATCTAGATTTTGAAAAATTATAATTGTTCCACAAAATAAAAAAGAAATGTGGATTTCCCCCCCCCCCCCCCAGATATTCAAAATACAACTGGTAGTAACTGACTACACAAATTAATACTCAACTGGTAATGGCCTTTTAGACTGATAACATTAGAAGAACAATCAGTCTCTAAGACTGCTACATGTTTATTTTAATTTTATTAGTAAAAATTGCACAGTATATACTTTCTAATTGGTTTTAAGAGTTAATGAAACATTATTATACTTAATTACTGTAAACCAGAAATGATGAAACACCATGAACACTTTTCTGAAAGTTTTCTTAAAATAAGAAAAATAATTCTTCAAAAACATGATCATATACACATACTAGAAGTATTTTCAACATGTATGTAGTATGTACTTACACCGCCAATTTTCTGGAAATTAGTTAAGTGGTACTCCCCAATTGCCCTGCTACCAATATCTAACATACACAAAGCACAACTGTCAGACTGAAAACAACATAATATAAACATGTGCTATCAAGTGAACGAGTAATTCAGATTACATGTGGTATCAAGAATTAATATTGAAATTCCTTGCAGAAGAACTATCCCGGTTATATGCAAAATATATTATAAACCACTTTTGTTAATAACGACAGGTATCTGAATTTTCTGACTTTTGAATTTACTCAATATTTTTTTATTCTGAGCATTCGAATGTTAAAGGGTACACGACTCTGAGCGTTCCCTCAGAAACTTAGCACTGTGTGCACACACACACACATACAGACAGACAGACATACATACACACACCATCAATATACTCTCTATATAGAGTATATTATATTATAATAGTAGCTTAAATCACACAGGTGAGACGTACACAACTCAGTACCCCAAGATAATGAAACAGATATTTCTCAATGTCATCACATCCAAGATAAACACTCAAATGACGCATAATCATGAGTTCAAGTCAATATGATGATCAATGTAGCTAATTCAACCAACAATTTTAACCCTGTAGTCAGACACAGATGTTACCAGTTAAGAATTCACTACAGAATTTTGTATAACTACAAAATCATTAAGCTGTTGTATTAGCTACAATGATCATCATATTGACTTGAACTCATAATTATGCGTCATCTGAGTATTTGTCTTGAATGTGATGACAGTGAGAAATGCCTGTTTCTCCATCTTGGGGTACTGAGTTGTGTACATCTCACATATATAGTGTTTATTGTTTCTGTGCAATTAAGCTCTTTCTAGTTCAAAGATAGGTTTAATGAGAAGTTATTTCAAATATTTTTCATACGACAATAGGCTGTTCACGTTCGCCAATGAATATAAATACAATGGCAATCACAAAAAGAGCATACATTTGTGTTGTGGCATGTACAAAACACAAACAGATAACTACAAACCACTGTGTTATAGCTTCAACTAGTTTCCAGGAAGCCAAATAATAGTCCACTTGCCCAAGAGAATGAATGCTGTCTCAGAAATACTTTTTAAAAGAATAATTAGGAAAAAAAGTTTTAAAGCTTAGAAATACGATCAAAGACAAATATCTAAAAAATTATTAAATATATATCTTACAAGTCTTAAGATGGCTTTTCAGACTTTAAAATCTGAAAAGAAACTCAGAAACAGTGATATGGCTACATAGCCTCAATTTTTAATGTGTGCAAGGGTGTGTGAGGAATCATTTTGATGTCCTGGCACCACAACTACAAATAGATTAGGTTGATCATCTTTAGCATCAGACAGTTGAGGTCACACAATAACATCCTCTTTAAGCACACAGATAATAGAGGAATTGCATCAGATCTATTGCCTGGGATGAGTCAACACCACCAGACAAATAGATATGATATTTATTAATACATTTTGATACTTGCTCAATGAATCACATCTTGCACAAATTGATCCACTCACTCCTAGCGGCTATGTACTAACATTTCTTGTTAGTGTGCAAGACCAATACAAGAACAGACCTGAGGTCTTAATGAAACAACTTGACATGCATAACAGAAAGGATAGAACAACTCTGCTCATGCCCCTAAAAGTACATAAGTACTTTCCTACTAAACTTTATAAATATGAAATCTCATGGAGACACACACGCATACACACTATCACACAACAAATAAAACTGCATCAGAGATTGCAGTCAATTTGTGTTTTACACTATACAGAAGATAAGATGACTACAATTTCTCATGCAGCTATTAAGATATATGCTACATACAGCAGTTCTAAATATACCAAAAGATCAGTAAAGACTTGTAACAAAAAAGTCTACTAACCTCCTACAAAACCCACGAACCTTGCATTATTGTAAGGGAGCTACAATAGTTTATTTGGCTAGTCATATTTCAACATATTGTACTAGTCTCTAACATCAATTGATGATAAGAAACGTTTTACAAAACGGCCGTAAAGAGGCCATAATCCAAAAAATAAGTGTCCTATGAAATATACAGATTTATACACTTGCCACCACTTGGCAAATGATAATAGTGCAAAGGGGACTAAACAATATCCCATAAAAACCAAAGTGTATAGCTTCAATATAACCCACACAAATGGTACGAACTTGGGATCCTCCAGGAATTTCTTCACTGTTCTGTTATTTATCAACTTAGGTTCCAGCTGCAATGAAACAAAAAAAATATTAATAAATATTCAAATGGAACAAATAAATACTGTAATAAGTTCACAAGAAAATTTGGTCATTAGTTGACAGAAACATGAAGTCAAAAAAAAAATTTTTTTTTTTTAAAAACATTATTCTTGCTTTGACAATGAAATTTTTATCTGAAAGAACACAACGTCCTTAACGTTCTTATATATTTTTGTCAATTTTCTGAGTAATGTTTGTCCCACTGGACAGGACAGTAAATTTGCGGAAAATGTATTGCTGCCCTGCTTACCACAAACCGTGATCAAATTTGTGATAGTTCAGTTAATAATGGTGAGATGTTCAAATACAAATTTCATTAATTTAATTTCAAATCAACTTTGGTGGAAGGTACTATACTCGGAATGTCTTTTTACAAAGCGTACAAAAATTAATAGATTACTTTACTCATTTGAATCAGTAAGCAAGGTAAGACATCCATTTTCTCAATGTAATAAAACACTTGGATGCTAGGAAAGGTGTTAAATTTTAGAGTGTGTCCAGTACTGTGAATGGCATACATAATTAAATCCCAGGAGGAATACAATATAGATTACTTCACTGTATAAACTGAATGGTAGTTGTCATTTATCACCTCATTATCAACCCAAGAAATTCTACAGTGCTGTTGAACGCAACTCAACATCAAGTATTTTCTGATCTCCTCTTATTCAGACTTGATGCCTGCCCATGCAAAAGCTGTTCCTTGCCTTTCAAGTCATTCCTGCATTAGCCATCCCAGTGACTATACAAAAAACTTTCCTGGCAGTCTTCAGGGTAAGAAAATTATATATTAACATGAGTACAACTGGAGAATGTATACAACACCACTATTGGAATACCTTGTGTTCCCAGTGTTCTAGATAGTATGTAAATGTTTTTGTGGGTCCTTGATACTGAAAAATCAATTGATGGGGTAAAATATCTGTCTGCCTAGTTGTGTGTCCATCCATAGCTAGCAGCTAAAGCATTCAAACAATTTTCTCCAAAATTGATATCCCTTACTGATCTGGATGGTTCCAAATAAATTGATTGAACTTTTTCCTCAGATAGTGTAAAGGATGCTTAAAAATATGGCGCTGGTTTAATTTTTGTTAAAATCACTGAATTTTAGAAAATAACAAAATTATAAAACTTTTTCTTCTCACAATGACAATATCAAAGGTAGAGATTTTTTCCTTAAAGAAATCTATTCTTTAAAGACATCTTGAAATAAGGTCATGTACAATGTTTCCATATTATGAGTAATTTTTGCATAACATTGCATGAAATAAAGGCAATTTTTAAACAATTATTTTCTCAAAAAGGTCTCCAAGTTTTTCTTTGGACAAAGCGTCAGACACAAAAACAAAACAAAACAAACAAACATCAACAACAACAAAAAGGTTATGGTGCCATTTCAGCAAACACTGTATTTTTGAAAATTGCAAAAAATTATTATTGCCAAAGTACAGTATTGATGATAAAGGCTTTTTCTTAAACAAAATCTGTTCTAAAAATATAGATCTTTAAATATCATCATGTACAATATTTTGTAAAAAGAAGTTGTTTTCACATAATTTTTGCTTGAAGTTAAAAAATTTATAATAAAAATCTCCACAAAAAAGCTCTAAATTTCTTTCAATTTCCTCCCTTCAAATGGAGCAAATGACGCTTAAAAAATGGCACAGATCCATTTTTGGCACTGTATTTTCAAAAATTGCAAACAAAAAACTTATATTGCAAAACTGCAATATTGCTACAGATTTTCCCCTTAATAAACTATGTTCTTTAATACTAAATCTTGAAATAATGTAAATGAATATTTTTTTTAAGCAGCTAGAAGGTTGAGTGCAGACATGTGGTGCATGAGTAACGTAAGCGGTTGGTTGTGCCTGGCTGTTTACTCCATGGGTATAAGTTCGAATCTCCACACAGAGAAAAAAAATTTTCCTGGTTGGAAACACTGTCAGGTTGATGTAGCAGTATCATATTGTGTAACTGTTACAAATAACCACTACTTTTATCTTAATATCGACTTATATGATTACTATTTGGAAATACTGAAGATTAAATTTTTTGTGTACATCAGCATTACAAACATTATCAGCATAATTTCCATCCCAAGAAATCATTCATAAATTGTCATTTTATGTCACAGCTCATCATCCATGCCAATCCTTGCTGCCTATCCTCCCTACTTGCCCTTGCTGCCAGTTCTCATAACTTACCCACATATTAGCATTTTTACCTTCATTCAGAACTAAAAGAAAATTATGGTTTGTGGTTGGTCGATGTCCAAAAATGGCCAACCAGGCAGATTAAAATACACACTAAGTCTACATTGAGATTAGTCTAGATTGAGAGCTGACTTTAGTTACATTTCAATTTTGCATTTTCTTTGATCAGCAAACAAAAATAGCCTGATGAAAAATATGCCAATACTTTCTTTCCATGAAAGTCCTTCATGAATAAGTCATCCTCTTTGGTATGCAAGAAAGTCCTTTTCCACAATATTGTCAAAGAAATTGTCAACCACTTTTTCATATTCAACCCCTCGTTTTTACAACTGACTTCCTGAAGATTGTTTGGATATGTAAACTAATCAATTAAATACATTTTATTTGATTTCCTTAAAAGGAATTATTGATCAGGGTTTTATGTTTTATTAAAAACTATTCATTAGACAGATCAGTAATTTTTTTTATTTTACTTCAGGACATTTGCCTTACTCTGTATAATGTAAGGCAGGAGAGGGGGGAAATCATTGTTATTTTAAGGTCTTTACCATTTATTCTACTTAGATACTGATTATACAAATGAACATTTGTCTACTGGTTAATATTTAATCCTACACTTACCAAGGTTTGATTGTAAAACAGGGATTCTTGATTCATGCCTTTTATATAAATTATTCATTTGTATAAATTCGCATATTATTATTCTTGATATGTACAAAAAAGTTAATAATAAACTTGAATTGTAAATAGTGGGATTATCACAATAATCACAATTTGTCTATCTCAACGGGTCAGGAAGTTGGTATACCACAATGAAGCTGTGTTGACGTTAAAGTAATAGGTTAGACATCTGTGGAATCAAGCTACATATCTATTTTGTGGAAATTGTGGCGTTTGAATTCTGTCAGGTTATATTGTGAGATATCACTAAAGAGTTAATATTGATATCATCGGGCTTATAACTAAGCTGCGAATTTTTGCCTATTTGCAGATCTTTATCCTTCAATTAAAAATGCAGTATTTTAGGTTACTTATTCATTTTGAGGTGTTAGTAGTATTATATTTTAATATACACCTAATGCTTCAAACTGAAAAGTAATCTAAAATACTGTGTTTTTAATTAAAGGATAAAAATAGGCAAATAGGCAAACATCCGCAGTTTACTTATAACAGATTTTAACTATTAGTTCACTTGACTAAGTGTTCACTTGTGATGGCAAAATTATCGGTAATTACTAGTTGACATTTGACCTTCTTTTTGGCATCTGCTAGTTTTAAATCTGGAATTCCTTTGATAACTTTTTTGCTCATATCTATGTATTTAATCATTACAAAGGGGAGAAATTCTGATTCAAACAGTTTTGCTGTTGCTGTAGGACTATCATGTTCTCGAACACTGGCTGTTTTTTGTATGTTCCTTAACATACAGTAATATGTATATTTTATTATTGCTGACAAAAAAAATCTATATTTGAGAATATTAAACTTGATACAATCTGGCATCCCTTAATTCAAATAGTCTTCTATAAGTTGCTTATTTTTTAAATATGTGTGATAGTGTTAAATAAATGGTTATTGTTAACATTGCTGTTTTAACTAATCCCACTTGATGTGTGTAATCTAAACAACTGAAGTCTGTTATTAGCCCTGATAAAGTCAAGTAGGCATTGTTAAAACAACAATAAAATAGAGACTTACAAAATAAAAATAAAAAATTTCAAAAGCTTATGCACTTCAACATATTTTTTTATATTGCCCAAAGTAAATGAATTGACATACAGGTTAAACAATCTTATTCTGCACCTAAGCAAAGCACATGCTTTATTCAAAATGTTCTTTTTCTTTTTTGTGTCAACCAACTTAATTTTAACATTATGCCATGTAATAATGAATGGAAACATCTTTCAAACTTATAAAAATAATTATATAATAATAAATAACAATTACAAAGGCATTTTTATTGTTGAGCGATTTTTTTTCTTTAATTTGTTGTCTTTTATGCAACATATCATTACATTAGCCCTTTGTGTCGAGTGCTCATACATTGAGGTAATCCGTTAAGTTGTTTGTCAAGTCAGGTGATGCTTTTATCCTTTTGGATAGGGTTTTGCCATTAAACCCAAGATTCCCAAACGGTCACCCATCCAATAATCTGTGGTGTCTCGAATTGTTTTACTTCAGAGTGTAGTTAAGCAATTTAGCTAAAGATACTGATTCTCTCTCTCTTTCTCTCTCTATGCCGACATATTTCAACTCTTTCTTTCTTCCTTTCTTTCTTTCTCTGTCTTTTTCTCTTCTCTCTCTACTATAAGATTCAATTTAGGATTTTGTATGTATTCATTGGAAGTCAGTTGGTTTCAAGTAGTACTTAACATTCAATACTGTAATTAACACTTTCAGTCCTGAGCCTTTAACATCACATTAATTCCCAAATCCTGGCCACTTTGAGGCATTTTGGGGGAATTTTTATAAAGTGATAAATTAAAGATAGGTGCATGAAATTCATGGTATGAAACTTTGAAACTTACTTAACCACTTGAGATGTTTAATGAAACTTGCACACTATTAATTTGAATTCATCATCATCATTACCCTAAAGGCAAAAAGTGCCTTGTCACTACTGCCATAGCATTCTGTCCTCTTCATCTCTAAACAATTTCTAAAATGTAGTTTGTTTTGAAAAAATTTCTATGTACTAAATATAATATTGAAACACAATTTATACATGAAAGTGTAGGCTTCTGTGGCTCGAGTCAATATATACTTGACTATCCACAAGATGACTTAACCCAGGCTCTGATTTCGTTTGGTCATCATACTGTGACCTTCCTCACGGTGAAATGAATGGAGATGGACTTTGTATGGGATAGATATAGGAGATAAAACCTGGTATAGACATAGTTTGCTTGTGTGATGGTTGACTCTAAAACATCCTGTATACATAGAAAAACGTGAGGAGGCTGATGATGTTTTTCCACTTTACCAAAGAAATTGCTTGTGATAGGCAACAAAACCCAGTATTTATGATACCTAAGTTATACTTGGGTTCCATCCACTGAAATTAAAATGACAGTCCAAGCCACACTCGGGCGTAGGACTGACAGTGTTAAAACTTAAGTTCATTCCTATGTAAGTACAGTTGTTTAAATAACATCTTCATGATTTTTGTAAAAGCACTAGATTTTAGTACTGAAAGTATTTGTTTAGCAAAATGTTCACCCACAAGTTTCATGGATTCAGCTACACTGAATGTAATGTTTTATTAATTTCATTACAGCACATTTTGGGGGTCCCCTGATAAGTGTTTTTTTTCTCCCCCCCCCCCGCAAAACTCCCATCTATCTGTCTATGAACAAAACTAGTGCCAAAATTATTTGTACGAATGTTTCCAAAATGAATATTACCTGATCAATCTGGCCTGACACAAAGCTCTGCAATTATGAAAATAATTCTTTATATGTTCAGATGTACTTTACGTAAACCATCAGGGACATTTTCTAAATAGTATAACAAAATTGTGTGAAAATTTCTCAAAAATGACTCCAATTTATTTTTTTATTTCTTGTAAGAATAGAGTGAAATAGACAGATTTTCCAATTTTCACTTTCAACTGAATTTTCAAATATTATGTAAGTTTACATTTTTTTCAGCATCTTTCTACAATTACAATATTGATGATTGAACTGTTTTCTTCAAATAAAATTTGTTCTGCACAATTACTTACATTAATGTCACGTACATTTATTTTTATTTCAGTAGTTTAATTAATGTCATTAACAGTTGGTTTTTTTTTAGTAGTTTTCGTGTAATTTTGAGTGATATAAGGGCAATATTAAAAATATTCTAAAAATTGCTCCAAATTATTTCTTCAAAGTGTTTGTAGGGATAGTACTAAATGCCCTGTAAAAGATGACATGAACATCATTTTTCAAAAATTTTCAAGAGTTTCTTCAAAAATTACACAAATGTAATTTTTTTATATCTTTCTCACATCATTTATATTTACATTAAGGGCAATTCATATACATTATTGCATTTGTGAGTACAAGTGACTTCAAATGATTCTTATAAAGTTTCTCAAACACTCAAGTTTTCTGTGAAAATTCCGCGATTCTAGAAAGGCTCAAACATCATTTTCTCAAAAATGGACCCATAATTTTCTTCTTTAAACTTTTCACATAGGTAGTGCTAAATGCACCAAACAACATGACATTAACGCCATTTTGATTTATTCCTTTGATTTTTTTAAATAATACAAATATTTTTTTAAAAATATATCTCATGTCGTTAATTGGTACATTATGGAAATTTTTTAGATGTTAATGCATTTGTGAGTAGAAGTACTTCAAATGATTTCCAATTAAATTTCTCAAACACTAAGTTTTCAGTGCAAATGAGATTTTCAGAAACACTAAAACATTTTCTCAGAAACAGCTCTAAATTAAACGAAAAAAATGTATAAATAGTACTAATTTATTTTCTATAATATTCTGAAAGTCATATTTCAGTTCTACCATTAGGACAGAAAAATTGAAAAAATGTTAAAAATCATCCTTTCGATGGCAAATGATGGCAGCTGGGAATAGGGTGTGGCAAAACCAAAAAGGTAGCCCAGACTAAAGAGACTGGAAAATGAATACAATGAAGTCTGTCCCATTCTGTAGCACCTCTAGTTTCACAATATAACCTGTTACAATTCAAAAAGCACGATTTCTACAAAAGAAACTAGTAATTCAATATCATACTAGGTTAGATGATAACATGTATCATCTAACCTACTATAACATCAAGCACATCAACACAGCTTCATCATGTTTTAATGCCAACATGTAGCCCTGTGGTGGTAGAAAATTAGGACTATTATGGTAATTCAGCAATCAAAATTCAAGTTTATGAAGGGCTTTTACAGAAGGAACACTTCTTTAGACTATTTTGGTTTGTTGGAGGAAAGAAAATACTGAAACACGACCGAAGTCAGCTCTTGGCCTATAATGCGATATTTATAACTTTTGCCTCTCAAGCCCCTACTGCCACAATGGAAAATCACACAGCATTTCGCGTTTTTCTATCTCATACCAGTAGATGTCGCAAGATTGCACTGCTTGATACTGTTGCGATCATGCAATATCCAGCAGCAAGATTGAGAAAGACATGAAATACCGTGATATATTCCATCGTAAAGACGAGCTTTGAGGGACAAAGTTAAAAAAATTGCACTATAGATCTGTGGAATTTATTTGAATCTGCCACATACAATTGTTTTCAGACGTCAACCAATTATAGAAGGTAATTTTCTCCAGGTTTCAAATTAACGTAAAGAATGTTAAGGAATGTAAGCTGTCTGCCCTCACCACCCACTGTCCCTGCTCGCCTCCATAATACCAACTGTGTTACCAACTACCAACTGTGTTCCAATTTGGTTCTTTTATAAATTTATAAAGGTTATAAAAATAAAGTGTATGCAACTTGTTTATAATGCATATTTGCATTTGTACAATTTCAAAAACTTGCTCCTAACGTCACTCATTTTCAAAACATGTACTTATGCAACAAAGGATAACATTATAAACTAATCACATAATATACCATTAATAGTCATAAAAACAATTTCAGAGCTTTTAAGAAAACATTGTTTCCCCTACCCAACATTCATCTTAATACTAAAGATTACATTCTTACCAGGTTGTGACACACTCTTAGATCTTACTAAAGCAGAGGAAATTTTATTTCTGAAAATTGGCTCTTCAGATCTTTTACCATCGACCATATATATTTATATAACTATACTCACATCTTTCTCCATTACCATGACAATAAACTCCAATAAAAAGCATACATAGTATCCAGAATGGAAACCATGCCAAATGGCAAGGAAGAGCAGAGCAACCGCTTGAGATATAAAACGATTGCCAAGGAATTTGAGTCGTTTATAGACATAGCTGAAAAAAAAAAAAAATTATATTACTGAAACAAAGGATTATGATCATGACAGACTACAATCACAACAGCAATAATAATAATAATAATAATAATAATAACAACAACAACAACAACAACAACAACTCCACCTAGGGAGTCCATGACCTTGTAGTTGGTGGTGGAGCTTGAGTACCCCCATGAGCCTGAGAGCTGTCAGTGGTAGCCTAGCTACAGGTAGGGCCTCCCTTGCTGAATAGGCTGAAGGTGAGGAGTCAGAGGAAGAAGTACTACAGGGAGTAATTGAGAGGGAAGTGTCATGAACCTTAGGACTTCCTGTTATCGGCCAATTCCTCAGTTATCCAGGCCAACAAAATAAATGCTTGTCATAGTATATTGACTGGTATTTACATTTTGGAAGCAAATCTCAAAGAAATAAAAAGCAGATTATTCATTGCACTGCGTTTAGCAAGAATAGAAAATTCTCATCTTGACGTGGAAAGGGAGTGAAGATGAGTAAAGATACAGTAGCATTTTCATACTTTTGAATTATTATGATACAAGGAATACACCAATTTATAATCCAACAGCAATTTGAAAGGTTTTCAAACCTGTTATTATTCAAGGAATTTCTCCTACCCATCATTATGAAATTTTATACGAGGCAAATATTTACGAAAAAATAAGATACAAATTTTCGAAATTCAATAATATACAAGAAACAAAAATACAGAAACTCAATGTAGTGCTTTAAGAATTTGAAAGAAGCAAAATAATTTAAATTTGACAATAAAGACACGAAAGCAAATGGCAAAAGACAAGGATGTCGCCTTTGTTAAGGGCATAGCGGAATAAGATAGGTAAAATTGGCCCTTGACCAAACTAAACGAAGATGGTGCTATCTTATTCTACACCAAAATTAACCCAGAAAAACAAATTTTTATAATTTTTATCTTACTATAGTGACATAATATCGAAAAATGTGTTTCTCACCCTCTTCTCACTTTTGACACTGAATCTAGACGGAATTTAGATTTTCTTAAGATGTAATGTAATGAACTGTATTCTTTAGACAATTTTCTAAGATATACATTAGTTTATTTTGATATTTTTGATACTTAAGACCAACATAAGGGATGATTTTCACTGAATGTTGGTTTTAAGTATCAAAAATATCAAAATAAACTAATGTATATTGTAATGTCGTGGGTAGGGATCTACGCTAATCTACGTTAATCTACCAATTAACAGACACGAGTGAGTATTTACAAATTTATTTACAGATATTTACATAATCACTCTAAGGCGTTTTGTTAGAGCTACTCACTGCAGCCCCCCTCTCTCTACACGCGCCTAGCGGCGGTGTACCACTCCACCGTGTTTGAACACATCGAACACCCACTCGTGCATAGAGCACTCCGCACCAGCCTGGCGGATAAAGTTTTGCGGATAACCGCGAGGGAGCCTCCTACACTGTGTTCCCTCCCGAGGCCTCGCGACACGGCTTTATATAGTGCCGCGTCACATGACCTCCTACGTCATTTCTCCCTCCCACGCCTGAACCTGCCTTGCGCACGACACCACGCACCTCCGCCACCACCCCTCTTTCTTACCTCCGGAGGGTGGCCTTTGTTTGGGGAGGCTATTTTAAGATCCCTCATGCCCATACCTTGCAAGACCGTCTCTCTGCGCAGGAAGTGGAGCCTATGACGCTACAATATCTTCAAAAATTGTCTAAAGAATAGTTTGTAACGTTACATGTTAAGAAAATCTGAATTCCATCTAGATTCAGTGTCAAAAGTGAGAAGAGGGTGGAAACACATTTTTCAATAGTATGTCACTTTAGTACAATAAAAAATTATAAAAATTTGTTTTTCTGGGTTATTTTCGGTGTAGAATAAGATAGCATCCTCCTCTTCTAGTTTGGTCGTGGGCCAATTTTACTTATCGTATTCCATTATACCCTTTGACCAGAAAGCAAATAGTTTTAGATTCATTACAAGCCTAAACATGCTCAATCAAACGAGTTTAGTTAATTAGGGTTTAGAGGGCGCTTCAACTACTCTGATCATTCGCACCTATGTCAAGGTATTTATAAAGGAATAGATTAAGTAGGTGCAAATGCAACTTCCCCGCTGATTAAAAGCATGTAAAATTTATCTTAAAATGTAAGATCTGCTGTAAAGGGGCCCAAAAACATACAACATTGCCCTTATCTTTCAAATAAAATGATATACTCCACTTTCTTTCGAAAAAACCAAAAAGTTTTGAGAGTGTAGAATCGTCATCCTCGAGCACCTCCCGTAGTGAATTGCCCAGGCCATGTCTTTGTAGGTTGCCATTTAATTTCATACAGTGCAGGAGCACATGTTACACGGAAAGATCAGTCCTGCATGATTGGAGGGGTTTCACCTCGAAGAAGGAAACTGTGAGAAAAGTGGCAGTGTCCAATATGAAGACATGTTAAAATGACTTCCTCACACCTAGAGGAGCGGGATGAGGAACACCAGGGATCAATAGAATTCTTTATGGCATTTAGTTTAAAAGTGCTATTATGCCACTCTGTTTGCCACGCTCAAGATGGTGGGGAAAGTCTTTCTCCAATCTGTTGGACCTTTCGCCATACTACTTTAGGAGGGGTATGGCAAAAAAAGAGAAGAAACATAGGCTCTCCAGGAAGCAGTCTTACTTTCCTGTATTACTAATCTAGCTCTGGCCCACTTTCTTTTGTAATCAATTAGGTTTGTGGAGGTGGGGAGCCTATTGAGCCTCGCCAGTGCCTGCTTTTGGTCATGCACTGCGATGGCACAGTCACCATTCCACCAAGGCACAGGTACATGTCGTGGCCGGCACCCAGATTGGGGGATTGCAGCGGTGGCTGCGTGAAGAAGGGCGTCAGTGAATTGGGCCACCAAGGTATCGATGTTATTAGAACAATTGTCTGGAATTTTAATTTTCTTGCTGAATGTGTTCCAATCAGCTTGAAGGATTAGCCAGCGAGGTGGAATGGTAATGTCTAAATTGGGTATATCAAAGTGGACCAGAGTAGGAAAATGGTCACTCCCATGTAGGTAATCGAGAACAGTCCACTCTAAGATGGTAAATAGAGGTGGACTGCAGAGCAGCAGATCAATTGACAAGAAAGTATTTGAAACTATGGAATAGAAAGTATGATTCCCAGAATTCCAAAGAATTAAATTTTGCTGGTCAATAATATTCTTGAGGATAGAACCTCTCGGGCAGGTCCTCGTGCCCCCCCCCCCCCAGGGGAATGTGGGCAATAAAGTCCCCAACAAGAAGGAAAGGCTGGGGCAGCTGGGAGATTACATCTTCAAGTTGTTTTTGCGTTACGGTTTGTGTAGGTGGAATATACATATCGCATAGACTGAGCAGACCTGAAGGTAAATTTACCCGTATGCACACGGTCTGGATATCAGTTCGAAAGCTGTGTTGCTCAGAGTGTAGAGAGTTGCGGACAGATACCACGACACCGCCATGAGCACGAAGCCAGTCACCTTGGTTGAATCGGTAAGTGCGAAAACCGCGAAGAGAGAGGGGATGTTGGGGTAGAATATGAGTTTCCTGCATGCAGATAATGAATGGGTTGTGGCGGGAATTATTAATCTTAATTCTTGAAAGTGGGAACGGAAACCATTCATATTCCACGAGAGCCATTGTTTAAATTTAGGTGGGGTGATTTCTTCTTTTTCTTTCTCCTCACTTTCTGAAAGGTGCTTAAAGCACTTGCAGGCATGTCCTCATCCATGGCAGAGTCATCCTGACCACTGCTAGAGAAGGCAGCCAGCATTAAGGTGGAATCCAGATCCCTTGAGATGGATGACTGATATCTGGAAACTGGTTTTGGTCCCAACTTCATTGGCGCATGAATGTGGGTATTAGTTACTGCAATAGATGTTTTGTTGGGCCTACTTACCGATGGAGCAGCAGAGTTGGAGGTTTGTGTAAAAACTTCAAGGGAAACTTGGCAAGCTATGTTGCACGTGGATGGTAAAGTTTCAGTTTGGCTGCTTGATGTTGTCATCACAGGATTTGCGACTGTACTGGCAAATGACCGAGAAAGATCCACAGGGTTTCTTGCCAAGTACCGGCGTTTGGCCTCAGGAAATGACACCTCACTCACTTGGATCTTCTGGATCTCTCTCTCCTTCAAACGTGTAGGGCATTTGTTGAAGTTTGACGCATGGTCTCCTTCACAGTTCACGCAGTGCACTTTCGTGATGCAGGGTTCTACTCCGTTTCAGAGGTGCCACACTTGACGCATACAGGGCTTACTGCCATGCAGCGTTGTTGAGTATGCTCGAACCTTTTGCATTTAAAACAGCGCAAAGGGCTTGGGACATACTGACGTTCTCTTTCCTCTTGATCCTGAAGACCTCAGTAACTCCTTCACTTTTGAAAAAGGAGAGCAGTTCCTCCTCACTCTCTGACGCAAAATCGTCGTGATTGACCACCACCTTATAGAGATTAAGGGTAGGGTAAGTAGTCACTTCCACCTGGAGGCTGGCAATGTGCTTAGTTTTTGCAATCTTATCGATCTGCTTGTCGGTATGCACTTCAAAGAGAATGGCACCATTTCTTTGTCGCATGACCACTTGGAGCTGACTGAAAGACTTTTCAATTTCACGCACGAGACGAACCCCGCTCACACTCATGAAAGTTTTGTCCTCTTTGGCGCATGACATTAAAAGAAACTGTGGTTTCTTCGATTTTCCCTCTTCTCTACACAGAAAGCTATTCAGATCGATTGCTTTTCTGTGACATCACCTCTTGCTTGTGGAAGAGGGCAGGGGTGATTGTTGAGTATCCATAAGATGGACATGAATTCATCTCCGTGCTCCCCACCCACCATGGAGTCCAACAAGGGGACACCCCACTGGGGTGCCAGGGTTGACATGGGGATATAGTGGGGGGGAATGACAGCGCTGCCCCACCGTGGATCCCCTGCTCACCCTGGAGTTCAGTACAAGACCTTGTCTGAGCCACTTTATCAGGAGTGGATTAGCTCCCGACCACCCGTCTAGAAGAGTCCGCAGCCAAAGCAAGTGTATTGAAGCCTACAAGGAATGTTCCCCAATATACGCAAACGACGTATCCCTAGGTACAAAGCCGAAATTAGCACAATGAGAAGTTGGAAAATAAACAGGCTTCTCAACCGCCAGGACACACGTTCCCTTCGACACGGGTTGCCACGCATGGCAAACACATGGGTGGGCGTGCTGTATACAGAGAAGGCCAGTGTGGAAGAAAAAGGAATGAAAAAAACACGTGACATGATATGAAAAGCAAGAAGATGAAAAAAATGGAGAAAGGAACACTTGAGAGCCTTCTCTGCAACCCGCCGTCGGGACATGGACCAACCCACCACGACAGGTCAATCAGTCGAGTTTGGGATCTTTATGTAAAGCTAGCTACTTTTAAGTACATTGTGACAACCATAAGGGGGCAATAAACAAAAGCTGGTCAAAGAAGATACTTACTAAGCAACCCAGTGATTAGTATTAGTATTAAACGATGCAATAAAATGTCCAAATCTGGAAGCACCTTCAAATACTGATAATATAACATTAGCACAACCATCCCATTTGGGTTCCGTTTTGGTGTCTGGTGGTACATTCCCACTGTATGTGATGCCTGCAAAACACAAATGATTCAATGTACATAAAAACAAATGGAAATGCTGCAAACAATATACTCACTTTTAGACTAAGCAATCAAAAGAGCAAATGACAGATAATTACCAATTAGTTATGACAAATTAGAGAATGAATATGCTCATATGCACTCATCTCATAATTACCTGTAATTATACAACCTCCCTCCGAAATAAGCCAACAAGAGATATATTTATAGAGAGTTACTTTTCCCCACACAGCTAAAACAAAACATTTGTATACAAGGGTAGATTCCTGGAAGAGAATAAACAAGTTAGTTTGCAGCACTTTTAGTCGGTAGAAAGAGCACATCAAATGAAGGATCTAGTGAAATTTTATCCACAAACCAACTTACGTCAAAAGATTCTGAAATTAAATAGTTATCTGGATAAAATGATGTTCCAAGTTGAAACAGAGCCAAGTAAAAACAACCAGCACCAAATCGCTGCAAACCATACGGTATACTATTTGGTAGAGCACCTCCAACAGTCTGTAAAATATTTTCAATAAGAGTTAATCCTTGTTTCCAGTTAAAAGTTAATTCCTGCATTTAAATTTGTAGGAACCACTGAAGTAAACATGTTACTTTATACATCAAATTCCTTTACCATGTAATAGATATGTAATATATTAAATACAAATTTCCTTCTGTGGTAAAAATCATAATTGACATTAAGCTAGTGGTGCTACATCACATACTTTCTCCCAGTATTTCTAACATTTGCAATTTTTCAAAATTAAGAGAGTTCGTCAAAAATTAAACATGCACAGTTTTTTTGTTTTTTAGGCATATCGAAGGAAAACATTTGGAGCTGCTTATGAGATAAATAATTGTTTAAAAATTGCATGTATTTCACACAAAATAACGTGAAAACTACTCATATTTTCAAAAAATTATACACGACCTTATTTAAAGATAGGTCTTTGTAGAACGTATTTCAATGAGGCAAAATTTCTATCTTCAATATTGTTGTTGTACGAAGATGCACAGAAAAATTCGAACTTTTGCAATTTTTGAAAATTCAGAGTTCAACGAAAGTGATATCTGTGCCCTTTTTTAGTGTCCTTTGCTTTAGCTCAGAAAAATGTTTAATTCCAAAACTTGACTCATTTTTGAGAAAAGATGAAAATGTTAATGTTTTATGTAAAGTATCCACAAAAAACAAAATTGCCATTTCAAACTCACAGGGCCCCGATTAATTGGTGAACAACAATTTTGGAGAAAACCAACTGAACGATTTAGGTGCTACTGTTTACCATACATAGACAAATGTTTTGCCATCAATAAATTTTTTGGTGGCCAGATATCCGCAAAACATGCATTCCGTCGACACAGCCAGTTTAAGGAAGTAATTTACTACATATAGGAGAAAGATTTACCAACTTTTTCGATGTAAGGGTCCCACAAAACGAGTTTTGCTGTCGACCAATTATCGGTTTTTGCCGCAACATTATATTACTTTCTCTTTACAATACAATAGTATGTTGGGAAAGTAAAAAGCCATACTAGGACAGGGGTCATGTCTGTTTTAACAAAAATACGGGGCACCTAATTCTTCTTCTCATGGTATTATAAAATTACAAACATACATGCATTATGTTATAGGGGTATCTTTTACTTCATATTTGAATATAATCAAAATAAAGATTAATAAAACTGATCAGGTATTATTTAAAATAAATTAAAGTAAGAGCATCAACCTTTGATATTATTGAGACAATTTTATTTGCATCTCTAAAAACTCACATAAATGCATCATTGACCTTTAAATCCTACTACTTCTTTATTCCAATTTTAATAATAAATGTAACATTTTTAGCAAAAGTAATTTTCTTAGTGGTGATAAAGAATTAAATAGTTATAGTTAAAAGTAGTCTCAATTGTATCTACCTAAGGATATTTTATCCTGCAACAACAGATTAATCAGAGTGTGAGTAGAAAACTATAGTAAGTATTAAGTAGAAAACTATAATAAGTATTTTCTTAGAAGTCGTGGAAATTAATAGTGAATAAATGAGACTATGCAAAATGCAGGACATTTTGGGGCACCTACAAAATTATTCAGAACAACTTGAGTGACTAAGATAATTCCTTATTTTATGGGACATATGTAAACCAAAATTAGACAGGAAACTCCACTTTTGTAATTACAAATAAAATTCTTGAAGTGGGACATAGTGAAATTCAGAGAAACATCATATTTGTCTTGCAAGGGAACAAAAATCTGTATGAAATAAAGAAAGTTAAGCATCCCACAGATATGCATAATTGTGTCTGATTTTTAAAAAATTTGCATCTTTCTAACAGTAAACCTGTTTAACCTGTCTAACAGAATTTAAGGAGATTTTAAAAAACTTCCTCAGTAAGAGGGCATAGTACTAAAAACATACAGAATTGCTTAATATGCAAACACAGATACTCACATGACGACCATAGACAAAATTTAAGTAACGTTGCATTGGAAACTGTGGCCCTACCAAAAAGCTGGAAGGGAAAAATGTGTGACCAGCTACTTCCAGAAAAGATGGAAAACTTTTCAAACACATCTTCTTCTGTTCGGCTGATAATTCTTCCTGTAAAAATAAAAGAACATAATTACAATGTGTTACGACAAAAATACAAAACACTTTTTTCACATGTAAATAATTAAATTATAATTCCAATAAATTTTAAATCATTAAATTCATTACAGTTTTATATCAACATAAAACTATTAATTTGAATGCTAAATGAACTGGAACAGATTTAAAAAGTATTTAATACATCAATATCCACACATAATGAAAATAAAATTGTTGTTAGAGTTCTAACTGGTATATTTTAAATTGTATTGCAACAAAATACATTAAAAAATACAAAAAGTATTGATTTATTAATTATTCTCTTAGGACTGTTGCTGTTTTAACACATTCAAAGTAGTAGCATAGTACCACCACCAGTATCACATCCACCATTTCTATTACTGTTACCACCATCATTACAACTAAAACCCAGAATTATGCTGGTTAATAAATAACGCTAAAGAAATATCAGTCACTTGAATTATTTTAAATTGTTCAAGACCCAGAAATTCTGAATTTCTGAATTATGAAAGAGTGCTTTTTTGTTACTCAGAATTTTCAAAATGTATGTCCGTACACATTCATATAAGTGAGACAATTTCTATGTGCAAAGACATAATTTCTTCAGATACTTCACACCCAAACAGTTGTGCTTTAGATACAGTAGAGCAAAGAAGAATTTACGTACACTTTTTCTATTTCTTAATAATTTACAAGCATATCTTTACAATAATATTAAAATACACAATAACTTCATTTTGCAACCCTAAGATTTAGTGTCCTGACTTACAACATCTCAAGTGAGAATTAGAGTGTACTTTACCAAATTATTTAACAGATATTATTGTTAAATAGATGATAATTTAATGAAGATTAAAACTAATTGTTACATATCTTGCGATCTCTGAAGTTATAGCTTTCTCAAAAGTTTCAGGAAAAAGCCACACTTAGCAAGATAATCTGTCAAACTGAACTTTGTATCTAATGGCTTAAAGATACACATTTAAGATTTTCTACAAAAGGTACTGAAATTATGTTTTGAATCTGTGTTCACTACTTTCTATATGACTACATTGATACAATAAAATTGAGCAATGTTTGCAGGCAAAAGCTAATTAAAGAACTCATTCTACACCGTAGTGACTGTAGAACAATGTCTATCAATCAATTCACCAAATGTTGCCTTACGTGGTAGTCCAGCCTACAGTATCTTACTGGTAGCTAAAGATAAGTAACACTATTAACCGAAATAGCAGGCTTATCTTGTAGGAGATCTGCAATTATCCAAACTGATTTGGGAGAAAAAAAATCGGGAGAATACACACACACACACCATGTGCGCATGCGCGCACACACCAACACGCGCACACCCCCACACACACCCACACACCACAATCACACACTCACACACACACACCCACACCCATACATACAGGATGTCCAGAAGCTCTGGTTACAAAAAAATATCCCAGATTCTGTAATGACATTCATTCATTCATGATTGATTGATTTAATTGAGGTTTAGATGGGCGCTTCAACTGCTAAGGTCATTGTAGCCCATGTCAAAGTATTTTTAAAAAGGGAATAGGTTCAGGTACGAGTGGAACTTACCTCTGATTAAAAGCATATACATAAAAAGAGACTTGAATTCCGCAAAGAGTATTCAATTAGTGTGACAAAAAAGAATATAAAACAACACATAAAATTCACCGTAAAACTAAAAATTGGCTGTAAAGGGGCCAAAAAAATCAACATAAAAACACTATTCTTATCTCTCAAAATAAGATTATATATTCCGCTTTCCCCTCAGAACACAAAAAGTTTTGAAGAGCGCGGAATCGTCATCCCCGAGCACCTCCCTTAGCGAGTTGTCCAGGCCATGTCTTCGTTGCCAACATATTTCTTACATTTTAGGAGGAAGTGTTCCACAGAAAGAACCGTCCCGATAAGTCACATATGGGAGAGTTTCTCCTCGAAGGAGGAAATCGTGAGAAAAGTGGCAGTGTCCGATACGAAGACGGGTTTACAATGACTTCCTCACGCCTAGAGGAGCGAGGTGGAGGAACGCCAGGGAATTACAGAATTCTTTATCCCACTTAGTTTAAAAGTGGTATTGTGCCACTGTTTGCCACGCTCTAAACAAGGATCGTTTTGGACAATGGACAATAACAATCGGACAATGGTACAGCAGGAACGTCGATACGAGGTAATACGAGTAGCAGATTTCGCCGCCTGGTCGGCCAGCTCATTCCCTGTGATTCCCACATGGCCTAGAACCCAACTAAGAACCAAGTCATAGTTGCGGGACATGAGACTATGTATCAGGTTTGAACTGATTGGTCAGGTAGTCTGACGAAGGACGGGAGACAGACTGAAGAGAGCTGAGAGAATCAGAGCCGAGAACTACTCGCTGCAACGTCGTTGACTCGATGTACTTTAGGGCTTTGAGTATTTGCATTACATTTCGAGCAGTGAATGTACTGCACTCAGAATGAAGCCGATATGATTTTGGTGGCCCAGATGCATGAAAACTACATGCCACTGCGTCATTGTGCGATGACCCGTCTGTGTACAAGAATAGATGATCCGGATAGGCTTCCCTCATACCCTGAAACTGCTTCTGGTAAACCAGAGGACTAGTAATTTGTTTGGATAGATTGGGAGAGCGAGGTCAATATTGGGGAGGAGGAGTTTCCAAGGGGGAATCGGGTCATTTGGGGGTTTCACAGGAGTGCGAAGATCGACATTAAGTCCCCGCAAAAGATTTCGCAATCGAATGCCTGGGGGCTGGGATAGCGATGTTCGAAGAATATAAGAAGATTCATATTTTGGGCGAGTGATTATTTGGCGACAAGGATGATTAAAGAGTCCTGACACTTTAGCACCATAAGACGCTAATACAATATCTCGCCTTCTTTTTAAGGATGGCTCCCCAGCATCAGCTAGAATACACTCGATTCGGCTGGTGCGATACGCACCTGTTGAGAGGCGAAAACCAGCGTGGTGTATGCTGTTGATGGGACGAAGAGTGGAAGGAGCTGCAGAACCATACACTTCACTACCGTAATCCAATGCTGAGCGAATTAGTGCTCTATATAACCGCAATAAGGTAATGCGGTCGGCTCCCCATGAAGTGCCACTAAGCATTCGAAGAAGATTGAGGGGGGAGACGCATCTGGTTTGCAGTGTGCGGATATGAGGACGCCACGTGAGGGACTTGTCAAAAATCAGCCCCCAGAAACCTGGCAGTCAGCGAATGGAAGCTGATTTCCTCCCAAGTACAGGATTGGATAGCTATGCAAGTGGTATATTCTGCAGAAGTGCACTCCAGTAGATTAGTAGGTGAGAACTTAAACCTGTCGACATGCTCCATTCATGCAGCTTGTTGAGCACTAGTTGGAGTTGCCTCTGGATCACACTTATGCTGCTGGATGAACAAAAAATGGCAAAATCATCTACAAACAGCGATGCCTTTACAGGTTCCCTCACGGACCGACGCTATACTATTTATGGCTTTGGCAAACAGAGTGACACTTAGCACAGAGCCTTGGGGGATGCTGTTTCAAGGGGTGACTGCATTACAGTTTGACACCAATGCGAACTCTGAAAGATCTGTTCGATAAGAAATTTTACAGGAATAAGGGGAGCTCCCCCTGAATCCCCACGAGTGCAAGGTTTGAGAATGCCATACCTCCAAGTGGTCGTCATACGCCTTTTCTATATCGAAGAAGTACGGGCCACACGGTGTTGTCTCAGAACGAACGAGGTTGAAATTTCCGTTGCCAAAGCGACGAGATGGTCAAGGGTTGACCGGTGTTTCCTGAAACCCAACTGGATTGGTGCCAGTAGGTTTCTGCACACTTCAAGGTCAGACCAAGCGCTGCGTTTACACATCCGTTCCAGCATTTTTAAACGCAGCTGGTGAGAGCGAGAGGTCGGAAGCTCGACGACAACGACCGATCCTTTCCGTCCTTCAGAGCGGGGATAACTATGGCTTCTCGCCATAGAGCAGAGATGATGTGCTCTTCCCAGACGCGATTATAAAGGCGGAGGAGAAAGTGCATCGCCACATCAGGAAGATATTGTAGCATTAGGTTGTGTATTTCATCAGAACCTGGGGCAGTTCTTCTGGCCAATGCGAGAGCAGAGCGCAATTCCAATAAAGAGAAAGGGGTGTTGTAATCCTCAGACGCTCTACAGAGAAATCCGACGGACGGCTCTCCATCTTTTCTTTGATCAAAAAGAAAGTCAGGAGCGTAGTTCGCCGAACTTGACATGTTTTCACGGCGCGGCGAACTTGACATGTGTGCGCGGCGATTTTCTCTACAATCATATCTGGAGATATGATCATTTCTGTTTTTCAAGAGACATGGCACCGTATTTGGTGAAGAGTGTCCTTTTATCTGACGAATTTTTCTCCATACCAGGCGTGGTGGCGTGTGTGACAATGAGAGACGAGACGTACGCTCTCCACGATGCATTTTTGCTCTCGAAAATAATTCTCCTGCCTTCGCCCATGCATCGTTATACTCGATCAAGTTTTCCACAGTTGGATAATGTCTGAGACGTTCCAGTGCCTTTTTTCGAGCACTGACTGCTCTAGAGCAGTTCAATTCCACCACGGAACGAAAGGGTGTTGCGGTTTACCACTTGACTTCGGAATTGCGATGGAAGCAGTTGCGAGTACAGCGCTATAAAATGTTCAGTCATTTCATCCACATTTCCGAAGGGACCATCTGACAGGTTAACATTATTTTGGAATGTCGACCAGTCAGCTCGTCGCACGATCCATTGAGGGGGCGTGCAAGACCACGGCGAGAGATGATCAATGGGCAATCGTGGGGTAATGGTCGCTTCCATAAAGATCTT
>JAHLJT010008446.1:34772276-34900230 GCA_031308135.1 Acheta domesticus
TGTGTGTGTGTGTGTGTGTGTGTGTGTGTGTGTGTGTGGTGTGTGTGTGTGTGTGTGTGTGTGTGTGTGTGTGTGTGTGTTGTGTGTGTGTGTTGTGTGTGTGTGTGTGTGTGTGTGTGTTGTGTGTGTGTGTGTGTGTGTGGTGTGTGTGGTGTGTGTGTGTGTGTGTGTGTGTGGTGTGTGTGTGTGTGTGTGTGGTGTGTGTGTGTGTGTGTGTGTGTGTGTGTTGTGTGTGTGTGTGTGTGTGTGTGTGTGTGTGTGTGTGTGTGTGTGTGTGTGTGTGGTGTGTGTGTGTGTGTGTGTGTGTGGTGTGTGTGTGTGTGTGTGTGGTGTGTGTGTGTGTGTGTGTGTGTGTGTGTGTGTGTGTGTGTGTGTGTGTGTGTGTGTTGTGTGTGTGGTGTGTGTGTGTGTGTGTGTGTGTGTGTGTGTGTGTGTGTGTGTGTGTGTGTGTGTGTGTGTGTGTGTGTGGTGTGTGTGTGTGTGTGTGTGTGTGTGTGTGTGTGTGTGTGTGTGTAAACAATCCGTCCTTGTCAACGCTAGTGAATACAGCTTTGGAGATGATTTGCTCCAAAACTGATGCTCTCCGATCGCTTGAATAGCTCTGCGAGTTTGCAAGGTATTTTGATCTTTGGGAGTACTTTACTTTGCCTTAATTTTTTCAATATTTTCTCAAAATGGCTATTTTTATACACCTCCTTCCCTGGGTGGAGTAAAGAATGTTTAAAAAAACAGCACAAGTATCTTTTTCGTTGAGATCTCTGAATTTTCCAAAATTCCAACGTTCAAAAAAATATTAAGACGCCTTCCTACAACAAGAATAATGAAGAAAGATTTTTTCTCTAAATGAGATCTGTTCTTCAAAGTCGTGTACAATTTTCCGAAAATATGAATAGTTTTTGCATAGTTTGAGAGTATGTGCAATTTTTAAACAAATATTTTCTCCATAACAGAACCCCCTTTCTTATTTAATTTTTTCCCCTCTTATGCAGTAAAGGACGGTAAAAATAGGTGCTAGTCGGTGAACTCAGTATTTTTGGAAAATTGCAAACAATTAACATCGGAAAAGTGAAATATGGAAAATAATAGATTTTTTACTTTCCCGTATACGTAAGTATATACGGAGTAATGTATGTAGTGTAGGGAAAGTTATGTAATGCTGTGGAAAATCGATTTCTAGATTTTAACGGAAATACACGTTTTGGGGTCCCCTGATACCGAAAAAGTGGTTCTTTTCAAAACGTCCGTTCGTTCATAACACTAGCGCCTAAACCATAGTACAAGTTTTTCCAAAACGAATATTCCCCGGTCGATCTGGTTCCACTCGAGGCGCCGCGACTTTGAAAAACATTCTTCAAAATTTGGGGGTACTTTACATGAAGCCCCAGGACATCTTCAAAAATTTTCTCAAAAACGGCTCCAAATTTTTTCTTCAAATTTCTTGTAAATAATAGAGTAAAATAACGCTTATGAAGACGGCATGGGTCCGATTTAACGTTAACTCTGAATTTTCGGAAAATTGCAAAAGTTTGAATTTTTCGGCGTCTTCCTGCAACTACAACTAGTGCTACAAAATGGGCATAGACTTTCCCGTAATTAGTTTTACTATTTCGTTGGGTCTCTGCTAGCTGTTTTGCTTGCCACATACGCTTGCGAACTGCCATCTATCGCCGCCCACACTACCTTTCTTTTTGACATTTTCTTAATTTTTTCGCTTTCCTAGTGGTAGAACAAAATATTGATTTTAGAATATTAACGAACGCTAAAACCTCGACCTAAATGGGCAATTTTCTTTGACGAAATTTGGAGCCGTTTATAAGAAAATGGCGTTTTTATTGAAGCTTTTTCACAGAAAATTTAAGTGGGTTTCAAAAAACTTTATTTGACGTCATTCGAAGCATTTTAACATACAAATACAATAGTGATTAAAAATAGCTGGAAATGTGCATATTAACGGTGTGAGAGATCTTTAAAAAAAATTACATTTGTGTAATTTTTGCAAAATCCAAAAAATTACCCCAAATTGAACTTCATGTCAAATTAAAGTGTGTAATTAGCACTATCCTGTTCGACAAGTCTGAAGAAAAAAATTGGATCCATTTTTAGAAAATGGCGTTTGAGCAATTCTGACAATGCGGAATTTTGAGCTAGTTTTTACAGAAAAACTATTCAATTTTCGAGAAGAACTTTACTTGACATTATTTTAAGCTCACGTACTCATAAATATAATGTGAAGGAATCGCCGCTAATGTAAATATTAACGACGTGAGAGAAGTAAAAAAATTACGATTTTCTAATTTTTAAAAAACAAAAGAATAGAGCAAAATGTGTTAATGTTTCTGATAGAGCACATTTAGCACTATCCCTACAAAACGTTTTAAAGGAAAAATTTTGGAGCCATTGAGAAATCTGGTTTTTGTAAAAAAAAAATTAAAAATTACAAATATTGCGTGCAATATTGCACAAAAACTACTAAAAATTTCAAGAAATGTACATGAACTTAATGAAAAAAACTCACTTTCGAGAACAAATTTTATTTGAAGGAAAAATCTCTAACTTCAATTTTGTAGTTCTAGGAAGACGCCGAATAAAATTCAAACTTTTGCAATTTTCCAAAATTCAGAGTTAACCGTGAAAATGGGACCTATGCCACCCTTATAAGTGTATTTTACTCTCTCTCATGAAATTTAAAGAAAACATTTGGAACCATTTTTGAGAAAATTTTGAAAATGTTCGGGGGCTTAATGTAAAGTACCCTCCAAATTTTGAAGTATGTTCCAAATTTTTTGAAGAATGATTTTCAAAGTCGCGGCACCTTGAGTGGAACCAGATGGACTGGGGAATATTCGTTTTGGAAGAAATTGTACTATGGTTTAGGCGCTAGTGTTGTGGACGGACGGACGTTTTGAAAATAACCACTTTTTCGGGTCAGGGGCAAAATGTGTATTTCCGTTGAAATATCGAAATCGATTTTCCTCAGTATTACATAACTTTTCCTATACTGCGTATATACTGCGCATATACGTACGTATGCGGAAAAGTAAAATTGAAGATAGAGATTTTTCCTCCAAATGAAATTTGTTCTTGAAAGCGAGTTCTTTCATTATGGTCATATACACTTTTTTTTTTGAAAATTTTAGTTTTCACGCAATACTACGCGAAATATTTGCAATTTTAAAAAATTACTAAAACAAGATTTTCTCAAAAACTGCTCCAAATTTTTTTCTTTAAACTTTTCATAGGGATATTGTGACTATGAGATGACATAATCGCCATATTGCTCTATTCTCTTATTTCAAAAAATTACAAAAATGTAATTACTTTTAACTTGTTTCTGACGTTATTTACATTAGTTGCGATTTGTTCACATTATTATATTTACGAGTACATGTGCTTTATGTGTCAAGTAAAGTTCCTTAACAACTCAACCGTTTTCTGTGAAAACTAGCTCAAAATACCGAAATTTTCAGTAACGTTCAAACGTCATTTTCTTAGAAATGGCTCCAAATTTTTTCCTTCAAATTGATTTTGTGTAAAATAATTGGTGTCGCACTATTGAACTAATGGTTATTCTTCGTTGATTATATATTCAACCTGATGACGCTCAAATCACTATTTTAGACACTGTCGATTGACCGTTATTCATTAGTAATCCGAACTCTGCAACAATTTGCGGCCCTCCGTACCGCACGCGCCTTGTCATGTAAGTATAATATTTGCGTATTTTATGCATTAGAATTCTTACAGCTGGTTTAGTTATTGAGCTTTATGACACAGATTGGGAGAGTACTAACTACTAATTCAAATTTAAACGCGTTGTTTCAGAAGAAACGTTAGAAGGTATGTTTGCACCGTATTCATTCCCCGACATGTAACACATGCCAGACACGGAGCGAGCGAGTGATGGGTCTGACTTATTAAAATTGTTAGTTTCTATGGTATTTAGTTTATTAAAAGAATATATCCTACACATTCCCTAAAAAAAAGTAATAACTATTGACATGAAAAATCGAAGATGAAAAATGCGGTACCGAGTGCCGCACGCGCCTGCTGGCGGGAAATGATGGGACGCGCCCGCCGGCGAGTTAATATGACGGAAAGTTCAAGTTGGGGTATTTTTTTTGTTTTTGCAAAAATTACACAAATGTAATTTTTGAAAGGCCTTTAATATGCACATTACCAAGAATTTGTTAACAATATTGTACTTGTATTCAGTCGCTGTCTGGAGGAGAATTCTAGCGGCCGGCTTCTCTGATCAGTAGTTTTCCGTGGTTTCTCCGATCAACAGCAAGCGAATACCGGAGCAGTAACCTAACAAAAGAACCACGGACCGCACGCGATTTTTTTTTTCCTCTTCCGTGTCCGATCCTCGCCCCTTACCCTCACACACTAATATGCACTACACTACCATGCCGCGAGACCAGTCGGTAGCTTATACTTCTTTTTTTTTTCTTGGCGCATGGAGGGGTGTCATCAAAATGGAATATCTCACGGTATTTCGCGTCGTTTTCTGTTGTGTCACCAGGAATCGCATGATCGCCAGCACTGCTCCACACAGTTGCAATCATCCGACTCCTAGCGGCACAACCGAGAACGACGCGAAATACCGTGAGATACTCCATTTTATTGACACACCCCCGTGCACCAAGAAAGAACTAGTGGTGCTTCCAACGCACATACTTTCTCGCACTGCTTCTATATGGTCCTAAATGCTATTCCACTACTTCATAAGCCAGCAAAAGTGTATTCTACCAGCAAACGTTTTCCGTACCGAGACCCGAAATCCTATACTCAAATTTAACGAACCGGCATTACACCACTACGCTACACTAGCATAGCAATGGGTCGAACAGAGCCATCAAAGAATGCATCCGACCTATAAAATGGTAAATGCATGATAAAGAAACAATTGATCCGATGGTACATACGCTTTACAAATCCAAGAAGAGACGTGAAAAATTGTTAAAAGTTAAATATTTGAAGAAATATAGACACTTCCAGTACGTTTATCGTAATTACCAATATTTGTGATTCAAATGGTTTCACATGGTTTTAAATAAAGTTTATAGAATTGTCAATTATTTCCTGTGACAACAGAGAATTCTGACTAATAATATTCCGCGACCAGGACACGAACCGCCGAAGCTTCCCACGGAAGACCTGTACCAATCCTCGCTGATTAACGATTGCGACAATGGATACGCATGACATTTGCACTTCTAAAATAGTAATAGAGTATGGTGGTTTCATTTCTCGCATTAGGAAACGAAAATATCCAAATATGTAAAAAAATGTCCTTTAGGCGCTCAGGGAAAGTATCTAGGAACATCATAATTCTAAACAGAAAAACAAGTTTCAATTTAAAGATTAGAAAACTAAGATCTCCGATAAAGTTTGTGATATTCTATTGCACTTTATTAACTTTAGCAAAGGGTTTTATCCACTTTCTTGTTACCATACCCCTGCTATAAGAGTTTTTCAGGCGCAAATTTCCCGTTTTCCCGGCGCACGATTACTTAACTTTCGTTTCTTACGAAGTATTCGTAAGGATATGTAAGTTTATCGCATCCGTTCTGGTTATGTTTTATTTCAATTTAACGTTAAAATACTCATAATTTTACTTACATTGGTTCATACACGTATACACTAGACAACGATTGATTTGACATGTCATACACTTCAGAAATCGAATAACGAAGTTGAAAAATTGTTTAAAAGATGCAGTTTGGGAAAACACTGACATGTCCTGTCTATTTATCTGCATTGATTCTATTCGTGAGTGGAAGTACTTCAAATGATTTTCAATAAAGTTTCTACACTCTTCAATGTTTTTTCCTCCAACATCACATTCATCAAACTAAAACCCCCATCTGGGGATCGAACCCGACATCTTCCGAACTGAAGAGCGCAACCCCAAGGCGCTTTAACCATCTGCGCCACGGTAGTGACATGCGGGCATAAGTAGTTATACTTATATTTTTGTCAAAACGTAATTGTATCAGTTCTATCATTAGGATGCCGGTAATTGTGAACATGCGAAAAACATGTCTTTCAGACATGACCAAGAAACATGACCATGAACGGCTTACTCCAAATAATTTATCCGACGATCGGCATTTGAAAAATTACTGCGAGGTCTGTGCCATTCTCTAGCACCACTAGTTTATTTATTTATCGTCCCTTATTACACACGCGGAGAAATTTTTAAGAAAAAATTTGGAGCGCTTTTTGAGAATTTTTGTTGTTGTAAATTTGAAGCGAAGATTACGCAAAAAACGACTCGTTTTTTCCGAAAATTCTGCATAACCTTTTTTAAAGAGCTAGTTTTGTACAAGAGACTGTGTCTGAGGTAAAAGTCGCTATCTACAATTTCGTAGTTTTAAAAATATTTTTTTGCAATTTTTTTAAAAAAAAACAAGCTTTTCCCAGAAATAGGAGTAAGACCATATTTTTATCGTCGTTCATTACATAAGTGAAGAAAATTTACAGAAAAATTTGGAGCGTTTTTTGAGAAGTTTTTTTTTTGTAAATTTAAAGTGCGATTTACGCAAAAACTACTTATTTTTTTTCAAAAAATGGTACATGACCTTATTTAAAGTGCTAATTTTGTACAACCGACTTTGTCTGAGGCTAAAATCTGTATCTTCAATTTTGCAGTTTTTAAATATTTTTTTGCAATTTTCGAAAAATTGGAGATATCAACGAATAAGATACCTACATCATTCCCTTCAACGTTCTTCGCACTATTCAACAACGAAATTTAATAAAAAAATTTGGAGCCATTTTTTTTTAACTTTGAAAATCTCCGACGGGCCTAATGTAAAGTACCCCCAAATATTAAAACATCGGTTTCAAATGCCAGGGGCCTTGAGATAAGTAAAAACGATTAGTTAATATCAATTTTGAAGACCACAGACGGACAGACGGACGTTTTGCCGTCAATCAATTTTGCAGTATCAAGAGAAAACAGAACATGGATTTTGACTACACCACGATATAGAGGATTTTTTTTTCTAAATTTAGCAACAGGTTTTATCCACTTTTTCGTAACCAGACCCCTGCTATAAGAGTTTTCCTGGCGAAAATTCCCAGTTTTCCGGCGCACGATTACATAACTTTCTCTTCTTACGAAGTATTCATAAGGCGAGAAAGTAAAAACCGAAGTATATATATTGTCCCAGCTGGGGCGGTGCCCTGCTGGCGGGATATACCTGGATGAGGGGAAAACCACGCTAGTTGACGGTACGTCGGCGCCGGATCTCGCCATCCAGCGGGGAAAAGATCACCGCTAGCTCCCGAGGAAAATGCACGCACTACACTTACGGGACTAATGACTTCTGTAGTTGACGCGCCCAGAATCACGAACAATCAATCAATATTGTATTTGTAGGTTAAAGTGCTTCAAATGAAGTGTTTCGAAATCTCAAAAATTTTCTATGAAAAAGAGATTCAAATTTCGAATTTCTAGTAGCGCTTAAACATCATTTTCTAAAAAATGGCTCCAGAATTTTCCAAGTAAATTGCCATTTAGGACGAAGTTTTTGTATTCTTTAATATTCTAAAATTAATATTTCCGTACTACCATTAGGAAACCGAAAAATTAAAAACTGTCAAAAAATGTACTTGAGGGGGGGGGGATTGATGGCAACTGGCACGAGTAATTGCAAATATGGTGGTAATTCCAAATACCCAGCCCAGCCCCAAGGAAATTTGAAAATTTGAAGACGCTGTCTCGTGGCTCAGAGCAAAGTCGCTCGCCTTTCACCACTGATGTCCGGGTTCGATTCCCGTCGATTCCCTCATGTGGAAATTTCCGACAAAACGAATTCGGCTGCTTCACAAGGGCTAGTCCACCTTATTGAGAAGTGTCCTAAACCTTACCCCATTCCTTATTCCTTCCCATTTCTAGCCGCTGGGTAGTGACGCAGGGGCGAGGCGGTGTGAGGTTGCGTACGCGGAGATGCTTACCTGGCGGTCCTCTAGACGACACAGACTACTGACGCTAGTAACGGGAGGATTACTCCAAAAATTAGAAATAATTAATATATGGGAGGATTACTCCATGCGCTCAACACCCCGCAAGGGGCTAGGAGACGCTTCGTGAGAAACACGCGACAAATGTTAAAAAAGAAGATAAGAAGGGAAAATCTGTGCCATTCTATATCACCACTAGTTCTTATGTAAAGGCTGTTCGAAAAAATGAATAGTCATAAATAAAGTCATGTTCGATTATTTAAAAAAACGAGTTTTCGCGTGATTTCTCAGGTTAATGCAATTTATTTCACAAAAATCTCAAAAACGGCTTGAATTTTTTTCCTCGAGTATAGTAACTAACCTTACAGCAATGGCAAAGGTCTTATTTTCTTGAACACTCTGAATTTTCGAAAACTGCATCAGTTAGAAATTATTTGCTCACAAGCATGTAATGTTGTAGCACTAATCATTTCTAAACCACTGTTGTCCCTGTCAAATACTTTGGAAAGCATTGCTTTGATCTAAATGACTCTCAAATTACAATGAACAGTATTCACGCAAAACTCCCTACAAATGAATTTTGCAGTATTGAAATCAAAATTCCCCAATACCAAAGAGAACACATGCAACAGGAACACATAGAAAAATAATTTCATTGAGCAAATTCTTTTTAATACACATATTAGGTTTGGCCATTAAAAATTCTGAAATTTAAATCTTAATGTAAATTTTGTGAGGATGGCTTCTTTCTGTTCACAACAAATTTTCTCTCCAGATCTGTCAATACAACCTTCTCTACATTCCATTTTTTCCACAGAACATAGGGCTGTACGTTATGGAGCATCTTTTTCTGGAACAGTGTTTACAAATGAATGCATTTGAAATTTTAACTATCCTTCGTTAATATTTTTGCATATATATTTTACTCTACATTCAGTAGCTTTGTTGTTTGTTTCTTCAGCAATCATTTGTTCATTGGAAAAAAACAAACACTTGTTTGAAGAAAAAAATCTTTTGCAATTTATTATTTAACACTCATCCAATCACAGCCCTTATTTACATTCTCAACAAATATCTTCAGAACCAACGAATGAAGTGTGATTTGATGCAAGGCCTCTTTCAATAGCTATACTTTTAGTCAATGTTGGCAATTCTACAAATTAATAATCCACATTTACCCTCAATTACTCTTTCCTTTGCCTCCCACTCCATTGCAATTACATTACAAAAACGATAGCATCGCAAATCAAATTGTCACTTAGCAATACGGAAACAAAGATATCGATTACCAATAATTTTCAAAGGTAAGGTTCTCCTTCCTTCCAACAATGGTTACCCCATTTTAACAAGTATGTACATGGACCACATTACAAAAATTGCACAGGAAGTTAAATCAGGATTATATTCATTGCAATGGATTAGATTACAACAACAAAAGAATATTAAAAAATGAAAAGAAAGTGACAGAAGGATTTCGAAGTTCATATTACTTTCGTTTACATCTATTTGGATCATTTGCAAATGAAACACACTAGTATTTTATGATGAATAGGTGAGGTAAGAGCTGAAACACTATTGAAAGAATACAATAGCAAATACGATTCTTATTCTTGGCTCAAGAGGGAAGAGAGAGTCAAGTGCATAGTGGTCTACGCAAATGATTATTAGGTAATTTTCAATTATTTTATGCAATGATTATTAGCTAGTTTTCTAGTTTTTTCATTATTAACCAGTTTTCAAATTATTAAATTGTGTATCAGTTCCTGAAAAATTAGCATCAGTATTAGATATGATTTAAAACTAAACTTGACGGAAAAGCTGTTTTCCCCCCTTCCCTCCCTTCATTCATCCTCCTCACAATTTAAGAGAAAGGTAAAGTCAAACGCAGATATACACATTCAAATTAGTTGAAAAGTGCTCATCCCTATTGAAAGATATACAGTATCAATATGTTACATCATACAATTTGTTGAACTCCATAAAATCAAATAATATATTCAATATGATTGATTGAATAATACAATGTTTTTACTCCACGAGCAAAACTGTCAATGAACATGTCAGATAAAGTTGTTTTTTCGAGGAGGGGGGCGGCTAAAAATGGATGTTCCCAGCTTTTCAATAACAGGGAATTTTCATTGTGAAATACATTATTACAGAATTACTCTTACAAATCATGACAAGTTAATTTAAAAAAATAGTATACACCAATTTCTATAAATTTTAATACCTGCATCATCCACACAAACATATGAAATAGATCATTAACCTTAGCTTGAAACATAATGCTGATGGTCTTGGAATATTAGCTAGGTTTCACACAGATGCCTTCATGACATCTGTACTGACAGTAGTCATGTGAAATGCACAAACATAGCCTTCCTCAAGTGTTTTACATTTGCAGCTGAAAGCTTCCTTCTTTCTTGGTAGGGAAGAGGTAGTTCCTTAAGAATATTCCAATTTCCTCACTTCAAAACTATACTTGCCACTTGCTTTGTCTTTTTCTATAGTAATGTTTTAAGCTTTCTCTATTTTGCACAAAGTCTTCTGTAACACTACAGAAAACTACAGACGAAACAAATATAGCATGGGAAAATAACACATACCAACTCTTGATTTTTGTTACATGAAAGGTTTGTTTGGGTTCACAACTTTTGATAATGTCAACACCAATCCTCTGGAGAATTAACTTCAACAGTGAGCTTCCACCTTCTTAATAATTGCAAAATCTCAGTCATAATGAAGAAAGGTAAGTCCTGGAAGAGGCAATTCATGCACTTCATCAAAGAGACATAGATCATGTACAAAGTCGTACCACACGACTATAATGTTCTTATTCTTGTTCGGACCACCACAAGAATCAGACCATGGTATTCTTTACACCATTCTTTCTTCTAGTACTCTCTAATTATTTGGTAAAGAAGTCCACACTGAATGCTGTTTCTTTTCACCTTCTGTTGGCTAAGTCTCCTGACCACACACACACACACACACAGATTTAATTTTCAACATGAATTCCAAAATTGAAAGTCCATACTCTTAGAAGCCTGTAGTATGAATACAAGGGCTTAGCAGTGGCTGCTACACATCATATGGTTTTCTCCCTCCCTATATTCGAATAGTTTTTCACAGCCAGAGATAATTTGCAATCATATTTTATGCAATTTTCAGCTTTCATAAATATATTTCTTTTTCTTTTTTTTTCTTTTGCTCTCTTTCTATCACTTTTCCTCTCTTTTCTCATTTGCAACTTCACCTCACAGATTATTGATATCTATTGCAAGTTTGTTGAATGCTTTGTACACATAATATTGATTATTAAAATGGAGATTAAATTCTATCATAAATACTTCTCTCAAGGGCCAAAACTTTTGCACATTGTATAATTCTTGATTAGGGTAGTGTTTTAATTAGATTTTTGCATACGCAGAGGATAAAGCTCAGTTCATGTCTCCGTGACATAGTCAGGCTATGTGTGATTTATTAACTTATTAGAGCTTTGGGTATCTGCAGAATATTAAAGGAGCATATATTAGTTTTTTCCACAGCAAAAATTCATTTTTTTTACAAGAATGTTATATTCCAGGTTCTTCCAAGCATCTTCATAATTTACTAGCCAAGGCATCCTCATTAAATTCCAGATATCAATATTCTACACAAAACAACTAACTACATCCCTACATAGTCTAATTATGCAGACAAGATGACTTGTGTCTTGATTCACTTCTTTCAAAACCTAAGCCAATTTAGATTGACTTTAAATTTTTATTTTAGGACTGCTTTCTTCTTAATCCAAATATACATGAAAAAAAAGGTTCTTACACTTAGCATAAATTATGCTATAATTCTTATCCATTATCGAGAACTTCTCTCTCTCTCTCTCTGACACACATATGAATACACTAACATTCACCCATAAAATTCTGACTCTCACTGACCATCTGTCTGCCAAAGAAGACAAAAGTAAAAGACTTTCATTATGTTCCTCTTCATACCCCGCCACTAAAATTGAGCAATTCATTATTGTTGATGATTAATGTTTGCAAAAAACTTTCAAGAGACCTTACCTCAATTCTTAACTAGATAGGACTTTATTTCCTAGTGGGCCTATCATTAAAAGACCCCAAAAACTAATTCAATTACTACTTGTATTCTGAACAAGATTGAAACAAATCTTGGAAACTTTTTCTTGGATCATTTTAATAAAGAACAAATTAATAGGACAATCACACATAAGGAGATCGATGTATGTTTCAATGTTCATTACTAAACATTTGAAAACTACACATCCAGAAATCTCATTATAAATTGTTTAATTCTTATTTCATTCTTGAAAATTTGATATAGTTTGTTACTGGATCTTCAAATTGATTTTCTCTTTTGACATTTTTTTCTCCTACCAACCTCATTTCAACAACGTAGATCATCTAGGCAATTGCACATTTTCAAATTTTAGTAATATTCACTTTTGCATTATTAACAAAGAATTCCAGCAGAAGAAGAGTAACATTGTTTTTCTGAACAATGAAGTCCTATGGAAAGTTAAGACTAATAGAAGCAGTAAATTATTTTCAATTTTGGGTGTATAAATTCTAAAAATAAGAAATTGGCAATTCGACCTTCGACACATCATCATCTTGACAGCCAAAGGCATTAAAAGAAAGGTTGTATCAAAAATATGAATGGTTTTTCAATATTTAATATAATTTAAATGACAATTTACAAAATGTTGATTTCCCATAAGCACTGCTTACTTATTTCACTGTCAACATACTCAAGAGCTGAAAGATGTGAAATATTTAGGTACAGTCAACAATTAAAATTTGTTTTGTAGACAGATTAAGGGCAGAAATTATTTCAGTAGCTACCATAAATAATTTACTATTCAAAAGAACATGTCTTTGCATCATTGAACCACAATTCAAATTATACTCACCCATTAAAAGGTAACCCATTGTAAACCCAAAAACTAGACATACAGATGCTAGTGTACCCCCACAGATGACTAGTATTACATATGTACTTCCAACTGTTATCAATGCATGTAGGATATCAGTGCCTGAAATAAATGATTGACAAAGTAAATGATGTATCATATGATATAATATGAACTGATTATTCACTTAAGACTATAAGTTTATAAAATAACTCTGTCAACATCACCAACTTACCATAGTTAAAGTAACCAATCAATAATCCACTAATGCAGAAAAAGAGATGTTGATGCAATGGTTTTTTCCCATACAAGAAGTATCTATGTACAAATGCCAAAGGATATGCTATAAAAGAGGGAAAATTCGATGTAAACAGCATGAACCAATTAAAAATTATTCAAATGCACGTTTTAGGTTACAAATCCTGCCCATCATTCAAAACACTATGTCAAGACATGACACATTGAAAATTATACTTACCAATCAATATAGAAAGTAATAAGCGCAATGCTGGCTCTGTAGCGCCTAAAGCTAACGCTAACCCACTTAAAATAGAGCTTTGTACAGCCATGTCGACAGTATAACTCACAAGGAGTACACTGTAAGTTATTTGCTAGCTTCGATTATATACTGAAACGGGTGTCAGTCCCTTCCTATTTTACAGACACTGATCTTCACAAAACAAATGATTTACATAAGCACGTGAAACACTGTCAGGCCGCCTAATAGGAGCAATGAGAACCCACATACTCCCACACCTCTAACCACCCATTACTACCCACAACTGACAATACACTGCGGCGCACTGTGGACCGGACTACCGGACGGACACTGAGCATCGCTGAGCATGTTCAGTTGCCGCTACTCATCTGGCCAATGCGCAGTGTGTACAGTTGGTACGTCGGTGATCATACGAGTTCCGCTTGAAGCACATTATGCGTTCAAAATTCTCATAAATGCCGTCATTTTCCGGGAGGAGATTACTCTCCGTACTCTAACGCAGTAGAGAACTGTAACAATTATTTCACACGAGCTTAATAGATTTGCTGGTCACTGCAGGAGATGGAAAAAGTCTTCAAAGAAATGGCGCAGCATTTGAATAGCCCCACTACACGAGCATGTGGATCTCTGCGACTTCTCTTGGATGTTCATGCCCTGCGAATTTTCATTTGTGTTTTAGGAACAACCTCTGGTCCTTTCATTTCTAAATGCCTATATTGGTCTCCCTCTTTCCTACTTCCTCTCCAGACATTTAATTTCGTGTTTTCTTCTATTTTGTATTTTATTTATATATTCATTCTTTTATTCATTCATTCTTTTTATTTATATATTCATTCATTCTTCAAATTTGGAGCCGATTTTAGAGAAATAATTGTTTAAAAGTCGCCTTTCTTTCACACAAAATGACACGAAACGTACTCACAATTCCGAACCTTTTTTAAAGCTATATAATTGAAGGAAGTCTCGGTTTATCCTAGTAGTACTTGTAACACGTGCTACAGGTCCCGCGCTTTTTGGGGCCCCACGCTTTCAGAGAAAAAATGTCTCACTAATAGAGAAAAAAAGTTTTGCTGTTATGAAATTTGTGAACTTACTGCAAAAAAGACTGAATCAAAAGTATAAATGAATAATAATGTTAAACAATATGTCGTACGACATATTGTTTTAGTTTTAAAATGCAACTATTTGAGATTTATAAATTTGTTTGGATAATTTGTTAGTGCATAAATTAAAATCAGAAAAGAATCAGCTGATTCTCTTATGTTCGTATTTATCGCGGAAATATTTCTGTGGTTAGTCAAGCTTTATCCGCACGATATAAATTACGATACCGAATTTATCTTATAGTACATTACAGTCCTGAACATTCATGACGAAGAAGAAACAAACGAATGGATAATATGCATGGATTTAAAATACGTGACGACGGAGAATCAATGGTATCATCTGAACTAGTGGTGCTACAGAATGGCACAGACTTTCCCGTATTAGTTTTCTTGGGTCTGCGCTAGCTATTCGAAATTGGCACATACTCATGTCAGCTGCCTTCTATCGCCCACCAATTTACATTTTTGGACATTTTCTTAATTTTTCGGTTTCCTTATGGTACAACGGAAATATTAATGTTAGAATATTAAAGAACGCAAAAACTTCGTCCTAAATGGCATTTTTCTTTAAAAAAATTGAGCCTTTTTAAAGAAAATGGCGTTTTAAACGCTACTACAAATGCGAAATTTGTAGCTCTTTTACACAAAAAAAAATTTGAGTTTTCAAAATATTTCATTTGAAGTTACTTGAAGCACTTACGCTCACAAATATAATGATCTTTACTTATTGCTGCTAATGTGCATATTAAAGCTGCATATTAAAGATCTTAAAAAAATAAATTTGTGTAATTTTTGAAAAAAACAACAACTCAAGATAAACTTTACGTCATATTAAAGTGTGAAATCAGCACTATCCGATCGAAAAGTTTGAAGAAAAAAATTTTCGCCATTTATGAGAAAATGGCGTTTGAGCGTTTCTGAAAATGCGGAAATTTGAGCTAGTTTTCACAGGAAAAGGTTGAGTTTTCGAGAAACTGTATCTAACATTATTTAAAGCACATGTACTCATAAATATAATAATGTGAACAAATTGCCGCTAATGTAAATACTAACGACGTGAGAGACAAGTAAAAAAAAATCTTTTTTGCAATTTTTGAAAAAAAAAAATGAATATAGGAGTATGGTGTTTATGTCATCTCATAGAGTACATTTAGCACTATCCCTACCAAAAGTTTAACGAAAAAAACTTGGAGGCTAATCTTGTTTTTCTAAGTTTTTAAATTGCAGATATTGCACGCAATATTGCGCGAAAACTATATTGCGATTTTCTAAGAAGAGCTCTCAAGATAACTCAAATCCCATCTTCGCGATGGAATATGTCACGGCATTTCGCGTCTTTTCTCGGTCTTGCCGGTAGAAGTCGCATGATCGCAAGCACTGCTTCATACGGTCGCGATTGTGCGAAATCTAGCGGAACGACTGAGAAAGACGCGAAATGCCGTGACATATTCCATCGCGAAGATGGGATTTGAGTTATCGTGAGAGCTCTTCTTAGAAAAATCGCAGTATACTAATATTTTCAAAACATAAACATGACCTTAAAGAAATAACTCACTATGAAGAATAAATTTTATTTGAAGGAAATATCTCTATCTGCAATTTTGTAGTTGGGAGGAAGACGCCGAATAAAATTCAACTTTTGCAATTTTCGAAAATTCAGGGTTAACCGTGAAAATCGAACCTATATCACCTTAACAAGTATATTTTATTCTATTCTTACAAGAAATTTAAAGACAAAATTTTGAGCCGTTTTTTTAAATAGAAAATGTCCAGGGGGGGCATGTTAAGTTCCCCAAAATATAAAGGATGGTTTTCAAAATCTCAGAGCTTTGACTCAGGCTAGATGGACAAGGGTTTCTTCAATGTAGAAAAAATCGTACGCATAGTTTAGGCGCTAGTTTTGTTCACATACACCGGACGGACGGACGTTTTGCTTTCAATTGATTTTTCGGTATCAAGGACCCACAAAACAGAGATTGTGGCTACACCACGTGTTAGGGGATATTTTTTCTTAATTTAGCAACTGGTTTTATCCACTTTCTCATTATCACGGCCCGGCAACGAATTTTTTTCTGCCGAAAATGCGCCATTTTTTCGCGCAGCATTTCATAACTTCCCTATAATAGAAATCAATATTTGATGTAGGCTCCTCATCGTAACTGTTTATTTTGGCATAAAGCTTTTTCGGCCGCATTGCGGCCATCTTCAGTGCTACAAAATGGCCGCAATGCGGCCGAAAAAGCTTTATGCCAAAATAAACAGTTACGATGAGGAGCCTACATCAAATATTGATTTCGATGATAGCATCGTAAATGCCACACCATTTCCTACTATTCCTACTATTCCCTATAATAATATTACTCCGTATATACGCACGTGTACGGGAAAGTAAAAATTCAAAGTTGAATTTTTTTTGTTATTATTGACAGTTTTCTTACTGCTTTATCCGAGAGACAAATAGCATATAACAAATTGAGGGACTTTCGTCCCTTTGAAGATTCTGTCAGAAGAAATCAAAGAGGGTTTGTTACAACTGATCAAAGCACATCTAGAATGATTTGGAAAGTGAACTAAATGAAGAGTTGATTCAATTCTGTGAACTTTTGAAAACAGGCTTAGCTAAACCTCTCTCGTAAAATCAGGAAGACGTTCATGAATTGAAATTGTACAAAATTATACAGGAAAATTATCTAGGATTTTGTTTTCCCAATGTTGAAATTGTTTTCGGAATTTACCTCTCTTTGATGGTAACAAACTGTAGTGGCGAACATTCTTTTTCAAAATTTAAGCGTATTAAGAGTGAAATATCAGCCAATATGGGCCAAACACGACTCGGGAATCTTTCTTTGATGAGTATCGAACACGAACTGCTCAAAAAAACTGACACAACGAGAATAATCGACCACTTTTCTGCTACAAAATTGCTTTGATTAGGTAAACAAAGTTCAATCAAAATTGCCAAGTAATCACGTAATTTTATTACTAAATGTTTATAATTTAATATTTTGAAAATAGTATATATTTATTTCATTTTTGATTGTAATATTTAAACATTTTGTATCAACGAGAACTATTTGACATGCTTTCGTTTATATCTGTTATATACCTTCTGATAACCCTTCAAATAATGGATTATTTTGAATAAAGGTATTGTCTTCAAACTGTAACTAATAATAAATAAAAATAATAATATTTCGTTTAAACAGTATTCTGGATTGTTTTTGTAGGGTTTAAAATCACATTTGCCTAATAGAAAATGGACAAATGTCCCAATATTGACCTACAACTTGGCTCAGAATACAGGTTACTGGATTTAAGTATTTATATACTGTGGCATCTGTGGCCGATGCCACGAACTTCGGGCGCTGCCCGCCGCGCCGGTAGATCGGCGCGTCACCACGAGGGTCGCTGGGAGCAACGCCGCTTGCCGCCAGCGACAAGCAGCCGTGCTTCGCCCGACCGCACACGGCCAATGGCGGGGCTACCCCGGTGGGGGCAACGGAGGGACCGGTGGCACTCCCCCCTACCCAGCGGCGCTATATAAGCGGGGCGCCGCACCATCACGGCAGTGCAGTTCACGGCCTGCAGTTCACCAGCTCAAGAGGCGCCGAAACGGGAAATTGGTCCCACTCTGCGCATACTACATCAACCTCGCGCCCGGCGACGACGGCAAATGGGTATTCGCCCTTAAAGCGATCTGCCACTGCCGCGCCCGCGTCGAGGTCGCAAAGCGCACGGACAATGCGCCCTTCTTCAAGCGGTGCTGCCGATGGTCGCACACGCGAGCTTACTGCCAGGTCAGCCCACGCTGCATGCACTGCGTCGAGGGCCACCTGACTAAAGACTGCGGCAACAGCGCAAAACCCGCTGTTTGCTGTAACTGCGGCGGAAACCACTCCGCAAATTACGCCGGATGTAAGGTCCACAAAAACCGTACATCTAAGAACAATAATGTATCTGCCAAGCCGCCACAGAGCAAAAATGTAGCGCTGAAGCAACACAACACACAGCCCGCCCGCAAGGTAGATAAGAGCACTACCTTTGCAAAAGCGGCTACACCTAAACAACACCCCGCGCAAGCGGCGCGCGAGGCGAGGGCGAAGGCGAGCCACGAGGCCCGAAAGGGCATCGAAGAGCGCGCCGGCCGCCCCGGCCCCCGCGCCAAAGGCGCCCGCACACAACACGCCTGCTGCCACGTCGGAGACGGAGCAACTCCGCAAGGAGGTCGCCGAATTAAAGCAGCAGGTTGCTAGCCTCACAACACTATTACAAACTCTTTGCGCTCATGTGACGCCCCACAATGGCTGAACAACGAACGCAGGGAGGCACCAGAACCCGCCCGCTCGCGGTGGCCGCCTGGAACGTCAACGGGCGTTCCGGTTTCACAGATCCGGGAGATCGGCGCCTTATTGAGTTATTCTGTAGCAAGCATCATATCGATGTACTTCTGCTGCAGGAAACAAAGCTCAAGGGCACCGACGACCTGGAACTCCAAGGCATGGCCATTTACCGCGCCGACCGAGATGCCCGGCATCGCGGCGGCGGTGTAGCGGTTGCCATTAGACGTACGATACCGCATCGCCCGGCAGCTTTACCTCGCCTAGCGAGGCTTGAAGCGGCAGCGATTGTGGTGAATACGACTGAGGGCGAAGTTACGCTGGTGTCAGCATACTTAGCACCAAATCGTCCGCTCATAGATGACGATTTTGACACTGTATTCTCCCTAGCTCCTCGCACGGTTCTCGCAGGTGATATAAACTGCAAGTGCGAAGAATGGGGTTGCAATACCACAAACAGAAACGGAAGCTTACTCGTAAGCTATCTGCTGTCACACAACAACGTGACACTCGTCCCGCCTTCCTCACCCACCCGCTTCCCTACTGACCCTCGTCAGCGGCCCGATATTCTCGATGTGGCACTCACTTCGGGAAATATTCGAGTCACTACTCCCAAACCAATACCTTCTTCCCTTTCCGATCGCATTCCCATTACCTTTGCAGTCGGCAGCATCCGCTCCTTCTGCGGCCCACGGCAGTGGGTTCCCAACCAACCGATTGGGACGAGTTTCGCAATCAACTCTCTACACTACACACACAAACACAAGCTTCGCTATCACTGGAGACGCCAGAATCCATTGACGCGAGCTTAAACACTCTCACAAAACACTTACAAACAGCCCACAGAAAGGCGACGCCGGTCTTCTGGCGCCCGCCCGAAGAGGGCTCAAACACACTTCCCTCAGACGTCGAGGAGCTTTTGCGTGAGAAACGCAGAAAGCGGCGACTTTGGCAGCAGTTTAGGTGCCCAGCACTTAAAGCGCAACTGCGGGAATGCGAAAAACGCCTTAAGACGGCGCTCGCAAACCACCACGCAGCGGAGTGGGAAAAACGGCTAAGGGAAATTGGTTCTGATCACTCCCGCACCGGCCTTTTCAAACTCCAAAAAGCGTTAAGGTCTGTACCTAAAACAGCAACAGCCATTCGCGGTCACGACGACGCGGAGGGAAAACAAACTTTTCTCTTTTCGGACCAAGCAAAAGCGGAATTCTTCGCTGACATGCTTGAAGAGAGATTTGTTAACAACACCACACAGGCGGAGAGTGAGGAGGAGACGGACGACAGCGCCACTACACTCACACATTGCACAGTCGAAGAAGTTTCGACTACAATTACAAGCTTGCGTAGTCGCAAGGCGCCGGGCCCAGACCGGATTGGCCCTCCTATTTTAAAGGAGGCGCTGCCGGTTATAAGCACGGAGCTCACGCGAATCTACAACAGCTGCATCACACAGCGGTATTTTCCGGAAAATTGGAAATACGCAAGTATTTCTATGCTTCCGAAACCCGGCAAAGATCTTACGATCGCAGCGAGCCACAGACCAATCAGCCTTCTCCCTATTATGGGAAAAGTGTTTGAAAGGCTACTTCTCGCGCGAATGCTGCCAACTGTTCTCTCGCGTAAACTCATACGAGATGAACAATTCGCATTCAGACCGGGCCACTCCGCTTCACTACAAGCACTTTGTATGGCTCAGCAGATTTCCGCTGATCTAATACTAACTCAGGATGTACCTGTCATTTATCTCGACATGGTACAAGCCTTCGATAAAGTGCCACACAACACACTTATAACAAAACTACGGCGCTGCCTTCCGCAAGACATAACCGAAATGGTTAAGTCTTTTCTCACAAACCGCACATTCGTGGTAAATGTGGGTAAGGCGTGATCCTCAAAGCGGAGGATTGCGGCCGGGGTCCCTCAGGGCTCCGTCCTCTCTCCGCTACTGTTCTCGCTATATGTCAATGACATACCACTCGTACCGCGAATTCGTCTCTTTCTCTATGCTGATGACATAGCCGTCTTAGCGAGAGGAGCGAGCATACACCATAAACTCAAAACACTACAAAAACAGATGAACCTGACGCGTAAGTGGGCGGAACAAAACCACTTGACTTTCTCAGCGGAAAAGTCACAGGCAATCTGTTACACTCGCCGCAAACACAAACACACTAAATACTTTACACCACCAAAACAAATCACTTTAGGCACACAAAAGCTGAAGTGGGCGCATAAGGCAACATACTTAGGCGTCACTTTCGATAGAAGTATGCGCTGGCACTTACATGTCAGGCGAATTCGATCGAAATTTCAGAACAGAGTTCGGCTCTTAACTCCTCTTTTGAGGGAACCTACACTCCCCTTGGACCTCCGCCTGGCACTCTATAAAACGTGCTGCCGGCCTGTAGCCACATACGCCGCGGCGACGTGGTGGACTACAGCGGAGAAGTACAAGAGAACACTTGAGCTAGTACAGAACAGAGTTCTACGGCTCATAGCGCGCCCTCCGTTTCGGAAACGGTTGAAAGTACTCAGAAAAGAACTCTATATCGAGTCTTTCACTCAATGCCTGAGACGGCTTTCTTTTAACGAAGCTTATCAGGCATTTCAAACCAGCGAAGCACCGGCGCCGCTAAAAACACTCTCACGACATGTCCTCACAATAGGACGAAGAAGACAAGCTCTCCCCTCGGACATACTGAGGGCATAGCGCCACAAATGTGACTAAATTTAAACGCCAAAATGGCAAATGACAAAGGTCCGACGCGAACCTACACCAACCACCTACACAAAGCAGTAAAACGCAACATGCGTGCGAACTGCAACACACACACACACACACACACACACACACACACACACACACCGACCTTCGGCTTCGCCGAAAAAAAAAAAAAAATCACGGCAGTTCGGGTTCAAGTTCGAGAACGAGCCACAGTTCGAGCCAGGGTACGAGCCGGAGCAGCAATTGGGGTTGGAGTCGGCGCCAGCAAGAGTCGGCGCCAGCAAGAGTCGGCGCCAGCAAGAGTCGGCGCCAGCAAGAGTCGGCGCCAGCAAGAGTCGGCACGAGCAAGAGTCAGCGCCAGCAAGAGTCGGGGCAAGCAAGAGTCAGCGCGAGCCAGCGCTAGCAAGAATCCGTACGTGCAAGAGTCCGCACGAGTAACAGTCAGTACGAGTCAGTACAAGTGGAAATCAGTACGGGAATCATCGCCGCCGGAAGAAGCCGGCCCTAGAGTATACGATGAACTTCTACGCCTGTCGGCAAACGAGACTATTTGTATTCTGAATGGGATTTTGGTGTTGGGAATAATAAATGGTTGTATAAAGCAAAGTTGTGAGTTTTCTCTTTGTAGTATACAACATATACTTTAATTTCAGTCGTTGTTTTAAAGTATACACTATTGTCTCAACATTGATCAACAAAGCTATATTAGCTAAAGATTGATATATTAGCTACGGAATTTAAAAAATTTAAATAAACTTATTATCGGAAATCGGTTTAAGTTCTTCATATACCATGTGCTTAACTATGGATTAAAAAATAGAAAAATTAATAAAAGGGGCCCCGCATGATAAAAGTGCTACAGGCCGTTAAACAGGTCCTGATTGAAAGCCCGATTTCATTAAGGAAAAAACAATCTTCAATATTGTTGTAGGCAGTGGCGTGCATTCTATGGAATGAAGGGAATGAGTCATTCCCCTAAGCAAAACACAGAAAAATCCTTTCTATATTTAAAATATTCTTATTTATTTATTTATTTAATTTATTTTATATCGCTGTGAAACGTCTTGTTCATAAACGATGAGAATCTATTTTACAATTTTACATAATAAAATATTACAATTACATAAACAAACATTACAATGAAATATTTAACAAACAATATAAAACATTTAACTCTGATTTTATTCAATATTACAGGCATGTGAATTATTGTAACAATAAAGGAACTATTATACATATTTATCTAATTTTGTGTCACATAGAAATTTAATAATTTTTTTACACTCTGAAGTGAAATTCAATAGAGAATGGATATCCGAATCAATTTGTAAGTTTTTTCTGAGGTTAGTAGTGAAAGGACATTCCACTAATAAATGGGATGTAAAAATAATTTGACCACAATTTGGACAGGGAACTGGATTCGTCTTTTGAAATAAATAACAGTGACTCAAATTGAAATGGCCAATTCGGAGCCTTGATAAAATGACTTGGTGTTTTCTTTTAAAGTTCAGAAGAAGAAGAGAAGGATCTAGTACTGAATTTCTAACTTGACGTAATTTTGAATGTTTTGATTTCCATTTCAAATCCCATATTTTTAATGCTGATGATTGAAGAAGTTTTTTAAAGTCTTGAAGGGAACCAGAGATGGAGTTATTGGGTAGAGGAAGTTTAGAAGCATTCTTTGCTGAGGAGTCAGCATCTTCATTTCCATTTATCCCTCGATGGGAAGGGGTCCATGTAAGGGTGACGTTACAATGATTTTGGGCCAAGGATAGAAGATGTTCTTGAACTTCTTGAATAAAAGGATATTTTGATAGTTTATTTTGAATAGCGGATATGACTGATAGTGAATCTGTGAAAATAACCAAATCTGACGATGTTCTATTTTGTAAAAAAAGATCTAAAGCTTTAATAATTGCCCAGGCTTCGCAGGAAAAAATAGAAAAGAAGTCTGGTAAACGAGTATTATAATTAATTTGAGGGTGATATGAAATTATTGAACCTCCAGTACCACCTTCTTGTTTTGAACCGTCTGTGAAAAAAAATTGGTTATTAATGAATTTGTCTTGAAGTGAAGAAAAATACGAGAAAATAGGGCGAGTTACCGGTGCACCGCGGCGTGACGTCAAGCGCCGCCCCTATTATAAGGCTGGCTCCTAAAAGGCAGCGGCCACAGTCACAGTTCCAACATTCTCATTTCCCAGATTGCTTCATATGAACCCGACAAACGGGCGAAGTATAAGCGACCCAAGCACTTCCTGGAGTAAGAAACATGAAACAGTCCAATGAGAATTGAAACATATCGTCTCCTGTATTATTTCAGTAGTATACCTTTCCGTTGCGGCTCTCACACGAAACCAATCTTTATAAATGAGGTCTCTAAAGAAAGATAATGTCACGGAGACTTGACGAATTGCACTTTGACTTAAAAAATATGAAGGATTAAAGACCTCAAAGAAACCTTTCTCACACCATACTCTATAAGATGAGACATTTCTCGACATTCAATTAAATTTTGGGTTCCGCGCTTCAACACTATCAAGGCCACCTCAATATTTCAGCCCTTGGTGCTGGTAGCCATTTTTGTGACGACACGCTTAGATGGCTTAGATTCCTCAATCTTAAATTTACGCTTTCTGTATACACCGTGAAGTGAAGTCTGATTAGGTTTATTTGCATAATCATTAATTCAAGATTTGCTATCCAGCAACAACTAGAAGTACTATTATGTTGCTTGATACCTATGAAGATTGTTTCTTATGCATGTAGTGAAACTATTCAATTAACGTTTTGCCATGGTCTGTAAGTGCTGTGTACTCCATTGTGGAGAGATGTGGGTGAACAGTGAAGAGTGAAGACTGTGTTTGTGTTTTACCTGTACCAGTATTTTCGTTATCATTCGATGAAATTTTCCAGTCAACGGGTTCAGACACGTAGCTTTCTCAAAAGTAAAACGCTAATATTTTTTGTGACTATCACGAAAAGCTAAAAGCTAACTGTCAAAGAATATTGAATAATTACTTCAAATATCTTTAAGGAAGTGTTGTGAATTGTCCCAAGAAAACTCTCCATGATACTGAATAAATCTTTATTGAAAATTTATTTAAACATCAATTTTGTTTGATATTGTGTTAATACATTGCAAGTTACCTTTATACATTTTAATCAAATAAACACGTTTCGTTAACAACTTTCCTTCTTAAAACGGAAATAGAAGTATAGGGATGAGTGTGGGGTATTAGGAGAAAACGCGGACGCGGAGGTATTAGGAGAAAACGTGTGCTATGGCACAACACAAAGAAAAAACTTTTTAAATTAGCTAAAGTAAAATAGCTTGAAATAAATGAAAAACAAAATCAAAACGCGCTAGCCTACAATACCTGAATAAATTTAAAATTATGGAAAGAATAGCGCAAGTCACTCGACATCTACAAACGATCTCAGCCCAAACGCACGATTTAAATGTTGGCGGTATCTGGAAGTTTCGCATCAACGCCCAGCTGCAAACTCATATTGTAAATAATATACCGTTTGATGTTAAACTCGGTTCGTTAAGATAATGGAAACACCGGTTGAGCAACATTCCCATGTACCGAAGTGAAGTCGAAGCACAATTGTTTCTAATGGTAACAAATGGTATTTAGTACTCAAAGGTGAAAATATTACTTTGATTATTTTTTGGCTCAAAATTGCTTTTCTTGAGATACGTAACAACGCAGAAAATAATCCAATGCTTTTTAGTACACAAATAATTTTTCAATTTCCGCACCCAAGCAAGCTGGCACCCTGTCTCTCCAAAGCCCACTCTGTTCTTAACAAATCAAGGAAAGTTAAATAATATTGCAAAGAATAGGATTGGACTAGCCCGATTCAGTATTTCGGACTACTTTACTAGGCTTTCTCAAGAGTAAAAGCCTTTTCTAATGTTTTTGTGACTATCAAAGAAAGCGAAAATCTAACTCTCAAGGAAGACTGAATAATTTCTTCAAATGTTTTTTTAAAGAAGTATGAATTGTTCCAAGAACATCTCTCTGTAATGCTGAATTGAAAATTTGTTTCCAACATCAATTGTATTGTTATTTTTGTTTGATATTCTGTAAATACATTAGAATTAAGTGCAAAAGTACATTCGAAGTTACATTTATACATTTTTAAAAAAATAAATTTCATTAACAACTTACCTTCTTAATGAAAAGGATAGACAAATGAATAGGGAAAGGTTGGGGTTTACCATGCGAGAGTTCTCGCACGGGTACGCTAGTACTTTGTATTTCTGCACACGCAATGCGCGTGCCAGTTAGCTAAAGTCATTCTCACCCTCTGTTTTTCTTTTATGTTGCAGGATTGGCCAAAGATGCCCTTAAGGGTAGAGATGGTCGCACCGCAGTGGCGTGAGAGTGCATTGCACTTTCGTGCGTTCACAAAACTGCATAAATGAAGCGAGTGTCAGTTCCAGTAATGCGGAGGGCTTAACAAGTTTCCAAAGGAGTGCGGTACGTGAGAGAAGAAGTCCAGCTAGCCGAGGCGAGTTGCGTGAGGAGCAGCTCGGTCGCCTACTGAGAAGCGGCGAGAGCCAACGCGAGTTATGGGTCACAAGAGTCCCACGCACGGGCCGAGCCGGGGCGAGTTCGGTGGCGGCGACTTCATAGGAGCGGAAGAGATAACCACCCACAGCAGTGACGGCCCAACTAGGACAAAGGGACAAATGAACAAGGGGAAAGAGGACAATGGGACAAAGTAACAAAATGGGACAAGGGGCAAAGAGACAAAATGGGGAAAATGATGAAAAGGGGATAAATGGAACAAGGAGTACAAACGAACACACGGGACTAGGCGACAAATGGGACAATTGGACAAAATGGACCAAAGGGACAGCATAGGACAAGGGGACAAGTAGGACAAAAAATCAGAATCGATTTGTTGTAACACTAACGAAGATAAATGTCACGTTTTCAAATAGCATTACATTCAGTGAAATGTTCAATTTTAATATATCTGTACCAAATCAATTGTAAAAATAAATTTTGTTTACATGTATTCCCAAAAATTCTGTTTTGTGGCAACTACATATTTATTTAACGAGTTATGAGCACTGATAAAATCTAAACCCGGAAGTCCGTTAAAATATGTTTAATGGACTCTCGAGCATTTTAACGGCCGTTGCTATGGTCGCGCTTTAATGTGTTATTTAGATGGTGTTTGCTAAGGAGCTAAGCGCGTGTTTTCCAACGTAAATAACAAGAAAATACTAAGTAACTTATACATGGAATAACTTTCTCTTATCACATTTATGTTAAAATCTCACACTATCATGCAATTATTAATTTTATTATTTCTTCCAATGTATTTAAAAGATAGTCAATCAATTAGATAATCAAATAGCTATGATTATTTATTTATTGTAGTCAATATAGATTCCATTAAAGGCAAAGGCCTCCCGCTTCACGTGGGAATAAACTTGGTTTCCCTGGTTTAAATAAAATTGTTTTTCAAAATTCTGACATAAACCAACATACAATAGATATCACATAATCACTAAAAACACTTCACAATTTGTTCCATGCACATATGATTTTATACAAGGAAACACTTCTCTAATTTCATGTACAAAATAGATAATTGGGAACACTGCACACGTCCCGTTCCAGTTGCCTCAACTGTCTGTCTTGTGCCAGTCTAAACCAAAGTGGACCTGCTGCTTTCCGTAGTCTGTTGTTCCATCTGGTCTGCGGTCTATCTGGATTCCTCCGCCCAAACACCGGGTCTCAGATAGTTGTAGAATACGCCCATCTTTATTGCTTCGGCCTCAGGATGTGACATCCCCATCTCCATTTTTGTCTATCGGCTTGAAAAACTGCATCTTTGATATTTGTTGTTGTTCTTATATCCATACTGGGTATTCTTTCAGCGAAACCTGTAATATCTTCCTTTCCATTTTACGCTGACATCGTAGCAGAATTTTTTTTGTGCTATTGTTAAAGATCACTTTTGAGATCCATATAGTAATACCAGCAAAACACACGAAACAATTATTAGCTTTTTGACTTTTAGACTAATTCTTTTGTCCAAAAGTAAATAAGAAAGATTCCAGATTTTTTCCATGATAACACTATTCTTCTAATTTACTTGTTTGAACGGTTAGAGAAAGCGATTAGTTGACCGTATTCTTCACTTGCACTACGTCTTGCACGTATTCTACACTTGATCCCTGAATTGTTATTAAGATCGGTTGGTCGTTGGTCATTACTTTTGTTTTGGCAAAATGTATTTGCAAACCTACTTTCGTGCAAGCGTTATTAAGGGCAGATGGCATTTTTTCTAGTGTTTAGGCTGAAGTAGCGAATAAGACAATGTCTGTGAATTGGAGATTTGTTAATCGGCGACCATTTATACTTATGCCTAAGTTTTTGGTGAGTAGTTGAGTACGAAAACACATTTCTAAGAGGCCGGTAAATAATTTGGGAGAGATGGGGTCATCTTGTCTTACTCCACGGTTTGTATGGAAGAGGATTCCTTCACGGTCAGTTCTTCCTTATGACTTGCTTCTCGCGTAAAGTTTAGTTAGGATTCTTATGTATTTACTAGGTATTCCTTGTATTTTAAGAACTTCAAATATGCATTCTTGATGGTCAGTGTCAAAAGCTTCGGCGAAATTAACAAAAGCAATATAGATATATTTTGATGTTAAATTCATTCGTTTTTTCTATTACTTGATTAACTGCTTGTAAGTGATATGTTGCACTGAGGGCAACTCGAAAACCTGCCTGTTCAGGTGGTTGCTGGTCATCAAGAATTTTCGACAATCTCTTCATTAAGATTTTTGAAAAGATCTTGTAAAATCTATCTAAGATTTGTCGTTAGACTTATCGGTCTGTAAGTACTGAGATCGTCTCTGCATCCCTTTTTGGAATGAGAGTAATGATACTTGCACACAATTGTTTAAGAATTTCTTCAGATGTTAGGATATCATTAATTTTTTTTTAATTTCCTGGTTCAATTTGTCTGGGCCTTCCTTTATATATTTGTTGAGGATGCCATCTTCCCCGGGAGTTCGTCCTGATTTGAGTTCTAATATAGCAGATCTCAATTCTGAAAAAATATAGGTAGAAATTGTTCATCTTGATTATTAGGTATTTTGGTGAATTCTGTCTTCCCATTTTATTGATTTAAAGCGGCATATACATAAAGCCTTATCCCCGACGGGTGAGCATTGAGACAGTATGGTGACGTATTAATAATGATTCCTCTCTTCCCCCATAGAAATGGTTACCGACGAGGAGGAGATGGGAAGTGATGTGAATTCTAGTCTGGAATGAGAGATGAGTGGCGTGAGTGAGCTAATTATTCGATGAGCTTTGTTAACTATGTTTTTACGTGGTCCTTCCTGTACACTCGTCGGTCACAAGTCAGTCCTAAGTATTTTCCTGTCTGGCACCATGGAATGGGGATGTTGTTGATAGTGATGGGGGGGAAGTGATGAACAGTAATGGTTGTCGAAAAAATGATGGCGTTGCATTTAGTCGTGATGATCGCCATTAGTCGTCTGTGGCCCTTTGTGTCAATAAGTCAGCGTTGCGTTAAGGTTTTGTAAGTGCAGTCGGAAATCGTCGGAAATCGTCGGAAATGTAACTTCATTATTTGTGCACGTCTTCTGAATTTCAGTGGGAAATATAGTTATTGAAATTATTGTTTTTCATATTGTCGCGGCAAAAATTATTATTCTTTCATGAAGAACATGATGAGGGTTAAGGGCACAAATTCATAGCTAATTTACCTTTGAAAATATATTTTATTATATAGGAACGAATATTTTTGTCAACAAAACTTGAAAAAAACCGCTCTTTTTTCTGTATTCAAAATTCGACTAGAATATGGTTTAGGATAGAGATCACAGAATCATGAAAACGTGCACAAATTTCACTTCTCCCCATAGCCCGTCACACACAGTTTTAAACTGTTTTTGACGTAAATAAATAAAAAATAAATAAATCGATTGTTTGTCGCAGCGAATGCAACGTCAACTGCGTAAAGGTAGTCTGTTACGTCACGTACAGTGGGGATGTCATTTATGTAAAGGGAGAAAATGGTGGGGGAGAGCACGGCGCCCTGAGGGACGCCGGCATGGATGGGAAGGCGAGAGGACAAACAGGAGAGGTGTTTTACTTGGAAGGATCGGTTGGAAAGGTAGCTGCGAAGGAGATGTTGCAGGAAGGTGGGATGTGTGGACTGATTTTAAGAATGAGAATGCCACGATTAATGGTGTCAAACGCGGTGGTGGTGAAATCGATGAATAATGCAGGAACAGATCTTTGTGAAGTCGGGTGTGTATGTCTGAGGCGAATCGTAGCATCTGTGATACAGTGGAACTGTCTTCCCGGAAGCCAAATTGGATCGGTCGTAAATGATTGTTTATAATGGGCTTTAGTCTATGAAAAATGATTTTATCGAATATTTTACTGACGATGGAGATGAGGCTGATGGGTCTGTATTTCGTCGGGTCTCCGTTGCTCTTCTGTGGATTAGGGATCGTTCTAACTATGGTGTGCTTCCAGGCGTCGGGGTAGTAAGTCGGATGCAATGATTGAAAATGAGCGTCAGGTGTCGAATGGCGTTCTGAATCAGTCTCCGTAAGGCGGTCGCTTTGACTCCATCGGGTCCAAGTGCTTTTGTCTCATCTAGTGCGTGTAGTTGGTCTTTAATCTCGTCGTCTGTAATCGTCCATGGGTCCTGAAAGGTGTGGTGCAGAAATCTGTGTTGTTCGTTTTACTGTTGGTGTCGTATAAATTTTTATAGTATTCTGTAGCTAGCGTGTTAATCGAACGTCTTGATGTTATTTTCATGTTTGCGTTGTTCTTGACAGATAGCATCCATTGCTTTCGTATTGAAAGTTCTTTCTTTACTGGTCTGGTTGAATTATTGTTTTCCATTATTCTGTTTGATGTCGTTGTGATGAAGTCTCGGCGATCTTTGCGAATTTTTCTTTTGATGTTTTGGTGAAATTGATCACAGTCGCGATATCGATTCGACAGCACTCAGTAATAATGTGGGAAAAAATTCTGATTTTTTTTAAATACTTCTTTTCATAAAAAATATGTACAACATAACATTGATAAAATAGAAAATATTTTGTGAAAATAGCAAAATATGTAAAATATTTAATACGGTACTAAATATGTAATGAAAATATTGGATATTGTGTTAGTATAGTGATGACTCGCCAAGATTACAGTTCTGAGAACGCTAAGAGGAAAGACAAAAAATGTAATTACATAAAAATCCGGTCTCTAGATGTTACAGTCATATTCATTCATCCTGGCTGCACGTTTTCGGGTGTTTATTTCTTTTATTGTTTTCTGGAGAGATAGGAATTGAAATTACCCGATGTACCATAGCATGGAAGGCTACGTGTCTGCGTATGGGAGGGTGTTGTGAAATGTAGTGTATGACGCCATTTAGTTTGAGGTTTTTACTCAATCGCTTACAAGGTATATCTGGATAGCACCTTTGCATTCCCTGATGTAAATGCTACAGTACGCGTACTGTTCAGTATGCTTTTGACACTCCAGGAAATGAAAATATACATCAAATATTGAAAGTGCAACTATGCGAATGTGTAGCAATCCACAACAATTCACAAATGATTCCATAATGCATATAATAGGGGCATGTCTGATGTCCGAATGGATTACTTAAAAAGTAGAAAAAATAATAATTAAAAATAATACTCGTATTTATTTGACGGAAGCGATTGTTTTTTCGTAATGAAGTTTACAAAGTCACCCGATTTTCTTAAGATTGAAACGTAGTTAAGCTTGCAGTCTAGGACGTTTGACTTAAATGTTTAATTGTGTACAACTTTCTTGAATATATTTATTGTGGGTATTTGACCATGTATTAGGCGGACATGGATAGAGAATAATGAAAATTACTTGGTTTACACCCAGAAGTCTAAATTATTTCAAAATGGTTATGTTATTAATATTATTGTTCAGTCATCTTGTTTTAATAACACAAACGTTTGAAAATAATTTAGACTTTAGGGTGTAAATAAAGTAATTATCAATATTCTCTATCCAAGTCCACCTAATATACGGTCAAATAGCTACAATAAATATATTCTAGAAAGTTTAATTTATATGATATTGAAAATCAAGTCATTCTATTGACTTGTTTCACTAAAGCATCCTCTGCCGCATCGATCATGAATGTAGTACAATCGGTGGCCTCAATTGTACAGTCGCTGTTGCGTTAGCTAATATGATTCGATCTTCCTTTAAATTTTTGTGTTCTGGCCTTCGCTTTTTCAGCTCTTCCAGGAAGTAGGTACTGATCATTCGATTCGATACCCAAGGCTATTCGGGAAATCTATGTAAATGAAGCACGCCTACAAATCATTCAAATGGTTACAGCCAAAATACAAACAGATTGCATGTGCTTAAAATTCTTCGTTTTAACGTTTATACTGCTTGTACCGAAAACTTGGTAAACGGCAAAATGTTTGTCCGTCCGTTCGTTTGTCCTGTCTGACCCTCTGCACCCAAGCTGCACAGACGATTTCCTCAAAGTCGATATCCTCGTCGACCTGGGCGAATTCTAGGCTCTAGAAACTTGAAACGAACATTATGATTTGGGGGGATACATTGCATGAAGCCTTAACAAAATTTTCATTTTTTTTTCTTAAAATTGGCTGCAAATAATTTGAATAAATTTTGTCCTCGGAGAGAGGAAACAACCTTAAAACACGGCGGAGATCTTATATTCTCTGAAAACTCTGAATTTTCAAACATTGCAAAATTCAATTTTTTCGACATCTCCCTACTAGTATAATATTGAGGATAGAGATATTTTTCAAAATATGTTCTTCAAAGCCTGATCTTTAAATAAGACCATGAACAATTTTGGAGTAGTTTTCGCGTAATTTGGCGCGAAACACAGGCAATAAATATATTTTCAAAACAGTTACAAATGTTTTCTTTAATTTTTTGTTCTCAAATAGAGCAAAGAACGCTTATAAACGGGTACGGGTTCCATTTTCCCTGTACTTTGCATTTTCGAAAAACGCACAAAGTTAACACTGTAAAAGTAAAATATTGAAGACAGATTTTTGCCATTATGTGAAATCTGTTCTAAAAAACCAGCCCTTTAAAAACGGCCATGCTTTTGAAAAAATGAGTAGTTTTGTGTAATTTCAGCTTGAAGTTAATGCACTTAATAAAAAATACATTTTCTCAAAAAACGGCTCCAATTTTTGTTGAATTATTTTCCAGATAAACGTTTTTTATATGATACAATAAGAGTCACTTAAACGAATGGAAAAAATCTCATTCTCGTTGATGTCTCTGAAATCCTTGAAAATTGCAAAAAATTAATGTTGCTAAAGTACAATCTTGAAGATAGAAATGTTTGTCTTAAATAAATGTCGTTCAAAAATTTATATATAAAAAAACATGTAATGTTTTTTAAATAATTTGAAGAAGATGGATAGGGTCGGGAGAGGTGGCTCAAGGCATCAACTTATGTCACTGCAGTGACTCTGACTGGGAGGTCCTATGTTCGAGTCCCGACGGTGACAAGTTTTCGACACTAGCTAGATAGCTAGGTCGAATTCTATCGCGGTCTGGAGGAGAATTCTAGTGGCCGGTTGCTCTGATCGGTAGTTTTTCCTGGTTTATCCAATTAATATCAGGCGAATACTGGAGCAGTGCCCTAACAAACGGGCCACAGACTGCACGTGATCTTTCCTTCCCATTCCTTGTCCTATCCTACCCTGGACTTGCACACACACACACTTACATGTACTACACTACCACACAACCCGGGGTACCGGTCAAAAGCTTAGAGCTTGTGGTTGGGTCGGTGCTTCGTTGATGGGAGATACCTGGTTGAGGAAAAACCCGCTAGGTCGGCGCCGGATCTCTCCATTCAGCGGGCGAAGATCACAGCAACCTCCCAAACAAAAATAATGCCCTTCACTTACGTGACTAATGAACTTATCAGTTGATGCGCCCGGAATCACTAATCAATCAAGATGGATAGGTGTGCTGCACAGAGATTGTTTTAAAGAGTGCAAGGAAAAAAAATGAGTCACGAAGGGGCAGTGTCCCTGACGTCTCCCTGCCGCAGGCACCACTGACAAATACGAGGGTTATTTTTTAAAAAGGTCCGTTTCTAATAAGAAAAATACTGAACATATCATAAATTTTTTTTTCAATAATCCATATTTCATCTTTATTTCTGCATATTTTTCATTTTTGTTCAAAAATGTATTATACCATGAAACAAGCTTTTGAACTCAGACGTCAATGAAATCTGTCGCCTGTGAAAAAGTCCAATCCCTGACTGCAGTTTTCATTTCTTTGTTGACGCTGAACCGTTGACAACCAAGAAAATCCTTTAAACACTTGAACATGTGATAGTCAGTAGGTGCAAGTTCTGGACTGTAAGGTGGATTATCCAGTTGTTTCCATCCAAAGACCTGTTTAGCCTTTGTGTTTGTGCAGACGCATGGGAACATCGGCGGGCGATACAATTTTTTAAACATTTTAAAGTTCTACAGCTTGGCTCACAGACATACCATACGGCTAGAAAAAGCGTCAAGAGGCGGGTGAAGTATGTTGGAATCAGAAACTCATGTACACTACTGCGAATGCGCGTCAATCTCACTCTTATTCACAAATGGACCTTACTTAAAAAATAACCTACTTATACTGGTATCAGAGCTGTTTTTAAATTTAACTTGTCCCTTATTTCTTTTTAGAACATTTGAATGGATTATGATAAACGGCTGTAGAGTAAACATTATTGCTGTTGTATGCCTTTTACATAATAAACTATCAAACAATGAGTATGCTAGATTCCAGAAATTCAGATTCAGCTCAGAACACGATCGGAACCTTAGCATCTATTTGAAACAATACTAGTAAAGTTCTGAAAGTTTCTTTTCAGAAAACAAAATACGTCGCACGTTGTTATAAGGAACTGTGTCACCAACGGCCAGGCGAAATCTGCGGAAACGTTCAATCCGAGCAGGGTCTCTAGAATTTTCATCTAGGCTGCGATCCGCAGCTATTTAGATGATGCCCAAAGGGTAGTTGGAGCGGAGCCCTTCCCCGTCTTCCTCTCCGCCCTCTCTCTTTCTCTCTCTCTCTCTCTCCCACACACACACACACGAATACTTTTCGTCTCACTCAAACTCACTCTCTTCCGGGAGATGCCTAGTTGCCGTATATCTTTAGATGTCCGATAAACCGCGCGGTTCTTTAGTCCACTAGAGAAATACCACTTCGATGGCACATTTCATCAACACTATGTGCTTCAACTTTCACCACTCGCAGGTTGGTACTATCAGCCTCCCTGGAACATACTTTGCTTTCTCGGTTCTCTTTTTGATCGCCCTCAGCGAGGGACTCGCTGGTCAGTGGAGTATCGGCGGTGGCGGATGATCAAGAGCGGTGCCTCCGGGGTTGGCGCTTACTGACCTGTGGCGCTGCCTCAGGCCCGACTCTGTCTCTGTCTGTTTCTCTCTCACTCTCACTCCCACTCTCTCACTCTCCCTCCTTCCCTCTCTCTCACCCTCCCTCTCTCTCACCCTCCCACTCTCTCACCCTCCCTCTCTCTCACTCTCTCTCTCTGCCGTCGGCAGAAGGAGACTCCCACCTCATACTGTCACTGCGCTTTCCTTGCAGCGTGTCTTATTTAAATAGTCTTGTGTGACCACGACAAAAGTATTTTTCTACTATCTTTGAAAAGGGCACCAAAATGACCTATCATACGCGAGTACAACTTTCTCTCTGGGTATGAATCACTATATTTATCGAGCGTTGTATTATGAAATTTTTGATCATATTTTCAGCAAATAGATGTGAGATTTCACGATTGAGGCAAAAATGTAATTTATTTGCCTTTCTGATAACACAAAATTTGAAGAGAATAAAACATGCTTTCCTTCTAGTGCACTTGAAAATCTGGAAAATTTCATTGGATGCTGTCCCTAAAACACAACTCGCAAGAAATGAACTTTCCATTTAATAAAACAGCAGAGGCAGATTTCTTCAGAAAATATTTGAAATGCTTCATAAGGATAAGGACATTTTTGTGGACGCTTCCAAATTGTGCTCCCTCGTTTTCTCTATCTTCTCTACTACACCTTTTACAGTTACACTCCTAGTACAAAGTTAAATTAAAAACATTCGGGCCACTTTTTAGAAATTTTTGAAAATGTTGAGGCTTTACGTAAATTTCGCCAAAACATCAAAATATCCGTTTCCAACTCGCAGTCTTGAGTTCGTTCTGATCAATCGGGAATATCAATTTTGGAGAAAAGTGTCTAAAAAGTTTAGGCACTTGTGTTGACCACATGCAGGCAGACGGACAGGCGTACATACGTTTCGGCATCAATCAAGTTTCGGTATTAAGGACCCACAAATCATGAATTCTGACAACACATCTTTTACACAACGTGTTACAGGAAGTATTTTACTACATACTGTATGAACACGTTTTATCAATTGTTTCGATACCAAGCCTCCACAATAAAAGTTTTTCTGTCGTAAAAATCGCCAATTTCTGCCGCAATTTTACAATAATTTTTCTTTAATATGTTAGCACGTAGCGAAAAATATAACCCGATGGGAATTAATCACAAATTAGGGTTTTAAAATTAGGACGGTTATTTTTTTATAGTTACTAAGTGTGATTTCGTGGTGTAATTCCGTCAAAATACATGTATTGCAACCACTTAGTGCATTGGTTCAATTTGTTGTGAGTGGTTGCTGATGACGCAGCGAGTAGAACAAACGAATAATTGTTTGAATTTAGTTAATATGGCGTGTGGCCATTATGTGTACATGATGTGAAAATCAATGGCAGTAGATTCCAAGCGTCACTTCATATACGTACCTATTATTTCATTCAGTCTAACATTAGGTACTATGATTGCCAACCGTCATTCGAAAAATGAATACCGAAGAGAGAATGTGACAACAATCCCCGGTGAATAGGTGGCTAGTAAATCTGGGATAACCATGTTGCCCGCTATTGAGAATTGAATACAAGAACATAATCAATTATTCGGTTTGGTTCTTTGTAATTAAATTTCATTTTAATGTTTCTACTTATTATGATGCATATGACATATTACGTCTTTCATGACTTATGGACAGACTTCCCAGTCTCTCCCACGTGGTTCGGAGATGGAGACTTCGGCATATCCAGAAACTGTGAGCTTTACGTTATTCAGCCAAAATTAAGTTGAACTCACTCGCAACTACAAGAAAGAAGTTGAGAAATATCGTAAAGTAGTCTGATAAACTTTGCAGGTGCGAACAGGTAGATCATATCATCGTAACCACAGACAGATTACACAGTACCGTGGCCAGATCGTTTCTAATCTACCGACAAATTGCAAATCAATCAAAATTGTAGTACTCATCATGCCCCCTACTACACATACAAACCTGATACTATGTGTTGCGGCATCCTGCGCAGCTTTGAAAGGCGCGCGAAGACAGCGGCGCGAAGCGGAGACTTCGCGGGAACACGGCTCGGCGGGCCGCAACCGACGCCGGCCTATGAAAGAAGAGAGGCCAGCGGGCGAAGCCGGAGCCGGCAGGCGAGGCTATGTCGGGGCCCGCTATTTAAGCGGCCGGCGCACAGTGATCAATTTTGCGTTCCTAGGTGGACAAAAATCCTACAGTGACGCTATCTTTGAGATTAACAATGTTTTTTGGGTATATGTGTGTTCACTACCAATACGAGTATCGGTGATTGTAAAGCCAACACCTTGCGGCCGAGTATGCCAATAAATGGGAGATCGCCAGTTCGATGCCGGTCAATGGCCGGAAGTTGGCTTCATGTGATAAACTCCAGCAAGTTTGTGGTCTTGCCGGAATTGAAATGGTAATCTAACCGCTATAATCGCGATCATTTCCAGGTGAATATTGGATCATCACTATATCCCAAGACTTAAGACTGTTGCACATGTCGAAAAATGATATTAAGAGATAATTAATTACGAGACGCTTAACAAATTCTTAAACGCTTATTATTCTTATTAAACGCTTACAATATTCAAACTAATTTATTATTGATCTTATACTTCGAAATGAATAAAATAATAAAATGAACTTTCAACCTAGAATAAAATTGTTCGTAAATAAATACTTTTGATTCGGAGGCTAATTTGTTCTCTGCCTGCATGGTTGAGGGCACAAGACTTCCTTGTTCTGGACTCGATTTGCTATCTTTCAAATGTTTAGGTTCGAACTGAATAAGGATGTGTTTGTAGTCTCGTTCACCGAAGGATATTAGTTACGCTGAGGTACTGAACATCAGTGACAGAGGAAGGAATCAGCTGTCTCATGTTTGTTTGGATTTAATCGATACTGCAGCAAGTAGGAAAATTACTACTAGTTAAAGAGAAAAGGAAGTTCTTACAAGACAGACGTTTTGGAAGGCAACCAAAAATAGTTACTTGGAAAACAACAATTACATGAAAGACATGTAAGATATAAAAATAAGATAGTACGCATGGTTAAGAAATTAAGCATTTATTGTTGATGACAATCTTACATCTAAACCTGCACTGAAGGAGCAAATATCTACTTATTTCGTATCTTAAGACAAAACACCAAATGATATATTGTTTTGAATTTCATAAATAAATAAATAAATTAATAAGTAAATAAATAGATACATTCTTGAGATTTTGTAGTAAATCTAAGTCCCATTCACTGTCATTTGAATGTTCAACATTTCGTTTTAAATTTAATTGGAGTCGCGAATTCATAAACTTGACACTTCATCTGGAAGACTTTCACCTCTTGTCTTCTGCGTTTTCCGCAGACTGGATATGAAGGGGTCTCAAGAAAGCAAAAGGCTGTGATGAATGTCATCATTTGTTGCAGATAGCAACATTTTTCTGGAGTGATGTTCCCGTATTTCCGATAATCTTTGTCGGAGCTCTAGCGCATCTTCCGTCAGTTGTCCTATCGGAAGTATCATTGAAATTCTGAAATCTGCTCTGTGAATCACGATGTTGTGTACGGTTAGGGGCATATAAACCAATTATAAAGTTCCACAAAGAGTTTGCGGTCTGCCTCTTTGTTTTCCTTTCGTCAGTGCCTGCAGCACACCTCCTGTCCGATGTAGCTCGAACAGCTCCCTCTACGTTACTCGGCGCGCCGATCCTGAGAAAAATCAACTTTTCTCAAAAATCGCAAACAGAAGCAAAAGATATTTATACACCTATTAAGAAACATATTCAGGAATAGGATGTCAGAAGATCAGAGAGGTCATTTTTGGTCTTTTTTTTATAATCCAGTTCAAAGAAAGCGTTCATACTTTCGAACGACATGAGAAATAGATTGATCTATTAATACTAAAGAAAACAAAGAAATGGTTAATTATATATGTTAGATGTGTTGTACACACCCCGGGGAACAAGTTCCATGCTGCAAAATCTTCGTAGGTTGAGTCTCTGGACATTTACGAGGACTACTTTCAACGGGCCTCCGAACGTGACTTATACGAAGGGTGCTCGAAGTTGCTGAAGTAAGGTCTCCCATGCCACCTCTGCTTATCAACTGAGGCTTACACAAGCTGTTTTTAGCCGCTTTAGACATCTGGGGATATGATCATTTATGTTTCAAATGCCAATGACGAAGTTGAAATTTTGATTTTTGTCCACCTACGAACGCAAAATTGATCACTGTGCGGCGGCGCTGAGGCAGCAGACAGAGTTCCAGGATAGTGAGCCTGCGAGTGTTGTTAGTCAAGTGTGTATAGCGAAGTGGTGAGAAACTGGGCTACGTCATCGGACTTCTTCTGGTTTTTGGTTGGACTTCTCTAGATATTGGACTTCTCCGGGATATATGGTTTGACCTGGCTACGACGACGGAAATATTCTTTGGAATTGTGTTCACCCACCTGTATTGTTGCTGGCTTGTTAAGAATAAACAAAGTTGTTGAGAATTTGTGTTTCTTTGAACATAAGACTATGCTGGAAAATGAAAACGTCAGAATTAATTTCTATCGCACAATTTTGACATATAAAACTGTGGATAATAGAACAGAAACTGTAATAACTCTCAGGAAGCAAACCATACGTTTATTATTAAAATTTCTTATTCGTCTTTCCAACACGAACAAGCAAAAGAACCTCTAAGAAAAATGAAAGTTGTATCGTTCTGACATAAAATCAAAAAGCAATGGAAAGAAGGCCTTGCATTCATTCTACCAATCTTAAACTCTAGAGTTGGACCCCTAAAACAACACCAAAGAACATATACCAACAACCGACCACCTACATGATTTCTAAACGGTTCGCGAAATCGAAATCTAGAATTATGTCAAACAATACTGACTTATTGGGCAAACAGTATGCCGTAGAGATATTGTCCAAAATATGTCCAATTGGTATGGATAATAATTCCTTTTAACAGCCCTGTTTTTTTAATACTCTATGAAGAATAAGAAGTTACCATCAACAGGCATTCAGCCTTACTTACATGCTTGCAATTTAAAATTTCAATTTAAAAAGGTAGAGGAATTCCCATTTGGTATCCTCAGTCTGAAGTTAATTTAGGAATTTTTCCATAAATATGTGAAAGATGTGTTTTGTGTTGATCAGTTGATTCCAGGTTGAATTCGTCTGGTTTGCACTTTATTTTCGAAAATTGCAAAAATTTGAATTATTCTCGGCCTCTTCCAACAACTACAAAATTAAAGATAGGGATTTTTTCTTCAAATAAAATTTGTTCTCATAGTGGTCTTTCATTAAGATCATGAACATTTTTTAAAAAAATTCAGTAGTTTTCGCGCAGCATTGAGTGAAATATTTGCAATTTAAAAAATTACAAAAACAAAATTTTCTCAAAAAGGCTTCATTTTTTTTCTTTAAACTTTTGATAAGGATAGCTCCTAATGAGCTCTATGAGATGACATAAACACCATACAGCTATATTCATTTGTTTTCTCAAAAATTACGAAAATGTAAGTTTTGTGACTTGTCTCTCATGTCGTTAATATTTACATTAGCGGCAATTATTATATTTGTGAGCACATGTGCTGTAAATAATCTTAAGTAAAGTTTGTCGGAAACTCAACCGTTTTCTTGAAAAGTAGCTCCAAATTCCGCATTTTTAGAAACGCTAAAACGCCATTTTCTCAAAAATGGATCCAAATTTTTTCTTCACTTTTCGAACTGATAGTGCTAGTTGCACTCTTTAATATGATGTTAAGTTCAATTTGGGATATTTTTTCGTTTTTTTCAAAAATTACACATATGTAATTTTTTGAAATCTCTCTCGCATCTTTAATATGCACATTACCAGCAATTTGTAAGCATTATTATATTTGATACTGTAAGTGCTTTAAATTAAGTTTTTTGAAAACTCAAAAATTTTCTGTGAAAAAGAATTTCAAATTTCGCATTTACAGAGGCGCTTAAACGCCATTTTCTTAAAAACTGCTATAGGCTTTTAAATGAAAAGTGCCATTTAGGACGAGGTTTTTGTGTTTTTTATTATTCTAAAATATATATTTCCGTTCTACAATTAGGAAACAGAAAAATTAAGAAAATTTGAAAATATATGTACTTTGGCGGCGGTAGATGGCAGCTGGCAAGAGTATGAGGCAAATCGAAATAGTTGGCTCAGAACAAAGGAAATAGAAAACTAATACGGGAAAGTCTTGCCATTCTGTAGCACAACTAGTTTGCGTTGGGGAATCTGCTTTTAACCGTGCAGTTGCTGGTATACGTGTAACGTGCCTAGGGTGCAAAAGGTTCGGAAATGGGAACGGAGAGAAAATTGCTGTTTGTAATCAATTTTTCAGATGCATATAGTAGTATAATATTGCGTAGCCGATACAAATAATGTGAGAAAGAACGTGCTGTTAGCTTCGATGGAGCTCTTAATCCTTGTACGAGTTTTGCGCACAACGATTTTCGCCTCACACTGCAACGGATACTCTTTAAGTAAGTACTAGTAAGGCGAGAAAATAAACTACTAAAGCTATAATAGCACATATTTTCTTGCTTTATTTGTCACTTTCGCAATTTTCAAAAACTCAAGGAGTTAACAAAATCAGATTTGCGCCATTTTTATGCATCCTTTGCTCTATCAGAGTATAATGACAAAAATTGGAGCATTTTTTTAGAAAAAATTAAAATCATCTTTAATTTAAAAGAAATACGCAAAATGTTCTCGTTTTTAAATTTAGATAAGATCTATTTTTAGAACAAATTTTACAACAAAAAATCCCTGACATCAATATCGGCAATGTTAATTTTTTACAATTTTCAAAAATATTGAGAGTTTGACCCAAATGGAACATACGCCATTTTTAAGCATCTAATGCTCTAACCAAAGAAACTATTTAAACAAAACGTTTAGAATCCTCTTGGTGAAAATAAATGTTTAAAAATTACCGACATTTCACGCAAAATAACGCAAAACCTGTTCATAGTTTCTAAAAATTGTACCCGATCTTATTTAAATATCTTTGAAGCCTAAATTTCATTCAGGAAAAAATATCTTATTAATTAAGAGTAGAGGGAGTTCATTATACTAAATTATAACAATAACTTTATTTTTGGTACTTTTATTACTTTTTTCAAGTTTGTTTAAGGAAAGTGCACCCCGCTATCACGTAATTCATCAATGTGGTCCATGGAACTATTTGGGTTGGCCAGGCTTGATTCACGCACTTCTCAAAATTTTGTTCCAGAAACCGTTCACAAATTGTAAGAATATAATTCTACAAAACTTATTGCTATTTCACTTCTCTCATGTATTATTCTGGAAGGTTTGCGTTACCCGCGAATAAAAACCTTCAGGGCAACAATTCGTTGTCTGATTATTTGCGGTAGGAAAAACTCATGAACCGATCACCCCCTATGTTTAGCGAGATATAATGTCCTGACATGCCTCGGCAAGAAACCTGCAGAATCGCGATGAGTCGCACATTACAAGCTGGATGTTCACACTGTTTATATTACCTCATTTCTCAGATGACCCGTTTGGGACCGTTACCAGTTAGTCAAATACAAGCCGGCCGCGACATACTTAGACTACTTCAGTGGGCGCGCTCACAAGCAACTAGAGTCATGTGAGTAGTAAATCCAAAAAGTAAGTTAAAGGTCCGATGTGATGTATAAAAATAAAAGTAAAATAATGGGCCAAAGTGACGATCGGTAGAAAAATTTTCAAGCAGGCGGTAACTTAGTGAAGTTGATCCGCTGATAATACCTTGAAATACACTAAAAATTAATAAAAAGTTGCATTGTACTAATAGCTTATTTTGATTTCTCTCTCCCTCGTCACTTCACATCATTTTCTCTCCCTTCCTCTGTCTTGTGTCATGCGTAATGTCAAATTCGTAATTTAGTTCATGTGCTGAAGAAATCTTATCGTATACTCAAAAGCTCTAGAATCGTTGTATCCCCCAGGTTAAGTACCCTCGCCGCCACATAGAATGGGCAACGGCATATTCTGAAGTCCCAATCCTTCTGCACATTCTGGCAGCACTGTACGGAGGATAACGCCATCTGGTTCTTTCATAGTTAACTATTACAACATAACATTCTCTACCAACTGCCATCGCCTGAGAAGCTGATAGGGCAGATTTCCCCCACGTTTCACCCAATCATCATCTCTAGTATGAACGTTCCCTGTGGATAGGTGTGTTCATCCTAAGGGTTAAGAGTATTGGCGCAGAAGGCACAGGGGGGCGGGGTAGTCGCGTTGCGTCCGAGTGGAAGCCATTCGATCGCATACAAGAAATATATCAATAAAGTTAATATCATACATTACAACATAAAATATTCAGCACATGAAATAGAACTAGTGGATTTGAAAAAGTTTATGCATTGCTTTTTTCTCATAATCCAGATTTACTTGCGAAAATTCAACTGGGTAATATCATCCCCTATTTTAATGCAAAACAATTGAAGTATGAGAACGAATATTACGAAACCGAGACGAAAAAATGAAGTGGACGGAGGCGGCTCCAGGATCGATAAAATGTTTGTGAGTGGGAAGTTTTGGCGAAGTAATAATGTTCAAATATCAGTGTTTACGAAATTTAACATTTTAGCAACAATTAAACTTGATATTTAGTAATAATTTTGCATCGCTTGTCAAAATTATTATTTTGCAATATTCACGTCAGAGACAATTTGAGGACACTGTCGGGTTGCATAGTGCACATTTCGAAATTGTTTATAACATTGTTAATTGTTGCAAAATTGTTAATTCGCAGTTTTTAGTTCTGGGACATCAGGGGACCTTTCTAACTTCAGAATTTCAGAAATTGGAAATTGTTAATAAATTTGCAAAATTTGCAAAAAAAATTATTCTTTTCTAAACTGCCTTCAGACAAGATGCAAAATTCCGCAATCCAGTCGGCGCTATCGCCTTTCGTTTTTGAGATATGTAATTGTTTATAAGAAATTCGCATGTCATAGCTCCCATTTTGTGGGGGGATTCAATCTTTTCGCAGTTCCCTCACAAATCTACCCTTCAAGCCGTTTTGCAAACGTAACGTGCATTTAGCGGCACTCATTTTCCACCAGAACGTGACAGCACAATGCTATTTGAAACTACCTTCAGAATGCTTATATTTGCTTATCGAGTCCAAATCACGAGAACTTGAGTTCTCACAAATATTTTCTAAATACGTAAATGCCAAGAAGGTCATCTTACGAAAACGCACAAATTCTCTGAGCATATGAATGAATCAGTCATATCAACGACGAACCCACTTCCTTATAATAGTAATAACATCCCCAATTTTTTAATATATTGTGTTCTTTAAATGCGTCCCGTGTCTCTGAAAAGCAAACATTATCATTATCATTTAAAAAAATTATAACCATTCTTACACGCAACACTCACAGTGCTGGATGCTCGGATTGACATGAAATTTCACCAGCTGATAGAACACCATGCAAAACCTATATACGCAAATTTTGATGTGCTATGGAATATTATAAATAGTGTTTTATAGGCATTTTGTATCAGGACCTTTCGTGACCTTCGCGCTTCCCGCAGCGGGCGAGCCGTTGCTTCGGCAGCGATAGGAACGTTACGCGGCGTCTATCAGCTGATATCAGATTTCCAAGCGCGTTCGTTTAAGAATTCGTATTTATCTTTTCTTTCTTCTTCTTTCGTTTGGGTCATCAAGGGACCACGCACCAATTTCATTGCTTCTTCCTTTGTCCTTCTTTCTTCTTCCTCCAGTACCCTTTGATCTGCTTGCTGTGTATCATCTTTTCTTTATTGTATCTGTTTATTATTTATTTTTAATTATTTACTGATTTGTTGTGCATTTATTTATTTACGTATTTATTATTTAATAAGTATTGCCTGATTAATTAAACCACATTGTAATCTTTACATCCTGTAAATAATGCCAGTATGCATTTAATTATCGCTTTCGAATTACTCATGTATGTTTTCTCGTCCTACTCGTCCATCGGAACCTACAAAGTAAACACCCGTTTTTTTTCACTCCGCCCAAAGAGTATTTCCTTGACTCCGCCTGCCCTCCAAGTAACTGAGACCTTGCCGACACTCCGAAGGTGGAGGCGCGGTGTGTGAGTAACGGCCGCAGAACCAGCGGCGAGCAGCGATTTCCGCCCTTCCACGGTCGGTTTACCGACTTTAGTCAAGAAAGGTCCCAATACTAATTATCGCAAAAACACTACTTGCAATGGTTCATAGCACGTACAAATTTGTATGTAGGGGTTTTGAAAGGCTCTGAACAAGCTGGAAAAATTTTTAAGTCAATCCGAGTATCCAGCATGGTGAGTGTTGCGTGTTAGGATCAATAAGTTTCTTTTCAACTTTTGTTGCGCCTTGGTGACGCGTCTACAAGCTCTTGTGCGGGTATTGAACGCTTGATATAATCCTCCTTGAAATTCTTTTTTTAATGTTGTCAGTTATCGTCAGCCATTTACTTTTATCCCTTCGGCCAGAGGCATGTTCACATCTCCATTTAATCGTTTGTAGAAAATAATTAAAGTTGGTATTATTAGCAACGGAATTGTAGCGTTTTATTGAATTTCAAAGGACTGCTTGGATATTTTGGGGTTTAATGAACAAAATGTAGCTACCTGAATTTGACGCTATGAAGAGTAAACGAAAAATGAAACAAAAGTCAACAATTAAACTGTCATCAATATTCGTGCTAAATGATATGAATATACGAAAATGAATGGACGTTCTAAACTAACACGTGAATGTAAAGAAACTCACATATAAAATGTATAGAAACGAAGTAAATATAATACCATTCACAGTACTGAAGAATACAGAAATATAACTAAAGTACTGAACGATAAAGAAGCGGAATACCACGCATTTCAAAGTAAAGCAGGTCATTCCGTGTCGTACTTTGTTGTATTTACTCTTCAGTGAACAAAGAAGAAATAAAACATGAACGTGAATCTTAGGGCCACCTTGTTCGTAACGTATATAAAGTGCGATATTGGGTAATCATGAAACTTCTCTCTCTCTCTCTCTCTCTCTCTCTCTGCACATTATAGACTTAGAACCACACAAAAACAACAAAGGAATTTAAGAAGTTGACAAATTTTAGAATGCAATCTCAAATTTGAACCACTATGTAAAAAGAAAACACCAGTTCAATGCCATCGGTGCCCAAAATACGGTCATACGAGAACATACTCTAAGGCAACGCAAATAGATGCGTAAAATGCGGCTTTTAATATTTAACAACTGAGCATCGGAAAGATAAAACACAGCCGGCTAAATGCGTTCTGAGTTCGCGAAAACACGCAGGACGATACCCAATTAGAAATGATGTCAAATACACCAAAATTATATAAATAAACGAAGCAGAGAAAAGAAAGAAATATCCCCACTGTTAAAAAATCACTAAAAAGTCCTCGTTCCAGAATTTCCTCCCCTCCTTTCTCACTTCATTCAAATAATACATTTTTGCTTCAAATGTATTCAAATAATACATTCATGCCCATCTGCTTACATATCCAGTAATCCGTTAGAACCCTCCCCCATATAATCTAACTTACTACCCATCACAAATAGACATGTGCAAAGTAATTGAAAATTCCTTCCAAAGATAAGAAAACATTATAAAACAGCAATTCGAACAAACAGGATCACTACATTAATATCCAAAATGCAGAAATGAAGCTAACAAATAAAATTATACTCTGGAACGGGAATGGATTAATCCAACACCGCAGAGAAGTAATAACTACATAGGATATTCTTCGTAGAACCAAAACTAAAACATAAGATATCTTTGTGACGATCCTTGGTTCGCGCCACACAAGAGTGTCTACAGGGTCGTAATGCCACTGGATGATCTCATTTCACCGGCAGTACAGGTTTAGGGATTCTCTGATACGAACAGAGTGTTTTATTTCGAAACGTCCGTCCGACGGTCCGTTGTCAGTCTGTGACCACACTAATGTCTAAACTATTCGCAGAATTTTTGGCAAAAAACATACCATTATCGATCTGCCCCGACTCGAGACCCTGCAAATTGAAAATAATTCTTTAAATATTATGGATGATATAGTTGAAGCGATTTTTCCTTCAGATGAAATTAGTTCTTGACAGTAAGTTCTTGATAAATATTACGTAAACTTACCTGAAAATATTTGTTGTTTTCGCGTAATGTTTATTGAAATATGAGCAAAATTAAAAAATATTAAACTAAGATTTCTGAAAACGGAATCATATTTTTGTTCTTTCACTTACTCTATGGATAGTGCTAAATTCACTGAACAAAATGAAATAAACTTTATTTTGATGTATTATTTGTTTTTTCAAGAAATTGTTTACAACAAATGTAAGTTTTCGATACATCTCTCATGTCAGTAATATTTACATTACGGGCGTTTTTAATCAATAATTGCATTTGTGAGTGTAATTGCATTAAATGATTTCAACTGCAGGTTTTCTAAAATTCAAATTCTATCTCGTGAAAATGAACTAAAAATTTTGCATTTTCGTAACAACGCGTAAGCGACAGTTTTTCAACAATTTCTCCAAATGTATAAAAGAAGGTTCTGCCCTCTACGATATTCTTAAAGTCGTATTTCAGTTTTATCGATAAGAAAGCGAATAATTGGGAGTAAACAAAAAACTAGTAGTACTAGAACAGCACGTACTTTCTCACATCATTTCAGAAGTTACCATTATCGAAAATTCTGAGACTTCGACAAAAATGATATCCGCGCCATTCTTTTAATGTTTTCATGTTCTATTGGTGAAAATAAGTTTAAGAAAATGTTTTCGGGCATTTTTTGAGAAAATGTTTTCTTATAAAGTACTTAAATTTTAAGCATAAATTACGCAAAAGCTACTCTTTTTCTCAAACAATTTTCCGTTTTTAAAGAAAAACGGAACGGACGATATTATTTGTGCTGAAGACGAGGAAAACATGAATGATGACGTATTCATCAGTTCAGGAGAGTATTAAGTGAAAGAGACAATACAAATAGTGCAATGTGCTCTAAAAGGACATCATTTGGCATTCGAGACCTCTTCGTTGTGGACGAGGTCCTGCATGTAAAATATATATCGTTAAAATCTCTAAATATTTTATTAATGTATCAAAATAATGTTTAATCTTCAAAACCAAAACAATATTACGGCATTTACGGTAAAAATATTAAAACTCAATTGAATTTTCCCTGGGGTAACTCTGTTACCCCCTTTGGTATTCGACGTATGCAAAATACCTCGTTAGTCGGATTAAATCACTTTAACTCAAAAATACAATAGGGTCATTCTTTTTATATTCGACCAACAAAATTCCCGACAATTTTCAAATTACCTAAAAACACTTTTTTAACTTTTGTTTTGTGGTAAAACTATGAACAAATACAATCTTATATTTTTCTTTTCGGTATTTTGCATGTAATCATTACAAAACCGTTTTTTCATGAAAATACGATCTTCCTCTGCAGACGACATGAACTAGATAAAACGTAATGTTAAGATTATTTACATAAATTTTGTTTGCATATTTTTCAGATTTCTTGAAGTTCTTTTAAGTGCAAAAGAATAGAAATTACACATTTTATTGCGTTTAAGGTACATTTGTAACGTCATCATTGTAAAATTATGAAACATTTTCAAAATTTATTTTCCAAAATACACCATCTTCGATTTTCAAACTTTAATTCCTCATTTTCCGGAAATGAGGAATTTTGAGCTAGTTTTCACAGAAAACGGTTGAGTTTTCTAGAAAATTTACACGACACTATTTAAATCACATATACTCATAAACATGATAATGTGAACAAATTGTCGCTAATGTAAATATTAACGACGTGATAGACAAGTCAACAAAATTACATTTTTGTAATTTTTGAAAAAACAAAAGAATAGAGTAATATGGCATTTAAGTCATCTCATGGAGTACATTTATCACTATCCTTACCAGAAGAAGGAATTTGGAGCGGTTTTTGAGAAAATCGTGTTTTTGAAATATTTTAAAATGGCACATTTTGCATCCAATATTACGCAAAAAACTACTAAACGGTTCAAACAAATGTACCTGACTTTAAGAAAGAACTCACTTTGGAGAACGAATTTTATTTGAAGGAAAATCTCTATCTTCAATTTTGTAGTTGGAGGAAGATGCCGAAAAAAAATCCAAACTTTGCAATCTTCGCAAATTCAGAGTTAACTGTGGAAATCGGACCTAAGCCACCTTAATAACTGTATTTTACTCTATTCTTACAAGAAATTTAAAGCAAAAATTAGGAGCCGTTTTTGAGAAAAGTTTGGAATTGTCCGGAGGGCTTCAAGTAAAGTATGACCAATTGTTTTAGAAAGCTTTTCAAAATCTAAAGCTTCGACTAGAGCCAGATGAACAGGGGTTTCTTCAATCTGGAAGAAATGGTACGCATGGTTTAGGCTTCCGGACGGACCGACAGACGGACGTTTTGCTTTTAGTTGGTTTTTCGTTATCAAAGACCTACAAAACCGGTATTCTGGGTACACCGCATGTTAGGGGATTTTAGCAACTGGTTTTATACACTTTTTCGTTATCAATGCGCGGCAATGAATATTTCTGCCGAAAATTCGCAATTTTTTTCCGCAGCATTACATAAATTTCCCTATACTACCGATATTACTCCGTATATAGGTATGGATGAGGAAAAGTAAAAATTGGAACAGCTTTTTCAAGGAAAAAATGTAAAAACCGTCTAATTTTCGCACAAATTACGCAAAAACGCTCATATTATTGATAAATTGTAGTACATGACCTTATTTCAAATGTATCTTTAAAGAACACTGTTCATAAAAAAATCTCTAACTTCAATATTGTAGTTGTAGGAAGGCGCCGAAAACACTTTTTGGACGTCTTATTTTTCGAAAAATTAGTTATTTCTAACGAAAATGTGACCTTTCACCATTCCCTCGTAAGCGTTCTTTACGCTTATTCGAGGCCAAACTTTAATCAAAACTTTTTGAAGCCATTTTTGAGAAAAATCATGAAATATTGAGGTTCATGAAAAAAAGAACCCTCAAAATCAAAATTGTCCATTAAAACACAGCGGACCTTGACTTCTTTTAAATCGATGGAGGAATATTAATTCGGAGAAAATCGGCCAGAACGGTTTAGGCGCTAGCGTTGACCGCAAATTGAGGAACGGAGGAACAGACAAAGAGACGTTTTTGCCGTCAATCCATTTTTCTGTATCAAGATCCCAAAACACATGGATTCTTATTTCACATCGTGTTAGAGGAAGTAATTTGCTATATTTTTGTATACGTACACGATTTACCCACTTATTCTTTACCAGGACCTGGCAATAAGAGTTGTTCTGTCGAAAATTCTCCAGTACACGATACAACACTTTCTCTTGTCCACGAATATATGCAGTAAAGCCTCTGAAAGGGACAGGTCTCACATCCACTAGTGAGATAGCTAGTTCCTGCGTGGCTCTGGTTATTCTGAGGTATGTGAAAGAATTAATAGGAAGTTGTTCAATTTTCTTAGCCGTGAGTGAAAATATTGATTTTTTTTGGCAACGCTGCGTAGCCCCTTATCTCATTTCACCTGGAGTCGAAAGTTCTTCCAAGCGGAATTGGCAAGACGGTAGTAGCTTGAGGTGTGTGAGAGAAAATCGATAATCTCTCTCAACAAAAGAGATGCATTTATTCAACTCGTTTATGAACTATAATATTCGTAGTAAGCACGAAGACATCACTAATATTGTCGCCAGAATCAGTTATTTGTTTGCGTTAACGTTTGCCAGGAATAGTGTTTTGGAATGAAAAAATACTATTAATTTTTTTTACTCAAAATCTGTATTATCTTTGTTGTGTGTTAAAGACAGAAAAATATAAAATATATTTCTGACATACATCTGAAATTGTTAAATAATAATATAACATGTAATTAACTCCAATAGCATAATTAATATCAGGAAAATTTCCACCTTCAATACTCTTTTTTCGAGAAATTTAATTTTGTAATGAATTTAGTTTGAATAAATAGTTTAGTAAGTTGGTGGAATTTTTGGTAATAATGGATAAAAATACCTACGCAGACTGGGATTTGAACCCGCTAATCTCCGAGGTCTGGAATAGTATCTCTGTGACACTGAGCCATCCATTCCGTGTTTTAAGCGTTTCTTGTAACAATACATTTCTTATCCACTGAAACTGGAAAGCAATATTACCTATACAAAAATTAATGTCAATTAAATTTCAATGGGCAGGAATCACAGAAGTTTTTCAACTATTTACCTCTCAATGGACGTGAAAATATATACGATCTCCGATAAAATAAATGTAATCTAAATAGTTGGGTCTAGAGAACGTAGCTTTGAAAAATCTAGCGCAATCTGTAGGGTTGTGCGTCCATCGCCATTAACCCCTCATGCCAAGATATTTTCAACAGGAAATATTACATTTTCTTGTCGACACACGAATTGAATATTTTTTTTCCTTTCTATAAAGAATATTAGAACTTTGAATCATTTCAGAGAAGAAAAACGCTACATAGAAGAAATACATTTATAAAGATATAAATATGAATTTCACTGTTTACTCTGAATTTCGAAAAATTACAAAGAATTGAATATTTTTTCGGCATCTTATTAAAACTTGAATATCAAGATTGAGATTTTTCCTTCAAATGAAATTTCTTCTCCGTACTTAGTTTCTAAAAATTTATCCTGTTAATTGTTTGAAAATGTTGCTTGTTTTCCCTTATTTACTTGGAATGTGGACAATATTAGAAAATATTAAAAGCAAGATTGGATGGAACGGGTTCCAAACATTTTCAGTAAAATTTTTGTGCGGATAATTGGCCTACCTTAATGCACTGTGTAAGAAGACACAAATGTCATTTTGCCAAATATCTAGAAAAGTATTTTTTTATCTTGTGATTAATATTTACATTGTTATACAATACTGCATTTGTAAATAGATGTGCTTCAAATGATTTTTAATGAATTTTCATGATAAACTCAAAAAGTGTCTGTGAAAACTAGATCAAAAGTGCAGAGTTGCAGAATAGCCTCAAACGATATTTCCCCCAAAACGGCTCCAAATATTTTATCGAAAAATATTCGTATTGGATTAGGTTTAACTTCTGTAATGTTGTTAATGTCACATTTCAGTTATATTTTAAAGGGACCGAAAAAGTGAGAAAATATGAATTAAAAAAATAGACAGCAACTCTAGTTTCTTTTCATATAACTACGAAAATGATCTAAAACTTGCGAAGTTTGGCATACAGGGCGTCCCGCCAACTATGGGCCACCCCATAACGTCTAAAAACGGTTCCCGAGATAGAAATGCAGTTTTTCGTTCAATAATGCGGAGTCATGATGCAAATACTGTGACGTAGAGATATTGTTCAAAATATTTTTAGTTTTTCGATAAATTAAATTATCTTTGATTTTTTAAATAGTAGCATGTATTTTTCTCACTAGCAATAGATAGATCATAAATAGACGAATGCAATGAAGTAACATATGTTAATGTTTTGTTAGTATTGACGTACAACAATTATACTTTCTGGCATGTGGTTTTAAATTAAGTGTACATGATTTCCTGTAGTAACCCTTGCCAACTGTCCCCTTTGGGGAAAGTTTCCTTCGTGACGCCAGCACTTAAGGGGGAGAGGGGAGAGGCCGCGAAGGTCAACTTCCCTACAAGCGACAGCTCTGATTGCTGCAGCAGGAAAAATTGCAAGTCTAATTTAAAATCTCATGACAGATAGTACACATTTATGCACAAAGTACTATCGTAATATTAATATGTATTACATCATTGCATTACTCTTTTTATGATCGATCTATTTCTAGTGAGAAAAACATAGGCTCAATTTAAATAATCAAAGATGATTAAATTTCTCGAAAACTAAAAAATAGTTCAAACAATATTTCTACACCACATCCCTTGCCCCATGATTAACGCATTGTTGAGCGAAAACTATTGCGATATCGGGAACCGTTTGGAAGTGATAGGGGTGTCCCATAGTTAGAGGGACATCTTGAATATCACCAGCTAGACTGTATACTAATGGAATCTCAAAACCTATGCTCCCAAGCTCAAATCACAGTCCGAAGAGTGATTTCGCGGATTTCAAAACACTCCCAAAAGTAAGCTTTGGATTAATGTAGCGATTGTTAATTAAGAGGTGATACGTCATTGTTGCGACAACGTGCAATCCAGTTAGAATAAGCGAAATTTTCGTTCGGATTTAACTTGAATTTTATATTGCCTAATTCGTAAAAAGAACTCGAGAAAGTATGCCCACCGCTAGTTTTTCAATATAGAGGGGACAATATTTCGACACACAATTACAAGCACAGAGTCGAACAGAGTTCCAATAAAACCTCGGCTTGCTCGAAATTTTCATATTACGGAAAGTAAGGCTGAATTATCTAAGGATTTGAGAGTTAAAGTGTTTACAAAATTGTATTATAGTAACCATCAAGGCAAAATATAAAGTGTTTTATATAATGCATTTGTTCTTGTTCTTTCAATATTTGTTGTTAAAAATTTGGTAATTTTATGAGGGTTGTATAACTCACTTCAATATTTGATATGAAATAACAATTACTGATTGAAATGGAAATGAAATATAAGAGTGGATCAAATAGGTGCATTTCATTTCCATGTAATTACATTCATTAGACTTTTAGATATCTAAATATAATACTACATGGATAATGTTAAGATTATCATTGCTATTTGATTTTTTGCAAGTATGTTTTTTTTCGAAATAAGTTTAAGTGAAATAGTTGCAAACTTTTCTCTCTAAGTATAGTTGGGAACATTAATTGCCTGAATGTAAATCTTAAATAGAAACAACCATTTTCATTAAAGAATTTGATTAAACATAATTAAATCAGAGCAAGCGATTTGAAGCCGCTGGCCATACATGAATACAAATCGTCTTCCTCGATCAAAAATGTTTTAAAACCAAACTTATGTATTTTTTTGTGTAGAATCCGAATCTGCAATATAAAGGGAGGGGGTCCTCATGTAAAATTCCAAAGTTGGCTCCCGCCTCACACTCAGGAGACGAGTGGAGAAGTTTGATTTTAGGTCTGACAGATGTCCCCCTTATAGATATTAATTTTTTACCTTTGACATTTTTTTGAACGTTGCATATTTTTCGAATTATTTGGATTTCTCAAGTTAAATGGGCCACTCTGTATACTTGGTAGATGTAGGGTATTACGAAGTTCACCGGGTCATCTAGTTAATAATAAATCTAATCTAATGTTGATGAGGAGTTGGTGCTCATCTGAATAGAAGTAATGTAGTGTCCGTGATGGATTCAGAAGTTAGTTGTGACATGTGAGTACCCTCCAGCCTACTCCAACCTCGCGATAATACAATAATATATAAAATATTTGTTAGTTTTTGATCGAGTTACGAATGGGATGTATTAATCATCAGCAAGCACGTGAATGAAATTACTTCTGCTTCAGATACATCCGTTCATCCTTGACACACGTACCCGGTTTTCAAGAAGTAGAGGGGGAGTAAATTTGACAATTCATGAAGGACGGTCCGGTAGTCACTGAAGCGCATTGGACTTCTTTCTGAGAAAGATGATTTGCCGTGATATTGCAAACTTACATCTGAAATATTCCGTTTCAAGGTATAAATGTATTAAATTGTTAGGAAATATGTAAGTAATAGCTAAAATATGTAAAAACATGAAATTAGACCAAAGTTTTTAAAATTAAGTAAAAAAAAATTGTTCTAATTCACCCAAAATGTCTTATCTCTATAAAATATTACTGAATGCAGGTATCTTGTTCCTGTGAAAATATGTATTTACATGAAAATCTGTTCCCTAATTATAAGATAATAAGAGGCTTTGTTGTTGAAATTTTAACGTTTGTGTAAATGAGTGCTTTTCAAGTGGCTTCGTTGTTGAATGGACTAACTCTGCTGAATATATTCAGAGATTGTCTGTGTTTCCATAAGATGACCTTCTTGGCATTTACGTATTTGGGGAACATTTCTAAGAACTCAAGTTTTCATGATTTTAACTCGATAAGCTATGACCTCGAACAACGCTCTTGGGTTCCGAGGCATTGTGCAAAAGCATAGGAGTGTCATGGTTGAATGGAAAAGAAAGATGCGAATGCTATGAGGATTATTAATATGCGAAAATTTAATTTTAAAAACGTAAGATTCAATTGCAAAACTGCACTTCATTGATATTTACTCATTTACCTACGTAAGTTCTTATTCGTTTTAATTAGTAATTTATGTAAATTAGCACTTGCCAATACTGTACTCCAACGGTATTTTTACTGTTTCGCATACTACATACTTGTCTCTGCAAAATTTCTCTCTTGTTGAAATTAAAAGTCACATATTTAATTTCCATTGCCATGATTAGAAAGTTTTATTAGCAAACATGTCAATATGATATTGTATCGGCATATGTATTGCATTGCGTCGGTACCGCCATGTAACATTAAAATATGCTCTTTCTTGCTATTCAGATATAACATTTCCAGAGCTACCGCAAATAATGAAGAATAATTTGCACTATGTTGTAAAAAACACTTGCTGAAGAAAGCAATATACCTATTGATTGGAATGAAATTGTGAGCGATGTAACAAGAATGTATTAAATTCGGTTGATTTTCAGTAACTTATGTATTAAGACAAATTACTGACAGTAAGACAAAATACAACATACTAATTACTTATTAAATAACTCTACTGGTTCTCTTGAAACATAAGATACTGAACATCAACAGAATTTATTAACAGACGATCAACATAACTAGTAAATAATATAAGAATATATTAACATTTTCGGAACGGGAAAAAAAGAGAAGCTGTATGCCTTCATGTCTTCGGAAATTTATTGTTTGCTTCAATATTTAATTTAAATTATTGGTCACAATTTTATACGCGATTTTATATGTCAATAATTTGCCTCCCAAAATTGACGGAAAAAAAGAATTCTACTGGAGGAAAGGAAAGGTATGATTGGCTTTTATATCAAGCCCCGCCAATTTCGCTTTAAAAGGAGTAGAGAGAGGGGACAGTTTTGAGGAAGAAGCAACTCTGGTAGGTTACCAAAACCAATGACGGACTCGCCTCTTACTCCAGAGTCCAGGATTGGTCGACAGCCGACCTGTATTACCTGAGTAGTATCTTTAAAATTAATTTCGTTGTAATATTTTCCACGCTAGCCAATAAAAATAACGGTATATATTTTGGTAAATAAAGAATATCGAAAATACAAAAATACGCATTATATATTCTGTTCATATTCGCATGCAAAAGCTTCGACATTCAATTTGCAAAATAATTTGTTAACAAGACATTATTACGTACACCACTCAAATCTACAAACAGAAGTTTCACTGCCGTATTTAGAATAAATGGAATGTTAGAAAGTTAGCAATACCTAACCAGCAACCATTTCCACCACAATATATGAGAGCGTTAAGGCGGCCCAACCGCTCCCACCCCCTTCCTATATTTAGACGTATACAGCGGAGAAACTAAGTGAGTCATTGCAGCGAGCTATTTTATAAACAATTGCATATCTCGAAAACGGAAGGCGATAGCACCGATCGGATTGCAGAATTTGCATCTCGTTTAAAGGCAGTTTAGAAAAGACAATAATTTTTTTTGCAAATTTTGCAAATTTGCAAATTATAAACAATTTCCAATTTTTGAAATTCTGATGTTAGAAGGGTCCCCTGATGTCCCAGAACTAAAAACTGCGAATTAACAATTTTGCAACAATTAACAATGTTATAAACAATTTCGAATGTGTGCTATACGACCCAGGACGATCCTCTAATTGTTTCTGAAGTGAATAGTGCAAAAAACAAATTTAACGAGAAATGCAAAATTAACTAAACAGCTAAAAAACTAAATAGCTAGTTTAATTATTGCTAAAATGTTGAATTTCGTAAACACTGATATTTGAACATTATTACTTCGCCAAAACTTCCCACTCACAAATATTTTATCGATCCTAGAGCCGCCTATGCACACTTCATTTCTTCGACTCGGTTTCGGAATATTCGTTTACATACGTAAGTTGTTTTGCATTAAAAGAGGGTATAATATTACTAAATTGATCCTGGAGCCGCCTTCATTTTTTCGTCTCGGTTTCGTAATATTCGTTCTCATACTTCAATTGTTTTGCATTAAAAGAGGGGATGATATTACCCAGTTGAATTTTCGCAAGTAAATCTGGATTATGAGAAAAAAGCAATGCATAAACTTTTTCAAATCCACTAGTTTTATTGCATGCGCTGAATATTTTATGTTGTAATGTATGATATTAACTTTATTGATATATTTCTTGTATGCGATCGAATGGCTTCCTCTCGGACGCAACGCGACTACCCCGCCCCCCTGTGCCTTCTGCGCCAATACTCTCAACCCTTAGGATGAACACACCTATCCATAGGGAACGTTCATACTAGAGATGATGATTGGGTGAAACCTGGGGGAAATCTGCCCTATCAGCTTCTCAGGCGATGGCAGTTGGTAGAGAATGTTATTTTGTAATAGTTAACTATGAAAGAACCAGATGGCGTTATCCTCCGTACAGTGCTGCCAGAATGTGCAGAAGGATTGGGACTTCAGAATATGCCGTTGCCCATTCTATGTGGCGGCGAGGGTACCTTGTCCCGAATTAAAGGTTTTTTACATAACACATTTACATTCCGTAGAATGTCACCTATCGACATGAATCTCTACATGTTTTATGAAATGTCATCCATAAAAATGAGACCTAATCAATTCAACTATATTACGTGTATACTATGTAATTGACGATTATGTACGTGAAGATGACAGGAAAACGTCGTCGAAACTTCGTACGACACGAAAATAAAGTATGAAATAATAAATAACAATTCTTGTGTGTTTCTAAAACAATGAAAGCTGTTTTCAAAATGGGGATTCTTAACGTTATGATAAAGTAACGAATAGACAGTTCGAAACCTTATAACAATTCAATAATAACACGTATAGAAAACAACGCCGCTGGATGATATCGAAAAGTTAGGGCTTCTTCATGCCCATTAAATACACGTCAATCTTATCGCTAGAGAAACAAACGAACTTGGGCCCAGGAATTATGACTATTATATTTGAATAGAAATACAAAAAAAATGATCTCATGTTTTCCAATCATGCCCAACATTTCCTTCTATTTTTCATCATATTTACTAGGGTATCCTCTTTATCAAAGCGAGTCTTCCACAATACGGCTTCCCATTTCATGTAATATCTCCAGTCGCTAATTCGAAATACCATAAAAGGTAAGTACTTTTTGAATATATATGTTTCAAATTTTATAAATATGTCATGAAAATATATTTTATAAAAATGGTACCTTGAGATCAATAAAAATATCCGTAAAATAATTGTTTCACTTTATAGAGATGATTGGGAGACAGAGGTTGATGAGTGACAATCAGCCCCGTACGTTTTTTATATAAACATATTCTCAGAAGTGAAAAGAGAAATTGAGGTCAACCACCTCACACACAAAAATCAAGAGCTTCGTTGATGGTTTCAGATGAAAACTAATGGTGCTACAGAATGGCACAGACTTTCCCGTATTAGTTCTATTTTCTTTGGTCTCGGCTAGCTAATCGGATTTGCCACATTATCTTGCCAACTGCCATCTATCGCCGCCCAAAGTACATTTCTTTGACATTTTCTTAATTTTTCGGTTTCCTAATAGGAGAAAAGAAATATTGTTTTAAGAATATTAAAGAAAAGTAAAATGTCGTTCTAAATGGCAATTTTCTTTGAAAAATTTGGAGCCGTATTTAAGAAAATGGAGTTTAAACGCTATTGTAAATGCGAAATTTGAAGCTCTTTTTGACAGAACATTTTTGAGTTTTCAAATAACTTCATTTAAAGCACTTACAATATCAAATATAATAATGTTTACAAATTGCTGGTAATTTGCATATTAAAGATGTGAGAGAGATTTAAAAAAAATTACATATGTGTAATTTTTGCAAAAAACGAAAAAATATCTCAAATTGAACTTAACATCATATTAAAGATTGCAACTAGCACTATCAGTTCGAAAAGTTTGAAGAAAAAATCTGGATCAATTTTTGAGAAAATGGCGTTTTAGCGTTTCTAAAAATGCGGAATTTGGAGCTACTTTTCAAGAAAAAGGTTGAGTTTCCGACAAACTTTACTTAACATTATTTACAGCACATGTGCTCATAAATATAATTGCCGCTAATGTAAATATTAACGACATGAGAGACAGGTCACAAAACTTACATTTTCGTAATTTTTGAGAAAACAAATTAATATAGCTGTATGGTGTTTATGTCATCTCATAGAGCACATTAGGAGCTATCCTTATCAAAAGTTTAAAGGAAAAAATTGAAGCCTTTTTGAGAAAACCTTATTGTTGTATTTTTTTAAATTGCAGATATTTCACTCAATGCTGCGCGAAAACTACTGAAATTTTTTAAAAAAATGTTCATGATCTTAATGAAAGACCTCACTATGGAGAACAAATTTTATTTGAAGAAAAAATCCCTATCTTTAATTTTGTAGTTGTTGGAAGAGGCCAAGAAAAATTCAAATTTTTGCAATTTTCGAAAATCAAGTGCAAACCATGAAATTAGAACCTATGCCTCATTATAAGTGTCTTTTAGTCTATTCTTACAATAAATTTAAAGAAAAAAATTGGAGCCGTTTTTGAGAAAATTTTGAAAATGTCCCGGGGGCTTCATGTAAAGTACCCCCAAATTTTACGGAATCTTTTTCAAAATCTCAAAGCTTTGAGTCGTGCAAGATTAATAGGAGTTTCTTCAATTTGAAAAAAAATGTTGGTATGGTTTAGGCGCTAGTAGTGTTCACAGACGGACGGACAGACGGACGTTTTGCTTCCAATTGGTTTTTCGATATCAAGGAACCACAAAAAAGGGATTGTGGCTACACCAGGTGTTAGGTTTTTTTTCTTAATTTAGCAACTGGATTTATCCACTTTTTCGTTATCAGGGCCCGGCAATGAATTTTTATCTGCCGAAAATCCGCCGTTTTTTCGCGCAGCATTACATAACTTTCCCTACAATACGTATATTACTCCGTATACACGTACGAATACGGGAAAGAAAATGGGAGGAAAATATTGCCTTCAAATATTAAAGAAGGTAATAAATGAGCTACGAAAATATTTCCTACCGAGCTCTAAAACATTTTTGATCATGTTTGCACCGTCGGTGCACAGTTCAAACTAAGGAAAATGTAGGAATTTGGTTAGGCCTGGAAGATCACGTGATACAAAAAAAAAAGTTTCTGAAGACCAGTACTTGCGTTGCAGGTGTTGGAAACTGCGGTCTCCTGTAAACGCTTAAAATTTAAAATAGCATTTATCAAACACTGTTATAAATTGAATTGTTTTACATTCTTTCTAAAGTATTTCTTTATAAATATTCACCGATACGAAAGTGCGATTCACTACAAAGTAATAATTTACTTTATTAAAGAAAATAGTCGAGGTTCATAGCTCATGAAAACAATCAACTCACAAAAGAACATTTCTTAGTTAACCGTTAATTTTTAATAATAATAATGCGTATAATAATAAATTTAATAATAATATGAATCATTCTATCTACCACTTTAAAAGAAGGAAGTCTTCCCTCGTTAACTAAGAAAAACTCAATGAGCAGATGAACTGCGAATGAGGCTCTACCACAAACTAAACGCCAATCTTTCTTAAATACTTGAGATAACCAAGGTACTATCAACCAGGCATTAACTCTGCCAAAAAGAAAGATAGGTGCAGGATTTTCTACTTCTCATGATGAGGCAATCCAATGATGATGATTGAGCCAGGCAAAAAAGGTCCTTGGTAATACGTACACCAGGAAGTTTTCGCATACCTCAATTATACGGTAGTTAGTAAGAATGTAGTGACCCACACGCAGTTGTTTTTAGTTTCTCAGTGATTCTTCGTCAGAAAACTCATATTGGGGTGATATCAAAATAAGTGAATGTAGGGGAAGGACGGGCATAAGGGCCAGGCTAAGATTATCTGATTTTTTAGTTATTTTCAATTGATCTAGAAACTTCGAAATCATAGATTACACACTTTAATAAACCTAGAGTATATCAGAATTTCTTCGTTGTGTTTCGAAGAAAGGAAAGTACCAAAATAATCAATTTCCCTAATAGTACCCAAGTGGCCATTATGCCACTTGGGTACTTTTAGGGAAATTGGGTACTATTGGGGACTATTTGGTAGGGCATAATGGCCATACAAATAAAACGTGGTGCATAAATAGAGAAAACAGGTTTTAAATTAGAAGAAAATACTTCAACATTTACAAGACCGTAAGCCACTATAGTGGCGTGAAGGGAGTCAACATTTTCGCCCCTTAACCCAGTGATATTGATTAAAATAATCTAGCACTAAATGCAAAAAAAGTCGGTCAAAAACGTTCCGGTCCTGTAAAGGAAAAGGAAATGATAACTCATTTAAATTAAAGAAGTAAATTTTAATAATTTGGATACAAACTATGTTTTCCAAAACTATTAAAGAAAACATTTTTATAATGAAAAAATAATATTTTTGAGTAATTTAGGAATAGTTTTCACATAAATATTCATCGTTCTCTTCCCCGACACCAGCACACAGTTCGTGAGCCCACAATCCACATGCTGAACATTTGACCCATCGCTCATTGGAAATTGAAACTGAAAAATTTTCACAATGTAAACATTCTGCGTCGTCATCGTCGGTGTCTTCAAACAGTTTTCTCCTACCAGTCTTGGTCCGGGGTTTCTTAGCTGTTCTCTTTGTTTTTTATAAATAGTCTTAACCTTTTTTCTTCGTCTATTATGCGTTTCATAGCTTTTTATTTTTCATTTGCTTCCTTATCAGCTTTTAGCGCCAACGAGCAGAATGGCCACAGTTGGCGGGCATATTGGTCACGTACTGGTCGTTGTGCCCGTCCAGGCAAAACCTTGCTCTCAGTTGTCAAGAACAACGACGATCCATTTCTCAATACTGAAATTTGTAGACAAGTTACCACTCTTTCAAAACAGTTATGTTTCGAAAACCTATCTTGTTACATAGATTTGTAACAATTTCATGAAGTGATGACTTACTTTAGATCAGAGAGTAAGAAAAAACACGAAAATTCCAATAACTCGATGACGTAGATCTTTTTCTCGTGATTCAAGAAAACTAGAGGGAAGATAACCTTCCCGCGTTTGCCACAGAATAACAGCTATGTTCAGCCTTACAAACCTGCCTGACCGCTATGCCCGCACTGGCCGTTGTGCCCGTCCTTCCCCTATCTTGTTGTCATAAGCAAAAAAATTACTTCATTTAGCACGTTGTTGTCAGAATCCATGTTATGTTGCTCTTTGACACCGACACATTGGTTTATGAAAAACGTTCGTCGCTATTCTTCGAACTTAAATAGTAAACAAACAGTATTGTAATGCTGCATCGGAAAGGATCGATTGTTCGTTAAAAACTCGTATTGTGGAGCTCTGATACCAAGAAAGTGAATAAATATTGTTCAAAAATATGTAGCCAATTACTTCCTCTTACTCAGTGTGAAGTCAGAATCTACGTCTTGTGAGTCCTTGATACCGAAAACTTGGTTTACAGCAAACTTACTACCAGTCTGAATGTCTATTTATTTATTTATTTATTTATTTACGTCAAAAACAGTTAAAAACTGCGTATGACGAGCTATGGGGAGAAGTGAATTTTGTGCACGTTTTCATAATTCTGTGGTCTCTATCCTAAACCATATTCTAGTCGAATTTTGAATACAGAAAAGAGAGTTTTTTTTCGAGTTTTGTTGACAAAATATTCGCTCCTATATAATAAAATATATTTTCAAAGGTAAATTAGCTATAAATTCCTGCCCTGAACCCTCATGTTCTTTATGAAAGAATAATACTTTTTGCCGCGATAATATGAAAAACGATAATTTGAATAACTATATTTCCCACTGAAATTCAGAAGACGTGCACAAATAATGAAGTTACATTTATGTCCAGAAGCAAAACAAGGGACCATCTCAGCATTTGCTCAAGGATCAGGGAAACTGGACGAAAAACCTGATCGAGATGGGGGCCATCAACCCAGAAACTGTGGTACAATACTTGTTACAGGTTCTTTAGAATTATACAGTCCATATGATAAATAATTACATTAACTATCATTGTTAAAATTAATTCTACTTTCCTTTTTGATGCTCGGTATAGTCTCGAATTGTATAGAAACAGTTATGCAGCAGAAAAGATTTTACTTGGGACTTAAACTTTTCTATTGAATTTAATCGTTTAATGTCTTCTGGCAAAGTGTTGTAGAGTAATGTACATGAATTGTATGTGAATTTTTTGTAGTGAGCTGTTGATACTGCCACCTGGTGAATATGATTACTACGTCGTGTGTTATACTTATAGACATCGGCGTTTGCTGAAAATATATTCCCGTCCTTAAGTAAGTCATTTTTGACAAAAACTACTGATTCGTAAATCAGGAGACAAGGTAATGGTAAAATTCCTAGATTAATAAAGAGTGACTTACAAGAATCACGTGGGTTGGAATCACGTGGGATGTCAGTTCGTCCGTCCCTCCGTCCGTCGCGACGTCCCCGTCCGATGTGTGGGTCCGCATGTGGTCAACGCTAACCTTGAAACGGTTCAGACTATTATTTCCAAAAATGACATCCCCAATCTATCTAACCGAACTCGAGGAATTGCCAATTTTAATTTAAACTTTCGGGAGATCATTACATGAAGCCTTAAAAACATTTTCAAACTTTTAGCGAAAGTAACTCCAATGTTTTTGATTTTTTCGTATAAAGATGATTTAGGAATATGCGATTTAGGAAATAGCGTAGGTCACATTTTCGTTGAACGCTCTTATCTTTCAAAATTGCTAAAGTTACCAATAGTGAGAGACAGTATATGCTGTTGTAGATTTTTTTCATTTTCTTTCCTTTTTCTTTCTTTCTACAACTACAATTTCGAAGATAGAGATTTCTTCTTCAATAAAATATGTTTTTCACATTTGCATCTTTAAATAAGGTCAACTTAACAACACTAATAACCTTCGCATATTTTTGCCTAAAATAAAGGCGATTTAAAAATGATTAGTCTCCCAAAAACTGCTCAAAATTTTCGCCTGTCTTATGTATATAATGGGGGCACATCGATCTTCAAATGGATATATATTAATTTTTGGAGGTACTTTACATGAAGCCTCAACATTATCAAAAATATCTCAAAAATAACATAGAATTTTTTAATTAAACGTTATCCTTGTACAGCGTAAAGGACGCTTCAGAGAATGGTGCAGGTCTCATTTTTGTTGGCATCCCTAATTTTTCGAAAAGTTCAAAATGTTTTTGCGTATTTCTACAACTATAATAATGTAGATAGCTTTTTTTCCTTAAAGAAATCTGTTCTGCGAAGACCGGTCTTGAAATAAGGACGTGTACAATTAATCGATCGATTCATCGATTGATTAGTAATTCCGGGCGCCTCAAATGCTAAGGTCGTTAGTTCCGTAAACGTAGTGCGCGTTCTATCGCAGGAGGTGGCGGCGCTATATGGCTAGATCTGGCGCCGACCTACCGGTCGGCTTGCAGGGTTTTCCCAAAACATGTATCGCCCACCAGCTGTCCACCGCGAGCGAGCGAGTAGCGACGCGTCGTAGCATTCGCGTTAACCATGTTCTTTTGTTGTGCTTTAGGACCGGCTGTGCCCCCGGACTTTCCTGGCTTGCGGTATTGGTTTAAGACTGAAAGACGACTCGGCTTTGAATCTGGTTTGCTCTCCTGGATTGTGGCTGGACCCCGCTCGTCCCTGGTACGGAGTGGATTTTGGCAGGCTCGCCCCGCGACCCCCGCCGCATTGCAGCGTATTGTAAGAGCACGCGCTCGTTCCCGGCCGCCGGCTTCGGGATCAGCACCTGCTGGCCGCCTAGCTGGCCTTACGCCGTACCGGCCCAGCCACACCTCGCCGAGGCCACGCCGCCGTCGAAGCCGGCTACTCTGATAACGCCGCCGCCCCGGGCTTCTCGGGTACGGTTGTGACCTTTACCCTCCGACGGGGAGCTCGCTGTCGTCCCCGTGGAAGCCGCCTTCGGCGCCCCACACCGCTTATTCGACTACGAATCTTGTAAACGGCCCCGAGCCGTCGGGTTTTTCCAGCTGTATTGTAGGTGGTAAAATACTGTTGTTGTTAGAGAGTGCGTTTCTTTCCGACACACAACACTTCCCAAAATTTAAGAATAGTTTTAGGTTCTTAGAAAAACATTATCACCGCGTTTATATTCTAAAAATCAGGGCTGTACAAAGAGGATCATTTGACACACTTTCGTATAGACTAATAAATAAAAAATAAAAAGAAACTCAGAAAATATTTACAAAGCTCTACTGCTTTCCCCGTAAGTGGGACAGCAGAGACTGCAAAAATTACAATTGGTGGAAAAATTTTATGCTCTGATTTAACTACTAACTGGACACAGAAAAGTGATTAACACTGCTCTGGTTAACCCCAAAAATGTGTACCTGCCTCCACTGCGCTTTAAATGGTGTCTCGTCAAAAACTTTGTGAAAGCCATGGACAAACATTACGTAGATTATGCGGTTTAGCAAACTAATGGTTGATGAACATTTCGTTGAGTTGAGTGATGCTAACAAATGCATGTCTGTCTTTCACATGTGAAACTTTGTAGGCAACCAAAAGGCAGAGAACTATCGTGAACTATTGTACGTAAACTGTTGAGATCATATCACCGTATGGGATCTGGATTGAGAGACAAATTATTTTTCAGAAACAGTGTTTTTTGTTCTTGTTACAGAAAAGTTTTTTGTAGACATGTGTTATCAAAGATAACAGATTTCAGTAATGTGTAGGTCTCTACCTGGGGTCTGGACCTCCTCATTTAATTCGTCTTTGTCACTCTCTTAGCTTCAGCATTTTCGTTTATTCTCCCCATGGGTGCACGAGATTCGAATGGAAGTAGACGAATTCTATCTCGAGCAGAAAGAGATTTCGCATTATCTTTTATTATGATAAATTATAATAAATTTTTATTACAGTTTTTACCCCTCAACTTTACCCCCAAAAAAGGGTGGCGGGCTAGCTTGATATCAAGCTGGCCTGCCCACCATAGCAGAATCAAACCAAACTAGTGCAATAATTTCTAACTAATTTATTACCGCAAAATCGATTTTTTATCACTCATCTTTATCCCGAAAAAGGGGATGGAGGCTAGCTTGATATGAAGTTTGCCCGTCCAACAAAGCAGAATCAGACCAAACTAGTATCAGAATTTCCAATGTGCCTTCCACATTAAAAGTGTTTATAGTGGTTTTCGCATTTCCTCTTGAACATGAATTATTCGATGATAGTGATGACTCTTTCTTCAATTTTCTCTCTCGCGTGTTGCTTCTATGTCGCAATAAAGTTTATTATACTAACATTGGTTGCACATTCCAAAAGACTCTTTCCCCGTTGTGAACTCTGTGAAGCTCTCTGCGATATCGTGTATAAGTTGAACAACTTCCGCCAGAACGAAGTCCAAAATCTTGCGACACACCCGCAGACCAGGATGAGATTTTTTAATGATGATATGTGTGGTATGGTGTGAGCATGAACAGTAGCTTTTCTTTTTGCCGAGAGGCTTTGCATATGCGGCGTTGAGTCATCGTCGCCTACTTCCGCGAAGGAGCATTCATGAAAGTAATGAACATTTTTCCCATGATCTGGACTTTTGAGTTCACCAATATCCCCTCGGTCGCACGCTGGCCATGTTTTCAAGTTTCATGTTAGTGCTACTATTTCCACTTTCCACAATACAACGGACAACAACATACTTATTACGTTAATAAATATTGTTTTAAAATGTAAACAATGTTGTAAATACACAGATTTTAGAGTTATCATCTGACACATAAACTTCATTCTACTTAATTCCTTTATTACATGTATAAATGCATTTTTCATTTTCATCTGCAGCAGCTGCATCTACAATTTTTAATTTCCCTTCTAAATCATTTAAATGACTTTGAACGAAAAATCTGCTGTCAATGGTAGCGTAGTCGGGAAGACGTGTTTTTCAATCATTTAAAGTCGTTCTCGTTTGCAAAAGATGAAGAGGATTCTCAGCCGAAGCCAAAAGCATCTCTGCAAACATTGAAATTACAAATTGCCTATATTTTGCACAAAATTTCATGAAAACTACTCATATGTTCGAAAAATTGAACATAATTATCAAAAAGTCTTTAAAAATAGATTTCATTAACGGAAAAAATTAATCTTCAAATGAGTAATTGTAGCTAGTGACGTAACATCGACAACAAAACATCGATGTTGCCTAGCATGGATGTTCAAAAGTAAAACATTGATGTTAAAAATAGATCGACCAAAAGCCATCGATGTTTTTGAACATTTATGTTGTATAGTATGTTTATTAACCTTTCAGATGAAATTCGTGCGCAATAAAATTCAATTTGCCAGTGGTGTTGCATATTATTTTATAATTAAAATTTAACAGAGAAGAAAGTTAAAAAGAAGCCTCATGTGCAATATGCAAGGAAAGACGAAGGAAAATATCAGGGCATCATGATCATCTTGGGCGAGGAATAACAGTCTCTTGAAAGAGTATAGTACATATCGCGCTCGTGTGGACAGAAAACAGACAGTGGCACTATCAGTTATTATTTCACATTTCAACTTTTACAAAATTATGATTGTGGGATTTTTTTCATCCACATACAAAAATATTGTGAACGTAAAAAGTCGAGCATAAAACATCGATCGAACAGTCAATATTCAAGAAACATCGACTTAAATAAATCGAGTTTTTAAAACTTCGATATTTTCATAGAAACATGGATGTTTTGAAATCATCGACATCGATGTCGCATTCCTAGTTGTAACGAGGTGCCGCCTATAAATTACACTTTAGCAATTTTCAATAAATCAGATACTTCAACGAACAAGGGACCCAGACCTTTCCCTTAACCTCCATTACGCAAACCGAGGTCGGAGTTTAATCAAAGAATTATGAGAAAATTGTGAAAATGTTTTTGAGTCTTCAAGAAAATAATCTTCAAAAATCAAAGGATCCGTTTGAAACTGCCAAAGCCTTGAGATTGTTTATATCGATCGAAGAATATCAATTTTGGAGAAAACCGCATTAACGGTTTAGGAGCTAGTGGTGATCACAGACGGGCAAACACACAGCCAGGTGTTTTGCTGTCAGTGTAAGTTTCCGGACTCTCAACTCTGCGCATCGCCATCAAATGGAGAGGCTCAACAAAAGATGCCCATCATAAACGATATATTAACTAGATATTTTTATATCTTGACGTGTTTATCCACGTAGCTACGTGGATAAATTGAATTGTTCACTATTAGAAGACAATAAGATAATTTGTAGTAGACGGAATGTTTCCAGAATACACACAAGAAACACTTAAATACGTTACCTTTCCCTATTTTAAAAATTTATAACTCCCTCCTGAGAACTACGTAGACGTTGTATTTCAATTAAAACCATTTCAATGGCTTTATAATTCCTTTATCAATTAATTTGCATTTTATTGCTTAAAATTAATCGTTACATTGAGTAATAAAGAGTTCTAGAGGGTAGGCGGATAATCTTACAATGATGTTTCGGTATTGCGTAAGTATTCGGCTAGGTCTAGGTATATCACATTCCTATATTTATATACTTATAACCGTGCGGACAATCTGGCGGGTTTTAAGAATGACTGACTTTTGAGCTTTCTGTGAGGAAGAAGATCCAATTTTTCCAAAGAATATGTACCTTAGATTTTTGTTAACAAGACTTGTTACAGTTATTTTCAATTGGTATACTCTCAGCAGACTCAAGTTCGTATTTTATTTATTCTATTGTGAGGGGAATGTATTTCGATTTTTTCTGCTTTATTGATGTTGTGATCTGTAGAGTGTGTAACATCAATGATTAATACTTTTTTTTTTACTTTCACATATACTATACGTACGTATATAAGGAAAGTTCTGTAATGCTGCGAAAAAACAGCAGATTTTTGGCAGAAAAACTCTTATTACAGGGTCCTGGTAACGAAAAAGTGGATAAATCCAGTTGATAAAGTTGATCAGTTGGTTCAGATAAATTAAGAAAAAAATCGCCTAAGACGTGGTGCAACCAGAATCCATGTTTTGTTGGTCCTTGGTACCGAAAAACCAATTGAACGCAAAACTTCTGTCCGTCCGTGTCTGTCTGTAAACAACGTTAGCGACTAAAACGCTCACCCGATTTTCTCCAATTTCATGGTTAGCTCTGGATTTTCGAATATTGCAAAAATTTGAATTTTTTTTCGGCCTCTGCCAAACTACAAAATTAAAGATAAGGATTTTTCCTTCAAATAAAATTTGTTCTCCATAGTAAGGTCTTTCATTATGATCCTGCACATTTTTTTGAAAATTTCAGTAGTTTTCGCGCAGCATTGAGTGCAATATCTGCAATTTAAAAAATTACAAAAACAAGATTTTCTCAAAAACGACTTCAATATTTTTCTTTCAACTTTTGATAAAGATAGCGCCTAATGTACTCTATGAGATGACATAAACACCATATTGCTATATTATTTTTTTTTCAAAAATTACGAAAATGTAATTTTTTTGACTTGTCTCGCACGTTGTTAATATTTACACTAACGGAAATTTGTGAACATTATTATATTTGTGAGCACATGTGCTGTAAATAATGTAAAGTAAAGTTTGTCGAAAACTCAATCGTTTTCTGTTAAAAGTAGCTCAAAATTCTGTATTTTCAGAAACGCTCAAACGCCATTTTCTCATAAATGGCTCCAAATTTTTTCTTCAACATTTTCGAACGGATAGTGTTAATTGCAATCTTTAATATGACATAAAGTTCATTTGGGGGTATTTTTTGATTTTTCAAAAATTACACAAATGTAATTTTTAGAGAGGTTTTTTCAAATCTTTAATATGCACATTACCAGCAATTTGTAGTCATTATTATATTTGTGAATATAAGTGCTTCAAAAGATTTCAAATGAAGTTTTTTGAAAACACAAAAATTTTCTCTGAAAAAGAGCTTCATAATTCGCATTTTTAGTAGCGCTTAAATGCCATTTTCTTAAAAACGGCTACAAATTTTTAAAAGAAAATTACCATATAGGACGAGATTTTTGTGTTCTTTAATATTCTAAAAATAATATTTCCGTTCTACCACTAGGAAACCGAAAAATCAAGAATATGTAAAAAAAAAAGTACTTTGGGCGGCGATAGATGGCAGCTGGTTTTCTCAATATTTATCAAAACTACATCTACAAATAAAGTCATGCTTAATTTTTTGAAAATACAAGTAGTTTTTTCTATAATTTCGTGCCAATCATAATAGCCCGCTTCAAATTTACTGCGCTTCAGACAGCTAGATGCGTCGTAAATTAGAATTTGCAATTTTGTATATTATTTCTTTGTTCGTTTTTACATTCGATCTTTTGTTTTATATTTATACAATAATCTTTAAAGAAATTATTTATTTTCAAATATTTGAAATTAAAATTACTAGCTCTTTAGGGAGTATTGACAATGCAGGGAATGCAAAACAGTGGAATTCCGTTCCGCTGTCGCGAGTTTCTATGAATTCCGTGTCATTGTTGTGACTTGATATAGGTGTATGGTATCAGGTTTCTTTATTCAATACAAGTTTACAAAACTTTTGTGTTATATTTTTACGCAGTTGTGGAATTCACATAGTTTTGACAACACTGCGATGAAAACAGTGAGTTGTTCGTTTCTTGGTTGAATTGAACGTTTTCAAATAATAGCTAAGATATTACGCCTATTAAGATCTAGACGCCCCGATGGTACCCTCGGCCACTCCGTGTACCGTAAGCCCACCCACACAAACAGATATTTACACGCGGATTCACACCATCACCCTTCCACAAAGCGGGGAGTGCTCACGACCCTTACCCACCGGGCAGCCAGCATCAGTGACAGCAACAATTTCAAAAAAGAAATAGAGACACTTACAGGTACTTTCCTCGCCAACGGCTACAGCAGTTCCTCGATTCATCGTGCCTTGAAGAACCGCAACGCAAGAGACGCAGCCACATCCAACACCACGACCGAGGTATCCAGCTCACCACAGAAGACGGCGCGACTCCCCTACATCCAAGGTGTCACAGATAGGATCGGCAGGCTGCTTCGCAGATCCGACATCCGCCCGGTGTTCTACGCCCTCAACAAGATCGGAAGGAGCCTGGTCCGGGTGAAAGACCGTCTTGACCCGTGTAATAACGCTGGGGTATATGAAATCCCGTGCAGTTGTGGGCTAGCATACATCGGCCAAACTGGTCGATCTGTAGAGGAACGCATGCGTGAACACATGCGCCATGACCGACTGAAAAACACCCACAAGTCGGCCCTAGCTCTACACGCCGCCGAAACCGGTCACCTTATTGAATACAACAAGACCCGTACTCTTTACTGTGAGGACCGTTGGTGGCCACGAGTCATTAAAGAGGCCTTAGAAATATCTAGAAGGCCCATTAACCTCAACAGGGATGATGGTCTCCGCCTCAGCTCCACGTGGAAACGGGCTGTTTCAATCCGCCAATCCGGTGCTTCCCCCTGGGGACACTCCCCCAGGACCGACCAATGATGGGCGCCCTCCCGGTCGCCGATTGGCTGTTCCCCCTTTTGCCTCTCAGACGCCGCTTTTGTACACTTTTTTACACTTTTACTCTTCCTTTCTCTTATTTTCTGCCCCACATGGTTTCCCTCTTCCGCTTTGCCACATTCTCTTGCGTCCCACTCGCCCCCCTGCCCCGCTGTAGCTCTGTCTTTCCTCCACCAATACCGTACCACCTGCACGCTTCCTATTGGCCGTTCCCGTGACCTATCACGTTCACCCCTTCTTCCCCCTATATTAGGCGGCCTCGCTAGCCATTTGGCAGCAGTACGCTCTGAAGAAGGCCACAACATGTTGGCCGAAACGTCAGCCAGCAATTCAACGACGCGGCTCATCCCGGATAGCCTGGACACCAAGATATTACTAGAGCAGAAAGTGCAATATTTCAATCCTACGTAGGTGTTTCCAATAATAGGGGAAAGTATGTGCTGTTGTAGCACTACTAGTTCCTATACGTTATGTAGTAGAATGTCTGGTGTTTTTGCCGGGATAGTTTTATCAGTACGTATTGAAAGGTCATAATACACTTTAAACTGATTACTTTCTATGATAGGTTTGGCTTAGCATTCATAATTAGAGATGATTTCCTTTTCTGTCATTAGCCCATGTTTGGTTATTTATTATTTGGTTATGCAATATTTTGTGTTGATGGTTTCTTATAAATTGCCCGTTCCATAGCGTAAGATATTTTTATATAAAGGATTAGAAAGCTTTAAAAATGAATTGTAACTAAATTCCCAGCCAAAAAATTACTGCGTGCTACAACAATGCATAGAAATGTATAATAAACACTAAATTATATGCACAGAATTGTTACAGATATTTTCAAAGTATATTTACATTCCAGATGATTTAAAGGCGGGAAAATGTATTTTTAAATTTTTAACTGCATCCCAGTAATGGAAAAAATCTGAAAAAAATTCACAATTTGGGTTTTAAGAGAAAGTTTTGAGATTTTCTTTGTGCCTGTTCCAGGGATCTAAAATACAGTAATAATTTTTTATTATTTTTTTAAAAATATTTTTTGTGTTTAAATTTGACAATGATAAAATATGAAAAAATGTTTTTCTGATAAGATTAAGTGTTTTCTTATTTATCATATTTTTTTGGTAAGATAACATAATGTTTAGTTGACGAAACAAAATGAAAATACAGAAATGCGTTTTTTGCGGTAGGAGGTGTGGGTGGTGGCGGAGTCTTAAGAAACCATTCAAAAATATTATTTTTATGATTGAATTACAGTGTAACAACTCATATGTCATTTGGTTGAGGGGAAATTCTTACCATCTTATCCGGGGGTACCCTTTTCGGTAGGGATTCAGATGTTTTCTAAGACTTTTGATTTTGGGGTTTATTTGCCCGCAAGAAACAATGTTAATTGTTTCTCTTTGTACAGCCCTCAAATAAGTACCGGAATAATTATTTTTCTAAAGCCTTCAATTAGCCTTAGATTTTGGGAAGGGTTTCATATTTTTTTCTAAGATTTATTGATTTTGATGTTTGCCCATACAAAACAATGTTAATTGTTTGTCTTTGAACAGCCCTGAATTTAGGAATATAAATGTGGAATTTTTTTCTTAGAGCCTAAAATTATTATTAAATTTTGGGAAGGGTTTCAGATTTTTCTACGGTTTTTTGAGTTTGATGTTTATTTGCCCGTAAGAACCAATGTTAATTGTTTGTCTTTGTACATCCCTGATTTTTGGAATATAGGCGCGGGAATAATTTTTTCTAAGAGCCTATAAATATTCTTAAATTTTGGGAAAGGTTTCAGATTTTTTAATTGATTTTGAGGTTGATTCTGCCTGGCCGCTGCTAGATTTATCTAAAACTAGCAGCGCCCACGATTTAGGGAAATTCAAAGGAGCCTAAAATTCCGGAATATAGCATTAAATTAGCCTAAAATTAGCCTAGAAGTTTGGATATGGTTTGGTTGGGTTTGGTTTTTGGGCGCTGCTAGCTTTAGATGGCTGTCCACCATCCCAGCCGGGATGAGCTTTAAGCTCCCGACTGGTCTCCCGGCATGTGTGTTAGTGTAGTGCATGTTAGTGTGTGTGTGCGTGCAAGTAAAAGGGTGACGAGAGGATAAAGAAAAGGAAAGAAAAATTGGGCAAGGTCTGTAGCTCATTTGTAAGGGAAATGCTCCGGTATTCGCCTGGTTGATCGGAGAAACCATGGAAAACTACCGCTTAGAGCAGCCGGTCGCTGCAACTCTCCTTCAGACAGCAGCTCAATTCGACCTAGCTAAGAAGCTAGTGTCGAAAACCCAGCTACCGTCGGAACTCGAACCCTAGGACTTCCTGGTCAGAGGCACTGCAGTGATATCATTATTGATACCCTGAGCGACGTAAGCAGGTACAATTTTTATGAGTAGATTTCCGGAAATTTTGCGTGAATTATAGGCAATATTTAAACAATTATTTTCTCAGAAACGGCTCCAAATGTTTTTTTAAAATCTTCTTCTAGTATGTATCAAAGGATGTCAAAAATATTTTGTGCTAGTTCCATTTTCGGAGTACTTTCTTTATTTTCGAAAATTACGAAAAGTTCACATTGCAACGACTCAACAATGAAAATACAGATTTTTCTCCTAAATGAAATCTGTTCTAAACTAGTGGACTAAACTAAACAGAATGGCACTGACTTTCCAGTATTAGTTTTCTATTTCCTTTGGTCTCGGCTAGCTATTCGGACATGCCAAATACTCTTGCCAGCTGCCATCTATCGCCGCCCTAAGTACTTTTTTTTGGCATTTTATTAATTTTTCGGTTTGCTAATAGTAGAACAGAAATATTATTTTAAGAATATTAGAGAACAGTAAAATATTGTCCTAAATGGCAATTTTCTTTCAAAAATCGGGAGCCGTTTTTAAGAAAATGGCGTTTAAGCGCTACTACAAATGCGAAATTTGAAGCTCTTTTTCACAGCCAATTTTTGAGTTTTCGAAAAATATCATTTTAAGTCATTTGAAGAACATCAACTCACAAATACAATAGTGTTTACAAATTGCTAGAAATGAGGATACTAACGGTGTGAGAGGTATTTCAAAAAACTTACATTTGTGTAATTTTTGAAAAAACAAAATATACCCCAAAATAAACTTTACGTCATATTAAAGAGTGCAATTAGCACTATCCGTTCGAAAAGTTTGAAAAAAACGTTTGGAGCCATTTATGAGAAAATGGCATTTGAGCATTTCTGAAAATGCCGCAATTTGAGCTAGTTTTCACAGAAAACTATTGAATTTTTGAGAAACTTTATTTGACATTATATAAAAAGCATGCACTCATAAAAATAATACTGTGAAAAAATTGCCGCTAATGTAAATCTTAACGACGTGAGAAACAAGTCAAAAAATTATATTCTTGTAAATTACAAAATTACATTTTTGTAATTTTTCAAAAAACAAAAGAATAGAACAATATGGCGTCAATGTCATATCATAGAGCACATTTAGCACAATCCCTACCAAAATTTTACAGAAAAAATTGGGAGCCGTTTTTGAGAAAATCTTATTTTTGTAATTTTTTAAAATTGCAAATATTGCGTGCAATATTGCACGAAAATTACTAAAATAAAAAAATGTACCTGACCTTAATGAAAGAACTCACTTTGGACAACAATTTTTATTTGGATGAAAAATCTCTATCTTCAATTTTGTATATCTAGGAAGACGCCGAAAAAACGTCAAACTTTTGGAATTTTCGAAAATTCCCCAGCTAACCGTGAAAATCGGACCTATGCCACCTTAATAAGTGTATTTTACTTTATCTTTACATGAAATTTAAAGAAAAAATTTGGAGCCGTTTTTGAGAAAATTTGGAAAGTGTCCGGGGGTTTCATATAAAGTACCCTCCAGTTTTTAAGAAAGTTTTTCAAAATCGCGGCGCCTCGAGTGGATGCAGACTGACCGGGGAATATCCATTTTCGAAGAAATCGCATGTATGGTTTAAGCGCTAGTGTTGTTCACAGACGGGCGGACGGACGGACGGACGGACGGGTGGACGGACGGACGGGCGGACGGACGGACGGACGGACGGACGGACGGACGGACGGACGGACGGACGGACGGACGGACGGACGGACGGACGGATAGACAGACAGAGAGACAGAGAGACAGACAGACAGACAGACGGACAGACGGACAGACGGACAGACGGACAGACGGACGGAGGGTCGGAGGGTCGGACGTTTAAAAAAACACTTTTTCGGTATCGGGGACTCCAAAATGTGTATTTCTGTTAAAATCTGGGAATCGATTACCGCAGCATTACATAACTTTCCCTAAACTACAAATATTAGTGTGAATGAAAAGTGTGTTAGACTTGTAAGTAAAATGTATACAAATAGTTGAGCAAAATTAAAGACAGATAGAAGGACCAGTATTCAAACTGCAAAGTGGTGTTTGCCAAGGAGATTCGTTATCACCGAATATCTTCATAAGTGTACTAGAAACAGTATTTTGAAAAATCAAAAACGAATACGGCCTAAACATAAATGGAAGAAAATTAAAGAATTTAAGATTTGCAGATGATGTAATAATCTTCGCAAAATCCCCAAAACAACCGGAAAATACTCTTAATGAGATAGCAGGCTTGTGTAACAATGTAAGTTTACAACTGAACACTACCAAAACTAAAATTATGACAAACTGGACTGCTATATCCATCACAATAAATAACAGTACAATAGACTACATTGAATAATACGTGTATTTGGAACAAATAGTATCTTTCCAAAACAGACAAGAAAAAGAAATTAATATTTGGATTTCTAACGCATGGCGGAAATTCTACAGTTTATCATTTCTATTGAACAACAAAAAAAAAGACAGCAATTAAATGACAAACATTTGACAGCTGTGTGTTACCTGTCCTCATTTATGGGGCACAAACAAGGTCTCTTAATGTAAAAGAGCGAAATATGATAGAGACTAGACAAAGGAAAACAGAGAGGAAAATGCTAAACATCACTCTAAGAGATAGGATCAAGAATGCTGACATTAAAAGAAAGACAAAATTAAAAGATGCGGCACAAGAGGCAAAAAGATTAAAATGGAAATGGGGAGGACATATCAGCCGACTTGACCCGGAAAGATAGACACACGCAGTCACCCAGTGGGACCCAAGAGTAGGATGGAAACGTGTATGAAGACAAAGAAAGAGGTAGCAAGACGAATTTGTTAGCGAATCAGGTAATTCATAGAACCGCATAGCTAGAGGCAGGGTAAAGTGGAAATAAGTGACAAAAGAAATTATAGAAAGAACAAATTTGTTCTTTCTATAATATATATATATATATATATATATATATATATATATATATGTAAATAGAAGTGTAAATAACAGATTTTAGGATAAGTGAGTATGAAACAGTGTCTAACAACACCAGTGTGAGTGTGTCTAACAAAACTATTGCTTAACTGTGAAAATAGTGCTACAGAAAAATCACAGGTATTGTTAAGAACTTGTGGGCTATATATATAACGGAATTATAAATTATTATAGGAAAACAATTCTTCTTCGCAAGGTTTTAGCTCACTTGGTAAGTTCTTATTTGTGAGCTACCCCACCAGGACGTGGGAGGGTTGTGCCCTGGATAGAGATGTTATAGCTTTAATAATAATAATAATAATAATAATAATAATAATAATAATAATAATAAAACATATTACTTCGTATATACGCACGTATACGGGAAAGTAAAAAACATATATCTTAAAAAAGGTTATGCACAATTTCTTGAAAAAACTTATAATTTTCGCGAAATTTCTGCTTGAATTTAACGCAATTTGTAAAAAGCTATTCGCCCTCCCAAAAAAATAGCTCCAAATATTTCTTTACATTTTTTCTACGGATGGAATAAAGAACGCTTAAAGAACGCCGCAGGTCTCATTTTCGTTTAACTCTCGAAATTTCCGAAAATTGCAAAAGTTAGAAGTAATGTTAGAAATTATTAACTGTTTTAGCACAAATAGTTTCCACTTAATCTTCCTGTTACTCTTTAAACCACGAATATAGTGGAATCCTGGAATATAGTGACGCATTTATCTACAAATAAAATTGAGAATTGCTTGAAGGCCCCCATCCATACGGGTGCTCGCGTCCCGAAAAAAATGAAATCTTTAGTAAAATAAGTCGTAATATATGAATATATTTGTAAAATAATTGTTAGTCAAATAGTCTTCTTCTTGCAAGTATTGTACAGCTATTGCGGCCGTCTCTCGCATCCCGATCTCCATGCCCCTTTATCATTCCAATCATTCTCTTCTAGATCTCTTCTTGGCATACCTTTAAAAACCTGATTCTGCCATTCCTCTCTGGGTCTTTTTCTTCTGTCCAATAGGAAGCCACTCACAAACCTTTCTGAGCCATCTCCCACGATCAAGTCGTTTCACGTGACCAAACCACTTCAGTCTTCGTGCGGACTGCCAGCAGTATACGAGCAGCTCCGAAGAAGGTCACAATTGGCTCGACCGACTTATACGCTGCTCATCCCGGACAGACAAATATCAAATGGCTCCTGCCGCCGAAGCCTACGAATCCAAAGTTGTGAGTTTATTTTCAATGATGTCTTTCAGGTTCTTGTTGGAATCATCAGTTGGTCCATAAACGGCAATTATTATCATAAAACATCTAATTATTTCGAATCCCAACTTCATAATTCTTTCACTTCTTTCTTCTCAGTTTTTAATATTTCTTTTCCATTTTTATGCATTGCTATTGAGATACCACGCTTTGCTCTTTTATTTATGGCACTTTTATCTTTGTTTCTTTTATCTTTGTCGACTATAGAAATTTATGAAGTTTCCTTTAATTTCATTTCCATGCACCTTTTTCTTAGTTTCAGAGAGAACAGCAATACCAATTTTAAACTTCTCCAATTGAACAAACACTTTAGTATTTAGGCCCTGCACGTTCCATGTAAGTCCTTTTTCTCGCACAATTTTGTTTCCATAATTGACCTATCCGTGGTTGAGTATTAGGATGTTTTGCATTTTAATTGTTTTACTGGTATTGGAAAGCAAGTCCAATGCCCAAACTCCCAACTTGGAGGACCAGAGATTTCGTTATCGAGCTTCCCGTGCTCTAGAGGTGTTGTCTTCTCTACAACTATCGAGACTCCACTCCCCATTCCGCCTACCTAATAAAAGCTAAAGAATGAAAGAAAACTCCTTAGCCCTCAAAACGTAGTAGCGTCGGGGTCGAAGAAACAAGAGCCAAGAGAGACCTGATACGAAAGTTAACTGAAGTGTGGCATAAGTAAGTAAAGGATATCACACCTGAAGAAAGTCTACCACAGTAGATACGACTGCATTCCTATGGGGGATTGAATAGAACATAGGGGGCTGAGGTCATGGAATAAGGAGTAGGATTAAGATAGGACGTGAGACAAGTTAGTCTGGCTTCTCTATTTCAGCCTGTTCGGCATGGGTGACTCTACAAGTAGACATGCCTAAACGATCGTGCTACAGTCGACATAGCCTTCCACATCATTGAAACACGCAAGCCTCCCCACCCGAAGGACAGTGGACAAGGCGGCGCCCCCTGAGGAAGTAATCAAATAGTATTCTATGCTAAAGGGTTTGTATTCAAAAAATTTTTTTAAAAATATATTTTTTTAAATATTTGATAAATGTTAAAATAGTCTAATATTAAGTCACATTAATTTTTGCAACTGAATGTATAAATTATTGACCTGTTTCCGGAGGGGGCCCCCAATACGATTTTGTATTTGGGGCCTTCAAGTACCAAAATCCGCCCCTGCCTGAGCTAATACATAGATGTTTACCCACATTCAGGCTTCTCGCTAATTAGCACCAAACAAACCAAGCCCCTCCATGACATATCATATGAAACAATGGACAAACATTCGCACCGAAGTCGGGATTAGAACTCTAGACGATTCGATCACTGAGTCAGCATTTGTACTAATCATCTCGGTCATCCGGGCCGGTTGCAATATTTCAAATTCACAACAACGACAATCAGTATCCGGGACGAACAGAGTTATGCGCATCTGTCTTGTTATACTTATCGTTCGTCATTCTTTATATCGCTGTATTTACGAGCAATTCATTCAGCGTGTATATCAGCCAACTGTGACATAACCGAACTGTGTTCCTAGCTGAAATCAATGGCGCAACTGCAAACGAACTGGACCGAGACGACAACAAAATAAGGAGACATGACTGAAAACAATATAATCGAACCTGAGTGCCTTTACGAAGCTGAAACAGTTATTTTAATCAATAATAAGTGCATTGAAGAAATTAAAAGGAAAGTTATGAAAAAATTAGGTCCAATATATCTGTCGAAAAAACTTACTAATAGATTAACAAAGGAATGTTCTGCCGTGACATTCGAAAGCAGCCTTGATTTTTGGGCTATAGTTGGATATGGTTCATACGCAGTTTTAGCTGCCGAAAGAAACCGGAAGTTCCTCAAATATAATAATGTTACAGCACTTAATTTTTCGTCTCAATTGTAACTCTTATGTAACATTATAATACTCGTACTAGCATATCAGTCGGAGAACTCTCGCATGGTAAACCTCACCCTCTTCCTTATCCATCCAGTTCCTCATGAAGCCGATATTTCTTTTTCTTCAAGGGTCTCTTATCCTCCGTCACTTATTCTCTATGTCTCCCTGTAGTCCACCTCGGTAGGTACAGAAAAAGGGGGTTATCTGGACAAAGGTTATAAAAACTCTTTCTTTGAGTATGTAGTATGTACCCAGGCACTAGTTAAAACCCCAAATCCGACCTCCCAGACCCTATGCTAACTCCAGGAGGCCCGCTAAACCGGAATTTTTCTCACTTGTGTCGGTTTTCTCACTACAGCTCTTTAACCTTAAGTCGTGTAGAAAAATTATTCAAATGAATTTTAAAGAAAATAAAATTCCCTACAACTTTTGTATCAAACATTTTTTTAACCAATTACCAAACGAGCTACAGATTTTCGAAAAACACGCAATTTTTTCAATTCTCAAAAATGTGTGTAAATATATGCATATTTGTGAGATTATAATCAACCTATAATAAATATCATAGTTATTATATGTAATACTATCATTTATCTCATCGCCTGTATAAACATAAATATACACATTTCCAAAAATATTAATATTCCAAAAATAAATTGATGGACATGTACGAAAGAATGCGCGAAAAATGCTCGTATATGCGCGTGTTGGCGTTTGAGCTTAGTTATTCAACGAGGCAACATTGTCATTTCAATAAAACTTGGTATAATTTATTACTGGCCAATTACTATGGAAAAAATAATGCACCGGGGGTAGCACACACCTAGAGAGATGGGTGAGAAGGGAGTGATTTTACAAACAAAATTATGCAACCCGGAATGCACATACCGCATATAATGTGCGCTGAGCGGGCACAGACACCGTGACGGACATAACTGATTAAGAGATAAGCGTAAGCAGTAAGTGTAACAGTAAGCGTAACTAAGCGTAACAGTAAGTGACCTATAGCCTCAGAACAGAACAACACTAGTGGTGCTACAGAATGTCACGGACTTTTCCGTATTAGTATTCTATTTCCTTTGGTCTCGGCTAGCTGCGGTGGGTGGCAAGACTTACCATATAGCCTTGCCACCTACCATCCATAGCCGCCCAAATTGCTTTTTTAATCATTTTCTTAATTTTTCGGTTTCTTAATAGTAGAACGGAAACATTATTTTAAGAATATCAAAGAACAATGAAACCTCGTCCTAAGTGTCATTTTTCTTTGAAAAAATTGAGTCGTTTTAAGAAAATGACGTTTAAGCGCTACTGTAAATGCGGAATTTGAAACTCTTTTTCACAGGAATCTTTCGTGTTTTCGAAAAACTTTGATAGAAGTAATTTAAATCACTTTAACTCACAAATAAATAATTTTTGCAAAAACAAAAAATATCCCGAAATGAAGTTTACGTTATATTAAAGAGTGCAAATAGCACTATCCATTCGAAATGTTTGAAGAAAAAATTTGGACCCATTCTTCAGAAAATGGCATTTGAGCTTTTCTGAAAATGCGGAATTTTGTGCTAGTTTTCACAGAAAATTGTTGAGTTTTTCGAGAAACTTTATGTGGTTCTATTTCAAGCACATATACTGCGATGTGTCGGGGACCATCGCAGTCCTCCACCCTTGCGTCACGCCAAATTACCGGACGGCAGGAAAGAACTACGCGCCCCCGAATTAGATATGCCCAGCCGCTCAAGCCCCCCATAAACTTTCAACTATCAATTATACCCTTTTTCTGACAATACCGCGATGCGTCGGGTGACCATCGCACCCTCTCACCCCCGCGTCACGCCAAATTACCGGAAGTTGGAAAGGGCCACGCGTCCACCGCGACCCGATTTAGTTCCGCCCAACGGCCCAAGTTCTCCAGAAGCCCCTAACAATAAATCTTACCCTTTGTCCAACAATACTGGATGATCGACAGCCGGAACAACCATTTTAGCGACTTGGCGATCGCACCCGGCTCAATAATCCTCTAAAAGCCTATAAAATCATCACATGCCAAAGCAGAAGGGACACGTGCGCGCTCCTCCGGCCTAACAATGCCGGCCAATGAACAACCAGAAGGCACCGTTGATGAAATAGAAGGTTCGAGAAGTTCAAATCCGACCAATAAAATCACTAGGCAGGAAGCACGTGAGCACTTTGAGATTTTTTCGAAAAAACGAAAGGGACAGACGGGCGAGCGAGGCCAGAGGGAGGACGGGCGACAGACGCTAGAGAGGACGGTCGTGCAGGAGAAGTCGTATGGAGATAGAAACCAACAAGTAAAGTTTTGAGTAGATTAACAGTGGTAGTTAAGAAAACCACCGAATATTAGTCAGTTAATGAAACCTGCGGTATGAAAGGGAACAGCAGCAGTGGGTAAGGCACACACTGAGCCGACCACTGCGAAACTTGCCCGGTCTTCACGGAATTAATTCCGAATAGCCAAAGTTTGGCTTCGAGCGTCATACGCGGTCCAGGTGTCGTGTGACGGCCTGAGGACGCGCGCGAGCATCGCGTCGCCACCGCCCGGTCATCCACCGCCGACGTCCCGTCCGCCGGAGTCATCACCCCGGAGGCAATCGGAGGCCAACCTTGCAACGTTCCGGCGTCGCCTCCTGAGGGTCCGACTACACTTCTCCGTCGCTCGGCGAGCAATCCAGTCGCGGTGACATTACCATCTAACATCACAGATTGTAAGTTGTCATCACCATCATTCATTAATCGGCTACTAAAGTGACAACAACCCAGCATCAACCTGAACAGTTTCTCTTCGTTTAATTTTTTGAATAAATTAGTCCCCGCCATTTGGTCGGGTGAACCAATTAATACCATAGCAAAGTGTTATTATTCTAAATCTTAAGAAACCACCAAATGCAACCCTTCGACCCAGGGCGCTCACCCCTGAGACGCTCAACGCCGGCGACATTAAGCAGGTAAGTGGGCATGCGCTTGGCGCCCTTATTAAATAAATTCAGCGCGTGTCCCCTCCTGCGACTTGGGACGACTGTCACACCATAAGTGTGTCGGCGCCTCCATTTTGTGAGCAGTTCCATCACAATACTGATAAATATAATATTGTGAACAAATAGCCGCAAATGTAAATATTAACATGAGAGACAAGTCAAAAATATTACATTTTTGTAATTTAAAAAACAAATAATAGAACAACAAGACTTTTGTCATCTCATAGAATGTATTAGGCACTATCCCTACCAAAAGTTTAAAGAAAAAAGTTGGAGCCGTCTTTGAAATAATCTTGTTTTTATAATTTTTTAAAATTGCACATATTGCATTTCATATTGCGAGAAAACTACTAAAATTTTCAAATAAAAACAAAACAAAACAAATATGACCTTAATGAAAGAATTCACAATGAAGAACAAATTTTATTTGAAGGAAAACTCTCTGTCTTCAATTTTGTAGTTGTAGGAAGACGCCAAAAAATTTCAACTTTCGCAATTTTCAACATTTCAGAGTTACCCGTGAACATTGGATCTAATCCACCTTAATAAATGTATTTTACTCTATTCTTACAAGAAATTGAAAGAAAAAATTGGAGTCTATTTTAAAAAATCGAAAATATCCGGGGGCCTTCATGTACAGTACCTCCGAATTTTGAAGAAAGTTTTTCAAAATTGCAGTGCCTCGAGTCGAGCCAGATCGACTGGGGGATATCCATATTGGAAAAAAATCCTATGTATGGTTTAGGTGGTAGTCGTGTTCACAGACTGACGAACGTTTTGAAAAATGAATTTGATATCAGGGGACACCAAAACGTGTATTTCCGTTGAAATCTCGAAATTGATTTTCCGCAGCATTACGTAACTTTCTCTATACTACGCATACGGTGCTATTACTCCGTCTATACGTATGTATTATGGAAAGTAAAATATTATTTCTTTAATGAAATTTGTTGTATAAAGGCATCTTGAAATAAGATCTTGTGCAATTTTTGTTTAAAAAAATGTTTTCACGCAATTTTGCGTGAAATACAGGCAGTCTTTTAAACAAATATTTGTCAAAAAATTCCAATTTTTTTCTTGGTATATATCACAGGGCATAAAAAATGGTGGCGGTCCCATTTTCGGCAAACTCAATATCTTCGAAAAATGCACAATATTAACATTTCAATAGAACAAAATTGAAAATAAGAAATTTTTCCTGAATGAAATGTTCTAAACAATAGCTCATTAAATAAGGTCACGTACAATTTTGGAAAAAACGTAGTTAATAATTTCTGCTTGAAGTTAGTGTAACTTATAAAACAATATTTTCTCAAAAATGACCTGGATAGTTTTTTGTTAATTTTTTCCACAGATAGAGCAAAAGGAGCTTAAAATCAGTGCTGATCTATTTTTTGTTGAGTTGTCTGATATTACGAAAACGGCAAAAGTTAAAAGTAATGCAAGTATGTGCTGCTGTAGCATTAGTTTTAAATATGCATTAATTATTATTAAATTATCTTCAAATTTGCAGCTCTTCTAATTTAAATTTCTTATTTAGGAGGGTCTTTTATACATTTCTGATGCTATTATTTTCCATATTTTCTTAAAAAAAAGGCTCGATTTTTTACCTTTAAATTTCGTTCCCATAAACAAAAATTATTAAAGTTCATTTTACTCTAATAAGAATATTTGGTAATGGGAAAGCTCAAAGTTCAATTTTCTAAATAACTTGATGTTTTTCAGCACATTGAAATGTGACACTTCTGTTGTATTTCAAACATTTCACAACTTTTGATTGGGATAAATTTAACGGCAAAACATCCGTCTGTTTTTCTAACTCTGCCCCTCAAGCCCCTATGGCCACCATGGAATATCACACGGCATTTCGCGTCTTTCTCCCTCGTGCCGCTAGAAGTCGCATGGTCGCAAGCACTGCTTGATACGGTCGCGATTATGCGATATCTGACGGCACGACCGATAACGTCCCGAAATACCGTAGCATATTCCATCGTGAAGACGGGCCTTGAGGGGCAAAGTTAGAAAAATCGCAGTATAAACCGTTCAGCCAATTTTCTTCAAAATTGATATTCCCTAATCGTTTTGGCTGATGTCGAGGCTCCTGAAATTTGAAAACGATATTTTAATTTTTGGAGGAAATGCCCCTCGGACATTTTCAAAGTTTTCAAAAAATGGCTCCATAATTTTTTATTAAATTCGTTGTTGAATAGTGCGAAGGAGTTTAAGAGAATCATACAGGCATAATTTTCGTTCATATTCCCAATTTTTTGACAATTGCAAAAAACAATTTCAAAACTGCAAAATTGAAGATAGATATTTGCCTGAGACAAAGTCGGTTGTACAAAATTAGCACTTTAAATAAGGTCATGGAAAAATTTTGAAAATACAGTAGTTTTTTCTGCGTAAACTGCGCTTGAAATTTACCAAAATTTTGTTTCTTCAAAAACCGTTCCAATTTTTTTTCTTTAAATTTTCACTTTTGTAATAAGGGACGGTAAAAAAATATGGCACTAGTCGTATTTCCGACTATTTCTTGGCTTTTCGAAAAATATTTTTAAAATTACAAAATTGTAGACATATTTTTGTCTCAGATAAAGTCTGTTGTACAAAATTATCTCTTTAAAAAATGTCATGTACAATTTTCTGAAAAAACGAGTAGTTTTTGCATAATTTGCGCTTGAAATTCACGAAAAAATTCTCAAAAACCCGCTCCAAATTTTTTCTTTAAATTTTTTCCACGTGTGTAATAAGGCACGGTAAATAAATAACGAGTAGTTTTTTGCATAATTTGCGCTTGAAATTTAAGAAAATAAATTTCCTCAAAAACCGTTCCAAATTTTTTCTTTAAATTTTTCCACGTGTGTAATAAGGGACGGCAAATAAATAAACGAGTGGTGCTATGGAATGGCACAGACTTTCTCGCAGAACTTAGTTTTCTAATCTCTTTAGTCCGAAATAGGTTTTCTGTTATGAATGATTATCTTCCCAGATACCTTCTTTGGTCGCCCAAAGGACATTTTTTCACATTCACTCGAATTTTCGGCTTCCTAATGCTAGAAATAATACCACCATACACTTATTAATATTATATAAGTATAAATGCCACATATTGTCAGGGTGGCGGCGTTAGTTAAATGGCGAGAACGGGCCCAGCTTTTCGGAGGGAAGCTTCGCCTGTTCGAGTTTTAGTCGGGGAATATTTTTTTGTCAAAATTCTGTTGCCGCAGGAAATAATTGAGAATCCTAGAATCTTTATTGAAAACAATTTGAAGCAATTCTAATCATAAATATTATTAATTACGATAAATAAACTGGACGTGTTTATATGTGATTTTCGAATTTTCAACTTTTTAACAATCACATCTCTTCTTGGATTTGTAAAGCGTGCGTACCATCATATCAATTGTTTTTTTATGAGGCATTTACCAGTTTATGTCTGTTCGATTCCGTGTCATACGGAGCTTGTGTGGCGTAGTGTTAACGGTAACTTTGAGGATCTGAGCTCGGGTTTCGGAGTGGAAAAATATTTGCTGGCTTATGTAGAAGTATAATATTGCGGGGCATTTAGAAACATTGCAAGAAAGTATGTGATTTTGTAGCGCCACTGGTTGAATTTGAATGAGAAAACAAAAATATATGCTGAAATTTTTTATACCTTATCCTTTTTTCTTAAATACATGAATTGAGCATTTACCTTTTTATGCCTCTGCCAGAGTTCGGCCAATACGGTGCTTGTGTCATAGTGGTATGAGTGCCGGCACATTGAATCTGACGATCTGAGTTCGGGTCGCGGAGCGGAAAAAAAATTTGCTGGATGAAAACACTTTTTTTGGTTTATGTAGTAGTGTTATACCATTAAGCAACGTTTAGAAACTGAAAGAAAGTATGTGCTTTGGTAGCACCACTAGTTTGTGTTGCTTTGGTAATGTGCTTGCAATAATGCAAAACTTCAGTTTTGCATAATGTGCAATTCTAAATGTGATGGAAATTTCTGGCTGTAGCATTTATGTGCTTGTGTCAGATAGGGAACTACAGAACACAACCATTATTTTTTATGGACTAAAACAGTCTTAGAAGCAGTACGCAGCTGGTATTTAATATAAATAAATTTCACAAGAAATAAAAATCTTTAGTACTTCTTGGGAAATAAAATAATATTTACAGTTTAAAATATCTCCTAATTTGAGAAGACTGGGTCTTATTTTTTTTTTTTTTCCAGACAAATCCAGATGGACACACACACACACTTTTTGAATTAAACTTTGGTTTCAGCTCTACTTCAGAAATAGTTTCCTCAATGTGCTCGATAGTGGCCTTATAGAATCTACTGCAAACTAATCAGATTTGTGCTAAGGATTGTTTAATCTTCATTAAATTGTTCAACTTTTTAGTACAAAACTCCTTATGCTGACTTCAATGATTTAGTTTCCTTGACTAACTATGGCTAGTTGGCTACCCTCCATTTATTTCTTGCTTTGGGAATGTTACTTCCAACAATGCTAAATGAGTAAGGATTTGAGATGAAAGTTACTTCATAAATTACTTATTTTTAAATCAGGAATAGATTAAGAGACTTGATTAGTCAATGAGAAGTTATAATCTTTCTTGTGCACTCTTAGTAAGAAGCAATACTGTTCCAATTATCCAGCTCAAAAACTAAACAAATTATGAATCCAAATTTCACTGAAAAATCGGTCTAATAAATGTGGCCAGAGCATTTATTTAAAAGGAATCATATTTTGCTACCCTGTTCAAAGTAAAATTCTATTTTACATGTAAAGTAGTCAGCAGTATATTATTAGAGAGTATGCAGTTAAAAGCAACTCTGACTCACAGTTGGCACAGTAATTGGTAAAATGTTCAGTATATATGAGTATTTTAATAATTGTTGATCAGTTGTGTTCACATTAGAGTTCTTCTGTAGAATGAAAGAACAAATTTAGGAACATCTCACATGAATGTCCAAAGGCCAAAGACAATGTAAGTAGTGAATTTACTGGAAAACATCACTTACAGTACCACATTAAAACATTACCTCTTAGATGTTTGCGATCGGTGAAAGAGAGGGTCACTCGTCTTTTTATATTAAATACATTTTGTCATAAGCAATATATACTAAAAGATGAGGAGAATGAAAGTATCGTTGTCCCCAATAGATAAATTTGCAAAGAATGTGAAGGAAAAAGCTAGAGATTTTTTAAAATACATTTCTTAATGAATTAGAAGCTAGTTCTGTGGAAAAACCATAACTACCAGAAGATGGTATACAGTATGCCTTGAAACATTTTTCTGTACTCCCACTTGGGTTGTTTTGCAGACAAATATGATGTTTAAATGTATCATGATAAAAGGATACAGAAGGCATACTTCAGATATCTGAATTCAGCATGCCATTTTCCATTAGAATCGCATACTTTAATCCAGGAATCAGAAAAGAAATTGAAACATGCTTTTCAGTGTATTTCACAAATCTGAGTTGTTAGGGTTAGACCACTCTAACCATATCAATTCAATCCTCACTTTCAGCATAAGTATTTGTGTTTGCCCATCTATCATTCACTTCCTGTAATATATCTGTCTTATAAGTTTAAATGGAAGACTGCTCTAGAACCAAATACTTTCCTCTTGGAAGAACAGAGAAGCACTTCCAATATGCGACTAGATCTTGCCCTCGAGACAATGACATACCCTGTTCAAAGTTGGCTAAAATTGTACTAAAATATATTGTATTAAAAACGCGTATTTGTTTATATGGATTTACATAATAATATAAATAACCCTAAACTTCTTAATTTTGTGTGAAAACTCTCCTAAATATACTCTCATTGTGTTGTATCCTGAATTACATATGCTCTTTTTTTTTCTTTTTTTCCTCCCCTCCCTGAAAACAGGTGACTATCCCGTTTCGAATTTCTTTAACCCTACAGTAACAACGGGGAAATGGTCTTCCCAGAGATTTTTAGACCAGTGGTACGAATGAGATACTTCTCCCTTGACTTTCAGAGACATGTGACAGCTCTTATTTGATGTTTACTGAAGATGACAAGCTGAGTCATGGTGATTCCTACATATTGGAGCCCTGGCCTAAGCAAAGGCACAGGAAACATTGATAAAGGAGCAACGTGAGTGATCATGAATCGCTGTGACATTTCATGCAACTACAGTGTGCCCAAGCTGCAGAAGAAAATCTAGACATGGATTGCTCTAACACAGAAGAAATCTAAAAAGAAAAGAAAGTTTGATTGAGACATAACTCGTGAAATCCCATCATCTTTCTTCAGGTTTGAGAAGTTTTTATTTAACCAAGTGTCTTTTTTGCATGGGGGGAAAAACTTCACTTTCTCCTGTGTTTGCAAACTGTACTTCTATTATCGGAAACTTGTTTTTGTTTTGAAAATTTGGAGAACAAAGGGGAAAAATAAAATTAGAATTTGAAAAGAAAGGTGATATTATGATTGAAATTTATTTCCATTTGCAATCTATTATGGAATTATAAGTTGTGAACTGCAATTAACTTGAACAAAGTTTTTCAATAAACCTATCAATTTAATTTAGAATAATTTCTAATAATTAAATTATGCCAAAAAAAAAAAAGAAATATTTTATTCTTTAGTTGGGTAGCAGCACAATTTTATGGTACTACTATTTTATGATAAAATCAAATGTAGAGTAATAAAATATTGTAGTGTATTCCTATTTAAATCTTTCATTCACTATATAATATATTACACATTATAGTAAGGATTAAACCAAACAGGCTACCATAACAGGTGCTAAAGTATAGCCCACGAGATGAAAGTGAAAGGCTGACCAAAGAAGAGACGGACAGACCAAGAACACCTTGGCAGTAACTAGGCACTACTGGAAGAATAGGAACAGACCATTCTGTTCAGAACTGTCTATACCTAAACAGTTTCAAGACAATTATATTATATTAATTTCGAGTGTCGTAATATTTCCACTTATTAGGATATAAAACTGTTGCCCTTTTCCATGCCTACAACATGTCTCAAAACTATTTAGATCATATATGATCCATACCACCTCACTGTGGCCCACAAGTTGTCATTGCCTTCCTTTGCAAAACTAGCCCACCTCTACCTTTGTTAACACTCGCTGTGGTTAAAAATCCACTGGGGTCAAGCATATTTGTCTATTTAAAAAGTCCAACTTCCAGGACTGCAGAAAGAAAAAAAACTTTCTAACTAAAAGTGTTGTGTCACTATAAATACATCCAAATGTAAAATTCAAGGATAGAATTTAAATTTCTTAAGGATCTGAATATTCCAAAATTTCCGAATATAGATGACGTTTTCTACTTTTGTTCTTGATATTTAACATTTTCTCTGGTAAATATCTTGCATTTCAATCTAAAAGATTGCATTTCTTTGCATTCTTCCACTTACTTTCAATCAGTGTGAAACAATGTTTTACATTTTTGGGTCTGTGCCTTAAGGGCAACACACAAATACAACTCTCCAAACCATGTTGATATAAGAATAACAACAGTTTTCTTCATAATCTGTTGTTAATGTTTAGATCTTGATAATACTTGTAACTTGATTCTTCTATTTATTTGGAAAGGAAAAGAAAGAAAGAATTGATGAAGAGATTAAACAACAATATTTTTGTAATATTTTCAGCATGTTAATGAGACAGTTCAGTTACGAATTTTCTGCAATAATTTTTAAATATTTAATAGTTTTACAGTTTTATAGACAAATCGCTGATTTGAAAATCAACAACTTACCTCACATTTAGGATACAAGGAAAGAATAAAATACTCAGTATAGCGAGTTTAAAACAACTCTCATAATATATGAAAAATTTAGCATTACAATAAATGCAATTAATCACAATTCATATTTCAATTCTCAATTAACAGAATATAAACAAAGCTACCAATAGAAAATCTCAGCTTTATCTATGCAGTAACTTACACCATTTCTATCTACACACCTACAGCTAAGAAGAAGCACTACACGTTTGCAACACATGGTGTAGCCTCATCCACTGTCTGGTTGCCTTCTACAGCATCCACTTGACTAGCATTGTCCTGACCCAACTCTGGCCTTAAGCTAATAGGTAGGCTATGATAAGAACATGATGGGGGCATATGACTTCGGTCCATCTCCACACAATGAGGTGCAGACCACCGTTGGGGAACAACCACCACACAGAAGACTCACTTTACAAAACCGATCATGATCAGTCCTTCGGGAGTGCAAACTACTTCTGAGAATTGGAGTAGGGTGTTCATCGTCTACAACTCTAACTTGTACCTCTTTAGGTAGCAAGTGATTTGTAGCTTCCATATTTGGATGACTTCCACCTATATTTAATGACAAAGTCATTTTCATATTAAAAATTTAAACATAATTCACACAAGAAGAAGCTAATTTTACATACCCTCTAAATTTCCAGGCACATCATTTCGAAGAAGTAAATCATCACTACTTCTCTTTGCAGAGTCACCAGTGCCACTATCTTTCCCACTGGAATGCTCTGAATTGGTGTCTAAATAAAGGTGGGGGCAGAGCTAAGATTGGAAGGCAGAAGTGTGCTGGGATACTGACAACTCTCAGTACCCACTTCCACAAGACCCATTTTCTTTCTGGTTTGATAAATAATAACTACCCAAATTATGGAAGTTCCAATAGCACAGCACACAACAGTGATAACGATTATGCCAGTCATGTCATTTTCATTTTCACTGCTCCCGTCACCTGCAGCTAAAACATACAGAATTGGTTGTTTAATGATATTATGCAAATTTGAGAACAGTAGTAAAATTTAACAAATTTCCAACATACCTGGCAAGATAGAAACCTGAGAATAACCCTTCTCAGTCCCCAGAGCATTAGTCATTTCACACTCATATTTTCCAGCATCTTCTAAAGTAGTCCCAACAATAACCAATAACTGATCTTCTGCTGTAAAGAAGTGCCTTTCAGTTGCGACTAAATTACTTCCATCTTTTTTCCACACCAATTTTGGTTTGGGTGAACCAGCAGCCATGCACTCGAGGACAATTGGTTTTCCTACAGTTGTTTCTTTACTTTCCATGTGTTTCACAAACGAAGGTGATTCTGGGAAAAAAACAACAAACAATCTCTTAAATTAATACCAGATTAAATGATACAAAATTCTAGTAGGCCTGTAGACTGGGTGAAAGTTATGATTTTTTGTCAAAGTACATATTATGGAAGTTAAATGCATTTGTTAAATGACATCTGCCCCTGATTTCTCGGCAACACAGAATGCATAGGTGTTGGCAGGTTCGTGAAATCTCCTTGACTATGTCAGAATGTGACCTGCCACACATTAATGCATAACGAGTTGCTGAATATTAAGGGGAAAACGGTATCTGTTATCACTCATACAAAATTTTCTACTACAGGTTCATTGACAAAAAATTATAATTTTAATCCTATGTGACATAGAAGTTTGTAACATTTATTCTGAGACACACTGAGTGTATCTATGTGATGTGTGTATTTATCTGTGATTTTTACTTTTACGTATACTATACGTATATATAGTATAGGAAAAGTTATGTAATGCTGCGCAAAAAACAGAGGATTTTCGGCACAAAAACTATTATTGCAGGGCCCTGGTAACAAAAAACTCTAGAAATCCAGTTACTAAATGAAGAAAAAAAATCTAACACATGGTGCAGCCAGAATCCCTGTTTTGTGGGTCCTTGATATCGAAAAACCAATTGAAAGCAAAATGTCTGTCTGTCCGTCCCTCTGTCTGGCTGTATGTGTACAACGCTAGCGACTAAACCGCTCAGCCGATTTTCTCCAAAATTGATTCTCCCTCATCGATCTGGCTGATCTCATGGCCCCTTGAATTTGAAACCGATATTTTAATTTTCGGAGTGACTTTACATGAAGCCCCCCAGACATTTTCAAAATTTTCTCAAAAAGGGCTCCAATTTTTTCTTTAAACTTCTTGTAAGAATACAGTAAAATACACTTATTAAGGTGGCATAGGTCTGATTTAGCATGGATTACTATGAATTTTCGAAAATTGTGAAAGTTTGAGTTTTATTTGCCATTTTTCCTCCAACTACAAAATTGTAGATAGAGATTTTTCCTTCAAATAAAATTTGTTCTTCATAGCGAGTTCTTTCTTTAAGGTCAGGTACATCTTTTTGAAACTTTTAGTAGTTTTCACGCAATATTGCGTGCAATATGTGCAATTTTTCAGAAATGGCTCCAAATTTTTTCTTTAAACTTTTGGTAGGGATAGTGATAAATGTACTCTATTAGATGACATAAACGCCATATTACTCTATTCTTTTGTTTTTTCAAAAATTCCACAAATGTAATTTTTTGACTTGTCTCTCATGTCATATGTTGTCATTGCCACACATGTTAATATTCACATTAGTGGCAATTTGTTGACATTATTATATTAATGAGTACATGTGCTTTAAATAATTTCAAGTAAAGTTTCTCGAGAACTTTAATGTTTTCTGCGAAAACTAGCTCAAAAATCAGCATTTTCAGAAATGGTCAAACGCCATTTTCTCATAAATGGCTCCAAATTTTTTCTTCAAACTTTTCAAACAGATAGTGCTATTTGCACTCTTTAATATGATGTAAAGTTCATTTTTGGGTATTTTTTTGTTTTTCAAAAATTACACAAATGTAATATTTTTTAAGTCTCTCAAATCTTTAATATGCACATTACCAGCAATTTGTAAACATTATTATATTTGTGACTGTAAGTGCCTGAAATGACTTCAAATGAACTTTTTTGAAAACTCAAAAAATTTTTGTGAAAAAAAGCTGGTATTTCACATTTTTAGTAGCGCTTAAACACCATTTTCTTAAAAACAGCTTCAAAATTTTAAAAGGAAATTGCCTTTTAGGACTAGGTTTTTGTGTTTTTTAATATTCTAAAATTAATATTTCCGTTCTACCATTATGAAACAGAAAAATTAAGAAAATGTCCAAAACAAAGTACTTTGAGCAACAATAGATGGCAGGTGGTTTTCTCAATGAAATATATTTATCAAAAATACATCTTCAAATAAGGTCATGCTTAATTTTTGAAAATACAAGTAGTTTTTCTATAATTTCGTGACAAACATTACAGCCCACTGCTAATTACTGGGCTTCAGACAGCCAGATGTATCAAAATTAGAATTTGCAATTTTGTATATTATTATTCTTTGTTCATTTTAAATTTGATCTTTTTTTATACATTTACACATTAATCTTTAAAGAAATTATTTATTTTCAAATATTTATAATAAAAATTGCTAGCTCTTTAAGGGAGTATCAACAATGCAGGGAATGCAACAATTGAATTCCGTTCTGTTGTTGTGAATTTCTGTGAATTACGTGTCATTGTTGTATGTCTTGTCTTCTTTTTCCAATACAATACTTTTGTATTACATTTTTATGCAGTTGTAGAATTCACATTGTTTTGACAACACTGCGATGGAAACAGTGAGTTGTTTGCTTCTTGGTTGAATAGGACGTTTTCATATAATAGCAAAGATTTTAGTAGGGCAGAAAGTGCAATATTTCAATCCTACGTAGCTGTTTCCAATAATACGGGAAAGTATGTGCTGTTTTAGCACAACTAGTTGAATTTAATTAGATTTTCCCAATTTTTACAATCATTGTTGCTTGTTAGCAACAATGTTGTTGTTGTTTTTTGTTTCATAATTTGTATTGACTGGTTTTTGTAAAACGATAAGACTGTCATTACTGTTCAGCAGTTGAATGTAAAAGTAATGTCAATTAATCAAAACTAATTTGTTTTTTTTTGTGATTTGTCTTATGCACGTCTCTGACATGTTCATAAGTACTTAGAGAGAGCAATCAAATTGTATCAACGGAGTTTGTGTTACATCACCATCATCATAGTCTATTTATCTGTCTGTCTGTCTAGCTGTCTTCAGACTCTCAGTCAGTGCCTGTCTCTCTCTGTCCGTCCATGGACTCTCTCAGTCAGTGTTCGTCTGTCTGTCCTTGGGACTCTCTCATTCGGTGCCTGTCTGCCTTTGGACTCTCTGACATTTTCAGTTGATTCCCGTCTGTCTCACTCTCTTAGTCAGTGCCTGACTGTCAGTCTCAGTTAGTGCCTGTCTATGATTCTGTTTCTGTCTCTCTCAGTGTCTATCTGTCTGTCCGATCAGACATTATGTTTAATGGCAGTGGATCCAGAAATGAACCTTGTGGGATGCCAGCGGTGATGTGTTTCCTTTGGTTGATCATTCATTTGTACACTACAATCCTGCAACTACCTCAAGAAGGTAGGAACATTGATTTGGTGAAGTGCCTTGTGAATGTCATGCCATCTTGCTGAGTTAAAGGCATTCTTAATGTCCAAAGTTACCACAGCACAGTACAGTTTTGAACCTCTTTTCCTCCCTCTAATGGCCTGTCGGTCAGTGTCAACAAGCTTAACAATGTTAACTGTTGAGCAAGCCTTGCAAAAGCCAAACAAGATCTCTGAGAGTCCTCCTCCTTTTTCTACTGCATCTTCTAATCTTCAGCTAATGATGTGCTCAAAAACCTTAACTGTAGTATCGAGCAGGCACAGCAGCCGACTGTAAGATGCCAGCTCTTCAGTTTTTTCCCCCTTTGGAAGAAGTAATAGTTATTTCTTCCATCTCTCAGAAAATTTTCCTTCTCTTAAACATTAATCATAGAGATCCACGATGACCTCACTAAGAGCTATATCGTTGAGAGCAATGTTGGGGATACTATCTGTTCCTGGAGCCTTGGTATTACCAATTCTGCTGATTATGCGCAGTAGCTCCTTCTTTGTGACTGGTGGAATTATTTCTGTATCAAGTAACATGTTCATCTGTCCACTGGGATAATGTAGGAATAAAGTTGTCACAAATCTCAGAAGAATGTTAGAGCAGGATGGAGACTGGGTATGCGACATTATACACTTGCCCATGACTGTCTGGTATGGTCTACCCCAGGCTGTTCCAACTTGGCCTGCGTGCAGTCGTGGGCAGCCGAGGTGGATGTTGTGGAGGGGGAGGCACTCTTATCACTTTTGCTTTTCTTTTTGTGGAAGCAATGCGAGTAGTGCGATGGCTGACAGAGGAAGCCTCAACCCCTTTTTCTGCCTCACCGCATACCTTGCCATCGTCGATGCAGATGGATAAAACAGATTTGCAGAACTCCCTACTTCTAAAGGACGGATATTTTAATACCCTTAATTTGTTACTATGATATCAGAATTTACATGTGGAAGTCTTGATAAAATGCAGCTAAGATTATATCTAGGTTTGCGTCATACATATTATTGTGAGCAGCTTTTCTCTGCAATGAAAAGAATAAAAATCAAAGAAAGAACCCAACGTCAGGACAAGACATTGAAGAGCGTTCTATGCATTGCAACAGCCAAAGGACTGACACCTGATATTTCATCACTTGTTAAGAAAAATATGTCCAAAATTAATTTCATGAAATATTGTTGTTGAATTGAATTGAATTTTACATTTCCTATTAACCTTAAGAGATATTTTTCTGAGTATGAGGCCTGGCGTGCCCTCCGCACCCTAATATAACCACTCCCTGCTTTGGCAATGAATTGTCGCTAAAGGTCAAGGCCAACTCGCGCCCTGAGGGCTCATATTTCGTCAGGGGCTGGCGGCAAATGTTGACAGCAGTTTGTGCCTGCCAGTCTTGGCTATGCCCGCAGTAGCTCGCGGGCAGCTGAATTGGAACAGCCTGGTCTACCCCATACATCTTTATCAACTTCATCTTACAGGCTTTTAGCACAAAGACGTTTACTTTCATGGATTGTGGTCTTCAACAGTTTTTGGTCAATTTGTATTGTTCTTGCAATTGAAGATAGGTATCTTTGCTACGAGCTTAATGGCACAGTCTCCTGGCTCAAAGCCAGTGATGACACTGTTGAGCTCTGTCTTCATTCTACCAGTAAACTGGTAAGCGTGAGTGGTTGGTTCCTCCTCCAGCCTTAGCTGCATATCAAGCTCTGGTTATCCAGCTCATAATTTGGATAATTTTTGCCTCTGCCATCCCCTCTGATGGTACAAAATTCTCCAAAGGCAGAAAACTTCCTCGTCAAATGCTTTGGCTTTCCATCCCCTCACTTTACATCCCAAACGAATGCAATCCCTCCTTTCTTTGATATTGCACCTCTTATAGAATAGCCTGGTAGTAACAGTGAGTGTAGTGATCTGGGCTGTCTGGGTGACGCCGCGTTGAAGGCTGAGGTGCCGATGTTTCGACCGCCATGTCGCTACCTTCTTCACGGCTGTAATGCATTGGCATTGGCGCGCGTGTGAGTGTGAGAGAGAGAGTGAGTGAGAGTGTGAGAGAGTGTGAGAGTGCACGAGAGAGAGGGTGAAAGAGTGCACGAGAGAGTGGGCGTGGGCGTGTGCGCGCGTGCGTGGACGTGTGCGTGGGCGTGTGCGTGTACACACGCGTGTGTCTTGAGTGCATGTGCGTGTATGTACAGAGTGTCTGGGGAGGAAACATTGAAACTTCGAAAATAAGCTCTTAAGACAATTCTAAGTATACTTTGTCTAATAAACTACGTGGATATTCTGAATGGTTGAGCCGCAATGAGCACTCAAAAGTTGGTTTGACAAAATGATTTCTAGACAAAAATTTGCATTATGAAAGTATAGAAACACTCCAGAAACATGTAAATTGTTTACTATATACAAAAGAAATTAGTATATTTCATTAGACAGAAAAATTAAGCGAGAAATAAAAAAGCAGTCGAATTGTGTAAATTAGGTGCTTTTTTATTTCTCGCTTAATTTTTCTTTCTGAACAAATAAATTCATTTCTTTTGTAAATAATAAACAATTTATATGCTTCTGAAGTGTTTCTATGCATCTATAATGCAAATTTTTGCCTATAAATCAATTTTTCAAACCCACTTTTGAGTGCTTATTGCGGCTCAACCATTCGGAATATCCATGTAGTTTATGAGACAAAAACGCTTAGAATTGTCTTAAGAGCTTATTTTCGACATTTCCTCCCAGGACACCCTGTATGTGCCTGCATTTATTATATTGTGTGCATGCTTTTAAGCAAATGTGTACATGTACAGAGTATTGCAATTCTTTATTCAAAATGTTTCCAAATGTAATTTCTCTTCATTTAATTAAAATGTTCCATGCTCTACTTTTGGTCTTTGCAATAATATTTTATGCATTAAACTTACCCAAAACTGTTAATGTTGCATTAGCAATTATTGATCCAACCGCATTCCAAGCAGTACAACTGTATATTCCCATATCTACAGTTTTTATATCAATAATGAAGAAAACATCATCATTATGCATCACGTGCATTCTCCTTTCACGAGCTGCAGGGAAATCATTTCCCCCATCCTTTCGCCAAGATATCTGTGGCTGAGGTGAGCCACTTGCAGCACATTCCAATCTAGCTGTACTGCCTGATTTTGCAGTAACATTAGCAGGAATTTTATCAAATGTTGGGTAAACTGTACAGAAAAAGAAAAGATAAGTACTATTTGAATTTCACATTACAATTATTTTGCTGTTACAAGTGAAAGAAGACAATTTGAATATTACCATAACTATGAATTATTTTTCCCTCCCCTTTTCCGAAAACATATTTAAAATCCAGTTTCCATATGTGACAGCCACGGTATTTGACTTTTAAACCCTTCAACATAGAGCCTAGATTGTGTTAACATTCTAATGTGGATGGAGGGAACAGGGCTGTGTCTCTCTCCATGGTAAAAGGACACCAGAAGTCACCCTCTATAACCACCTATCTCTTAACAGCATCCAAAACGGAATGGAAAATCTTGTGATGTCTAGGTATGGATTCCCAGCAATAGTGATGAAAAGAACTTGTAGTCTCAAAATGACATTCTGTTTATTAAATTGCATACATGTGATTATAATATGTTACCTACCATAAACTGACAGTTTTGACTTGGCAGAATATGTTGTTCCATAATTGTTTGACACTACACACTGATATTTTCCAGCATCATTTTGAGTAATGTTTAATAATGTGAACTCAGAGCTTTGCTCTGTGCCTTTGCCATCAGAACTTCGAATGAACTGTTGTACATTAATAGGTTTTATATCCACATTGTCCTTCCTCCACTGAAAGGTCATAGGAACTTCTGCAGATGATGAAGCTTTACAATGAAGAGTCACATTGTTTCCTCTTAAAGCTGTTTGAGTCTGAGGATGCACCATAATGTTGGGTTTTGGAAACTCAACTGAAAATAAAAACAAATACAAAACACATGAAATCCTTTAGAATAGCATTAGGCAAAACAATAAAAGTCTATTGGAGTTTACTTCCTCAAGATAACAAATACTGTTTTTATCATGGGGTACATTAATAAGCATGTGATGCCTAAAACAAGAGCAGGAGGAAACTACATTTCTGGGTCCTCTTTTCCATTAAAGTATTTTATTTTTATAATCCATATTTTACTAGTAAATAAATAAAATATACAATGAGAATGAAATTATAACTTAAATGACAATTAGTTTTATGTTGAACCATTTATATGGTTGTCAGATAACTCTGAAAGAATTTTCACCCAATGCCATAAAAATTCCCTGAATAATCAGGTTTACAAAAAAAAGTAAATTCGGGATTGAACATTTTTACAGAAATAAAATGTTTTAATCTTTACATTAATATTTACATGGTCCCTTACAAAATTTTCCAAGGGGGGGGATCAACGATTAAGGGAAAAAAACAAAAAACAATCACTAGTATATGCAAATGAATTGCTGTCCACAATTGACACACACTTTATCTTCCTAAATACCGGTTGCCCATACATGATATTCTCCAGAAGCAGATAGAGCCACTTAGCTACTTTGCAATCAAGAACTGTGAAATGATGATGTGTCAATAAAAAATGTTCCTTGTAGAAAACAATTAATTTAAATTAAATTAAAACAGTCCAAAATTATTCGTGTTCATCACTTAATCAAGAGTGAAGGGGCTGTTTAGTTTTGGTTTTAAACTCACAATATTTCAATGATAAATAATGGAAAAATTAAGATTTGCACACAGTTCTCAATACGAGATAATTTAAGTGTTGATGTTTATCTAATAAAACTTGTAAACACTTGCAATAGTAAGTAAAATTATAATTGCAAAAGAATATAGGTGACATAATTATTTCATATTGTCCATGAAAAACAAATGTTCTATGGATGTAAATGATGTAATATATCAATACACACTCTTTAGGTTCTCTAGTGTTTGGAAAGAATGAAAAAGAGGTGGGGCCAAAATATTTGAAATGCCAGGTGGGCTTACTGATTTGCCAATCCAACCCTGGCTTTTATTTGTTCATTTAATTTCATACAGCCATGACTTGTAAGGGCTGTGCCATTTATTAACTCAACTTATATGAAAATTCAATGCCACTTAATGCTGAAAAGCCTGTGTTCTGTATTTGTTTGGGTATATTAGTAATGATTGTCTCCTTAATGTATCTTAGAGTGTAGAATCACTCCGATTAATAAGTTAAAAATGCTCATGTGTGTTTGTACTGTTTTGTTATAAATTTTGCTATTGTATATATAAGTTACAGTTCTTTTATCACATTGTATTAAAAATGTAGGGATATTTATATTCAATATTATGAATGATTGTAGTTTCTGTTCTCATATATGCATTACGTACAAATCTGGGTGCACATGTTTATACTTACTGGACAATTGTATTTGTGAAGTTTATGTCATAAGTGTTGTATGTTTTAAATAATTGGTCCAATGACATATGTTATGACCTGATAAATAACTAATTTAATCTAATTTAAAAGATTAGTTTCCTGCATAAACTATTTCTTGATATTTCAGATCCTAATTCAAAAGTTGTGAATAATCATAATCTTATCAGAAACGACATATCCATTCACAATATGGATGATAATACATGTGTGCTATATTTAAATTTAGAATAAGCATGGAGTTTTGAATGCAATCACTAAGATTTTCAAGAAATTTTATTGAAGAGATTCTATGGTGCATTTGGGATTTAGTTTGTAGTATCGTTACTAGTTAGTGGTCTGGCAAAATATAATCTGCTTCTTCTTCTTCTTCACATGTAGTGCTTAATGTTCATGAAGGTAATAACAAAAAACATTAAGCAACCACAACACACGCATTGATTGCATGAGCAACAACTGGATAATGAATTTTCCAATTATAGTGTAATGTGTCTGTTAATGCAGTTGGTTATAAATTGGTGACTGTTCCAATCAATCTTGCCCCTTTCTAGAAGAATAAATACATTTCTTTGTGAATAAATAATATATTATAAATATTGTTATGTACTAATTCACAAAATATTTGTTATAAAAATCATTAAATTCATACAGTTTGAAATCTTGAAAAGGAGTTTAAGGAAACGTCTGCAAGACCCTGTACTAGACTCAACCTCAGACGGACCATGCAGGTTATTTATATTCTTATAATTATTATAAGTATTCCTTTGAATTTTCATAAAAATAGTTATCCTATACACATAGTAACTAAAAAATGTATATGAAGTGAAAACATACAAGACATATCAATAAACATTAACTAATATAACTTACCACATGTAAAATTGGATATTGGCACTTGCAAGATTGACATTCCTTTGAGCCAGTCCGGATACGAACAACTGGTTGTTATTGATTCGTAAGAAGATTCTTGCAGCCATACAGGAAACCATTTTAAATTGCAATCACATAGGAGACTAGTGGTATTAAGAAGCAATTCAGTTAATTGTGTCATAGGAGCAAAAACATTTTCTTGAATGGAAGTGATATTATTACTGCTTAAATCTAAGGTTTTTAATTTTTCCAGACCAATAAAGCTTTTTTATTGAGTGTCTTAATGTGATTTGCAGCAAGACCAAATTTCATCAACTGGCCAAGACCCATAAAAACACCTGTCATATCATCTATTGCCCATGATATTTGTTGAATTTGAGTTCTCTGAAATCATAAATGAACAAATGTCAGCCTACTCTTACAAATTGCTTTGATAAACCTTCATAAGCTCAACAGTACTCACAATACTTCCAATGCAGGGGTGTTATTAAATGCACCTTCAGCAATATATTCTATTTGATTACTATCCAAATGTAGAATTTTTAATGTGGCAAGATGCTGAAAAGTGTCCCTTTTAATTGCATTCAATTTGTTGTTCGATAAATCTCTGAAATAGTCATTACCCAATTATTCAGAATGTCTATCCAAACAAATCAAACCTAGAGTTCCACATATATTACTTACAACTCTGTCAACTGTTACAAAATTCCCAGGCATGTTGGTCAATACTTGTAATGCGATTATGACTTAATGTTAATTTGTTCAAGAGAAACAAGTCCATACAACCAACTCTTGGTAATGTTGGTAATATTATTAAAGTCCAATTGCCTAAAAAATAAAAGTAAATGCGTAATAGCACAAGTGTCCAATGAACATGACATAAACTTCTAAAATAAAAAGCATAAATAGTTACTCACAGTATACTCAATCTCTGAAGACCCCACAATGCCCCATCCAGAAGTGTAGATATGGAATTACGTTGTAATCTTAATGTTTGAAGATTTTGTAAGCCAGAGGAAAGACAAACCATCGATTTTTGAAAATTGTTTTTGTTCAATTCTCTGCAAGCAATTAATATGCAAGTGAAATTATTGTTAAGTAACAAACAAATAAGACTGCCTTGAATAATTATCTTCATGCTTTATAAATATCAAACTACAAGCCATAAACAAGGTTTACATTTCTAATCACATATACTATTTTAAAAACCATCATAATTGTTTCCAGATTATTGTTTATATGCACAGCAAGTCCACTACCTTTAAACTACAAAAGGTAAACATATCTGGAAATCACAGTTTTCCATGGGAAGAATTAGCAACCAACAAAATGCTTTCATAATATAATGCAGAAAATTGCAGTGTATTACTCCACTGAAGTACTCTGCACCAAACTGGCGAAATATGCATTTCGGCCTGTCTTAAAGCTGGTAATTTCCACAGAAATGATTCTAATGAAAAACATGTACCTATTTCAACCAATCACAATGAGAAAATGAAAAATGAAATTTTGACTATCTAATACTATTCACACTTATCAAATAGCAATCATCAGAGACAACTCTGCTTTCAGAAATATCTTGTTATAGGATTCAGAGTATGCTGTCAACATATCAAACTTTTACTCATTCCAAGAAAAACAACTGGGCTGGAAAAGTAATGAAAGAAAAAACATTAAAAACTAATATCAATCAGGATGGATACATAACAGTGTTGCACTGGGAGAGATGGCCCAGTGCATCAACAAAGGTCACTGCAGCCGCTCACTGGGAGGTTCTAGGTTTGAGTCCCAACAGTGGCAGGATTTTCGCCACTAGCTTGTCAGCTAGGTCAAATTCAGTCATTGTCTGGAGGAGAATTCTAGTGGCAGCTGCTCCGATTGGTAGTTTTCTCTGGTTTCTCCGATCAACACCAGGTTAATGCCAGAGCAGTACCCTAACAAACGGGCCATGGACCGTGCAGTAGCTTTCCTTCCTCTTCCTTGTCCTACCCCTTACACATGCACTTACACTAATATGCACTACATTACCACACATGCCAGAAGACTGGTCAGGAGCTTAGAGCTTGTCCTGGTTAGGGTGGTGCCCCGCTGGTGGCAGATACCTGGTTGGGATAGCAAAGGAAGTAAAGATGAAGGATTTGATGAAGAAAGGCAGAACGTAAACATTTAAGGAAAATTATTTAAAGTGAGATTTCCAACAAAGAAAAGTAACCAACATTTTCTTGGTAGTACAAAGAAAGTAGTGATGAAAGATGAGTGAAATTAAAATTTTTAAGGAAAAAAGGAAATGAGAGAGAAACACATTTTGTGTTTTCCCAGAGATAGAAGATATTTCAGAAGTGGAGAAAAGTTATATTATTCGCAAGGTGGAATATGAAACTTGGACAAGGGGACAAGACTTTTTTTTGAGAACACTGATGACATTACAAACGACTAAATAATTATTTGTATACTTGGACATTTATTTTTTGTAACAGTACAGAATTTTTCTGTACTTTTTTATCAATCTAAGTATATATGAATTCATATTGCTGAAAATAATAACTTTTTTCTAGTAGGTTGACTGATGTTTCTGGGCACGTCAAATGCTATGATAATTAATTCCACAGGGAATATTTTTATGCCTGGAGATGGTGGTGTTTCTCCTCCACTGGATGGTGAGATCTGGCACTGACCTACACATCAGCTTGAGGGGAAATTACCCCTTTAGGTATCTCACTGAGGGACACCATCCTAGCTCCCCAATGACAGGCTCTAAGCTCTCAAATGGTCTCCTGACATGCTTATAGCATATGAATGCCTGACATGTGCGCAGTTTGTAGTGCAGTGCACGTAAAAGTAAGTGATAGTGTGAGTAATGGGAGAGGTTAGGAAGAGGAAGGAAAGATCATGTGCAAACTGTGGTTCCCTTTGTTATGGTACTCTTTCACATTTGCCAGGTACTGATCTGAAACCATGGAAAACTACCAATTAGAACAGCCAGTCACTAGAATTCTCCAGACAGCAGCTGAAATCAACTCAGCTACAAAACAAGTATTGAAAATTGCCACCATCATGACTCGAACTGTAAGACCTTCTGGAGAAAGGTGCTGCAGAGGTGGTTGAAAAAAATGCTCAGAGTTCAAATAAACAGTTTTTTCTTAGTTTTCTATTGACAGGTCATCATTCAGATAGTAATAACAAGAACAATGACTGCTTCAGGCCTCTTTCATGGAAGATGGTAGTTTTCTTCAGTCCATGTGGAAGATTTCACAGAACCTGGAAGTCATCTACAGTTTTAATCAATTTCAATGTGGTGAAAAATCTTTCTGAAACATTTTTTCCTCTGCCCAAATGCAGTTGTATGAGATGTTATACTGTTGTAAAGTATAACATGCTCTCCAGCCCAGTTGCTCCAGCTAGTATCATCTTGCCCAGATAGAATAAGTCATTAAAGCCATGTCCATCCCAAGAGACTTCAAAAGATAAAGTGATGTAGACAGAATTTTTTTAGGTAAAAAAATGTAAGGAAAAAAATTCACAGACAGAAAATTACTCAAGCACAGAGATTATACACTAACATTAACTTACAAATGCAACCTCATACTTACAAAGTTTCCAAAAACTGAAGATTTTTAAATACATCCTTTGTCAGATTTGCAATTTGATTGCGATTTAATTTTAAATCAACAAGTTTCTCAAATTTGTCCAGGCTGCCTTTATCTAAATTTGATATTTGGTTACCATTGAGATTCCTAGAAAAACACAAATATTATTTTACACTGTGTGTTTATTACTAAAAATTAGAAAACTTTTATACTAGCATAAAAAAAAAAAAAGTGGACAGATTTCTCAGACTTACGAACTATTTCTAACAAACGAAAATTAACAAAGCAGCAAAATGTGTGTCTGTGCAAGAAATTCAATATACTGACACAGTGATACTGCTTACTTACACCCGGTCATAAATCAACAATTAAAAAGTTTATTGAGATAATGCAATTTAATGATTTCAAATAAATTAAAAATTAATATTGAAGTTATCTATTTGAGAATATGTGAAATGGTAAATCTGTGTCTAAAAATTAAAACTCAAATATCTCTCTAATAATACGAAGTAAAGGTTTTTCATTAACACAAGTTGTCTTTTAAGCCTTTTATCTCTTCACATTAACTTCATATTTAAAAATTACAGGAAATGGAGTAAAGCTACACTAATTACATCAACTACCCCACATAGGAAGTTGTCGTTCCTACACACAAAAACTTATTTTATTATTTACCACTTGTATCAAAGTAGTCATGATTTGTTTACCACGTCAACCAAATCTTTCACTTCTTGACCATATCTTTGGGATAACATTAAAATGAAATACATAACTAAGAATATTCATCAACTAATATTTTTAAAACACGAAGCATACAATATCTAAATTTGGTTGTTTAACCATGAAAATTGTTGTGAAATTACTCAGGAATAGTCATGAGATGTTTCATTTTATAAAGGAGCCTATTTCAGTCAACCAAAGGTCTATCTTCATTACAGTCTTGCAACAAACAGCAAATAAATTTCCCTTCACTTTAGACAATGATTGTAAGAAGCAAAGCTTCTGTTTATGTACAACAAGAAATGTCAGAAATTAAATATTTTGTTTTAATTGTTAAGTTAATTTCTATGTCAGTACTGGTAGGTTCAGACCTGAAGGTACTAATTTGGATTACAAACAATTCACGATGATTGTAAGTCAACGTTTTCATATTTTTTTTATTTCTTGTTGATTACAAATCTTGTAAAATTTTGTAAAATAATCAGCTCTTGGAGAAATGTGAAAACACTCAGTAGTAGAGATGCTACTATAAAAATCGGTTATTCAATTTGTAATCTAGCATTATATTTGGAATATTATATTTGTGATATTCTAAAATTTAAAATTAAACATTTTCACAAATTTTCCACATGTTAATATTAAATACCAGGTGGGCTATGTGTAGATAACATGTTTTCTTCGGATAATGGAGAGTTGTAATAGGATAATAATTAGACCATTCAGTAGTACAACATTCAACTAAAAACTAATCTTGTTAAATCTCTTAACTGTTAAAAATGTTTTCCCTCAATGTCACCACATGCATCAGTGTCATCTAAAACACTGCAACATCTACATCAATATCCATTAATATTTCCGTCATGAACTACGTTATTTCAGTTACTATTTAGGGTTGGCTCTCATAAACCTTATTTTGCAGTACACCCAAGAGGTCAATTAGCACCAGGTCAAGTGAATATGGCAGCCAGCAACTACCTCATCGGGATGGTAGGAAAGTAACAATGTACCAATGCCTCATGTACTTTCTCAGCATTTTCTATTTTCTAATTTTGCTCCACAACCATCTTCCTTTGTTATTTAAGATTCCTCAGAATTTACAATAACTTTACAACAAAAACATTAACAAAACAAGGTGTATTTATGAATTTCTATATACCTATTTTAGCAATTTTAGGCTGTCTGAATTTAAACTTTAACAATACAGAAAAATCGTACAACTATGTACAAGGTTTACAACTACTGGCCGTGCATGTTTAAAAGACAATGATGTTCACTTACAACTCCTCTCATCCTGTATTAATAATCTTGCTGAATCCGTTAAGTTTCTTCAAGGAGCCGATGGAAAGTGTCATTATCTCTTAAACATGTTTGACATATAGTTCTATTGGATGGCAAAATGGCACATAGATGTGCCATTTTACGGGACCCGTACATTACACAATACTAAATAACACAATAAGTATAATTTTCAATAACTATTTCATCACCAATTCTCTGAATATTTTGTGTAACTATTTCCAATATTAATTGAAAAGTAGAACTTAAATTTCATTATCTTCATTACACCTCCTTCCATAACTGTCAGTGTTATTCTGTGATGAATTACGCATTCAATATAGTTTTCTACATAAAAATATATACAAAATCTTTTAAACATCTGAAAATAATTTGGTGCTAACATATAAATAAACTGAATCACTGGTCACCCACAGCATATTCATGTAATATATTTTGATATTTAATTTACATTCTGCACAAATCCGGGAACTTTTTAGAATAAGAAATGTTAAGTAGAGAAACATGAAAGGAAAAGTGACACTATTAGAAAAGTTGACACTTGTCAGAAAATTTGACACCGCCTCAAAATCTGACACCATCAGTTAATTTGACACCATCAGAAAAATTGACACCATCAGAAAATTTGACACCATCAGAAAATTTGACACCATCAGAAAATTTGACACCACAGCATTCAAGGTAAACAAGGCAATTCAAAACCAACTTACAAGTTTTCAGTCTGAGCAGGAATATCTTTTGGAATCTCTGGAAGATCCTTCTTGCTGCAGTCAACAAGTTTTCCCAAACAGGAACATGAAGATGAGCATTCCAATAAACTTTCGGTTAAAGCTAATATATGCAAACTACACAAAGTGAACCTCAGCAAAGTGGGGTTTGCCATTATGGACAACCCCCACCTCACTCACACACATTCAGAATATTTACAATTAAAATGATTTTACGATTTTCACATCCTAAATGTCAAATTACAATCACAGGAATTTCAATATTCAATACATCAAAACCTCTACTCGACAATCATATCAGAACGTCATTGATAATAACATTACGACGAAACCTGCCACAGGTTTTCAATGATAATAAGTACACTACAGAGGAGGTTATAACAACTTTTATGTGCAACACTTTCAATTTTCTTCCCTAATCCACAACTTCCTCAATAATTAGTAGAACTTCGCTTATCCCTTCACATCCAGCCAATAACAAAGATGTCCCAGATATAACATTTGTCAATGCATACGGTCAAAGATATTGTAGCAGACGTGCACATAAATACACATTGACTTCGGTCGTAATCAATGTTGCCAATGCACACTCGTTTCACGACTACAGGTAGAAAGCATATATAATCGAAATAAGATTAATGTAAGCTATGCATTGTCTTTATTCAGGTTTTTAAAAGACACACTAACACTTTGTACTGCTTTCTAAGTTAGTAATTAACATTAGTTGTTTACCTATTTTCTAACGTACTAGTGGTTCCTCTTTACAGAACCAGTATGGAAATATAGAACACGTCAAAGAGTTTAATGCCATACAGATGTTTACAAAACAGGATTATTTCATTGTAAATGTCACTTTATTTCGTATTAAATATGAACGGTTTTATGAAAAAGATGTAAATAATACTGGATGCGAAAATGAGCTCATATTTTGATAAATGACAACCACTGGAGTCGCGTCATCAATGTATTCCAATTACGTACAAATCAAGAAGAATGCGAAAATCATTGACAAATGGGTAGATATCTTGATCTCAAACCTTCCTAAAATGGGCAGATATCTTGACGAGAACGGGAGTTTATGGTTATTTCGCAATTATATAATGAATGAGTTGTATTCCGCAGTTTTGCTGTTTTCGTAAACCAGTTTAATGTATTGCTTCATTAAACGACACCGATTCACTTGTTCCCTTTGAAATCATATTAAATGGGAATTTAAAATCCCATGAAATTTTTATAATGTAATTCAGGAAAAGACCGAATGTTTTATTTAAAAAATAATTTTCCATGTTATATTTTCTAAATCTTAAAATAAAATGAATTATTGTAGAATTCAATGTAAAAGAGCCCTCTTGAAGTTTCGCGGAGATTGAAAATCCAGGATGCACCGAATATAAGAAATGAATTGCTACGTATTTCTAAGAATTGTAATATTAGCAATTTCTTATAAAATACTTGTATTAAAGGAATTTTTTAAAATTTGACGACGCAAATGAATTGCAGAAACGTTTTAACAAAGCTACTGGCGGTATATTAAATAAGTTATCGAAGCTTATACTGATTTGAGTGACAAATCGAGTCTGTCACCCGTTCACTGCAAATAATACATTGTTTTAAGTAGGTAGGATGTATATGTCCTATCTATGAAAAAACACAGCTCAGGGTAGGAGATAACTTCTTCACTACACACTCTTGATATCTTAACTACTGCGTCGTCGCTACTGCTATTGCAACAAATTATAATTATTAAATCAAAGTATTATTATAAAAGATAACAGGCATGGAGTAACATACGGATCTCAAAACGTTGCAGAATATTGCATCATATCCAGAGGCGGAATTTCGGGGGGGGAGGCAAGGGGGGCAACTGCCCCCCCCCAGTCTTGGGACAAATTTACAAATTTAAAAAAATATATATTTCATTTCATTTCGCAAATCTTCAAATGTGTGTGTGTCTGTGTGTATATATATATATATATATATATATATATATATATATATATATATATATATATATAAAATATTTATTTGTTTCTGTATTTTGAGAAGAAATGTAATAATAATTAAGCGAACAATAATTTTATTAATCTGAGCGAATAATATACATGAATAAATTGGTGAACTTTAGTTCAGTATTATCAAACGCGCGGGATAGTGTTCAGCGTTATTTTGAATATCCTTATTAACAAATCCTCTTTCAATAATATATTGCTTTTAAACGTTATTTACTTGGAAATTACACAGTTTAATGCCTAAAATCATGAGTCATAACTAGACCTCTGATTTTAAGGCAAATGCCTATTTAGGATGTTGTGAAAAGTAATTGCAGATGTTTACGAATCATGAGAAAATAGATGTACTGAAAGCATCTAATATGCCTAAAATGTCCTAAAAAGGGCGGTTGATGTCTGTTTTAAAATGTTTTTGCCTAAAACAAGTGACTTTCAAGAACGATAGTATTTTAAATGCTAAATTTTGAAATTCGTTTTACGGAAACGCAAAAGCTTTTCCGAAATGCAAATATTGTGTGATCGAACAACGCACCGAAATCAAAATACCGCACAAAAGAAGCCCTGCAAGTTAACTTAATAAGGATGTTTCACGCTCGTCTCCGATCAGCACGCACTTCTTGGGCAATTGTAGCCATTCCTGATTCAGCTGCGCTCTTGCCGGGTTGAGGCTTATCGCCGCAGCGCGTCGACTGCGAAGTCCAGGCGAAGAAAGCGACAGACAGGCCAGGCAAAAGCCTACTCTCAGACAGGCGTATATCACAAAATACTGTTCAGTGTTTAAATGGGTCGTGTGGTACAAGTTTTTGGGGGGATAGGAAAAAGGGACGAGTGAAAAAGTTCCAGGAGACGTGAGCATGAGAAATGTAACTAAATTTGTTTGCTCCTATAAATCTGTCAGTAAAAAGTTAATTTTCAGCCTTAAAAATTATTTTAATACACAAGACAGCCTCCTTACATTAGGTAGGTCATGTCAACCTCATTACATTAGACAGGTACATTCATGTACCGTACTTACTTTACAATCTATCTCTCTATTTGTCTGTCTGTCTGTCTGTCTATCTATCTATCTTTTTTATTTTGTTTATGGGAATGCGGAAACCTTTTATAGGCACCACGATTTACTTTGGTGGTAGTGAGGGACTCCCTGTCGATTTACCCACTAAAACCCTTGTTCAGATCATCCTCCCCCTGCGGAACCGCCGTTACTTTGCAGAAGGCGGTCTTAGCTGCAGCTCTTCACCATTTTGTTACTTCACTTGTCATTTCTTCCGTCTTCTCCTTTCTTTGTCATAATCGTAATGATATAGTCTTCAATTTGCGTCCCTTTTGTATCATTTTCGAGCATTTGAGGTACCATTGTTTCAGGTGTCAATTGGGCTTCTTACTGAAACTCTTGTGTTTGCCTTTCACTTCTCCAGGTCTCGCACTCAAAGAGGGTATGCTCTGCATCATCTCTCTGGTAGTGGCAGTATCTGCACCTCGCATCCTGGCGGTGCCCGAAGCGATGTAGGTAATAATTAAAATCACCATGTGCTTGCGTTACGTAGAAGCTCAACTGTCCGTGTGTCCTGTCGGTCCATTTATTTAATTCTGGAATTAATTTGTGTCCACCTTCATGTCTCTTCATTGTCCCAGCGCCTTTGCCAGCTTCTCATGAGCCTCTCTCTGGCTATTTTTTTAAATCTCTTTCGTTGCCTTTTGTTCCGTGCCATCTTGATTGAAAGTATTGTATACCTCGGTTCTTTCGAGCGCTAGGTCTCTTGGTGAAGTTCCTGCTAGGACCAACACTGCGCTCTGCGAGACCGTCCTGTACTCCAAGATTATTCGGATCGCGCTGGCTCTTGGAACGGAGAACATTCTTTTCCCCAGCTCTGCATCTCCTGTCTGTCTGCCTACACCGGTGCCGCGTATAGCTGTTTGGAGTGGACGACGTTGGAGAGAAGTCTCGTCTTAAAGTGTTTCGGTCGACATTCCCGTATTTATTTTCTATTTCCTTGGGTCTGGGCTAGCTATTCGGAATTGCCAAACACTCGTGCCAGCTGCCATCTATCGCCGCCCAAACAACATTTTGTTTTTAATTTTCTTAATTTTTCTGCTTACTAATGATAGAATGGAAATATTAACAAGAGAATATTAAAGAACAGACAAAACTCTTCCTAAATGGCAATTTACTTTGAAAAATTTGGAGCCGTTTTTAGGAAAATGACGTTTAAGCGCTACTAAAAATGCGAAATTTGAAGCACTTTTTCACAGAAATTTTTTGAGTTTTCGAAGCAATATATTTGAAGTCATTTAAAGCATTTTAACTTACAAATAAAATATTGTTTACAAATTGCTAGTAATGTGCATAGTAAAGACGCGAAAGATCTTTCAAAAAAATAGCATTTCTGTAATTTTTGGAAAAACAAAATAAAATTCACAAATTGAACTATACGTCATATTAAAGAGTGCAATTAGCACTATCCGTTCGAAAATTTTGAAAAAATAAATTGGGGCCATTTATGAGAAAATGGAGTTTGAGCGTTTCTGAAAAGGCGAAATTTTGAGCTAGTTTTCATACAAAATGGTTGAGTTTTCGAGAAACTTTATATCTCATTATTTAAAGCAAATGAACTCATATCTAATGTAAACAAATCGCCGCTAATGTAAATACGTGAGAGACAAGTAAAACATTACACTTATGTAATTTTTATAAAAACAAAAGAATAGAGCAATAGGGCATTTATGTCGTCTCATAGAGTACATTTAGCACTATCCCTACCAAAAGTTAAAAAAATTGGAGCTGTTTTTGAGAAAATCTTGTTTTTGTAATTTCTTAAAATTGCAAATATTGCGCGTAATATTGCCTGAAAACTACTAAATTATTGCCAAAAAATATTAATTTCAAGAAGACGTACATGACCTTAATGAAAGAACTCACTTTGGAGAACAAATTTTATTTGGAGGAAATATCTATATCTTCAATTTTGTAGGTGGAGGAAGACGTCGAAAAAATTCAAATTTTTGCACAAATGCCACCTTAATAAATGTATTTTACTCTATTCTTACATAAAAAATTAAAGAAAAAATCTAGAGCCGTTTTTGAGAAAATTTTGAAAATGCCCGGAGGGCCTCATGTCAAGTACCCCCAAATATTGAAGAATGTTTTTCAAAATCGCGGTGACTCGAGTGGTACTAGATCGACCGTGGAATATTCATTTTGGAAGAAATCGTACTTTTGGTTTGGGCGATAGTGTTGTTCACAGACTGACAGACGGACGAACGGGTGGACAGTGTTGTTCACTGGACAGACAGACGGATGGAGCGACGGGCGGACGGACGTTTTAAAAATAACTATTTTTCGGTATCACGGGACCCCAAAACGTGTATTTCCGTTGAAATCTCGAAATCGATTTTCCGCAGCATTACATAACTTTTGCTTTACTCCGTATATTACTCCGTAGTACGTAGTACATATACGCGAAAGTAATCCATGCTACTTTTTTTTTCACCATCTTAATAGAAAACTAGTGGTGCTTCCAACGCACATACTTTCTCGCACTGCTCCTATACGATCCTAAATGCTACTCCACTACTTCATAAACCTGCAAAAATGTTTTCTACCAGAAAACTGTTTCCGTTCTGAGACCCGAAATCCGATCCTCAAAGTTAACGAACCGGCACTTATACCACTACGAAAAACTAGCACAGTATGGGTCGAACAGAGCCATAAAAAGAATAAAACCGAGCTATAAAGTGGTAAATGCATGATAAAAAAAATGATACGATGGTAAAATACGATTTACAAATCCAAGAGGAGACGTGAAAAATTGTTGATCGTTAAAAACTCGAAAAAATATATACATACACGTCCAGTTCATTAATGGTAATTATCAGTATTTGTGATTCAAATGGCTTCACATGGTTTTCAATAAAGATTTTAGTATTCTCGATAATTTCCTGAGACAATAGAGAATTTTGACAAATAATATGCCCCGACCAGGACTCGAACCGGCGCAGATTCCCTCCGAAAAGCTGTGCCAATTTTCGCTAAATAACAACTGAGACCAAAATAGCTCTGCTTGACGTTTACACTTGTATAATAGTAATAGCGTATGGTGAATTCATTTCTAGCATAAGGAAGCTGAAAAATCCAGAGAATGTGAAACAAAATGTTCTTTGGGCGCCCAAAGAAGGTACCTTGGAAGATTATCATTCATAACAGAAAAACTGGTTCAAACTATAGAGATTAGAAAACTACGTTCTGCGAGAAAGTCTCGCAGTTCTATTGCACCACTAGTTTCCTAAATTTAGAAACACGTTTCATCCACTTTTACTCACCAGACTCCAACTATAAGAGTTTTTCTGGCGAAAATTAGCCGTTTTCCGGCGCACGATTACATGACTTTCTCTTCTTACGAAATATTCCTAAGGCGAGAAAGTAAAAAGGAAATTAATAACGATTTTGGAACTACTAGGGATATCTAACTTGTTCTTATGTGTAATTATTACATTTTGTTTACATTTAATGTTGATATATTCCTTTTGTACTGAAATCGGGTTATACAGATGCACAGAACGACGAATTGATATGATGGTATATACACTTTACAACTCCAAGAAGAGATGTGAAAAATTGTTAAAAATTTGAAAATTGGAAAATTACATACAGACACTTCCAGTTCATTTATCGTAATTATCAATATTTGTGTTTCGAATGGCTTAACATGGTTTTTAATCATGTTTCTGTTATTCTCAATTATTTCCCGTAACAGAGAATTTTGATAAATAAAATTCCCCCACCAAGACTCGAACCTGTGAAGCTTCCCTCGGAAGCGCTAGGCCGAAGCACCCAGTTAACGAGCACCGCTACTTCCCGTTTGCTTGGTTCTTACTCTTATATAATAGTAATAGTGAATGGTGGTTTCATTTCTAGCATTAGGAAGCCGAAAAATCCAGAGAATGTGAAACAAAATGTCCTTTGGGGCCCAAGGAAGGTATCTCGGAAGATTATCATTCATAAAGAAAAAACTAGTTCAAAACATAGAGAATAGAAAACTAAGTTCTGCGAGAAAGTCTGTGCCATTCTATAGCACCATTAGTTTATGTATTTATTTACCGTCCATTATTACACACGTGGAGAAAATTTAAAGAAAAAATTTGGAGCGGTTTTTGAGAAATTTCTTTTTGTAATTTTGAAGCGAGGATTACGCAAAAACGACTCGTTTTTTCAGAAAATTCGACATAACCTTTTTTAAAGATCTAATTTTGTACAAGAGACTGTTTGAAGTAAAAATCGCTCTCTACAATTTTGCAGTTTAAAAATATTTTTTGCAATTTTCAAAAAACCAAGTATTTCCCAGAAGTAGGACTAAAGCCATATTTTTTATCGTCCCCCATTACATAAGTGAAGAAAATTTAAATAAAAAAATTGGAGCGGTTTATGAAAAAACATTTTTTTTGTAAATTTGAATCGCAATTTTCGCAAAAACTACTCGTTTTTTTAATAAATTGTACATGACCTTATTTTAAGTGCTAATTTTGTACAATCGACTTTGCTTGAGGTAAAAATCTCTGCCTTCAATTTTGCAGTTTTTAAAAAGATTTTTGCGATTTTCGAAAAATTGGGGATATCAACGAAAATGATACCTACATCATTCCCTTAAACGTCCTTTGCACTATTCACCAACAAATAAAAAAATTGGAGCCATTTTCTTTTAACGTTGAAAATCTCAAAATGGGCTTCATGTAAAGTACCCTCAAATATTAATATATCGGTTTCGAATTCCAGGGGATTTGAGACGAGTAAAAACAATTGAGGAATATACATTTTGAAGAAAATCGGGTGAACGGTTTAGGCGCTAGCGTTGACCACAGACGGACAGACGGACGTTTGCCGTCAATCAATTTTGCAGTATAAAGAAGCAACAAAACATGGATTTTGACTACACCACGAGGTAGACGATTTTTCCCCCCTAAATTTAGCAACAGGTTTTATCCATTTTTTCCTCACTAGACTCCAGCTATAAGATGTTTTCTGGCGAAAATTAGCCGTTTTCCGGCGCACGATTACATTACTTTCTCTTCTTACGAAGTATTCGTAAGGCGAGAAAGTAAAACGAAAATTGAGGCGAATTGGGCCCATTTTACGCAAATGGCAATTCCTGTTTGCCGTGTTCTTTAGTGGATGTGGTTGATGTTTCATTTGTGTATCTTGAAAACTGAGGTTTGTACTCACGTTTGAAAACAGCTGTGCAGAGTGCACGAGAAGCAGGTAGCTGCAAATGTGAAGGTATTATACCTTTTTTACTTTCCGTTAAAATATACGTATGTATAGTATACTGTAAGTACGTATACTATACGTACGTATAGTATATGGAAAGTTATGTAATGATGCGCGAAAAAACGGAGGATTTTCGGCAGAAAAAACTCTTATTACAGGGCCCTGGTAATGAAAAAGTGGATAAATCCAGTTGCTAAATTAAAAAAAAATCTCCTAACACGTGGTACAGCCAGAATCCCTGTTTTGTGGGTTCTTGATACCGAAAAAACCAATTGGACGCAAAACTATTGTCCGCCCGTCTGTCTGTTTGTCTGTCAGTAAACAACGCTAGCGATTAAACTGCTCAGCCAATTAGCTCCAAAATTGATACTCTATCATCGATCTGGCTGATCTCGTGGCCCCTTGAATTTGAAACTGACATTTTAATTTTGGGAGGTACTTTACATGAACCCCTCGGACATTTTCAAAGTTACCTCGAAAACGGCTCCAAATTTTTTCTTTCAATTTATTGTAAGAATAAAAGAAAATACACTTATTAAGGTGGCTTAAGTCCGATTTTCACGGCTAACTCAGAATTTTCGAAATTTGCGAAAGTTTGAATGTTATTCGGCGTCTTCCCCCAACTACAAAATTGCAGCTAGATATTTTTCCTTCAAAATGAAATTTGTTCTTCGTAGTGAGTTCTTTCCTTTAAGGTCAGGCACGTTTTTTTGAAAATTTGAGTACTTTTCGCACAATATTACGTGCAATATGTGCCATTTAAAAAAATACAAAAACAAGATTTTCTCAAAACGACTCCAAACTTTTTCTTCATACTTTTGGAAGGGTTAGTGCTAAATGTACTCTATGAGATGACTTAAACGTCATATTGCTTTATTTTGTTTTTTTTCAAAAATTGCAAAAATTTAATTGTTTTGTCTTGTCTCTCATGTCGTTAATATTTACATTAGCAGCTATTTGTTGATAATATAATATTAATGAGTACATGTGCTGTAAATAAAATCGAGTATAATTTTTCGAAAATTCAACCGTTTTCTGTGAAAACTAGCTCAAAATTCCTTATTTTCAGAAACACTCAAAAGCCGTTTCCTCATAAATGGCTCCAATTTTTTCAAATATTTGGAATGAATAGTGCTAATTGCACTCTTTAATATGACGTGAAGTTCTTTTTTGTTTTTTCAAAAATTATACAAATCTAATTTTTTGAAAGGTTTCTTAAATCTTTAATATGCACATTACCATCAATTTGTAAACATTATTGTATTTGTGAATGTAAGTGCTTCAAATGACTTCAAATTATGTTTTTCGTAAATTCAAAAATTTTCTGTGAAATATAGCTTCAAATTTCGCATTTTTAGTAGCGCTTAAACGCAATTTTCTTAAAAACAGCTACATACTTTTAAAAGAAAATTGCCATTTAGGACGAGGATTTTGTGTTTTTTAATATTCTAAAATTAATATTTCCGGTCTACCATTAGGAAACAGTAAAATTGAGTAAATGTCAAAAATGTACTTTGGGCGGCGATAGATGGTAGCTGGTTTTCTCAATGAAATATATTTATCAAAAATACGTCTTCAGGTTAGGTCATGCTTATTTTTTGAAAATACGAATAGTTTTTCAATAATTCCGTGACAAACATAATAGCCCGCTGCTAATTTATTCTGCTTAAGACAGCCAGATGCGTCATAAATTAGAATTTGCAATTTTGTACATTATTTCTTTGCTCGTTTCTTACATTCGACTTTTTGTTATACATTTACACATTAATCTTTTATAAATTAATTATTTTGAAATATTTGAAATAAAAAATGCTAGTTCTTTAAGGGAGTATCGACAATGCAGGGAATGCAACAATGGAATTCCGTTCCCCTGTTGCGAATTTTTTGTGAATTACGTGTCATTGTTGTGACTTGATATAGTTGCATGCCATCAGGCTTCTTTTTGCAATACAAGTATACGAACCTTTTGAATTACATTTTTATCCTGTGGTAGAATTCACATAGTTTAGAAACTGTGATGAAAACAGTGAGTTGTTCGTTTCTTGGTTGAATTGGACGTTTTCAAATGATACCGAAGATGTTAGTAGGACAGAAAGTGGAATATTTGAATCCTACGTAGCTGTTCCCAATATCACGGGAAAGTATGTGCAGTTGTAACACTACTAGTTGTTTAGAACGAAATGACTGATATTAGTGATAGAAATGATGTACTAGTTGGTCATGATCCTCCATCAAAGAGATCCATTTCATTTTGTAATGGAGAAGAATTTTGCTCTAAGAGTGACATCATTTTTCTATGGAAAGCCCATTTTGTAAAAGTATACTCCATTCGGAATAACTAATTACACGATCATAAAATTCCTTATCAATGGCTCTGTCCTGTGTTCTTGCATATACTCCAAACTTTGTAGCATATATCTGGTGTAAAAGGATTTGAAATAGTTACTACTGGAAAATCTCTACGTCCAGATGCAAATCATAAGAACGTTGCTGATGTAAAATGTTTATACCGAGTTTTAGTTGAATAGGATGTTAACTTATAGAAAATATTTTAAGTTCTGAAAAGAAGATTTAAAGAATGAGCCTTTTTCTTCTATGTTCTCGTACTTACGGTTGTCAAGCAACTTGTCTTTGTTGCAAACAAAACATTTAAGCTTGTTGCGCAGAAAAGTCTAATATATTTCTAAAAGCTATTATTCACGCTGTATTAATATATTATTCCATGTATTGACGCTTTCATTCCATTTTATTGCCTACAATGTGTTCTGCGTAAAAATAGCACCAAACTCCATGCATGAAAATTATTGTTTTCAAACCAGCAATGAGTAGTGCCTTTCTTTTCTATGCGTATAACATATGTTGAATAACTCCTTTTTACTTCCCCGTATACGTCTACCCATTACTGCCCAGAATGATTCTGCTCGCATAGCGCTCGCCCATTGTTGTCGCGTTCGTGCCCGCACAGGAGCCGTTGCAGACCTCTGATAGCATGTTTTTGCCACTTTTAGTGCTATTCAATTGTAATGTTGCTAAATTATACTACTAGAACGCTCCTAAAGCGCCAAACGGTGGTTATTGAGTATTTTTTTCTAAAAGGTTTTACATCGTCCTCTCCCTCCGACTTAACCACAGGCTTATAGCAGCTAACCACGGTTTTAGATGAAGATTCGAACCGACCCAAGTCATGTGTACACCCTGGCCAGGAATGTACAATGATTTAGCAATCACGGCTAAACCAACATCTGGCATTCAAGAATGAAAAATCTTGCTTGTATGTTTCGTTTAGGATGTCTACGTTTACTGAAGAACTAAAATTCACAAAATTTGCAAAAGGATGCAACGGATGCAAGAGATAACATTCATGGCAAAAAATTTTGCCAATGGCATTAATGGGTTAAGATGATGAAAATACGTAGGTTGTACCAAAAGTAAGGTTCCCAATGAGCTACAGCCACGAGAGAAGGTGCTAGGCTAAATCCGACAATAGTGCCGTGCGCAGTGGTTCCCACATTCTCGAACACGCCTGTCCGCGATTCGCTACGTCTCTCAGTGGTCGCTTGGCAGCCGTCAGAGGTGGAAGTGTTGATCGCCGCTCCCATCAAGTGCGAAGTTTGAGTATTAATACGATTTCTCGAAGCAAAGAAATTACCGCCAGTGGAGATTCATCGGCAACTGACTGAGGTTTATGGTGAAGAGTGCATGTCCGTTCAGCAAGCCCGCATATGGTGCAGGGCTTTTGCTGAGGGTCGCACGGAAGTTCACGATGAAAAACGGATAGGAAGACCGCCGGTTTTGGATGCGATTGTCCAGCAGATCAACAGTGAGCTGCTCAAAGATCGGAGGGTTACTGTCCGTGAACTTGTTGAACCTTCCACGCACAATTGAAAGAACTTTAACAGAAAAGTTGGGTTATCGCAAGGTGTGAGCTCGCTGGGTCCCCCGGATGCTGACTGACGGACACAAGGAGCAACAGCTCGGACTTAGTCCCCAGCGATTATCACCACTTCCCCAAGCAAAGGGAACATTGAGGTGGCAAACGCTTCAAGAGCGACGATGAAGTCCGAGTAGAGGTCACACGCTTCCTCAACGGATTGGAGGGAGTCTTCTTCGACTTAGGAATACAAAAGCTGGAACACCCTCTTTAAACGTGTGTCGAAAAAATGGAGACTATGTTGAAAAACAGACAATAGTGTAAGTTTTTCAACGATGTATAAATTAATAAAAATAAATAATATTTTATATTTGTAAAAAATATGGGAACTTTACTTTTGGTACAACTCTCGTAATAATAGTATGGATATTACTTTCCCCTATTCCTACGTATATACGGAGTAATATACGGAGTAAAGCGAAAGTTATGTAATGCTGCGGAAAATTGATTTCGAGATTTCAACGGTAATACACGTTGTAGGGTCCCCTGATACCGAAAAGTGGTTCTTTTCAAAAAGTCCGTCCGTCTGCCTGTCTGTCAGTCTGTGAACAGCTGTAGCGCCGAAACCATAAGTACGATTTCTTCCAAAATGGATATTCCGCAGCCGATCTGGGTGCAACCGAGACGCAGCGATTTTGAAAAAATATTTTTCAAAATTTGGGAGTACTTTTCATGAAATCCCGGACATTTTAAAAAACTTTCTCTAAAACCGCTAAAACTTTTTCTTTAAATTTCTTGTAAGGGAAGAATAAAAAACACAAAATAAGTCCCATTTTAAGGTAAACTCAATTTTCGAAAATTGTAAAAGTCAGAAATGTTTTCGGAGTCTTCCAAGAACTACAAAATTGAAGATAGAGACTTTTCCTTCCAATAAAATTTGTTGTCCAAAGAGTTCTTTCATTAAGGTAATGTACATTTTTTTAACATTTCCGTAGTTTTTGCGCAATATGAAAGCAATATTTGCAATTTAAAAAAATTACAAAAAACAGATTTTCCCAAAACCGCTTCAAATTTTTTCTTTAAACTTTTTGTAGAGATAGTGTTTAATGTACTCTATAAGATGACATTAACGCCATATTGTTCTATTCTTTTGTTTTTTCAAACATTACAAAATTGTAATTTTTTTTATCTTGTCTCTCACGCCGTTAATATTTACATTAGCGGCGATTTGTTCACATTATTATATTTTTGAGTACATGTGCTTTAAATAATGTCAAATAAAGTTTCTGAAAATTGATTAGTTTTGTGTGAAAACTAGCTCAAAATTCCGCATTTTCAGAAACACACAAACGCCATTTTCTCAAAAATGGCTACAAATTTTTTCTTCAAACTTTTCGAAAGGGTAGTGTTAATTGCACTATTTAATATGACGTAAAGTTCAATTTGGGGTATTCTTTATTTTTGCAAAAATTTTACAAATGTAATTTTTGGAAAGATCTCTTACACCATTAATATGCACATTTCTAGCAATTTTTAAACGCTATTGTATTTGTAAGTTAAAATGCTTAAATGACTTCAAAAGACCTTTTTACGAAACTCATAAATTTTCTGTGAAAACGAGCTTCATATTTCACATTTTTAGTTGAGCTTAAACGCCATTTTCTAAAAACGGCTCCGTCAAAAAAAATTACCCCTTAGGTCGAGGTTTTAGTGTTCTTTAATATTCTAAATTAATATTTCGTTCTACAATTAGGAAACCGAAAAATTAAGAAAATTTCAAAAAATGTAGTGTGGGTGGCGATAGATGGCAGTTGGCAAGAGTATGTGGCAAGTACGAATATCTAGCCGAGACCCAAAGAAACAGAAAAGACGGGAAAGTCTGTGCCCTTCTGTAGCTCCACTAGTTATATTTCAGGTATTATTTACTCGTTATCTAAAGTCACAAACTTTATATACAGAAACAAATCTTTGAATACCTTTTTTCTCAAAACAGTTTCTTGGTATATGTGCCTTGTTTACGTCGACCGCCTCAATTACAGAAGTGTACGTTATTGTAGATACAACCAGCATTCCTGAAAAGTTGAAACTCTACTGTTTACAGCTTAAAAAATGGTAAATAAAAATGTAATATGTATCGGAACTAAAAACTAGTAGTGCTACAGAGTGGCACAGACTTTCCGTATATTTTTTTTATTTCCATCGGTCTCGGCTAGCTTTTCGGAATTGCCAAATACTCGTGCCAGCAGCCTTCTATCGCCGCCCAAAATTTTTGACATTTTTAAAATTTTTCTGTTTCCTAGTGGTAGAAAAGCAAATATTGATTTTAAAATATTAAAAAACAGTAACACTTTGTCCTAAATGGCAATTTTCTTTGAAAAATTTGGAGCCTTTTTTTAAAAAATGACGTTTAAGCGCTACTGAAAGTGCGAAATTTGATACTCTTTTTCACAGAAAAATTTTGAGTTTTCGAAAAACTTCATTTGAAGTCATTTGAAGCACATATACTTACCAATAAAATAGTGTTTACAAATTGCTGGAAATGTGAATATTAATGATGTGAGACATCTTTCAGAAAATTACATTTATGTAATTTTTGCAAGAGCAAAAAATACCCCAAATTAAACTTTACATCATATTAAAGAGTGCAATTAGCACTATCCGTTCCAAAAATTTGAAGAAAAATTTGGAGCCATTTATGAGAAAATGGTGTTTGAGTGTTTCTGAAAATGCGGAATTTTGAGCTAGTTTTCACAGAAACGGTTGAGTTCTCAAAAATCTTTACTTGACATTATTTAAAGCATAAATGTTCGTGAATATAATAATATAAACAAATCGCCACTAATCTAATATTACCGACGTGGAAGACAAGTCAAAAAACTAAATTTTTGTAATTAAAAAACAAAAGAATAGAGCAATACGGCAATTATGTCATTTCATAGAGCACATTTTGGACTATCCCTACCAACATTTAAAGAAAAAATTTGGACCCGTTTTTGAGAAAATCTTGTTTTTGTAATTTTTTTTAAATTGCAAATATTGCCCGCAATATTACGCGAAAACTACTATTTTTTTAAAGTACGTCAACTTAATGATAGAACACACTTTGGAGAACAAATTTATTTGGTGGAAAAAATCTCTATCTTCAATTTTATACTTGTAGGAAGACGGCGAAAAAAATCAGTTTTGCAATTTTTGAAAATTCAGAGTTATCCGTGTAAATGAGACATATTCCACCTTAATAAGTGTATTTTACTCTATTCTACCAAGAAATTTAATGAAACTGATGGTGCTTCCTAAGCACATACTTTCTCGCACTGTTTCTATATGGTCCTAAATGCTAGTCCACTATTTCATAAACCAGCAAAAATGTTTTCTACCAGCAAACGTTTTCCGTTCCGAGACCCGAAATCTGATCCTCAAAGTTAACGAACCAGCACTTATACCACTACACCACACTAGCACCTTATGGACCGAACAGAGCCATAAAAAGAATCGAACCGTGCTATAAAATGGTAAATGCATGATATAGAAACAATTGATACAATGGTACATACACTTTACAAATCCAAGAAGAGACGTGAAAAAATTGTTAAAGGTTAAAAATTCGAAAAAATATATACAGACATTTCCAGTTCACTTATCGTTATTATCAATATTTGTGACTCAAATGGCTTCACATAGTTTTTAATAAAGTTTTAGAATTCCCAATTATACTGCGATTTTTGTACGAAGAGCTCTCAAGGCCACTCAAATCCCATCTTCGCGATGGAATATGTCACGGCATTTGGCGTCTTTTCTCGGTCTTGCCGGTCTTGCCATGATCGCAAGCACTGCTTCATACGGTCGCGATCGTGCGAAATCTAGCGGAACGACTGTGAATGACACGAAATGCCGTGACATATTCCATCGCGAAGATGGGATTTGAGTGGCCTTGAGAGCTCTTCTACAAAAATCGCAGTATATGTCCTGTGACAAAGAGAATTTTGACAAATAATATTCCGGACCAGGACTCGAACTGGCGAAGCTTCCCTCGGAAGAGCTGTGCCAGTGCTTGCTGATTAACGACAGCGACCACAATGGCAATGCATGGATTTACCCTTATATAATAGTAATAAGTATATGATGGTTTCATTTCTCGCATTAGGAAGCGAAAAATTCAGATATGTAAACAAAATGTGCTTAGGGCGCTCAAAGAAAGCATCTGGGAAGATCATCATTCATAACAGAAAAAAAGTTCAAATTCGAGGTTAGAAAACTAAGTTCTGCGAGAAAGTCTGTGCCATTCAATAGCGCCGCTAGATTTTCTGAAATTAGGAACAGGTTTTATTCACTTTTTCGTTACCAGACACCAGCTATAAGAGTTTTTCTGGCGAAAATTCCCCGTTTTCCGGAGAACGATTACATAACTTTGTCTTCTTACGAAATATTTGTAAGGCGAGAAAGTAATAATCATTTCGGAACCTTAAGGGATATGTAAGTTCATCGCATGCGTTCTGGTTATATTGTTTTACAATTTAACGTTAAAATATAATTTTGCTTAAATTTAATATATATATATATATATATATATATATATATATATATATATATATATATAATATCCACAATACAACGATTGAATTGACATGTTATACGCTTCAGAAATTGAATAACAGAGTTGAAAAATTGTTTAAAAGATTGCAGTTTAGGAAAACACAGGCAAGTCCTGTGTTTTCCTTAACAACACTCTTCAATGGTCTTTTTCTGTTTTTTTCTTCCGAAGTGAAGTGCTCAGCTCCACACGGTTTAACTACTAGATCGAGTGAAGCTAGATCGGAGTGGAACTAGATTGCCAGGGGAATATTCATTTTGGAAGAAATCGTAGCTATGGTTTCGGCGCTACGGTTGTTCACTGTCTGACAGAGAGACGGACAGACAGACCGACGGACGGACGTTTTTAAAAGAACTACTTTGTCGGTATAAGGGCACCTCAAAACGTGTATTTCCGTTGAAATCTCGAAATCGATTTTCTGCAGCATTACATTACTTTCCTTATGCTACGTTTATACTCCGTATATACGTACGTAAGGGAAGTAAAAGTGGCACTTGCTATAATTTTAAGTTGGATCCTTTATTTTTTTCACGATTACAAGAAAACTTAAATAGTTGGAATAGCATATTAAGAAAATGACATGTCTTATATATCTTTGTAATAATGCATTTTTTAAAATGCTCGAGTACGTCATTTTATCCTCAGTGTGTGGGTAATGAAATAGGTGCTAATGGTATTCAAAAATCTCATTTCTTAATCATATATCTCAAATAAACATTTTTTTTTTGTTTTTAGTGACACACCACCACATTTGGTATAGAACCACATATCATGACACATATTACCATATATCATGACCATATTCGGATGAGCCCAATGACAGTCGTTGGCTGTCAGTCGTGGAGAGAGGAGCGTTCGTAGGAGCTCCGAGAGGAATACGATGACCTGCTGCCTAGCGTCATACACGCGCCCGCGTTGTTACCTAGGCCGCGCGCCATCGGACTTTTCGCAACGCAGCGATGCAGGCCAGCACAGGTGGTGTAGGTTTTCAGCAAGCATTCGCAGCTCTTATGCCGAGCATACTGGTTATTCTGCTGATGATTGCTGGAATAGAGCAGAATCCCGGTGCTGAGCGAAACTGCGAGGAATACCTGTCGCAAGTGCGAAAGGAGCGATCGGAGGATCGAGACTGGAGGCGCAACTGGATGAGGCTCACAAAATCCATCGCGAGTTAACCTTAAGCTACAAGTTCTGGAGCAGAAACACGATTGCCGGTAAGGACAGGAAACTGGCACATCCACCTGATATGCAAACCTAACGAAGCGGAAACGTCATCGGCGAATGTCTACTGAACGGCCATTCGAGAGGAAGTGAAGACGTTTGTGCTCTATGCTGCGTCACAGTGGAGGAGTGTGTCCGTGCTAAGGGTGCTATGTCCTCATTCTACCCAGGCTCTGATGTAATAATATGACCAAAGTCATTAAAAAGTTACAAGTGGATGATAGTGTATAAGTGGTCCTCGTACACGTTGGAACCACTCGTCGAAGCGGCAACCAGTGTTTCGAACTGTTTACAGTGCTTAGACTCGGACAACCGTGAAGAAAAATTTTAAATGCGGAAGATATTTTTGCGGAATTGTTTGTAGAAAAGATGTCCATAAACGCAAAAGATGGACTTAAATCGTCACATTTTCCGGGCACTTGACTCATTTGACGGGCTATTTGTAGACCCTAACTTCTGGCTACACCTTGAGGATTTGGCGCGACGGAACTGCATTTAATCAGAAGGGAGCGTGGAAGCTAGGTCGCCTACATAACGATGTCATTCGGTCATCCTTGCGTCTACGCTAACAATTCTGAAATTGAGTCGGAGTGCCGACGTCAGCAATGATAGTGGGGGTGGTGACGAGGCGGCAACGTGGGGGTGACGACGGTGATGGCAGCGGCGATGACGGCAGTGGCAGCGAATTCCTACGGCGATGCCCCACGAAGATGGATACCGTAAAGTTTCAGGTGAGAAGGGATCCATAAGGCTTTTGCAGGTGAACTGCCGCAGTATAAGAAATAAAAGAAATCGAATTTTGGAATTTAGTCGAGGCTTGTGATCCTAATGTAAAATAATATGAATATGAATCTTGGCTACCGGAAGTGATAGCTAACTCTGAGTTTTTCGTCCTAATTACACGTCATTTAGAGGGATAGAAATACTAGAGGGGGATATTCATTTGTGTTAAGGATGAAATAAATATAGGGAGAAATTGGGTCAATGAAGAATTTGAGATAATGGGAATAGAAATAAGTGATTCGGGGAATGTGTTAGAAATTATTGCTTGCTATAGGCCACCGAATGAAAATACGCAATTTCGGAAGCCATTTCTGAGAGAATAGAAACACACCACCGACATCCTATAGTTTATCGCTGGTGATTTAAATATTCCAGAAGCAAATTAAAAGGACTGGTGCGAGCGAAGTACAACAGTTTAGTGAACAGACTCGTCTGGGAGGGGCTTAGCGCAGGTAATAGATAGGCCGACGCGGCAGGAGAGCGCTTCTAATGTTTACCTAATTAGGCCGCAAGAGCTTTTCTTATCTTCGACGTCATTGAGGGCATAAGCGACCACAAAGCAGTGTTAGTTGACTTAGACATAAATATTTTCACTGAAAAGAATTCCTAACGGAACAAAATATGGCAGTTCAAAAGGCAATACCGAGGAGCTTCACCACTACCTGAGAGAACAGTACCATCGTTTTTCTGAGAATAGACGGGGGCATGACGAAATTTGGAAAGTGTTTAAGAACTTCTAGATAATGCATTACAAACGTTTGTGCCGTGTAAATTCTTAAAAAGTAATTCAGATCCAGAATATTACAATGCAAAAATTCGGCGTATGAAAAGAAAAACCAGAAACGCTTCAGAAATAGACATCGTAAGTGAAACTGCAGATACTTTTTCGTAATTTTTTCAAAATGTATTAGAACGGAAAAAGAAAATTGCGCAGAAATATTTTTAAAACTATTCTCGACGGGAGGGAAATAATTGGTCGGCGTTTTACAAATATGTTCGCACGAAGAAGAGGAAATAAAGAAGAAATTTCTGTCGTTAGAGATACAAA